>JAAGEH010000016.1:22439235-22533920 GCA_011751065.1 Lasiurus cinereus | reverse complement strand
AATATATAATATATAATATATAATATATAATATATAATATATAATATGTGTGTGTGTGTGTATACACACTTAGGAGACTGTGGGGTTTGACCATCAGGTGTTAAACACAGCCAGCCCTATCAGGAGCACAGTAGAGCCGCATTTTAAACTTTCATGCCTCTTTCATCTCAGCTGCCAGCTGCCATGCTCATGTCCACCTCCACGGGCAGGTGGGGAAACATCAGGTGCTTAGAGCTGCCATCTATGTCTTCCTTTTGATTTACAGCTGAGATAGCAGATTCCATTGTCCCCCCATCACCTCAATATTGAGAATGAAGTTTCCCAAAGCTGGTCTTTCTTTAACTTCAGTGTGTGTCAGAAGCAGATAGGAAGCGAGTTAAATGCATGTTCCTAGACCAAACCTATTACATCAGACTCCCTGAAGGCGGGGCCGAGGAATCTGACTTTCTAACAAACCCCGCAGGAATGCAGATGCACCACAAAATTGGAAAACTCCGGAATGGTGAGAAGGACAGAAAGACTGATTGCCATTCAGTGGCCAGAGCACTAAGTGATGCTGCTGACATTCTGAGAGCCCTAACGTGGCTCCCCCCTGGCACTGCCTCCCCTCCTGACCACCTCCTTACACACGCACACCAGCACGTTCACATGGGCCTGTTGGGTGGAGGAACAGGCGAGTTCCAAATCCTGGGCCTCTCGGCAGGTGGTCAGCAGCCATCAGAGAAGCCTGCTTCGGAAGGAAATCTGGCCAGCCGGCCACACTCACCTCCTTCCAGGGACAGCGCTCACCTGCTTGAAGTCACCAGCTCAGCTCAATGGGATGTTTCATTTCTGCGTCATTTAACAGCTTATCCTTCCCATTAATTTCGCCCTCAGGGCAATCACTGATGGGAAGTGCATCGATTTTGTTCCATGGACAGTAAACTTTATAGAGCAACCCAGGTCACTCGGCCTGAACAGCCTGCCCCTGACAGGGGGACAGCAGACACTCTGATATGGGGGCATGAGGCACTTAGAGAGGGCCCACAGGTAGCCCCTCACATGCTTTCAGGTCTGTGAGCCTTGGGGATGTGCCTGTTTCCCCAAAGAGGCTGAATCCCACATGGGGAGCTGGGGAGAGGTTGGGCACCCTACCCTGCACTGTCAGCAGTGATAACCAGGCAAACTGCATCAAACATGTCCATGTTTAACTTGAGATCTTTTTACTTCAACTCCTTCCAAACTCCACTGTTCATTTCTGCATGGATTATCCAAAGAAGAGTGAATCTCCCTCCGCCCCCCCCCTCTCTCTCTCTCTCACACACACACACACACACACACACACACACACACACGCCCACACAGCTGTGTGCCAGTGGAGCCTGTCACCTACAGTAAAGGATTAGTGTGTCAGGCTAGTTCGAGCTTTGAATAAGGAATCCAGGCATAACCCAGAGACCTGAAGCCTGGTTCCCCAGGCAAATCACTTGGCTTTTCTGGACCTCAATTTTCCCATCTGTCCAATAGGCTGGACTAGATTAATGGATCTCAGCCTAGCCACAGATGAGACTCCTCATCTAGACAACATTTGAAAAATACTGCTATCTGGGCCCTATACTGGAACAACGAACCCTAATGCCAGGTGAGCCCAGGGCGCCTGAGCTTTCTTCGGGCACCCCCAGGGGATCCTGCGCAGGGTGGCCTGAGCACCATTGCCCTGGGCGGTCCAGTTCTGCTGTTCCGTTGATTCCACCTTTAACACATGGAGGAGATGAGATGGAGAGAGAGACAATGAAATAGCTGCTTTTCTTCTAATTCCCAGGAAGCGAGGCCCAGGGCGGAACAGCTGACACTGTGCTATCTGAGATGCAATTGCACTTAGGAATTTCCTGAATAGAAAGCAAATGATGCTCTGAATATAAAATTAGACAACAGAAGCCCTCCACTTGAGGTTTCTTAGCAAAAATGTCCGCCAAGAGACAAGAAGGGATCCTTTTCCGCAGGGGCCACCTGGTGCGCAGCATGAGCTGGGTGTCTCACAGGTGCCATGGCCATGCAGTGATCATAGGGACACCTCTCTGCTTCTCTCTGGGCCAGTGGTGCTGTCAGAAATGAAACTGCACCACGTTCTAGTTCAGCCTTCTGCTGGCCATGCACCCAGATATGTCCCTCCTCTCTGCACCTCATCTCATCCTCTAAAAAAATGGGGCTGAGAGCTGTTAAATGGATGTCCTATTCCATCTATTCTACATCATGCATTTAACATCTATAAAACTGAGGTGGGTTACAGTTGGTGGCCTCTCATCATTAACTGGCAGATACTATTCTCTTGGTGGCATGCAAAGTTACGGTGCATCTTCCAAGGGCTGGCATCTGGGGAATGGGTAGCAAACAACAGCAAGATGTGGTCATATCTTGGGTCTCTCCCAACTCAAACATCCTAAAAATTCCATAATCTCAAGACTCTACAGCCTTCCTTCCAGAGTGTATATTCACCTTTACCTTCAAAGTGTATATTCATCATGTCTGGTAGAGAGGCACTGATTCCATTAGCTTTGTGCTAATGGAATTAGTGTTATTGTCCAGGGACCAGCAGCATCAGCAAGACCACACATCAGAAACACCGGCTGGTCAGACAGAGCCTCGGACCCATCCCAGGCCTGCTGAATCAGAAGCTGCATTTCAACAGGATCCCCAGGGCTAACCTGGGCCCGGTGGAGAGGAGGGAGCTTGCCCAAGGCCACGTGGCCAATGGCAGCAGAGCCCCTGAGGCCGCTGATGACGTGGCATGAAGTGTGCTGAGAATTCCTGCTGCCCACCACACAAGTGCCCTGGTGTCTAAATTCAGGGATCTATGTAGCAAGTGGCAAACCTGCAATGGCCTTTCCTCCCAGGCCAGGGCATCATGGGTCATGTTCGTTTCTCCTCGGAGCCCGTAAAAGAGGACCCCTTACCCCAGTTTTCTCTCTGAGTGCCAGTGTACAATCCAAGTGACTGAAATTTGCGTGGGGAAGCGGTGTTTGCTCGATAAATGAAGCGCTGGAATACCTGAGATGCCACATTTAGCTAAACCTGCAGCATAAGCTTTTCTGCGATGATAAATCCTCTCTGGCGTCAGGCAAAGCCAAGCGCCACCGGCACCCCCCGAGGACAGTCTTCTGAAGAATTGCAGCTCACGCGCAGCTCAGGAAAAACTTGAGTATTGATTTCCCCCCTTCCCCCATAACTGCACTATATTAGTGCTAAAATCAGAGAGTCCTGGAGCACGGAAGCCGGAAAAGCCCGGGGACCATCAAGGACCAGCCTTGCCAAGCAACCTTCAGGTTTTGTTTCTGGAGAAACTGAGGCCCAGGGAGGGAAGGTTGCCTTGGGAACTGGCGCGGCTACAACAGAGCGGGGAGTTGAGGCAGATGATCTCCAGCTATGTGCCAGCCTGAGGAAGAGAAACCAGGCCCCCATGCCCCTGCCCGAAAAAAGCTTGAAGGCATGTTGGCCAATAAGGTCAATAAAGTTCTGCAGGTGCTGGGATCAGACATGAGCCAGGGCACTAGGTCTAAAGGAGAAAGGAACAATGGAGAAGGCTCCTTGGCAGAGGAACACAAACTACGTCTTAAAAGCTGGGTAGGTGGCTGCAAGCTCAGAAGCATGAAGAAGCCTGCAGGCAGGGAGGTTGACGAGCACAAGTGGGGAAAGGGAGACAGGGAGACAGATCCTCTAGGTCTTCTGAAGAAAAGGAGCTTGAGTTTTCATTCAAGGGAAGGCCGTAACATGGTTGAGTCTGCATTTTCGGAAAATGAGGTGAGGGCCAGGTTGGAGGAGGGTACATAGGAAGCAGGGGAGGGGGGCAGGACAGAGAAGACTGTTGCAATAGCCCAGGAGGGAACTGATCACATTCTCAACGTATCAAGAAGAGGAGATGGAATCTGACCTGCTCACCCATCCAGTGGAAGTTAAAAGAGAGGGAGGAGGGGTCGAGGTTCTTCCGTCTAACCCCTAACAAGAGCAGTTTATCAGATCTAACCATTAAGAGCCTATACATCCAATGATCTTCAAGTTGTAAGTGAATGTCCACACAAAGGCTATCAGAGGTGAGTTACCCTGTACTCTCTAATTAGTAGAAGCCACCCTGCTAACTCAGAATGCTCTGCCCACAGGGAGTTCCTTAAGTGAATGTTCAAATCCTGTTAAAAAAAAGTATTGTTTGTTATAGGCAAGAGAGGCTAACTACTATAACAATCAACTCTTACATCTGAGTGGTTTGTCACAATAAACTTTTATTCTTCACTCATCCCAGCCCAGCACAATGGGCAGTGCAGCTCTGCTCCATTCGGCCACGCAGGGATCCAGTTCCTCCCACCCTGCAGCTCTGTCCTTTAGGACAGTGGTCGGCAAACTCATTAATCAACAGAGCTGCAAACCACGGCTCTAGGACATCTACTGCTGACCACCTCAACCACACCATCTCTTCCCACATCGCACTGGTGAGAACTAGTCACATGGCCCACCTAGAAGCAAAGCGGGTGGTGAAACCAACCCGCCCAGGAAGATGAGAACTCCAGCACTGGAGCACTTGCTATCTTTGCCATGCTGGCCCGAATTTATCCGTGTGGTGGATTCACTGTTGAGCACGTGGCATTTTCTTAAGGAAGATGTTCTAGACACTCAGTGGAGCTCCGTGGGCAGGATTTGCCCAGCCACTCATGATCCAAAGACCTCAAGGAGGCAAAGGTGCCTCACACTCCGGAGGTCACTAAGCACAGATAGTGTCCTGCATCCTGTGCCCTCGGCCCTCCACCTGCCTACCGCCCCAATGCCAGGAGCTCCCTGTGCTCCACATGTTCTTCCTAATGGATGGCTCTTGTCTTTCGCACCCACAGGAGACAGAAGCTCTAAGACAGTTGTCAAGAATTACTGCAGCCCAGAGAAAAGACTGGGAGAATGAGAGTGATTTATCAAGAAGACTTATAAGGCGATTGGGCAGCTCATGATCAGACCTGTTCAGCTACCCAAAGGGATAACAGCATAAATTACAGCCAGAAGAATGAACAATTATAACCTTGGCATCTTAGATTGGGAAGGCTCATCCCAGTCACCTGTCACCAGGCTTTTAAAGTTAAGGGGAAACGTTTGAGGGTGCCTGACTCTGCATTTACATCTTGCTTTAAACAACTAAAGGATGGGTTCCTGGGACGAGGGTGAGATAGATATTAATCAGTGAGGTGTTTTCCTTATGTTGCTCTTTCAAACCTACTTTTTCCCTCCAATCCTACTCGATTGCTAGCAGGCAATCACTCATAGCTCCGGCTTCCCACAACATGGCTCTCTCTCCACTAATGTCACTGTCAAGTAGCTGATGATTCATAAACAGGCAGGGACGTGTACACATGTAGCTGCCATGTAAAGGAAAAGGACCTGGCTAAGCCCTTTGTGAACATCAGGGATCCTGGAATAATTAAAATAATTATTAGGTGAATTTGACAGGCTGGATTTTCTTAAAGCAAACACATTTTCTGGACTCCTTTGCCAAGGACAAAGGACAGGGCCTCTAGTACATTGAGCACCTGCTATGTGTCGTATAAACAATATGCTGCATTATGTTCGTATATTATGTCATTAACAACTCTCCAAGACAGAGAGTGATACTCCTCTTTCACACAGAGTTAACTTATACTCAAAGAGATTCAATAATTTTCCCAAAGTCACCAACCTAGCAAGCAGTGACGCTGAGCTCCAAACGAGGCATCTCTGACTCCTAATTCTTCTAATTCTTGCCACTCACAACACAATCCCCAGGTAAGCTGTCTGCTTGTGGGCTTATCCCAGAGTTACACCCATGCATTTGTGTTTTTGAAGAAGTTCCGAGGAAAGGACAAAGCTTTGAATCCACAGGACAGTGTGATGGTCAGCTCTGTGTATGGGATCATGCTGCCCCTCATAGATGTCTGGGCAGTGTCCCAGGAAAAGAACAGGACAGGGCAAGACAAGACAGTTGATTCGGTGTGGGCAGGACCAGGAGTCCAGAGGCACGGGTTCCTACCCAAACCCTGCCCTCGACTTTCTAGGTAACCTTAGGCAAATCATTTTGCCTCTGTGAACCTCAGTCTTGTCATCTGTAAAATGGTGATGATATGGCCGTCCTACGGGTGAGAGGGAAAGAAGAGAAGAGGCCGTCAGTGGCACATCCTGAGACATGCAGGAATCTCTTAGTAGGTCATGAATGGCTTCTTTCTGGGGCAGCAGGCATCACCTGGGATTACATAACTTGGAGTACCTGGGAGAGAGGAGACTAGGAGAGTGGTGCAGGGCTTCAGCATCAGCCTGTCCAAGCCTGAATCCTGACTCTACCACTCACCAGCAGTGAGGTCTTGGGCAAGCTTCTTCACATTTGTGCCTCAGTATCCTCATCTCTGTTACAGGGACAACAATAGCACCTACCTCATACTTAAGTTATGCAAAGTGTCAGGATCAAAAGATGAGTCTGTGCAGGCCTCCTCCCTCTAACTACCCTCCCTCCCTCTCTTGTGGTGGGATATGCCAGTCTCCCCACCACCAAGCAGGAGGGTTGAGGGCGGTGGAATAATCTCAAGGAGCCAGCAAAGAGCATGAAAGGCGAGTGCCCGGGACTTCATTGCGGTCTGACAGTTTGCATCTGCTCATTTGAGATGCTCCAGACTTGCTGGGTAATGTTCGCTTCAAAGACCATTTTACCAGAGCGACAGGGAATATACATCTGAGTATTTCGTAGTTACGTCCGCATTGCTTATGATTTCTTCCGACGCTCATCATTGGAGTCGGGGAGGAGGGAAGTGGGGCAGGCTGGGTAACATTTTGAGTAGCAACAACGTGACAGAGCCTGCATACACATTGCCCTGGCAGATCTGAGAACCGTGGGGGAGTAGCGTGTGTCCTGGATCATCCAGAGCCAAGATTTGACATTAGGTCTGATGATCCCAATCCAATCTGTGGCCTCTGGGAAAAGCCGGAGAAGGCATGCTGCCAGCCCACATGGCCAGCCAAGGGCTGCCTTCTCCAACCCTCTGTCTCCAGCTCATAAGCAGCTTCTCGGTTGAGATGTGTGATCTAGACCATTTTCCCAGCAGCCACATCCAGTGTAAAAACAACCTCAGCAAAGGATATAGAGGGTCATTTACAACTTCTTAGTCACAGTCCCTGAATGGACTTGGATCTCAATGGAGGTCTTTGTCTCACCGAGCAGGGTAGCCTGCACCATTTTCTTCTCTATCCTTCCCATCTGGTTCAAGTAGCCTTGCCCCAATCCTTAGGGCCTCCAGGGGCAACACTGAGCAGAAGAAAACCTTATCCAGCAAGGCCACGGTGCTCAGGCCTAAGGAATCATCCCCCTTCCTCACCCCACCTGTGCCAAAACTCCACTATGGGGAGGTTTACCCCGGCTAGAGTCCCAGGCTGGTGGGGGACATTCCTGGTGTTCCTGTCATATCCAAACACTGTGGTAGATGCCTCAGACTGCATGTTATCTCATTTAATACTGCCTCAAACCCTATGACATAGAGATAATTATTCCCATTGTGCAGATGAGAAAAGTGAGGCTAACAGGTATGTTAAGACTTGCCAGGTTCCAAAGGAAGTCATAAAACTTATTGAGCAACTGCTCTATGCCAGGTGCTTTGCTGAGCCCTTTGGAGCATGATCTGATTTGCTCTATCTCATCAAATCTAAGACAACGGCAACTATCAGAGTCAGCATTATGTTATGTGCCAGTAAGAATGAAAACCACTACTTGTTAAACTATAACACAATGCTCAGAGGCCCTGATGTTAGGGTGTTGGGAAATGTGTATTTTATAACCAATAAAATACAGATATTCTCACAACAATGAAATATGTATTATTACAATTTACAGATGGGGAAACAAAGACAGTAACAGAGCTAAAACCCAAAATCTGGTCTACCTGAGCCTACAGCCCAATTTTTAGCCGACAGTGCCACCCCGGGTATTGACTCAGAACCTGCTCTGCTCCAGCAAACTGACACTCTCCTAGCTGTCTCCTTCCAGCTCCACAGCAGACTTATGGGGCGGGACCCGTGTCCTCACTCTGTCCTCACGTGGCCTTTCCTCTGTGCATGTGTAGAGAGAACTCTGGTGTCTCTTCTTCTTCTTCTTCTTTTTTTTTTAAGATTTTTCACTGATTTTTAGAGAGAGGGAAGGAAGAGGAAGAGAGAAAGAGGGAAATATTGATGGGCTGCTTCCTGCGCCCTCCTTCCCCAACGGGGGATCAAGCACACAACCCCAGCATGTGCCCTGCCCAGGAATTGAACTGACATTTTGGTGCATGAAATGATACCCACTCAACTGAGCAACACCAGCCAGGGCACTCTTCCTCTCCTGATAAGGACAGAAATCCAATCAGCATAGGGCCTCCACCCATAATAACCTTGTTTAACTTTGACTTCTCCCTTACAGGTCCTAGCTTCAAATACAGTCACACTGAGGGTTAAGGCTTCAACATATGGATTTGGAGGGGACACAGCTCAGTCTGTAACTGGTACACATGACATTGAACTCCTGAGGCCAGTGGTGTATTGATCTTTCCATTGCAGTTCTTCCTAATGGTCAAACATTTGAGATTACATCTACCAAAGGGCACCGTCTGCCCAGCCCCACTTCGAAGCTTTTCATGGATGCACCTGTAGACTTGTAATGATTCCTGGGAGCCACATAAGATCACCAGCTCTGCCATGCAAAATTAGAACCATTTAGCAGGAAATAATGGTGTTTTAAGGTTGTAAAGTACTAGTCTGAGTGAGAAATGTCGTCCGGTGTGCTGACAATGGTGGCATTTCTAGGGACAGTGCAAAGGAACCAACAGAATGAAGGATAACAGAAAGTGATAGAGGGGCTTTCACAATTATAATATCAGTGATTTGGGGAATTATGGGTCACAGGGTGGTGTCACAAACGGTGTAGATACAAAGCAGTTACCTCCCTTTGGAAAGTAATGTAAGATCCCATTAAGTGTTGGCTCAGCTGGCACAGGGCTGAGCCAGGAGAATCTCACCTGAGAACTCTCTCTCACCTCTGAGAATTAAGTGTCCCAAGAGCATAAACGTTCAATGCCACATCTTTTTTTTTTCCAATTACATTTTACACTCAGTATTAGTGTGTATTAGTTTCAGGTGTACAACCTAGTGGTTAGACAATCCTATACTTTACAAAGTGTTGTCCTCCTTTCTCCTCCCTCCGCCCCGATATTTCCAGTGTCCACCTGGCACCATTCATAGTTATTGTTGACTACTAGAGGCCCAGTGCATGAAATTCATGCCCAGGTAGGGTCCCTAGGCCTGGCTGGTGATCAATGCCAATTTGTGAGGCAATCAACCGATTGACTCGGGCGTGGGGGAGCCCACTTGCCCCCACCTTGGCTGGTCGGGCACCGCCCATTCCCTGGCACCGCCCCCCTGCCATTGCCACCACTGATCAGGGCCATCATAGTGACCAGTCATTCAGCCAGTCATTTCGCTGGTCATTTTCATTGTTTGGTCGATTTGCATATTAGGGTTTTATATAGATAGATGCTCTCTATGGTATACTTTCCATCCCCATGATTATTCTGTTACCACCAGTCTAACCTTCTGAACCCCTTCACCTTTTCCCCCAGTCCCACAACCTCTCTTCCCTCTGGAATTATCAGTCTGTTCTCTGTTCCATTCTTCATCTTACCCTTCCAGAATCCACACATTTTATGTCACCCCAACCCCACTGAAAATCTTTTATGAAGGGGTCATAAAAGATGCATGTCGTGGCAACTGTTCCATACACACAGGGTCCCATGGTGGGCCATTTCAGGCTCAAGGGGCTGCAACAGGGTCACCAGCCCAGGCGGCAAGTTCATCTGGCTCCTGGATGTGGGCTCTAGGGTAGGGTCTGCTCTGAGAGCCTTCTGCTACAGCAGGGGTTTGCCAGGGGGGAGAAGATGCTGTGCCTCCTTCTGATGCCCTTACTGGGCTTTCAGAGGCACCCAGTGGAAGGTTATGCATGGAATTGTTAAAGTTCTGCCCCTGCCCCTCAGGGAAACTACCTGATGTCCCCACCCTGGTCCCTTTCTCTGACCTGCACTTTCAGCTCTGGCAGCTAGAAAGGGGCCATTTGGGTTCTAGACTGCAGCTCTGCCCTTCCTTGCCTCCTCATCCTCCTTTTTGCTTTTCCTTCAGTTGCATATCCATCTTTCTAAGAAAATCCCTTGGTCTATCCCTGGGCATCATCGACTGAAGGGGCTAGAAGAGACCGCAGGACTGACCTCTCTCTATGCTGTTGGACTATTTCAGAACAGCTGTGCACAGCTGTGCAGGGTGTAGAGTGCACAACAGCCAGAAGTTCCACTCGCTCAGACTAAAGGGTGGATGTCACCCCCAGCACCTTATCATGAGGGCCCCACAGCACTGGCAAGTCAGGGGAGAACCTGCCTGGGGCTTGGACAGGAAAAGACAAAGAGAGAGGCTGGCGCAGGACTGGAGGGAGTGAAGAAAACCGTGCAGTGCCTGGCCCACATCAGCCTATAAGTAAGCCGCCAAGCTAGGACTGCGTGACTCCAAGTTCATTCCCGGGCGTGAGGCTGCCTCCCCACTAGCATCTCTGCAACACTTCCTGCTCCCTGTTTCCACCAACAAATCACACACCCAGGCAATTTGCTGAGAACATGCCGCCAGCAGCGCCACCAACACTTGCCCAAGAAGTTGTGTCCGGATGAAGATGTGATTATAATGATGCGTAGGCATGCACAGACACGCTAAAAACTCCTGCAAGGCAGCCTTCCACTGGGCAGAGGAGGGATGGGAGGGGCCGGAGTTTAGCAGAGCTGTTTCCCGCGGGGGATGTATATTTGCTGCAAGTTGCAGGTGTCACGATCACAATCACAGGATTCTTTAGTCACCCGGGGCTGCTCCCTGAGCACTGAGCACGGCACCCAGCCCGCCACTCACCCATATGCCTGTCTTTCTGTGCTGCCGGAGGCTCTCTCTCCAGGCCAGGCCACTCTTTACCTCCACACCTTTGCCCACGCAGTTCCCTTGATCCAAAATACCCTTCCCACACCTGATCTGCCTAATAAACGACATTGTCATTCTAGACTCAGCTGAAAGATGACTACCCCCCATAAAAAAGTATTTTCTGATCCCCCCCACCACTCCAAGTTGGTCTGGCCAGGTTTCCTCAGTGCCCCCCACTATCTTATACAGTGGTACCTCGAGATACGAGTTTAATTCATTCTGTAACCTTGAGGCGTGGGAAACTATGAGATGCTCGAGTCACGGTAAACTGGTGGGTCGTGTGCAGCCGGCCGATCCACGCGATTACTCCTATCTCAAATGTTGCTCGTATTTCAAAGCAAAAATTGCTTGCTTGACGGCTCATATCTCAAAAATCTCGTATGTTAGGGCACTCGTATCTCAAGGTACCACTGTACCTGGTTACCCCATTAAGAGTACTCTCTGTGTTGTATGCATGCCGGTTCTTTCTAGATGGACAGCCTCGTTTGTGATTGTAGGAACCACATCTTATTCATCTTCATAGTCTCAGTTCCTAGCAGTGTTCCTAGAACAGATTGGGTGCTAAATAAATGTTTATTAGACATGGGAGGTGGGTGAGTGGATAGTGGATAGATGGATGGGTGGGTGGTAGATGGGTGAATGAATAAATGAATGAATGGATAGATGGATGGATGATAGATGGATGGATGATGGATGGATGGATGGATGGATGGATGGATGGATGGATGGATGAGTGGATGGATGGATAGTTGAATGGATAAATGGATGGGTGGGTGGTGGTTGCATGGATGAATGGATGGAAATAAAGCTGCAAAGGCTGCCCCATGACACCAAAACTGGAAGGAATCTTGTAGAACCTCGATACCTAGAGCTAGCAAGACCTAAGGTGAAAGTCATTTTAGAATGAGGCATGTCATACATAGCCTTTCAAAAAATCCTCTTGCTTTTTTGTATAAACATTTTCTGTTCTTATTATATTCTTTCCACTCATGAGCCTTATTGCAATAGATATAACCTAATTATTTTATTATTAGTCACAAACTATGGGTGATTCACTTTTTAAATTGATTTCCATCGCTTGTTAAAGTGCTGCATCAGCTACTCCTACTTAGTGTCCAGCCAGCACAATAAGCAACTCTGTCTATGATCTCAACACAGAATCCTGATTGGGAAATCCTGGTCCAGATGGTGCCCACACCAGTCTAGGATGCTCCCACACATGGGGGCAGGTTGGGTGGTTGTTCTTGCCGGACAGTCACAGCCTGTATTAGTACATCATAATTTTTATCTGGCATATGTGAATATTTAAGCATGTCCAGTTTCATGGGTTCTACAGATGAGGCCTCCCAAAATACATTTCTTCTTTTTATTTAATAAATCTTTATTGTTCAGATTATTACAATTGTCCCTCGTTTTTCCCCACATAGCTCCCCTTCATACGGCTCCCACCCCATCTTCTGTCCTTACCTTCCCCCCTCCATTGTCCTCATCCATAGGTGTATGATTTTTGTCCAGTCTCTCCCTCTATCCCCCTCACCCTTTTCCCTCTGAGAATTGTCAGTCCACTCCCTTTCTATGCCCCTGATACTATTATATTCACCAGTTTATTCTGTTCATCAGATTTTTTATTCACTTGATTTTGAGATTCATTTGTTGATAGCCTTATATTTGTTGTTCATAATTTTTAATCTTTACCTTTTTCTTCTTCTTCCTCTTTTTAAAGAATACTTTTCAGCATTTCATATAATACTGGTTTGGTGGTGATGAACTCTTTTAGTTTTTTTCTTATCTGTGAGGCTCTTTATCTGATCTTCAATTCTAATGATAGCTTTGCTGGGTATAAGCTTGGTTGTAGGTTCTTGCTATTCATCACTTTGAATATTTCTTGCCACTCCCTTCTGGCCTGCATAATTTCTGTTGAGAAATTAGCTGACAATCGTATGAGTGCTCCCTTGTAGGTAATTAACTGTTTTTTTCTTGATGTTTTTACTATTCTTTGTCTTTTGTTCTTGGCATTTTAATTATGATGTGTCTTGGTGTGGTCCTCTTTGTATTCCTTTTGTTTGGGGTTCTGTGAACTTTCTGGACTTGTAAGTCTATTTCTTTCACCAGATGGGGGAAGTTTTCAGTCATTATTTTTTTAAATAGATGTTCCTTGCTCTCTCTCTTGTTCTGGCACCCCCATAATTCAGATATTGGTACACTTGAAGCTGTCCCAGAGGCTCCTTACACTATCTTCACATTTTTTGATTCTTTTTGCTTTTCCAGTTGAGTGTTTTCTGCTTCTTTGTATTTCAAATCTTTGACTTGATTCTTGTGGTCCTCTAGTCTTCTGTTAGGTCTCTGTATAATATTTTTTATTTCAGTCAGTGTATGTTTAATTTCTAGTTGGTCCTTTTTCATCTCCTCTTGGGTCTCGATAAATTTATCCATTTTCTCTAGGAAATTCTTGCAAAACCTTATAACCATGGTTTTGAACTCTATATCCAGTCATTTGTTTTCCTCCATTTCTTTAGTTTGTGATATCTTTGTCTCCACATTTTTGCTGCTTTCCTGAGTTGACAGAATAGCTTTGTGTGCTAGATGTCCTATATGGCCCAGAAGCTCCACCTCCCCAGTTACCTGAGGTGGACTCTCTTGGTGCACCCCTTTGTGGACTGTGTGTACAGCATTGTTGTAGTTAAGTCTTGATTATTGTTGATTTCACTGGCAGGACTTGATCTCCAAACCAATTGGTTATGAGGATCAATTGTGTCTATGCTGGGAGAACTTTTGTGCTGGAGTCAGCCTTATGATACAAGACTTGGCAAAATTGCAAAAGCCTCTGTGCTCAGCTTGGATGGGGCAGAGTCTCAGGGCTGAGCAGACAGACTTGGCTCTCCATCAGCCCTGCCCTACAGGGTTCCTGGGTCTCAGTGTCTCTCCGTAATTGCTGCAACCCTTTCTGTGCGCATTCATGCTTGCTTGCCTCCAGAACTCTGCCTTTCATGGCTACCCTGAGTTTCCATGCGCTCTGGGGACCCATATCAGTCTGGGTGCCCAGGGTCTTGCCCAAAATGGGTTCAGTGCAATCGGAAGTGGAGTTCAGTGCAGTGGGGAGGTTCTGTCTTCCTCCCACTAGAGAAAGCTGGCAACACAATCAACAGTCAGTCCTCTCTGCGCATGCACTCCTCCAGACCTCTGCCTTTCAAGGCTCCCCTGAGTTTCCATGTGCTCCTCTCTTTTTCTGACAGTCCAGACTCCCCTCATATGAGTTTCACCCAGAACTGGGGTTCAGTGCAGTCAGAGTTTATGTCTCTCTCCTGCTAGAGGAAGCCAGCCAGGCACTCTGCCGCCCATCCTCTCCATGTGCGTGTCTCCGTACCTTAGCCTTTTGCAGCTCCTCTTAGTCTCCGTGAGCCCCTCTCTTTCCTTCTAGTTGTAGAATTTCCACTCAGCCAGCTTTCCTGTGGTTCTGGATGATATCTGTTTTGTCTTTTAGCTGTAGTTTTGAAATTGTTGTGCGAGGCAACAGTTTAGGTGTTTACCTATGCTGCCATCTTGGTTTCTCTCTCAAAATACATTTCAATTTCAAGCAAATTTAGATATGTGTAAGACTGTAATCTGTGATTGACTGGTGAGGTCTGCCATGTGCCCATAATTGGGGGAGGAGGAGCAGTCAGCTGGTTTGCCTTATAGACCACCTCCTATACTACATTACACCGCTTCTGGAGGTTATCTAGCCTGAACTCAGATGCTGCCAATGAAAAAACTGAGTCCCCTAAAGAGAACAGTGGGGTAACAACAGAGCCAAAATAGAACATCTTCTAAACAGAACAGAGACCCCAGAAATCAACCCAAGCCATTACGACTCAATATTTGACAAAGGAGGCAAGAGCATACAACAGAGTCAAGACAGTCTCTTCAATAAATGGTGTTGGGAAAATTGGAAGACACATGCAAAAGAATGAAAGTAGACCACCAATTTACACCATACACAAAACTAAATTCAAAATCAATAAAAGACTTAAACGTGAGATGGGAAACCATAAAAGTTTTAGAAGAATCCATAGGCAGCAAAATATCAGACAATAGTCGTAGCTATATCTTTACTGATATAGCTCCTAGGGCAAAGGAAACTAAGGAGAAAATAAACAAATGGAACTACATCAAAATAAAAAGCTTCTGTACAGCAAAGGAAACCATCAACAAAAAAAGAGAGCCCACCGCATGGGAGAACACATTTGCCAATGTTACATCAGATAAGGGTTTAATCTCCAAAATTTATAGGGAACTCATACAACTTAACAAAAGGAAGATAAAAATCCAATCAAAAAATGGGCAAAGGACCTAAATAGACACTTTTCCAAAGTGGACATACAGAAGGCCAAGAGACATATGAAAACATGCTCAAAGTCACTCACTATCTGATGCAAGTCAAAACAACAATGAGATACCATCTCACACCTGTCAGAATAGCTGTCATCAACAAATCAACAAATGACAAGTGCTGGAGAGGGTTTGGAGAAAAAGGAACCCTGGTACACTGCTGGTGGGAATGCAGACTGGTGTAGTCACTGTGGAAAACAGTATAGAGTTTCCTCAAAAAGTTAACAATGGAACTCCCATTTGGCCCAGAAATCCCACTTCTAGAAATATATCCCAAGAAATCAGAAACACCAATCAGAAAGAATATATGTACCCCTATGTTCATAGCAGCACAATTTACAATAGCTAAGATTTGGAAACAGCCTAAGTGCCCTGCACCACATGAGTGGATTAATAAACTGTGGTACATCTACACAATGGAATACTTCTCTGCTATAAAAAAAGGAAAGAACTCAGCATTTGCAACAGCATGGATGGGCCTAGAAAGCATTATGCTAAACAAAATAAGCCACTCAGAGAAAAATAAATATCACATAATATCATTCATTTACATAAACTGATGAATAAAAACAGATCCAGAGACATAGAAGCATAGACTGTCAAACCTCAGAGGGGAGGCAGGGGAGGGTTGGGAGGTGGAGTAAGAGATCAACCAAAGGACTTGTATTCATGCATATGAGCATGAACAATGGACACAGACAATGGGGGTATAGGGGCATGTTCTAGAAGGAATGGTTGAGAGAGGTCAATGGGGGGAAAAGAAGACATATGGTAATTTCAACAATAAAGAATAAAGAAAAAAGAAAAAGAACATCTCCTGACCCCCGAGTCAGGAGCCTTGCAGCCAGACAGAACCAGGTTAGAATCCTCCCTCTCCTGCTTAGCTATGTGGGGAGGGGCAAGTTACCAAAGTTTGCTCATCAATAAAACAGGGTAATCATATTTAACTGGCAAGGTGGTCATGAGGACTAAACTGTTCCGTGAAGCTGTGCAGTATTTCCCATATCAGGGTATGAAGAACACATGTTTCTATCTCTCCCTCCCACCCAGTAATCCCCTCTGCTTCCATGGTAGATTCTTTCTTTCAACCAGGCAAGTGTAGTCTGCTGAGTTCCCATTCTGCTAGTCCGTGACCAGATTCATTTCAATGCCCCAGGCTCCCAGACACACAATGGAGATCCTAGAAGTGCCTGCCCCTGAGGTGGTTGTGAGGATCAGGATGTAGAGCACACACAGTGCTTACTAAGGGACAGTAAACACCAGCCACATCTATGCCCTCAAACAGCCCACAGCCCATCTTCAGGGCAAGTGGGGCCTATTCTCTCAGGGCCCTTGTGGGGACTGAGAGGGACCATATTTCAGTCTTTTACGATGACTTGAGCTTCTACTTGATGCCATCTGTTCTGCTTTGACCTTGTGGGTTGAACTCTCCCTGAAGCTGGCAGAGATGGCGGGCAGGTGGGGAGGTGGGGGAGGGGGAGGGGGGAGGGGGGCACGCAGGGAAGTGTGCATCTTTGTTTCCATGCGACCTACAAGGACATGTCTCCCCTGAGACTCCTTTGCTGCCTCTGTTACCAACGGATTTGTGGGTTTGACTTTAGGATCTGATTTGATTTTAACGTTGTTTAAAAACAGCACAATATAATCATTTGTGAACACGCTTAAATCACTCGGCAGGATGCAATAAAAACATCAAACTGAAAATTATGCTTAAAAAGCAGGCTCTGATTTCCCATCCAGCCGGGCGGGCAAGGCAGAAGTTTGCATTGCACTGGAAGGTGGGAAAATGGGGTGAGTGGGAGGGATCCCAGAACACAGCAGGGGGACCTCATGGGGGAATCTGGGGCCTCTCAGAGCACAGTACCCTTCAGATCCCACCCCTTACAAATGGAACAGAGAAGACCAGAGAAGTTGAGTGGCATGCCCAACATCACACAGGAAAACCTAGCCCTCAGCTGGTCCAGGACTCAGATGGGATTCGATGCTGAGCCCACCTCAATACAGAGCCCATGGCCACCAACATGACGGTTCCTCTAGAATTGCCTTCCCTCGGGAAAATGCTTGAGAATATGTTGATTCTGGAAAAAGTAGCAAAGCACATGAGGAGAGTGAAGAGGGGAGAGGGACTAGGACTGGGCAAGGCGAGGGAGCTTTGTTCTGATGCAGACCCCTCCTCCAACTCTTTCTGGCATCTTTTATGTGTTCTAAGGCCTCGGGCAAGAGGCTTTCTGTGGAATTTAACAAAGGTCTGATTTCACACATCCTGTCCCTATGACCAAACAGAGTTTGGACGGTGTCAGCCAAGGATGACCATTGGGTCACACAGACCTCAAGTTCAAAACTAGTAGCCTCTGAAGTAGCAAATACCTCAGGGTGATTCTTGTGCAGAAAGAAGGGTTCAGAGAGACCCAGCCACTTGCTTTAGTCCCCCAATAAATAAGTGGCAGAGCCAGGATTGAAACCCAGCTAGGTCTGACCACAGAGCATGTGCTCCTAGCCTGGCTGCTCTTGCCCAGGTCGGTAAGTGAGGAAGAGGAGGAAGCCAGGCAGAGCCTGAGCCTAAAGTGATTTGGTCCAGGTGGGCACCATGTGCCATCATTGAAGCAAGAGGCCAAGTGGCTGCCATAACAAAAGAATCAGGTGGGCATCTCTCCTTGTCTCCCTCATGCCTTTCCTAATCTTTATAGGAGCAGAAAGAATATATTCTCTAGGAGCAGAAGGAATATATTTCATTGTGTCTGCAGCCCACTCTTGGGCTGCAGACACAAGGAAAAGGCCAAGTGAGCTTGGCAAGGGCCTATGGCTTCCTCCCTTGGGGCAGCTTAGACTGCAGACAGGCCTTGGGCAGCTACGCAAACTGCAGCGCCACCTGCTGGCCCGCCTCGGAATCTGTGGGCTGGGAAAGGCTGAGGACGCGCACAGGATGCCAAGGAGCAAACCCAAGCTTCTAGTGATAAAATGAAAAGGACTGTAGAGCAAAGCCTCAAGACAGTGGAGTAATGAAAGGCAAGCGCCGGAGCATTCAGTCACAAAAATTCTGAGTTCTTTACTCAGTTCATAAATGTAAGCAGTTATCAAAGCCACCAACCAGTTCCATGGCACAATGGAAAAAACGGGTAAGGGAGAACGAGCTGTCAGGCAAATGCAGGCCCCTGTCAAGGCTCAATCCTGAGCATCTCCCCTCTCCCTGGGCTGGCTCAGCTACCCCACAGCTTCATTATACACCGAAGCTCCCCACACGTCCATCTCCAGCCCAGGTCTCTCTCCCAGCTCAACCCCGAGATCCAACTGCCTGGTGCCATCTTGGATGCCTGAATTAGTAGGAATCCTTCTCATAATCAACCCAAGTCAAAATAACTTACACAGAAACAAGGCGGAGAGTTTCTGTTCTATAAAACCAACTTGTGAGGAGAGCAGAGGTGGAGCTGGGCTATTTGTTGAATGAATGAAAGGGTGGGAAACATGGAAGAGTTTATCAGAGGAAGGGGATAGGAGCTCAGTCTTGGTGAGTACCTACTAGCTGCTGGTCACTGAACTTATTTAATCAGATGAGACTAAATGCTGGGGTGGGGGAGGGGCTGTGAAGTTGACCCAAAGTCACACAGATAGTTCATGAAAGAATTGGGGGAGGTGTCTTTCTGGCTCATTCCAGGCCTTGGCCAGCTATGTCCTTATGATTAAACATAAGGAGCTTCAATGGCTTTAAAAGTCATTTCATTCCCTAGGTACTCAATGCTTGGACCTCTCTCTTCCCATTCCAGCCAGGTAGTTGGATAGCTTCTGCTTGAACACCCCTCATGATGGGGAACTTACTCTCAAGACAATACTTTTATTATGGAATCATACGGGAGCTTAGAAAGTTGAGGCAGAATCGTTCCTTCTCTAAGATTAAATAAGGTCATGCATGTAATGTGCCTGCCACGGTACCTGCAGCAGCAGTAAATGCTATCATGTTCCCCACTTCCCTTCTTACAACAATTCTTGAGCCTCTCTTTCCCTTGGGATGCCTGGAAACAAATCTCTGAGACAGCCCTTCAGATATTTGAAGACAGTGCTTCAGGTTCCCCGGAAGCATTGCTGGCCCCGGATAAACAAATACTCCAACCTACTTTCAGATACTCACTGACAAGCAAGAGTCGATATTGTACACGCTGCGATTTCCCAGCTGCTATGGTGTGTGAGGCTTCATAAAAGCTGATGGAACGAATGATGAGCCAGTCACAGCAGGGTGGTCATGGGCTCTGAATCATGACCTCCTCCAAAAAAAAAGGGAAGTGGTTGATCCTGAACAGATCTTGGCTCATCACCAGAGCCTCACCAACTCCATGCTTGGTCCACCCACTGTGGGAAGCTGTTTTTAGTGGAATAAAAAGAAATGAGTAGCCCCCACAGTCAATATTCATTATTTTAGACACACACACACACACACACACACACACACACACACATTCTCACACACACACACACAGCTTTGCCAAACGTCACTGTTGGCCCTTCCCAAATCCAATTAGTGTGTTTATGGATCCAATATTGAGCAGCGTAGGAGACCTAATGCATTCTAATCAACAAATATTTACCCTTAAATCCTTCCTACTTACAGGTGGGGAAACTAAGGTTCAGAGGAGAGAATTATCTAAAGTCATACAGGAAATCTGTACAAAGGCTGGTCAACTAATACACTCCAAAGAAAGATGAGATAGTAAAGCAAACCTGCATATTTTTTAAAAAGGAAGAAGAAAAAAGCCATTAGATCAAAACCAAAAAGGAACGCTCTGAGAGCTGTCCCTGGTGTGTTTCTCTCTCTCTCCCACCGATTTCCTGGAGAGACAAGGCAGTAGCATTTGACAGGTGCAAGGCTGGAGTCAGAAATCCCCAGGACTGGTTGGGGGCTCTGCCATTGACAAGGTGTGTGATCTTGAACAGGCTACTTAACCTTTCTGTTACTCGGGTGCCTCATTAATAAAATGAGCACAGGAACATCTCCCTCAAAGGAGTCCTGTGAATGTTAATGAGTGTGGAGACTTGGGCTCTCAGTAATGGTGGAATAGCTTATATCAGACTAAATCTCCTGGAAATAGGAATTATAAACATTGGACAAAATAGTTTAAAATACTATTTGATAGGACTAAAGCAGGCAGGACCTGGAGGGTATGCAGCCCTTGAGGCTAGGGACCTGCAGTGGGTGAAATACTCATTTATTTATCTGACTTCTCCCTGGAGGGCCGGTCAAGTTCTAAGGGAATACTGGAGTAGAGCTCAAGCAGAAAGTAGCAGTCATTACATTTTAAAAGGCACAAGTCTGCCTGGCTGCTGTGGCCGAGTGGATTGAGCATCGTCCCATGCACCAAGAGGTCACAGTTTGATTCCTGGGTCAGAGCACATGACCAGTGTGCGGGCTCAGTCCCAAGTAGGGGGCGTGCAGAAGGCAGCCAATCAATGTTTCTCTCTCAGATCAATATTTTTCTCTCCCTCTTCCTTCCCCTCTCTCTAAAAAATCAATAAAAACAGATTCTTTTTAAAAGGCACAAGACAGAGTTCATGGTTCATGATCGCCAAAAAGGTTGAACATTTTGGGGAAGAAAGATCCTAGAAAGGTGGGACCCACAGAGGGGGGACCTCCAACATGTTTTTATAAACTTCCCTAAAATCATAGACTGAACCTTGGACTTCATATGGATAAGGGTGACACTCCAAGAAGCCCAGGACTACAGGTGAAAAAGCTGGGCAGTAATTTCAGCAGCTGTCAAGGCAGGGAAGACAGATTGTCATTCAAGTTCCACCACATTACACTTGATAAGCATCCATCTCAGGCTTTCCATTCAAATCCCAGAAGTGTCAGACCTTAGACACTTTCACATTCCAAGACTAAGGGCTATAGCCCAGGACTAAGGGAAAAACAAAAATATTATACCCATTCTTATACAAAGCCTAAACAATACCTTCACAAAATCAAAGCGATTCATTCAATGCTGTTCAGTGGAAGATAACTGACCTGGAGCCACTAGAGTTATCTACAATGTCCAGCATACAACAAAAAAATGACTATGTCCTTCGCTATACAATCAAAACCTACTATACACATGAAGAAAGAGGTAAGATATGAAAAGAAAAACAATTAGTAGAAACAGATCCACATATAACCCAATTTAGAAAACAACAACTTTAAAATAACAATAAACTTGTTAAATAATTGCAGAAAGAGATGTAAATAATGAGAGATTGGCAGGGGGGAGGAGGGCAAGATATGGAAACTTTTTTGAAAAGTCAACCTGAAACTGAAAAATACAATGACCTGGAATTTAAAACCATTGGGTGGGATTATCGGAAGATTGGGTAGAACACAATAAATGAACACAGACTTGAAGACACTGGCCAGGGCTTTGTGTACTTTTGAGACTTATCATTAGGCAATGCATATTGATAATTATAATGTCCTCTTGATGGTTGATTTGGTTACTGTGAAAATAACCCTCTCTATCTCATGCAGTATCTTTGTCTTGAAGTTTACTTTGTGTGGGAGACATTTTGTTGAGCTAAGGAAAGAGCACATAGTGTAAGTCTTCATCTATATGAAGTTTGAGAAGAAGCAAAGCCAACCTATGGTGATAGAATCCCTAACAGCGATTGCCCGGGCAGGTAGGGGCCAATTGGAAAGGGACAGGAAGGAACTCTCTAAGGTAATTAAAAATATCCTGTATCTTTTTTAATTTATTGATGAGAGAGAGAGAGAGAGAAACTTCCATTTTTTGTTCCACTTATTTATGCATTGGTTGATTCTTCTATGTGCCTTGACCAGAGATTGAACCTACAACCTTGGCATATCGGAACAATGCTCTAACTCACAGAGCTACCCAGCCAGGGAAAAAAATGTCTTATTCTTGATTGAAGTGGCAGTTACATAGGTGTGTAGATTTTTCAGGATTTGTTGTACTGTGCACTGGAAATGTGTGCATTTTATTGTATTTTTTATTCTTACATTTTTTTTAAGATGTGAAGAACTTGGCTTGGGGCTCAACACACAGTATGTGCTCACCAACCATTAGTTCCTTCATCCTTCACTCTCTTCATCCCCAGCAGGCAAGTGCCATAGGTGTTGGGTCACTGAGAACAAGTGGCACGTTTCCCAAAGGAGTTTGCTCACAGCTGGCACTGGAGAGCTGCTCTAGCCAGGACCAAGGATCATAAACAGCGCGGCGTATGCCGAAGGCCTTTGCATCCCAACCCCTCCTCCAGGTCTAGGTCTCAGGGACCAGGTCTGGAGGGTAGAATTTCCCAGAGAAGGGAGAGGACAAAGTGTGGAAGTGACAAGATGCGGCATGTGAAAAAGGCTCCGTGAAGATCCGCTTTCTGGGAAGGTCCATAGGAGAGGAGATAAGAATACTAATGTTAGAGCCAGATGTTGAAGACATGTGAGGTCAATGGAGTCCAGACGGTCATGAATTAGTTGCTCAATTATTGTTTGTTGATTGAATAAGTGAATGAATGAGACGCTGAGCCCATCAAGGCTGAACCTCCAGGGCTGACTGCTGCCCCCTTCTTCCTGTCTTGCAGCTCACTTACCTGCCGCCTCCGTGGGGTGAGTGCCGATCCTCAGAGATGGGACTCGACTTCTTTCCTGTTTACAGCATCACTGCCTGTAGGATCGACTGTGAGACCCGCTACATCGTGGAGAATTGCAACTGCCGCATGGTCCACATGCCAGGTCCGGGCCAGGGAGGGGCGCCCACAGGGGACCGCCTGGGGCCTTCTTTGCATTTATCATCCTACTGGGAAACACTCCCCCACCTCCATGAGTATCCAAAGGGGTGTTATTTGATGCCCAGACATTTAGAAGGCAGGCAGAAACCCACTCTTGCAGCCGAGGCAGCACCCTGGTGTCCTGAAGCATCCAGTTGTTTGGAGAACATTCCTCCCAGTGTTCGAGATGTTTGCTAACTGTTTGCTGTGTCCAGATGTTTGGAGGCTGGCAGTCGTTGCTTCCTGGTGTGGTCCATGTTCACACACCCAGATTTGTGTTGCTTTCATCCCGAATATTTCCCTTCCTGAACCCAAACGTCCAGCGCTCTTTCAAATGAGACGAAAGCCCGGCAGCCTGCCTGTGAATGCCGGGGCTGACATTTCTGGTGTCAGACTCACAGCACATGTGGCATCGCATCAGAGGCGGTCACCTTGTCAGAGGCGCCCTTTAGAGGGAGTGGGGCTGCTGAGGGCAGGGAGGATGACCGGGGCTGGAGACCTTGGCTTCTAACTCAGATTCCTCCACTCGCCTGCTTTGTGTCCTGGCTCAGGTTTCTAAACCTCTCTGTTCTCAGCTTCATGGTATTTAAAGAAAACAAAAATTAGCCTAAGACATAAAAATACTTTTTAAACTGCAGAAGTCAGTGTTTGTTGTGTTAGCATTTGGGAGGAGGAACCAAAAGTCCACAGGACCTACTGTGCACCAGGAATTTTGTTTGCATGTTTATCAGCTACTATTTCATGTTTAGAGCATGCTTTATTTAAGTATCTTTAATGAAATCCTTATATCGGGCATTTAGTTCATTACCAATTGTTTTCTGATATAACCAATGCTGAAGTGAACATCCTCACAGCTAACTTCTGAATTATTTCATTAATAATCAGTAATTTATTTAGTAATCTAAGGTTAGAATTATTGATCTTTAAAATTGCTCTGAGGCCCTGGCCAGGTAGTTCAGTTGGTTAGAGCATCGTCCCAATATGCCAAGTTGTGGGTTTGATCCCTATAGGAATCAACCAGTGACTATCAGCAAGTGGAAAAAACCAATGTCTCCTGCTCTCTCTCTCTCTCTCTCTCTCTCTCTCTCTCTCTCTCTCTCTCTCTGTGTGTGTGTGTGGGGGGGGGTGTATGTCTCTTTTCTCTTTTCTCTCATTCTCTCTCAAAATCAATAAATAAAAATTTTAGAAATAAATTAAAAGTAAAATTTCCTCTGAACTGCCTAGAAGATGGAGCAAAAAGGAAAACTATCGATTAAATTATTATTATCAGAGCCCTAGCTGGTTTGGCTTGGTGGATAGAGCATCAGCCTGTGGACCGAGGGGCCCCAGTTTTTATTCCAGTCAAGGACATGTACATTGGTTGCAGGCTCCTCCCTGGTTGGGACGTGTGCAGGAGGCAACCAATCGATGTGTTTCTCTCACATCGATATTTCTCTCTGTCTTTTCTTCTCTCTTCCACTCTCTCTAAAAATCAGTGGAAAGATATCCTCATGTGATATGTATATTGGAAAGGAGGGAGCATAACAGCCCCTCAGCTCTTGAGAAAGGTGTCTGGGGAAATAGAGAGGAAGGACATCGAGGTGGACATTCACTGTAGCACTTGGTAAAAGAGGAAACAGTGGACCCTGGACTTTACAGAGATATGCCAGGAAGGACAGCTGAGCAGTAGTTAGTGTTACCTGCCTGCTGCTCAGACTGGGAGGCTGCCTCCTGGAACCTGAGCTGAAAGCAAGTGGTGGAAGTCAGTCATTCCACCCAGGACACTGGTACTAGCCTCTCAATTGCTGGTGGGAAGGCAGGATGCAGCAAGAGGCGCTTACAAAGCTGCCCTTCTCCCAGTGCTGTGTGTGGTGGGAAGAGCCCCGCCTAGGGATCAGGGTTCCCAGTCCCCCTCCATCACTGCCACTCCGGTGCCCTGGGAAGGCTGGATGCCCACCTCCCTCTTCAGAAGGAAGTGGCCACGCCCAGGACTTAGGAGGTGCTTACCGCCTCCCCTGACTAGCAGATCAGCCAGCAAGGTTTCCTCACCCATCACCCTGTACAGCAATCTGGGAGGGTCCCCCTGCCCTCTGCTCACGGTCACAAGGAGAGGGGAACCCCGTCTTCTGGCTCTGGGTGCACTGCTCCCAATGCCCCCAGGCTGCCCTCGTCCAGGGCTCCTTTGAACTGCCCGGGAGCTAAGTAAGGGGTGCGCTGCCTGCCCCAGCTCGGGAGGGGAGGTGTTGCAGCCTTCGTACCTCCCTGTGTTTCTTCTTTGCAGGGGACGCCCCTTTCTGTACCCCCGAGCAGCACAAGGAGTGTGCAGAGCCTGCGCTCGGTCAGTACTGGGGACACGTGGAATGCTGGAGAGGACCTGAGATGGGGATCTCCTGGGTGCAGGAGAGAGACTGGGTGGGAGAGGGAATGGGGAAGGGTGAGGGCAGAGGCTGGACAGAATGGAACAGCTGCAGGAGAGGGAGGTGGAGAGCAGGGTGGGAGGGAACTGATGCAAGTGGATAAGGGCTGGGAAGGGCACAGGGGAGAGAAAGGAGGCAGAGAGGTGGTCAGAGAGCAGTGAATGTCAGGGGGTGGGGTGCTGAGGAAAGCAGAATAGAGGCAGAGACGAGAGAGGAGGCACAAGAGGTGTGGGGAGCACAGGAGTGTGACAACACACACACATACACACACACACACACACACACACACACACTGGTAGCTCACACAGCTAGGCCCCCAAGGTTATTCCAAAGCAGTTGAGCCCAAGTAGGTGGGGCAGAAGAAAGAGGTTAGGCTGTGTGCATGCACTTGAGTTCCTTGGCAGCTGCACTTGCTGGGGGCAGCTCTCGGCTCACACGGCCACAGCTTCCATGAGTGGAGAGGGAGAGAGGGGGGCTGGTGAGAGGACAGGCAGTGGCTTCTGATGTGTGCAGAGACTTAGTCTCTCCTTGGAGTGAGGAATCAACAAAACCCATGGGCAGCCAGCAACACCGAGATGGTTAGAGGAAAGAGGGAGGGAAATGTTGTGTTTAACCATGGCGGGTGGGAGGAGAGCAGGGGAGACTAGATGAACCTGGATGCAGGGAGTTTGTCTCTAGTGCAAATCTTGGCCTGTGTCCTAATCCAGTGGGCACAGGAGGTGGGCGTTGGCTATGGGGGGCCAGCCCAGAGAGAATCCGCAGAGCCCAGGCTTCAGATGCAATGGTCTCCCACATGTGCCTTTGCCGGGGGGCCCACTTTGCGGATGGGAACACTGAGGCTGGGAGCAGAGAAGAAGGCCCAGGAAGTTGAAGGGGCCAGGACTCCCTCGGAGCCTAGTCTCCCAAAGTGGTGCCTTTTTAACAGTTTGTAAAGGGCCACATAACACTGAGAGAAGCAGAAGGAACACACGACCAAGAGTAGCCTAGAAAGAGTGGGCACTTTTTCATAAGTGCTCTCACCCTCATCCTAGAGCAGCAGCCCAGCTCCCCTTCTCTCTGCAGCCCCCCACCCCTCCCTCACCAGGGAGGGCACCTCTTCCCAGATCATTTCCTCCTGCTGGACCTGCTGCCCTGGCCCAGAAGTCGCAGCCCCCACAGCAGACTAAGCCCCCCTCGCTCTCCCCTGCAGGTCTGCTGGCGGAAAAGGACAGCAGTTACTGTCTCTGCAGGACACCCTGCAACCTGACCCGCTACAACAAAGAGCTCTCCATGGTGAAGATCCCCAGCAAAACGTCAGCCAAGTACCTCGAGAAGAAGTTTAACAAATCAGAAAAATATATCTCGTAAGCTCAGGGGCATGTGAACTGGGGAGGAGGGGGGTGGTATGGATCAGGAGGAAATTCGAGGCAATCAAGGAAGAGGGCAAAAGTAAGCAGTTAGTTCCATTTAGCAGACATTCATTGAGCACCTACTGTGTGGCAAGCTCTGTGCTCAGCACTCAGACTATAAAGACAAAGATGATTATGATGCAGTCTCAGCCTTTAAGGAGCTTATAGTCCTTCAGGGCTACAAGCAGACAACTGAATGTGACAAAAGCTGATCCCAGCCCCAGGGATACAAGGAGGTGGTTGACTGCACCTCTCATGGGGATCTGCCAAGGAACGCGTCAAGAGATTTTTTTAAATGATGCATAGGAGTATTCCAGGCAGGCTTTGCACATTCTGTTCCCCCTTCCCAGAATGATTTTCCTCTCACTCTTCACCTGACTGGTCCCTCATGGTGCAGGTGTTCATTTCAATGTCATCACCTCAGTCCACCGGCATTGAGCATTTTAAACATATCTTGAGCCCTAGCCAGTGGATAGAGCATCAGCCTACAGACTGAAGGATCCCAGGTTCAATTCTGGTCAAGGGTTGTGGGCCTGATCCCTGGATTGCATGCAGAAGGCAGCCAATCAATGATTCTCTGTCTTCATTGATGTTTCTATCTCTCTCTTCCTCTCCCTTCCTCAATAGGAAAAATGTGTGTGTGTGTGTGTGTATTAAACATAGCTTGAGTGACTCGGGAACTGAACTGTAATTTTATTTAATTTGAACTTGTTTAGCGGTTTTAGAGAGACCCTTCGGGCAGCCACTTAGAGGATGGATGGGAAACTGGGTGGGCAAAAAGGGGCCAGTTAGGAGGTCGTCGCCATAAACCAGGCAAAAGTTGGTGCTGCTTTGGCACCTTGGAGAGCCCTGCGTGGAGAGGGGGTTTGCTCCTCTCCCAGCCACTCCCTCCTGCCAACACCATCGCCACAGCCCCTCCCGGGTGATGTCTACAAGGCGGACTGCCTCTGTTCAGTGGATTGGGGACCGGCATTGAGGCATTTTGCGCAGCACCGAAGGAGATGGGGAATCGTAGGCGGTGCCAGGTCCTGCTGCTGAGCAGACATTCTGCAGGCAGCAGTGGGGCCTCCCGCCAAGATGTGTCTCATTAACACATCTGCCTAAGGGAACAGAGGGAACCAAGATGCTCCTGCCAGAGCCCCCGCCCACAGATGCAGGTTTGTGCCCTAAAAAGCCACTCTGGCTCTGGCAGCTGACTTGGTAATGCCAAAGTGGGACCTCGGACTAGAAGCTTGTGATAAATTCCAGTACGAACTCGGGGACTCTCAGGAGTGGGTAGGGAAGGTCAGCTGGGCAGGCAAGCCTCATCAAAAGAGTCCTGAGCTCACCACCAGGGAAGGACTCGGGCAGACCCCTTGGGGGCCCGAGAACCGGGAGGAGAGGCAGTGTGCAGAGTTGGGGAGAGAACTCAGGGCAGAGGGGGGGCCGCTGATAGGTGCCTTCAGGTTCAGCCCCCAGGCCTGTGAAGAGCACGGGGTGGAGCCAGGGCTCCTGGTTTCAAGGCCCAGCTCTGCCGATAACCAGCTCGAGCGTTGGGCCAGTTATGGCAATTCCCGGGCCTCGGTTTCTCCATCTGTCCAGGGGAAAGCTGTTAGATGATCGCTGTGGATCCTGGCAGGTCTACCCATGTATGTACTGAACGTTCCCTCTGCAGAGAGAACATCCTCGTTCTGGATATATTTTTTGAAGCTCTCAATTATGAGACAATTGAACAAAAGAAGGCGTATGAAGTTGCTGCCTTACTTGGTAAGTCAAAGCGTCTGTTGCACAAATTTTCACATCTTATAGGAGGTGAGAGGGAGGGGGTGGCAGGTGGGCAGCAGGCGGGCAGATCAATCTGTACGCCTCCTGACAAGTCTATCCCTATGCCTGCTCATCGTTCCCACCATCCTTATATGGCTCCTGTCCCAGAACGCGAAGACCTCCAGTGTGGTGAAGGTTCTAGGCCAGTTCATGCAATCTCTGCCTCAGTATCCCCATCAACACAGGAAGGCGGGTGGGCTGAAGATCTCACAGGGCCTTTTCAGAACTGCCCTCTTGGATTCCATGGTTCTCCGCTCCCTAGTTGGTGTCAGAGTGGGGCAGGAAGAAAGAGCTGTCAGATGCTGGGAAGACTGAGCTGTGGATGGTCCCCAGGCAGTGGACACAATGAGGTCCCCAGTGGAGCCCACCTGGAAAGCACCATTGCTGCATTGAGAAGGCCAGTGGCCCCCTGCGCTGGGTCCTTTGTCAAACACAAAAGAAGGGCCACTTGTAGTCAGGTATCTACAACCTGACTGCCACCCACACAAGGTGCCCTGGCCCCGCAGGCACATAATGGATGCAGGGAGTTCATTTCAACCCTGCCCCAGCCCAGTACAACAGGCACAAGACCCCTGAGGCAGCAGAAGACCTGCCCCTGGGGGCCTCCTGCCAACTGCCCCTCACTCTCAAGAAGGGATCTGCAAGGAAAAGTAGACGTTGTTGCCTCTGAGCTGAGCCAGGTGAAGGGAGCAAGGAAAGGAAGAGACACCTTCTACCTGAGGGTATAAAGCAAAGATCAGCTGTGAGAACGTAGACCAGAGGCTTCTCCTCACTGGCCTCAGGTCCCTCATCTGTAAAATGGGTCTAATGAAACCTACTCTGTGTTGGCTGTGATGGCTAAATGTGGTAAAGCCCCAGCCCACAGAAGGTCCATTAATATCATTTCTGGTCCCTGGATAGTCTCCGTGCCAGGGACCAGGACCCAGCTGATGTTACCAGATGCCATCGGGCCTTTCTGCACCTCTCCCAGGAGGCTGGGTCCCAGCTGGATTAAGGTGGCTGTCGCTCGGGCCTCTCAGGCCCCTATGGCCAAAGGGGCTGAGCCTAGAGACTTGTACCCTGGGCCGGAGATGTAGGCTCCTCCCCTGCCCTTGCCACCTTCATTTTCTAAATGGACTCAGGACATGACTCCTGCCCATCCCCATATAAGTTCATAGTCACACACACACACACACACACACACACACACACACACACACAGCGGGGAGGGCCCGAGCTCAGATCTGTCAGGAGTGACAGCTCGTCTCTGCATCAGATCTGAGGAACATTCCTAGCATCGTGTTCCCTCCCAGAATAGCCTCTGAGAAAAGCATGGGGCCATCGGCAGCCTTGTGATGGGAGCGTGTGCCACTGGGAACCGTCAGCCACAGGCTGCCAGGCCCACGCCCTCACCTCAGTGCCCACTGCCCCCCCTCCCTGTGGCCACACATGCTCCATGGGGAGCCACACACAGGTGTGCATCTGCACAGACCCACATGCACACACACTGCACGCCTGCACTCACACTCTTGCCTACAACTGCCTAAACATACTCACACCTGCACATGCTCACTTGTGCTCACATTCAGACACATGGTCCGCCTCCACAAAGCCACTCACATGCTTAGACACTCCTAAGTACCTACTCTAGACCTAGATCACCACCTACATAAAGCCATCAACAGCTCGATGTACTGCCTATTTCTATCCAGACACTGCACACTCACGGGACTCTGGCACATGCCCCCACATTCAGTCACACTTCATGCACATACAAACACACTCGCACCTGACGTGCACACACATAAGTGTACACTCCCCAATATACCTCCACTGAGGGCATGAGAATGAGCATGAGGGAGGAGAGACATGCAGGGAGCCTTCTGAGCTCAGCATCAAGTCCCACCCGAAAGACCCCTCTCCCCACAGTCTCGACTGGTTCAGGATATGGCTGTCGGGCTCCCCCCAGCTATGACCAGGGTAGGAGTGGGCAGATGTACCCATCAGGAAGTTCTCAGACCAAGAGGTCATCCTGGAGTGTACAGGAGGCCTGTGTGCCCACCCCAACAGCACCCCCATTCCCAGCACTCTCCCCAGCCCAGTCTTAGAGATTACAGCTGGGAAGGACTTCCCAGCTCATCCCCTTCCAACAGCCTCCACCACTAGGGGTGCTTTGAAGGCAAAGCTCCTGAGAGGGTCAGGGCTTATCAAAGCCACAGAGCAAGCTAGTGGCCACTCTGAGCTCAGAGCCCCAGAGAGCAATGGGGCAAAGCACTGTGGGCTTCTGGGTGATCACAAGCCTTGGAGAATGGGCTAACAGCCTCTCAAATATAAACTCTTCCACTACAAAGGTCCCTGGATAGTCCCAGCATCTGACAGCATACTTAGTGTTTTCATTCCATTTCGGAGGATCTCCAACCATCTGAAGGGCCCACAGGAAAGAGGTTTTCAAACTCTGGTGGACCAGAGGAACGTACAAATCCTGACCTCCAGACCCCAGATCTGATATGTAGCCTGGGGTAGGTGCAGGCATCTACACTGACTACACGACTCCCAGGAGTTGATGCAGACCAGTCCAGAATAACTTTGGTCAAGGGGCCCATCTACCCCAGGGTAAGAACCTCTGCTCTAGAAAGAGACCAAATTGAACATTTACTTTTGGGTAAAGAAGATGGGAGATGCTTCCAAGGGCCTCATCCCAAGAGTGAGAAGAGCCCCAGGGTGATCCTGAAGGTCATGTCATGATTAAAGGCATGGGCGAGGAAGCCTCTTGTAACACTTCTGCCAAGACTCAGGGCACCTGACAATTGTGTCTCTGGCTAGACTGTGTCCCTGCCCAATCAGTGTGGTTTCTAATGTAATTGGCAAGCCTGTCAGCCTATCAGGTCTATTCTGGAACCTCTGAAAAGCATTCGTGTTAGTTCACATCCTCACTAAGTGCTGCACACCATCAGCTCTCAGAGCTGTGCATTGATGGTGGGACTTGTCAAAGGCCTCCTGGAGGCCCGGGAGCGGGGCCCACTCAGAAGGTCTGGGTTCCACATTCCGAGTCTATTCACCCTTCCTGGAAGTGCTGCGAGTGAAATCAAACCTTTGGTCTTTTCTGTCTCTCTCCAGGTGACATTGGTGGCCAGATGGGGTTGTTCATTGGTGCTAGTATCCTTACAATACTAGAGCTCTTTGATTACATTTATGAGGTAAGATTTGGAATCCCTCTTGGGGAAATGACCACATTCAGGTGCCCTCTTCCTGCCCCAATGCCCAAAACCTAAGCACTACATCTCCACCAGAACCTATACCCTCCTCCTGTCCATGGCTATTGTCTGGTTTCAAGGTGGGATGAATGTGAGGGAGGGGAAGCCACAGTCTGGTAGAGGAAAACCAGTGGGCTGTCTACACGAGCAGGGCGGGAGGAGAAGGGAGATGAGACCAGGCTGAGGCCAGCTCTGAGCCCCTTCCACAGCTAGCCTGAACATGCAAACACACACCATACACCACACACACACACTTATACCACACTTACACATTACCACAAATGCACACACACATACACCACACTCAGACACACACATTTATACCATTCACACACATACTACTCGCAAGTGCACAGACACCATTTGTACACACATACACACATACACACACACACCCATACACACACACACACACACACACACACACACCCTTGCCCTCTGGGTGACTGGTCACCTGAGTGATACGGTCACAGTTCAGGAGGGAGACTGCAGTAAGGGGCATTTCCCAGCAGCCTCCCGGTCCTGAGAAGAGCAAGGCCACACACACTGCCTCTGGCTGCTAAGGATCTGTGGAGATGTCTCCCTCGGGGACAGCAGGGACAGAGCATCTGAGAGCTTCCCAAACAGCGGGCAGTGGCTTCAGGATTGGGAGCTCCTGGTGCTCCTCAGCCTTCCCACCCATTTGCCCAGAACCAGCGGGCTGCAGGGCTCCAGAACCCCTTGGGCACACCCAGGCCCTCGCAGGCCCCAGGAGCACCGGTTCTGGGCCCAGCACACAGTGCCTGGGAGCAGGGTCCGCCCCCAGAGAGCGGTGGCCATGGCTAAAGGTTGCTCACTGTGGGGCTGGAGGGTCCTGTGGCCAGGGTTCCCGGCATCCCGCCCTGCCTTTCAGCCGGGAAACCTTGTTCCACACGCCAGAACCACACCCCGTGGCCAGATTTTATTCCTCTTTGTTCTTAATTTTGTGAGAAGCTGTACAAAGTTAGGGAAATTGAATCACACTGGGTAACATTTGATAACGACCCTCTGCTGCTAAGAATAAAATGTTATGGACTTGAGTGTGCCCTGATTTTATGAACTGTGGGGTGACAGGCCTAGAAAATAATTAGCAATCTTGTCCCCCAAACCTGGGCTCAGAAAGGGGCCCGGCTGCTCCTGAGGGCAGATGGGGAGCCAGCCATGCCAGCATGCGGTCCACACTGCCACAGGCCCTCCTGTGACCTCTTCCAAGCTCTAGCCCCTGCACCAGAATCCCTTGGCAGCCTGGGGATGGGGCGGAGGCTTCGCCCAGCGGGTCCTGCCACAGTTTGTCACTCCACAGCCCAAGCTGCCACTGTGGTTCTCCCACGAAACCCAGGGCAGGAAGGCCTCTCTGCCTTTGCCCCTTCCCCCAGCCTGACCACCCCTTCTGGCCTCTCTTGCAGCTGATCAAAGAGAAACTATTAGATCTGCTTGGCAAAGAAGAGGACGAAGGGAGCCACGACGAGAACGTGGTGAGAGCGGCGTGTGGGTCGGAGGTGGATGTGCTCCTCTGGTCTGTACAAGCGATGCAAAACCAGCTACAGGGCCAGAGCAGGAGGGGCGGAGCAGAAGGGACCCAGGCTCCAGATGGAGCAGGCCTGGCTGGATCCCAGGTCCTGCTTCTGAGCTGTGTGCCGGGGGACAAGTACTGTACCTAGCTCCCTGAGCATCTGCTTCTTTACAGGGACCGGGGATAGAAGCGGGTTAGGGAAGGTGTGGAGGGGTGTCAATCAGATGAGGGAGACCAGCCTATGAAACAATCAGCATACCTAGTGTTTTTGTTTTTTAAATATACTTTTATTGATTTCAAAGAGGAAGGGAGAGGGAGAGAGAGAAACATCAATGATGACAGAGGACCATTGAGCTGCTGCCTCCTGCATGCCCCCTACTGGGGGTCCAGCGTCCACAACCTCGACATGTGCCTTGACTGGGAATGGAACCTTGACCTCCTGGTTCATAGGTCGATGCTCAACCATTGAGCCACACTGGACAGGCATCTTGCCTAGTTATTAGTAAGTGCTCAACAAGTTCAGGTTCCCCACTTCGCTCCTGCTTCCAAAATGTCTCAGTCATAGGTTCCCTCTCTATCCTTCCCCTCCTGCAGTATCGTCCTCATCCAATCCCTCCAATTCTTAGATGGTCTCCTGGCGGGTCTCTGCTCCCAGCCCTCCTGACCTCCCACCCAAAGCAGCTCGGGACAGCCTGGGGATCTCCTGGAACATCCATGGCCTCTCAGCCACACCTTGCTCAGGGACCCAGGATGACTGTTCCCCGTGTGCAGTCTAACCCTGAAGGTCCTTTGGACAGTTGTGAGCAGCTCTGGTTCTGGCCTTCGAGCCTCCACCTTTACAGCTTGGCCTCAGCGATCGATCACCCCCTGCCCCAAGCCTAGTCCCCAGGCTGCACCTCCTCACCCCAGCTAGGCCCCAAAGAAGGCCCCCGAGGCCCAGAGTAGGATGGGCTATCCACCCAAAGCTAACATCACTCAGATGTAGCTTTAGGTGGCACATCAGAGGACTACTAAGAGGAATGGCCACACCCCATCACCAGAGAGTCCTCTCCCTGCACCAGGGGCACCCAGGGGGGCAGTGGAAAGGATTCTGAAGGCAGGGAGGTCTCTTAAGCCTCATGCCCGAGATGCCAAACCAGAACATGGGGTGTCTGGGGCAGGAACAGCAGTGCCCCGGGGAGCCCACAAGTGAGGAGCGTGGTCCCCAAGGCTGCCAGTGGCACCTGATGAATTTTTTAATATAAACACCACCTTTGCCTGGCTGGCGTGGTTCAGCAGGTCATGGTTCGATTCCTGGTCAGGGCACATGCCCCAGTTGTGGGCTCGATCCCCAGTGTGAGGTGTGCAGGAGGCAGCCAATCAATGATTCTCTCTCCTAATTGATGTTTCTATCTCTCCCTCCTTTTCCCTCTCTCTCTGAAAGCAATAAAAATATTTTTCAAATAAATAAACACCACCTTCCCCTCCCTCCAGAGCACCTGTGAGACGATGCCAAACCACTCTGAAACCATCAGCCACACTGTGACTGTACCCCTGCAGACGGCCCTGGGGACCTTGGAGGAGATCGCCTGCTGACAGCCCTCGGAGCACCCGGCACCCCCAAGCAGACCCTGAGGCCCAAGACCTGGGACAGGGGACAGCAGGCTCAGGCGGGATGGCCCCTGATGACGGAAGCAGCAAGAGCCCCCTATGCACACATAGCAAACTCTCTGCCAAAACCTCTCTGCGGCCACGTGGGACCTGACCCATCCTCGGTCCCCACCGTCGTCCCTCTTAGGAGACACGAGACACATTCTGGAACAGCCCAAGGACCAACCTGCCATCACATCTCACTGCCAGATGTAGAAAGCACCTGCATGCTCAGACTTCTCACGGCGCCGCCTCCACGTCTGTCTGTGTACGAGACGCTCCTCTGTGCGGTTCCCACGTGGTGGGACCGGGTTCCAGCCCCCCGTCACCGTGAGGCCACAGCTGGAATCAACAGCTGCACAACCGAGGGAAACCGCAAAACTGTCGGCTATGTCCGGTCCTTGTGTGGTTCGTGAAAGGTCCTTAACCTGCCCACAGTCCCCTTCCCACCCCGGCTGACCCGCCGTGGGACCGGGCCGAGCCCCTCCAACCCCAGCGCCTATGATGGAGGCCTGGGGCCTGGCGACTCCGGCCCGTGTCCGTGGCTCCCACGCGTTCTGCCCTCCCTGTGACATGGCTTGTACAGTCCGATTCTGTCTTTGGGGGGTTTACTGTCTGTCAGAGGTCCGTTTGGTTTTGTTTTCTGACCTTTGGGTTTGCTGTTCTGCGTTTGGTTTGGTTTTCCCATTTTCTCTGGCGTTTATTTATTCGTGCTTCCCGTCACGGTCATATTAAAAGCTGGTCTTGTGGAAGTGGCTCCACGGTGTCTGCTCCTCCCGCCCTGGGGTCTCTCTCCCCAAGCACCTAGGGAAGGGCCAGACCTCCCAGGCCAAAGACCACAGGTTCTGCCGAGTTTTGTGCAGCAATGCTTATCTTTACAAAACCTATTCTGCTCTAATCTTTAACAACTACTAGTCGTGACCTTGTCGATGACTTGACGATCCATGCATGGACGGGTCATAGCCCGGGTCTGAATGCCATACCCTGACTGTGGCGTGAAGAGGGAAGGCGGAGCACCTGCCCAGACACAAAAACCATAGAGGAGGCCTTCACACCTTCTGCTCTCCACCTTCCGTCCTGACTCCTGACCCGTCAGTGAACTTGGGCTGCACACAAGCCTGGCGTGGCCTCCCTCCCACACACCAGCGCTCCAGACTGCTCGCTTTACCTCAGCTCTTCTCCCATCACACAGACCTGTTTGTCCCTGTGGGGGTCACATTTGCATTCAGCCTTGCTCTTCACAAGTCCTCAGAAGCTGTCCAAATGGGAAAGGAGGCCTGCCCTTTCCAGCCCTGGGTGGCAAAAGAGAGCTTGCTGTTCAGGCAGAATCCTTGTGCTCAAGCCATATGCTAATTCCATAGGGACAGTCCCTTCCCCTCACCACTCCCAACTCCAAGTCTCCCCCAATGCCCAGGAAGAAAGGCCAACTGTGATGTGTGCCTTCTGCACATGCATAGATGCGCAGAAGCTCCACTGGACCAGGCTCTGATCCCTGCTCTGCCATCCAAGCGTGTGCTTGCATTCCCTCCCTCTCTCTCTCTCTCTCTCTCTCTCTCTCTCTCTCTCTCTCTCTCTCCTGCCCAACCCCTTCACACTAACATAAGGGAAAGGAATTCCCCAATGTGACCTATTGAAAAGTCCCCATGTCAGGACTTCAGAGCCCAGACCCTCGCCTTCTTCCCTCAGGAGCTGTCTGACCATGGATGAGGCCCTACCCCTCTCTGGCTCAGTTCCTTCAATTTGAGGATGAAGATAATACCTGACCTGTGTCTTCACTGATGACCCCCAGAGTCCCCTCCACACTCATGGTGCTACAGTAGCTCCCCTTCGCTGCCCAGGGGGCCGCATAAAGCAACCCACACTTGAGCATAGATGGGACTGGGAGCTGGCAGTACCAGAGCCAGGAGGCACTGGGGACCGAGTGTCCTGGGACATCTTCGCTCAGCTGAGGCTGCCCGGGGCTGCTGGCATAGCTGGGTTAGGATTCTTAAAAAGTGTCAAGTTGCAGGAAGGAACCCTGTTTTCATTTTCTGTTGCCTCCATAGCAAATTATGACCAATCTAGCAGCTTAAAACAACACATATATATTATTTTAAATATATTCTTATTGATTTCAGAGAGGAAGAGGGAGGGAGAGAGAGAGAAGCATCAATGATGAGAGAGAATCAATCATTCATCGGCTGCCTCTGGCAAGCCCCACATTGGGGATCAAGCCTGCAACCCGGCAGGACTGGGAATAGAACTGTGACTTCCTGGTCAATGCCCAACCACTGAGCCACACCAGCCAAACATTATCTGACAGGTTCTGGAAGTCAGAAATCTGATATCGGTCTCAGCTAAAATCTAGGATTCAGGAGGGCTGGGTTCCTTCTAAAAACTCCAAGGGAGAAACCCCTTCCTCACCTTTCCTGGTGTCAGAGGCCGCCCACATTCCTTGGCTCATAGCCTCTTCCTCTTTTTTCAAAGCCAACAATGATAGCTGGAGTCCTTCTCACTCGCCTAACATCAGCATCCCATAGTCAAAGCTCCCTCTGACTCAGAAGTGTTCCTGCTTCCCCCTGTCATCCATCAAGGACCCTTGTGATTACATTGAGCCCATGAATAATCCAGGATGACTTCCCCAAAGTCTAGTGGACCAGGTGAAGTACCATATTCACAGGTCCCAGGGTCAGAGTGTGGACATCTCTGGGGGCCATTATTGTCCCACTATAAGATCCTATAGAACTGTCCTCATTTTCCAAATGAGCAACCCCAAAATGGGAGGCAAGGGACTTGCCTAGTCACCTGATAAGTTGGTGGCGGTGCCAAAGGTGTACCCCCAAGCTCCAAGCTCCCAATTCCATCTGTAAACCCACTTAAAACAAGAAGGACTGAGTGTGATCATTTCTCCTGACGCGGCCAGGGCACGGGCATCCCTCTCCTGAGACAAACTCGCTCCTCACTGCTTCAGGCTGGAAGATGTCCTGCTGGGGCCTCGAGGGTCGGAGGCGGGAGAGCAGAGCGTGTCCTCAGAAGCTCCCAGCAGGGCCAGGAGCCAAATGACATGTCTAGTCAGTGAGTTTGGAAACTATCAGATGCTCTGCCTTGTCCCAGTTTAACAGTTTCATAAATTTTTTAAAATCTATAGATTAAGTTGCAATTTCACCCGCGTCGTGGGATTTCTGGCTTCCTTTAAAAAGCACACACACACACACACCAACCTCCCATCAATGTGAGATGGAGCAAATACTCGAGCAGGCTGGCATTGCTTCTGGCCTCCCACACCTTAGGTTCGCCTTCCGCTTGGGGGATTCTGGCTTTGCTCACCTCGGAGCGGGTCTATGAGCTTAACCTGCTTCAAGGGGAAAGGCAGGAAATTCAACTACTGATTATTATTGATTGATTGTTAACCAAGGACCTAGTTGTCTGCCTCAACTCCTGGGAGTGGCAGGGTGTTTTTTATCATCCTCACTTCAAACAAACAACCATTTTTGCAATCATTTTCTTCATGGAGGCCTGGGAGGTCGGTGCACAGAGGTGGCCCAGGGATGTGTCCCATTTTGAGAGTGGCCCAAAGGACAGCAAACAGCCAACAGTCTGGACTAATCACAAGACAGAACGGCGAGGTTGGCTTATCAGTGACCTTAAAGGGTGAGATCAATCAATCAGTAAATTAATTAAATAGTGGCACCTGGCCCCAGAAACAGAAGCGGTGGAGAGAGAAAGGATGAAGCACTTCTGTGAGCAGCCATCCCAAACCAGGCCGCTGCTTATACGCTCCTGCTTTGTTGTTTTGACAAAGAGGGGCCAGAGGTCATTTGCGTTCCCCCTTCCAGCTGCAGTTATATTTTTAATTTATTGATTGATTTTAGAGAGAGAGGATGGGAGAGAGGGAAGGAGAGATAGAAGAATCATTGGTTGATTCTTTCATGTGCCCTGACCGGGGTTCAAACCTGCAATCTTGGCATATAGGAACGACACTCTAATCTCTGTTTTTCTAAGAGTCTTAACCATGAACCCCCTTAGTGAGAAAGAGTCCCCAGAGGAGGTCTGGAGAAAGGTGCTTGGTGAGCTGGGAAGGAGGAGTCTGAAGCAGGCCCTGCCCACAAGTGCTACCTGGGTGGGCAGGCTTCCCCTCAGGTAAAACTCAGCTCAGCCTGAGACGCCCATTGAGAGACCTGGAGCTCTTCCTCCACAAACTCAGAGGCCTCAGTTGCATCGTGAGAACCGAACTCCATGCAGAGGGAAGGGTCTCCAAAAGTGCCAGTGAATGTGCTCCCCATGTCAGAGAAGCCAGGGAGGCTCCAGACCCAAAAACATGCTTCCACAGGGACTGTCGCCAGGCCAGATCCATGCCCAGCCAGGCAGGCCCTGAGCTGTACAGAACACACTTCCTGGCCCAGCTGGGAAGGCAGCAGGGCGACACAGGAAGGGGAGACAAGACACAGACTTGCCATTCATTCTACTCCTATTGATTGTTTGCCCAGTCTGTATGGGGCACCTGCCCTCCAGGAATTGATCATGTGAGTCCTCCAGGAAACAGACAGCTAGGAAAGATGAATCGGGGTTTTGTGGTAGAAGGAGAGTGAGTCAGCGGCATACGCAAAGCCTGGGAGGTGGTGGTGGGGTAGGGGAGGTGCAGCGTCGCAATTACACAGCCCAGGGACTGCACAGAAATCCAGGGCACCCAAGCATAGAAGTCAAAGGGGCGTGTCCAAAGTGACCACTGAGAGAGTGGCAGGTGCCCTGAATGAAGGGCTGAAGTCCTCCAAGTCCCTTCCTCTGATCTCCCAGGGCCTGAGAAATGTTTCCTAAAGCAAAGGTTGATTTCTTTAGCTCATGGCTCTCTCCCCGCTCACTTGAGGGTCCTGGCACGTAGGATCACTTTGTGCACCCTTTGTGATTTCCTAAGGCAGCAGGCTAACCATGCTTGGGGCCATGCAGTTCCAGGGACCGTCACCCAGGGCAGTGGACTGCACCCACCTGAGAACAGGTGAGAGGAGAGCTGCTCGCTAATCCAATTTAACAACCAGTAAAACCTGTGCTCACAGTCTTTGTGGGAGCAATCGGTTAGTAAAAGCTTTTGACAGTCAAAAAACTGCATTTCTAACCTGTTTCGGTTCTAAACTACTCATACACCCCTGGACAATTTACTTCACTTTCCTGGACAATTTACTTCATTTTTCTGGGCCTACATTTCCTCCCTTATAAAAGGAGAGGAAAAATCCTAGCCGGTTTGACTCAGTGGATATAGTACATCGGCCTGTGGACTGAAGGGTCCCAGGTTTGATTCCAGGCAAGGGCATGTACCTCAGTTTTATGCCGGCCCTGGTCAGGGTGTACGCGATAGGTAACCAATCAATGTTCTCTCTCACACCAATGTTTCTCTCTCTGTGTGTCTCTCCCCCTCTCTTCCACTCTCTCTAAAAAATCAATGGGAAATATCCTCAGGTGAAGATTAACAAAAATAAAAATATAATAAAAAGGGAATGGGAAATAAACAGCAAATCTCTTTGGTGCCTCAGCTCTCACAGCCTCAGTGTAAGTGGAGAATGGGGACAGGTGTCTAAGCAGCTATTTCACTCACTGCTGCCAGCCTCCAGTCCCACCTCTACGATGGAGATGAGGGTGCCTAGTTTTCAGGGTCATTATGGGGTCAAGTGAGTTAAGGTATATATTTTCTATCTTTTCTTATTTTTTTTAATATATTTTATTGATTTTTTTACAGAGAGGAAGGAAAAGGGATGGAGAGCTAGAAACATCATGAGAAAGAAACATCGATCAGCTGCCTCCTGCGCACCCCCTACTGGGGATGTATGTGCCCACCACCAAGATACATGCCCTTGACCAGAGTCGAACCTGGGACCCTTCAGTCCACAGGCCGACGGTCTACCCACTTAGCTAAACCAGTCAAGGCTATTTTCTTTCTTTCTTCCAGGAAAATATTGATCTTACCTGGATACTTGTATGGATTAAAAATAAGGTGAAAGCAGGCCAAAACCGGTTTGGCTCCATGGATGGAGCGTTGGTCTGCGGACTGAAGGGTCCCGGGTTCGATTCCGGTCAAGGGCATGTGCCTTGGTTGCGGGCATATCCCCAGTGGGGGGTGTGCAGGAGGCAGCTGATTGGTGTCTCTCTCTCGTTGATGTTTCTAGCTCTCTATCCCTCTCCCTTCCTCTCTGTGAAAAATCAATAAAATATATTTTTAAAAAAATAAGGTGAAAGCTATGAACTTCCTCCCAGAAAACATAAATGAACAGGGTCACATGGATAATCATAAAACTTGCATTTCATCTGAGGAGGGTGATGGAGCCCCAGAGCTTGTGTGTGATCCCCAGGGAGCACGGATGCTCAGCCTTGCTGCCTGCTCCCGAAAGCGGTAACCTCTCCTCCCAAAGATCATCGCGGTACCAAGAGGAGCAACCAATGTTCCCCCTAATATGCCCTAATGACTGCCATTTTTCAATCACAGGAGCGGTGGGGGGAATGACAGGCAGGCTTTGATCAATTTCAAGATTTCCCTCCCATCTTTTTTTTAAACCTTTGTCGCCTACTGCAGTTTGTGCACTTAGTGAGAGCTCACAGATGGCGAGATGAATGAATGAGCCGAAAATGGATGTGAACCGAGAACCTTGGAGTGTGATTTCATAAAATTACCTTATTCAGGTGGTGATTGGGAGGGCTGAGGAGACCTGCAGACAGAGAGCAACTGCAGCCTCGTTTTGCAAACATCCCTGTGGCCTGGTTCTTAAGGAATGAGACCATGCGTGCCCTGCACACGGAAAATGCATGCATAATGTCCTCTGGCTGCCTCTGAGCCCCTGGACACGCACCACTGTTGACATCTCATTTATTTCTGAGCAGAACTGCAGTGAGGCTCTGGAAGCAAGCAAGGAAGGAAGGAAGGAAGGAAGGAAGGAAGGAAGGAAGGAAGGAAGGAAGGAAGGAAGGAAGGAAGGAAGAAAGGAAGGAAGGAAGGAAGAAAGGAAGGAAAAACCACCTCCTGGCAATGTCTGTGAGTGATGCCTTGTGTGGAGAGCGGCTACAGTGTTTGGACAGGTTCAAGTCTCAGACTAATGAGAGGGCACAGTCCTCTCATGGCCACATGCAAGTCCCAGCCTGGAGGGCAATGCCCTCCCAGCACAATTATAGCCAGAGGCTATAGTGGTAAGCTTGAACCTCTGGTCCGAACAAGTTGCCCCACGTGTCTGAGTGACATGGGCTTGATAGAGTTCAAGTGCATGTAATTGAGTAGATTTGAAATGCACGAGAATGTTGTAACCACGCCCTTACTTTGCCTCGTGGAATCTGATTATAAAATAGAGACAACTTATAGGTTGTAGCACTGCCTCTCCATCAGAGAGGGCAGTGTCCCACCCAGACCCAGCTTTCTTCTCTTGTCTGTCTTTTCTAAGTCCTTCACCACCCCCTTTCAGGTTTACCCTTGGCTGTGCTGATGTGGCACAGCTTTGGGGTGGGGAATTTGGACATCAAGCCTCCTTGAAGCTGGTCTTCAAGCCAGGTCTCTGAAGGAAGTGGCTCATTGGTAAACATCACCATATGGGCCATTTGTCTTTAGTGTAATTCAAACCGCAGGGCTTCCTTTCTAAAGAAATTACATCCAAGTTACAGAGGCCCAACACAAAGTGATTGGTGGGCACTGAAGAATACCTAGCTTGTCTGGCTAGTGTGGCTCAGTGGTTGAGCATCAATCTATAAACCAGGAGATCACAGCTCGATTCCTGCTCATGGCACAGGCCCTGGTTGCAGGCTTGATCCCCAGTGTGAGGTGTGCAGGAGGCAGCTGATCAATGATTTTCTCTCATCATTGATGTTTCTTGCAGAGAGTGGCTACAGCGTTTGGACAGGTTCAAGCCTCGGACTAATGATAAAACACGGTCCTCTCATGGCAAAGCCATGTGCAAGTCCAGCACAATTAGAGCCAAAGGCTATGGTTGTAAGCTTGACCTTATGGTCTGAACCTGTGGTCCCAGGTGACTGAGTGATGAAGACTGCGGGAGGTGCAGCAAGTGCTACCAAAATAAAGCTTGATCAGGTGCATGTAATTTAGTAGATTCGAAACCTGTAAGAATGTTGTAAACATCTTGACCACGCCCTTACTTTGTCTCGTGGAATCTGGCTATAAAATAAAGACTCAGCTTGCAGGCCATGGCACTGTCTCTTCATCTGAGAGCAGTGACCCATCTAGCTCCAGCTTTATTCTCTTGTCTGCTTTAATCCTTCACGGTCCCCCTCAAGTGCACTCCTGGCCATGCTGAGTGCGGCACAGTTTCTATCTCCTTCCTCCTCTTCCTTCCTCTCTAAAATCAATAAAAATATATTTAAAAAGAAAAAAATACCCAGCTCAACCCACTTTAGAGGGACGAGTCAGGAAGCCACTGGAAGAAGACTTCCCAGTGCTAGGGGGTGAGGGGGAGTGTCTCTGGCCAGACTCCCCCCACGACATTTTCCGTGTGCCCACTGTGTGGCAGGCACTGTGCTAGGCACTGGGCGTTCATATATCCAGAAGACAGAACCTCAGGGGAGCTCAGAGTTTAGTCAGGCAGAGGACGACGACATACGCATGAGACTGTGAGGGTGGAGGTGCACAAGGCCCAACACATCCGAAGGGGAAGAGAAACTGTCTGCCGGGCTAAGGGGGAAGGGGTGTGGCTGCCGCCCTGAGAGCCTGTGGAAGCTGCCTGGCAGGCAGACTTGAAGAGATCCCTGAGCAAAGGCTCGGAGGCAGAGGAGAACTTAGGGATGGTGAGAGAAGTCACTGTGAGGAGGCAAAATTGAGACAAGGCCTGCCTGCAGAAAAAGGAATAGTCACAGCTCTGAGGATGGCACCCCAGGAAGACAGAAGAGCAGGGTGCAGGTCGGTGCTGAGAATACGCCTGCTGCCCAGGAGGGGCATGTTTATTCGCTAATTGCAGTAACGGGGGAATGATAGGTGGTGGGGAATGGTAGGAAGCAGCATGCTACCTTCAGGGAACCAAAGGCAGGGATGCAAACCGAGAGCAAATGTTCTCAACAGTTGAGAAATGAATCTGTATGACCCTGGGTCAGGAAAGAACTGAGGGATTGTGGGAAACAGCATCAGTATTTGGACCAATTCAAGCCTTGGACTAATGAGAGGATACAGTCCTCATTGCCACATGCAAGTCCCAGCTTGGAGGGCTGGGCCCTCCCAACACAATTATAGCCAACAGCTGTCGTTGTAAGCTTGCACCTATGGTCTGAATATGTGACCCACATGCCTCAGTGAGGTGGGCTTGATAGAGTTCAGGTGCATGTAATTGAGTAGATTTGAAACCCACGAGAATGCTGTAAACATCTTCACCACGCCCTTACTTTGCCTCGTGGCATCAGCTATAAAATAGACATGGCTTGTGGGCGTCATCGCTGTCTCAGAGAAGCAGCGACCCACCAAGATCCAGCTTTCATTCTCTTGTCTGTCTTTTCTAAGCCTTTCAGCCACTCCCACTCAGGTTTACCATTGGCCGTGCTGGAGAGGCACAAGGTACCAAGCAGAAGAACTCGGCCTTTAACCTGAAAGTGAGAAAAGCCCCTGGGGCCAGGATGCAAGGCAGGAAGAAGGTGAAGAGCACACGCAGAGGGGCAAGGGATCCCCTACAAGGCCACTGCAGTCGTCCTAGGGAAAAAGGGACAGGGCTTGATATAACATAGAGGTATCTGGGAAGGGAAGGAAGGTCAGGCTCCACATATAGATATTATTTAAGTAAAATAGAACTAGTGATCAATGGAATGGGGGGTGAGAGAGGGACATGGAAGCAGGGAGACTCCAGGGCACAGCCTGGTTTCTCTAATCAACCACGACCAGGTGGGCCCAGAGACCATCCACCCTCATGCACAAGTGAGGGCTGCCTGTCTTTGGTCAGGACTCTCTCCCCTGGATACTCCTCTTTCATCTCTACCTGCCCCTGGGCAAACACTGAGCAAAACCAGCCAGGGCATCGGGCATCCTGTTTTTGTTGTTATCACTGTTTATATATTTTTTGGCTTGTTTTGATAAATCTGGCAAACCTAGATTCGGGTAAAGGGTCTAGGAAACTCTGCTGGGTGTGGACTAGGAGACACTGAGCCCCCAGCCCCCAGGCCTCCCAGGAATGTGGGTCTGCCTTCTATGGCAGGCATTTTGGAGCCTAGCTTAAGCCAGCCCAAGTGGACAAGTGAAGAAACCCCGAGATGCTCTGGCTCCAACAGGCCATCTGAAATCACAATTGCAGCTGAGAAACACACGTATGTAAAACTATTCTTTATCAATTGCCTCATGTTCCTTCCTGGGCAAGACTCACCCCACACACCCCCAGCCTGCTATGCGTGGCTTGGTCCATCCAGAGAGGGTCCTAGAAGGTACAGCCGTCCACCCAGTCGCTGAGGTCCTTGCCCAGGCAGTGATGCTTCCAGGCCTCCCTGGGGATGGAGAGTGGGGGAGAGGAGAGACCCAATCAGAGACAGCCTCGGTCCCTGTTCAGAGAAAAACATAGAAGGAACGTAGGCTCTAAACCAGAAATTAGGTGAGGACAGGGCTAGCAAGGAAAAGAGAGGAAAGCAAACTGTGTTCACTGGCAAAGAAGAATTAAGAAAGGATCAGAGTGGCCTTTAAAAACAGTCATCCATGTAGCCCCCCCGTTTTCCCAGTGGGGTCACAGAATACTTTGCTCAAGTTCACCCAGAAGTCAGCGGCAGAGGCCTCAAGTCCTGAGTCTAGTCCAATGCTCTTTCCATACATCACTCTGTTTCTGCCAAAGTGATGCCCCTTGCATGTGGACAGCCCTTTACCATTTGCATAGCACTGTCACATCCAGTACCCACATTCTGTCCCCCCACTGCAACCCTATGTGGTACATCGGGCAGATATTATGTTCCCCATATTCCAAGTGAAAAACAGAGACTGAGATGCAAAATTACTTGCCCAGCCACAGTTATTAACAGCATCCATGCCCTACTTTCTTGGGTCTGTCAAGTATTGGTAACTCAAGTTTATAGACTCAAGACCATTGTGTTGCTCTGGTGTCACACTGGCATCTTGAAAAAGATAAGCAAGATCCTGGGGTTCTGGGGTCCCTTGGTCCCAAGTACCCAGGGATTCCAAATTTTGGTACCTAGTATCCTCCATGCTATCAGTATCAAAGAGCCCAATGACCATGAGTGTCCCTAAAGTACCTCCATTGCCCTATCCAACAAGAGTGGTCTAGCCCTAGCTGGTTTGGCTCAGTGGATAGAGCATCACCCTGAGGACCCAAGGGTCTGGGGTTGAAATTCCAGTTAAGGGCATGTACCTCAATTGCAGGCTCCTCTTGGCCCAGGCCCGGGCCCTGATCAGGGCTCGTGCAGAAGGCAACCAATCCATGTGTTTCCTTCACATCGATATTTCTCTCTAACTTTCCCACTCTCTTCTACTCTCTCTAAAAATCAATGGGAAAATATTCTTGGGTGAGGATTAAAAAATAATATTTCTTAAAAAGAGTGGTCTACTGGCTCCTTAGTCTCTTCTATTACCAGTGGTCGGCAAATAGCGTCTTACAAGCCATATGAGGCTCTTTGGCCCCTTGAGTGTGGCTCTTCCACAAAAGACCACGGCGAGTCTATTTTGAAGTGGCGTTAGATGAAGTTTAAGTTTTAAAAATTTGGCTCTCAAAAGAAATTTCAATCGTTGTACTGTTGATATTTGGCCCTGTTGACTAATGTGTTTGCCAACCACTGGCTTGGACTGTGAGACCCTTGAGGATAAGAACATGGGTCTCAGTCATCTCAGAAGCCCAGCCCCCAGCACAGAGCAGTTCTTAGTGTGTGCATGTGGGAGGAATAAACAGCACCTTTCCACCTCCTGGGCCACTTCCTATTAGCCTGGCCACCTCTATGGTATTATACAAGCCATGAGCTTCCTCACCTCACACTGTACAAAAGGGAGTTGTTCTTTGCTTTAACCCAAAAAGACCTGTTTATCTCATCCCCGGGTAGCACCTCAACACCTCAAGACCTTGGATTCCTGCTTGAGCCTGCATTCATGCTGCCTGGTTTATATATGTGCACCATGTCCTACTGGGCCTGCCTCACTCCAGATCCAGTTCCTCGGGCATCTGCTATACTCACATCACATGACTCCAAAGCTGTGGCCATTGTCAAGGCCCTTCTCAGACCTTTTCTATATTCACAGGCATGTTCACCTCCTCCTCTCCCTCACTGACCACACATCACCTGTCCCTAGTCCTCCTCCACAGCCCCTCTGACCCAACCCTTCTCCAGTCCATCACCAATGGAACCATCCTGGTCTGGACCATATCTCTCACCTGGACTCCTGCAAAGACTCCTCCCCTGTGCCCTCTGCCTCTACTCGCTCCCAGACATCCTGTGCCTTCCAGTGACTTTACCAGCCTTGTCACTAGCACATCTTCCCATGGATCTGGCTGCACCGCCCACCTGGAGTACTTTACCTTCCCTGCATTCTGCTCTGCTGGTCTCTCAGCCAGAAATGTGAGTAAAGGGAGGCTGGAAACTAAGTGAAGTTCCCATCAAAGAGGTTGGGAAGCTGTTGGGCTACTGAGGCTGAGGACCTTCTGTGAACCAAAGATCTAGCCTAACACCCCATCAATGTCCAACCCCCGGGCCAGTGAGGAGGGCTTCCCATCCTGTGGGGAAGGAGTGGGCAAAGGCCAAGGCTGACAGGTTGGAGTCCCAGAGAGCCCACCCTGCTCGGGCAGGAATGTATTATTTCATCTGTTGTACATCATGGGACTATATATGCAAGTTAGTTTAGACAAAGATGCCATGGCTTAAAAATATTTATTAGACCCAAATCTAGTGGACCTGGCGGCAGGCATCTCAACATAGGCAACGCTTGAAAGAGCCAGTCTGTGCTCCACGGCCTCCAGTGAGCTGCTTATCCTCCCTGACACGCAGGGTGCTGTCTGTGAGTATGTACTTCAGTGTAGTAATCCCTGCACCAAAAGGGTGCGGTCAGAGTGTGAAGCTGTGGAATGGTGCCTGGGACAAAGCGGGGGCACTCAGAAAAGGTCAGTTCCCTGCTGCTGGCCACTAGTCCCAGCCACATGCCCTTGTGGGCTCCAGCCCAAGTTACTTACCAGCTGCCCAGCCCCTGGGGCTGTTGACTTATCTTCATGGCACAGATAACAGCATTCTTGAGATCAGGATCCAGTAACTCTGGGTTGGAAGTCAGAGAAACAGGATGAGGAAGCAGGGAGCTGAGCTGGACAAACACACACACACACATACACTCTGCCATCTTAAGCTCAACCTTGTCACCTGACCCCTCTGGAAGCACAGGTATCACTTTTGTCTCTGATCAGAAGCAATCCCTGTTCCATTCTGATAGTTCTCAGCACAATCTCCTGTCAGGGAACCCAAGTCAGATACATGGAGGATACACCCCCATCACTTGTCCCATCATGCTCTCCTTGGTAGGACCAACACCATGTAAGGGGATCCTCACTCAGAGGATAAAGGCAAGAGGAGCAAACTAAGCCAGAGAGTAGCAAAGGCTGGTGCAGAGGCCTGGCCCCAGCATCCCAGGCTCAGGCCCACCTACCCGTGCAGTACATATTGCATCCCTTGTGGTGGAATTCCTTGAGAGTTTTGCACCACTTCCGACTGTTGATCTGGAAGATGCCGTTGTTGGTGCTTCCATCAGCTTCATGGTCCACAGCAGCTGAGTCAAAGCCACTTGTGTAATAAGCAAGACAAAGCCCTGTACAGGTGGAGACACAGACCAAAGGGTCCCATGGTCAAGGCCACCCCAGACCAGAGGGCTCCCAGTGCAGGTCCCAATGTTAGCTCCTTAGAGCCTCAACTCCTGTTTTGAGGTAATCAGGACAGAGGCCCTCTCTCCCACTTACCAGAGGAACCCACTAAGCCTAGAGGGCAAAGGACTTACTCAAGGTTACATCCAGCTACCAAAGAGCAAGTCAAGACTGGGCCTTATACCTCCTGCCCCTAGGCCAGCAATCTTCTCATTGTCTCATTGTTCTGACATAGTCAAGTCCAAAAGATGTTTATAGGATGAAGGAATTAGAACAAAATCCTTAAAGGAGAGATTAGAAAGATGCAAATGGAACCTGTAGAGGGGCTACACTTAGAGCCATCATTGGCAAACTGCGGCTCATGAGTCACATGCAGCTCTTTGGCCCCTGGAGTGTGGCTCTTCCACAAAATACCACGGCCTGAGCAAGTCTATTTTGAAGAAGTGGCATTAGAAAAAGTTTAAGTTTAAAAAATTTGGCTCTCAAAAGAAATTTCAATTGTTGTACTGTTGTTATTTGGCTCTGTTGACTAATGAGTTTGCTCACCACTGACCTAGAGGTACATGAGTCCAGGTGTGGCTGTACTCCACAGCTTCCCAAACCACCACCAGCTTTCAATGCTTAGCATTGCTGGTGTATTCAGGTTGCCCTAAACCTCAATGGAAATGTCTGATCTTCATGCCAAGATTGAGATTAGGATATAAACTATTCTGTTGACTTTAGCTGTGGGGGCCAGGAAAGGGCCATTATGATTTGACTGCCTATTGCCTGCTTGCTATATATTGAGCTCCATGCTGGGTGTTCTCTACCTGTGATCTTACCTAATTTTTGTTTTACAAATGAGGACTGAAGCTCAGAAAGCTCATGAGGACACACCCCTTGAGTGAGGAGGAGAAGGAGGAGGAAGGAGAGGAGAAGGAAGAAAAGGGTGTATAGAGGGGGACAAGGCCAGCCAGAAAGAGGGTTGCTCACAGTCAGCCAAGCCGTGGCCGCGGTATCCCTCCAGGCCAAAATCCTGGAGCACTCGGAACAGCTCACAGCGGCTGTAGACTTTGGCTTGGCCGCAGGTGAGCAGGCAGCTTAGCAGAGAAACAATGGCCAGTAACAGGATCCCAGGTGGGCACCGCTGCCTTCTGGGAACCCAGCCCCTGGCTTCCATGCGGGACACAGGTGGAGCCCCCACCACACCGGCTCAGAGCTGGACTTCGAGGCAGGCAGCTCCACAGCTGAGGCCGTCCTCTCACAGGAGTCTAACCCTTAGAAGGAGAGAAACAGGACCTGAGTGGACCTGGAAATGGGTGAAGGCTCCATACTGCCAACCAGCTGCCTTGCAGCCCTGGTGAAGCATCAGCCACACTCCCAAGATCCAGGAGAGGGTTTCCTGAGGCCAGCTCCTCTCCCTTCCAATCCTGCTTGACACCACCCTGTCCCAGAAACTAGAAGAGGCAGGGACTTGGGGGAGAAAACAAACATATTTTGAACCCCATATGATATGCCAGGCAGTACTGAATCCTGAGGCCTGAGATTGTATAACTGGGAAGGAGCAACGTCTGGACAGAGACCAAAGTTTATATGAATCCCAAGTCCCTCTGGGGTATGGCCATAAGAGGATGTTCCCAGAGGTGATGGGCCGGGCAGTGTTGTGGGTATAAATCAGTCCCTGAGCCCAGTTGCCAAGAAAAGTCTCTTCTGGCCCAGAGCCTCCTTCCCTGGCCTGAACTAAAGCAAGGTCACCTGCAATCCTCTGAGTGGAAACTGCACTTTCTCCACACACACAGGTCCCAAGGCCGTACTGAAATGCTCCATCATGCCCATCGCCTCCTCCAAACCATCACCTTGCCAAAGGCCCTGCACGCTGGGAGCTGCCTTCTCAGGCCTCTTCTCCTCCACTTCAAAAAACCCTGGGCAGCCCTGCTGTCACCTCCGCCTGAGGCTGATGACTGATTACATCTTCCAGGGCAACAGACCTGAACATCTCCACCTGCATATCCCAGTCATCTCAAGCCAAGCCAGCCTACAACAGAACGCAATTGCCACGAACAGCTACTCTTCCCTGTCTTGGCTGAAAATATTCTTAGTTGTAAACCCTGGATGTTTTTCCAAATTGGAAATATAGATGTTGTTCTTCACTCCTTCTCTCCATCAGTCAATCCTTCACCCATCCCAACTGGTCAATCCCAAGGTGCTGTTGATGCTACCATCGCTCCCAGCCTTCCTGCCCCGGGTTCAGAGCACCATCCTGGTATGAGGATGGTCTCCTTGTATCCAGTCCTGTCTTTTCCAAAGCGTTTGATGCATATTCACCAAAATAAATCTTTGAAACATAAAGTCTGTACCCTAACCGGTTTGGCTCAGTGAATAGAGTGTTGGCCTGCAGACTGAAGGATCCCAGGTTCAATTCCGGTCAAAGGCATGTACTTTGGTTGTGGGTACATCCCCAGTAGGAGGTGTGCAGGTGGCAGTTGATTGATGTTTCTCTCTCATCAATGTTTCTAACTCTCTAGCCCTCTCCTTTCCTCTCTGTAAAAGTCAATAAAATAATACATATATAAAAGAAACATAGCCCTAGCTAGTTTGGCTCAGTGGATAGAGCATCAGCCTGTGGACTGAAGGGTCCCAGGTTCAATTCCGGCCAAGGGCACATGTCCGGGTTGTGGGCTCGATTCCCAGGAGGGAGCGTGCAGGAGGCAGCCGATCAATGATTATCATCATTGATGTTTCTATCTCTCTCCCTTCCTCCCTGAAATCAGTAAAGAAGTATATTTTTAAAAAAGAAAGAAACATAAAGCCTGTGACAGTCTTTGATAGCTTCCTTCATCACTGCTCCTTAATAGGATCTACAGAGCCCCTTAGGATCCAGCAGCTCGTACCCCTCCTCCCTCACATTTAAAGTTCCAGGAACACTGTATTCAACCCAAGATGGTCCTGCGGTCTAGGACAGAAGGTCTCTCCTTTCCTTCACATGACTAACTCTTACTAAGATGTCAAGGGTCCCATCAGAGATGACTTCTCCAGCAAGACTTCCCTGGTAGGCCACTGCTCCCCAACATCCCAAAACACCCTGTGCTTCTGCCCTCCTCTGTCTCACTGTACTGGAGTGTGTATTAGTCTTTCCCACCACAGGGTAATTTGCGAAGAACAGTAGCTGCCTTATTCCTCTTATATCCTAGGGGTCAAGCAGAGCTGCTGCTATGGAGTGGCTATTCACTGGATGCTTCTTAAATGGAAATATCCTGAAGTGGTTCCCACAAAAGTATGAGCGCTTCCCATCAAAATGCAGAAAAGAAAGGGAAGAAGACAATTAACCTGAGTTCACACCTGGCAGACACAATGCCCAACCTTTTCCAGATGCCTTCCAGCTTAATCTCATCTAATCCTCTCAACAATCCACGTGGGATAGGGTTATGATCCCCACTTTATAGATGTAGAAACCAAGGTGATTACTCTACAAAGACTATTTTTGAATTTTTGGCAGCAAAGTGACTTAAAAATTCTTTTATCCGGAGCATTTCACAGCAGGTCAAGAGGCACGATGAGTCAGGTCTGTTGATTCAGAGATCAGAGACTTGCCAGCGTGGGCTCCACTTTCTCTCTCTCTCTTTCTCTCTCTCTCTCTCTCCCTGAACTGACCACCTCCCAGCCCAGGATGCACCCCATCTCTGACCACCCCCCTTCTCATTCCCAGCCCCTCCCTGGCCAGCCCAGCCCAGGGACCTCATTAACACCTGCAAAAAGAGGGACAGGGGGCTCACTGAGCAGGTGTGGTTCCCACCAAGGTTGATGAAGCAGAGATGGTGCCAAGACACGGCTTCAGGAGAGGACCACGCCCAGGTGGTCTCTAAACTCACATGGGGCCTTCTGGAACTCCCCAGTTCTGTGAGCTCATCTTCTAGAACCATCTCTCTCCCACTGACGTTCAACCAGTCTCCCTAAGCTCCTCAATTGCGGAGGAGTATTTAAATGCAACTTCTCTTGCCCACCTCTACACACATGCGCACACACACACACACACTCTCTCTACTTTGTGGGGGGCATTTTAAATATATTTGTTATTGATTTCAGAGAGGTAGGGAGAGGGAGATAGAAATGTCAATGACTTACTTCCTCCTGCATGCTCCCTACTGGGGATTGAGCCCACAACCTGGACATATGCCCTGACTAGGAATCGAATTGTGACCTACTGGCTCATAAGCCAATGCTCAACTACTGAGCTACACAGGCTGGGCCACACACACTACTTCTCCTAACAGATCCTTCTGGTGATTGATTACCCAACAATGTCAGCAGGTGCCCACTGTCTCCCCAGGCAGCCTAACTCACTGCTGAACTCCTCTAATTGGCTGAAAGTTCTAGAATACTAAGCCACACACCACCCCTTTCTCCATCTGGATGATGACTTCAGTGTGAACAAGCTCGGAACAGAGATGATGCTGTGAACCCCAAAGCTTGGGGAACACCGAAGGGACAGGAAGGGCATGCAGCAACCATGTCTGTGCCCTGCAGAGGCCCTGCTGGGAGCTGTGTGGCACTGCAGGGAGGCATGGCTTTGGAGTCAGGCTGCGATGGGCAGGAACACAGGTACTGGTGGCTACCAGCTGGGTGACCCAGAAAAGTGACTCAATCTTTCAGTTTCCTCAATTCTCCAGTAGGAATAACAACTCCTGAAACATTCGTATATATGCTTAATATTTAAAGTACTTAGTTCTTAGTACTTAGCACTCAGGGTGCTCAATACACAGGCACAGTTACTACGAAGAGCTCAGCATAGCCATAAATGTGTTCAGTTGTACCAGGTGCCTCTGCTCTGCCTGACTGGCCAGATTAGAACTAAAGGTTGATGAAGTCATGGTCACAATTTTTTTTATTTTGTATGATTCTTATTTTTTTAAATATATTTTTATTTATTTCAGAGAGGAAGGGAGATGGAGAGAGATAGAAACATCAATGATGAGAAAGAATCATTGATGAGCTGCCTCTTGCCTATCGAGCCCACAACCTGGACATGAGCCCCTAATCAGAACTGAACCTGGTACCCTTTAGTCTGCAGGCCGACGTTCTATCCACTGAGCCAAAATGGCCGGGACACAATTTCTTTTCTCTTTAAAAATTTTGAGCTACAGCCAAGACCGGTTTGGCTCAATGGATAGAGCGTCGGCCTGCGGACTGAAAGGTCCCAGGTTCGATTCTGGTCAAGGGCATGTACCTTGGTTGCATGCATATCTCCGGTGGGGGACATGCAGAAGGCAGCTGGTCGATGTCTCTCTCTCATCGATGTTTCTAACTTTCTATCCCTCTCCTTTCCTCTCTGTAAAAAAACAATAAAATATATTTAAAAAAATAAAAATAAATTTAAAAAAATTTTTGAGCTACAAACACTTAACATGAAATCTATCCTCAAGAAATTTCTAAGTGTACAATACTTAGTACTACTGGCTATAGGGTACAGTGTTCTACAACAGATCTCATAGCTGATTCATCTTGCTCACCTGAAACTTTCTGCCCATGGATTAGTAACTTCCCCCTTTCCCAGCCCCTGGCAACCACCATTCCACTCTCTGAGTCTCTGAGTGTGACTATTTTAGATCCCTCATATAAGTGAAATCATGCAGTATTTGTCTTCCTGTCACTGGCTTATTTCACTGTGCACAGTATCCTCAAGGGTCATATTGCAGAATTTTCTTCTTTTTTAAGGCTGAAGAGTATTCCATTGTGTATACAACATATACAACTTCTTTATCCAGTCATCGATCCATGGACATTAGATTGTTTTCACATCTTGCCTATTATGAGTAGTGCTGCAATGAACACTAGGAGTGCTAGTATCTCTTCAAGATCCTGATTTCAAATCTTTTGGATAAATGCCCAGAAGTGGAATTGCTCGATACTTGGTAGTTCTACTTTTGATGGTTTAACGACCCTCCACTCGGTTTTCCATAGTGGCTGCACCATTTTGCATTCCCACCAACAGGCGCAAGACATTCAGCTTCTCTACATCTTTGCCAATCCTTGGTGTGTCTTGGATACGGTGAGATGCGGCTCTGTGGTTTTGAGTTGCATTTCTCTATTGACTAAGCATCTCTTTCCATATACCTGTTGGCCATTGGCATATCTTCTTTGGAAAAATGCCTACTCAGCATCAGAATTACAGTACTTAAAAGCTCCCAGATGCGTGAGCCTTTATTCAGGGAAAAGAGCTCTGGACTTGAGTTAGATAAACCTGAGATCACTGTCTTGCTCGACCTCTGCCTGGCTATTTAGTCTTGAGGTGTGAACCTCCATTTCCTCATCTATGGAATGGAGCTGGGAGCCCAGTCCTGGCCCCTGGAACCCTGGTTCTGAGTTCCCAAGCCTCATTTTGCTCCTCTGTAAAATGGAAATAATCCTCACTCGCTGTCTCCATGCACGACGATGCTGACCACTTAAATCCGCCCATTTTCGCTATTGTTTTCATTGCCTGGCCCTTGGTGGTGATTCTGTCTGGTTGCGTTTTGGATTTTTTACTGCAACAGCCTGCTTTTACCTTTTTATCGCTTCTTTTTATTGAGTCATCTTTCGGCTGATTTTATTTTATTGCATGTTTTGTTATTTCCCACCTGACTTTCACTTTTAAATGGGAATAAAAAACAGCAGCTCAAGAGGCACAGGTATGAGAGCAGACAAAGGCCCCAGTTGGGAATGTGCATGTCTTCACTTCTCTGCTGAGCTCTGTAGGAGTATTTCCTGTTTCCTCAATTCCTCTGTGGTTGTTTGTTTGTTCGTTTGTTTGTTTTTAGAGAGAGAGAGGAAGGGAGAGAGACATAATGTATACATTTAAGGTGAACAGGCTAATTTGACCCATATATATATTGTAATATGATTGCCATCACAGGGAAAAGTTGTATCTCTATCTACCACATTACATAATACTTTTAGTGGTTAGAATAGTTAAGTTCTCATCTCTTAGCAAGTTTGATTATTATAATACAGTAATGTCATCTATAGTCACTGAACTGTACATTAGATGAGATTAACAGTAAAATCAATAGAATAGCCCTAGTTTGTTTAGCTTAATGGGTAGAACATCGGCCTGCAGACTGAAGGGTCCCAGGTTTGATTACAGTCAAGGGCACATTCCTGGGTTTCGGGCTCAATCCCCAGTGTGGGGCTTGCAGGAGGCAGCCAATCAATGATTCTTTCTCATCATTGATGTTTCTCTCTCTCTCTCCCTCTCCCTTCCTCTCTGAAATTAATAAAAAAAAAATTTTTTTAAATAGAAGAGTAAAGCAGATTGTAAGCAGACTGTCCTCCCTAATGTGGTGGGCTTGCCCAATCAGCTAAAGATCTGAATAGAACAAAAAGGAATCCCTCAAAAGGGAATCCCTCCTGCCTGACCTTATACAAACTGAGACATGGGCTTTCTCCCTGCCTGTGGCCTCCATTGAAATATCAGTTCTTCCTGGGCCTGGAGCCTGCCAGCCTTTGGACAGGAGCTGCACATTGGTTGTCTGGGTCTCCAGCTCAACTCACTCTCCATCATTGCATGAGCCTTATCATGTATATATATAAAAGCCTAAGTGACCATAACAACTGACTGGTTACTATGACACACACTGACCACCAGGAAGCAGAAGCTCAAATCAGGAGCTGCCCCCTGGTGATCAGTGCACTCCTATAGCCCAATTCCCCAGCCATCCACTCCTCGCCCTCCTCCTCCCCATTGACCCCAATTGGCCAAGATGAGGGACCCCACCTGTGCAGGAATTCATGCACTGGGCCTCTAGTAAATTATAAATATATAATCTCCAGTCTTCTAGCCAAACTTTTTTAAGTCCCCTGTATGTGTGTGTGCATGTATGTGTGTATGTGAGTATTTCTATTCACACACGTATCCTTTTAGTTCTGTTTCTGTGGAGAGCCCTAACTGAAGTTGGTAGAAAACACTTTAACAGACATCAGGTTTCTCAACTCAGATTACTGCCTTCCTTGTCCCGGTGCCACTACTGGCTGACTTCCTCTCTCCCCTCGTACAATCTATGGCTTGGACAGTACAGGGTCGCTGGCTGAGAGCAGCAAGACCTGGACTGGAGTCCTGATGTGGCAAACTCTCTAGTTCTATGACCTTGGCAGGTAGTTAGCCTTGCTGAGCCTAAACACCCTTAGAAAATGTGAAGAACCAGCCCCTGTGGGGCGGAAGGGGATTAACGGGATAACGGACAATGCATCTTACACAGAACCAGGCACCAAGCAGACAACACCACTCCACTTAAGGTGGTTTTTAATTATTGTTATTATAAAGGAGAGGAAACCAAGTAACCAAACTTTTAAGAACCTCATTTGAATTGTCAAAACACACGCGCACACACACACACACACACACACACACAGCCTGAAGGATAAGGCAAAGGAAAAGCATGACTTGTTTTAACAGGTCAGAGGCCTTTCTTTATCCAATTTGCTGCTCTCTTGACCCTCCTTGAAGTCAGGAGATCTGGGTAAGCAGGGAATTATGCTACTAGCATTTTCCTTGGACTTACATCCCAGGGATGCATCTTCAGGGAAAAATATACAGCCTTTAAAAAAATAAAGGAAAAATATTCATCTTAGAAAAAGAGCTTGCTCCTCCCTGTCACACTCCCCCACTCCAGCCTGATGTTCCGCAGAGGTAAAAATGGTTCCTCCACATCTGTCCCCAAGACTCTGGTCGGGTGCTCTCAGTGTATCTTAGCTGGGACCGAAATCATTTCCTAACTCATCCTTCTTCATGGATGTGATACAGCTGAATGCACCTGTCCCCATTTTTAAAACTTTCTGTCACTTACAGGACTAGGTCAGCTAGTTCAGTCCAGCAGCCAGAGGGTCCTCCACAGTCTGTCCTCTCCCCAGTCCTCCATCCTCCGCTCCCAGCACCTCCTCGTGGCTACCACGCCCTGGGCTTCCCAGACTTGTCTGCCTAGAATCCCTCCTCAAGGGGCACTCGATAACTCCATTTCATCTTTCAAAATCAGCCCAGCATTGCATCATCTGAGAAAGGTTAATTCAACACTCTCTGCCTCTTGAATCCTCCAGTCTTTCTTGTTCCAGCACCTAAAGTTTATCCCTATCACAGAATGAGCACATTATATTGCAACGTATGGTGTGCATGACTGCAGCCCTGTCTGTGGGTCCCTCCAAAACAGGAGTTTGGTGTATTTCTCTCTCTATTTCTTTGACCCATTGATGGGTAAGGAAGGCACTGATTGGTGAGGGAGGGAGATGCAGGTGATACACAGGGATAGCACAAGGGTGATTTTTGTGGGGACTGCACAATTCTGTATCTTGACTGGGGAGGTGGGTACACATGTTATAAAACATGTCTACACATGTTATAAAATGACAAAGACCTATACACGTGCACAGTAACAATGTTGATGTCCTGACTTGATATTCTATTATAGTTATGTATGATGTAACCATTTGGGGAAACTGGATGCAGAGTACATGAGATCCCTCTCTACTATTTTTGCAACTTTCTGTGACTCTACAATTGTTTGAAAATAAGTGTGTTTTGTTAAAGGAAAAATGCACAGGCTAGTTTTATCATTATGAATAATCTAATAAAATAATTGGAAATAAGCATTGATCAACTAGAATTTTTCCCAAAGTCTAATGTAAGATTATTTGAAACGGACCGGCTAGAGGGTAAATGATTAGAACATGAACGTAACCCAAATGTGCCTCAACAACCTGATGACTCCACAAGCCCTACGAGCAGGGGCCCCTAATCATTGAGGTCTCTACTAACTTGGGGCCTTTGAGAACCATCAAACCTTTAATAAATTGAAAAACTAAATAACCCAGGGCTTCTGACAACTCAAGAAGGTAATAAACTGAGATTCTTAGCAACCCAGGTCACCTAGCAACCTGGAGACTCTAATTATCAGCGAGTCCTAGCAACCACACACATGGCTGGTGTCCAACCTGGAGGCCCAGCGTGCATCCTTCCCGGGCCTCAGATGGCCTCTCCCTGAGCAGTGACTGCACACTGAGTCTGTGATCTAAGCAATAGAGGAATGGTCAGCACTGGGCTCCTGGTAACAGTCACCTCTGAGCGGGAGGGAGGATGGGAGTGGGAATGGAACACACTGGGAGCTTCCGTTATATCGATAATGTTTTATTCCTTTACACGAGGTCTGATGCAAATATGGCCTCATTGGACAAAGCTTAGTGGTGGGTAAATAGATACCCATTATGGTTCTTTCTAATCTTGTCTCATTTTTGAAACATTTCAAGATGAAAAAAATTAATTCAAAAAGGGAAAGCAAAAAGAGAAGCATTCTTTAAAGAAGAAAATAAGTCATCATCTTGAAGACATGTGGGTGGCAGCGACAGGAAGAACAGAAAGGTTCATCTGTCCTCCCGGAGGGTCCTTCTGGGCTTCCTCGGGCTCCCTCAGTTCATCAGCTCAGAATTCGGTGCGAGCCTGACCCAGAGACCCATGTGCAGAGCCAAAGGATGTCTCTGCCCCTGGGTGTTTTCCTGTGGCTGAAGGATTGCTAGAGGCCAGACACCCAGACCTGAAAACCTCCTTCCAGCCACAATCCCCTTTCCAGGGGCAGCTGCCCACACCCACGGGCACTAGAAGTCATCTCAGGATGTGAAAACTCCAGGTTCATGCACCGAGCCCTGCAGAGAGGAAAAAAAGACAGGCCAGGCCTTTCGTGGGGACCCATTGTCAACTCAGCAGACATTGATTGGTCTTAGTTCTAGTCCACATTGAATGCTTTACGTTGGGATTAGGTCAGACCAGTGCTTGGCAAACTCATTAGTCAACAGAGCGGCAAACCGCGGCTCGAGAGCAGCAGTTTGCCGACCACTGACCTAGACTCTCAATTCCAATAATTACAGGCTGTTGTTATACCTTGTAATTAAGCCCCTATCCCAGTGGTCGGCAAACTCATTAGTCAACAGAGCCAATATCAACAGTATGATTGACATTTCTTTTGAGAGCCAAATTTGTTTATCTTCTAACACCACTTCTTCAAAATAGACTCTCCCAGGCCGTGGTATTTTGTGGAAGAGCCACACTCAAGGGGCCAAAGAGCCACATATGGCTCCCGAGCCGCAGTTTGCCGACCACTGGGCTAGAACATGGTCAAATGGTCACACTTACTCCAAGGAAAGCTGGGAAATGTAGTCTTTTTATGGGAATCCAAGAACCAGCTAAAAACCAGCAGCTCTATTACCAGAGGGAAGAAGATGTTAAAGAGAACAGGTATTAGGGAAGGCAACTTGCAATCTTTCACTGTCACCTGGAGCAGGTGCTGTCACTTCCTCGCCCTTCAGTCAATGCATCGGACTGAGTCATAGCTAAGATCCTTTCCAGGGCTGACATTCTTTTCTATGCTCAAGTTTTGTATTTATATAACCCATTGACTCCAAAGTCAGGAGAGGCAAAGGGAAGGGAGTTAGTTTTTATGGTGAATGATCAACAATTTTACTCTTAAACCTCAGAAGCATCTGTTTGATGTTGGATATATATACTCCCCTTTAGAGATGAGAAAGTTGAGGCTCAGAGAAGCTAAGCCACTTCCCAGACTCACACAGCTTTAAGTCCAGGATTTGAACTGGATCTAAGCTCCTTCCTTAAAACTAGTTGTCCATTTCTGAATTTGGAAATAGACCCAAATGCAATCCCAGGTTTGCCACCTACTACTAGCAGGGTAACCTTGGACATGTTCCTGACCTTTCTGTGCCTTGTTTTACTCAGCTGCCAAATCTGAATAATAATGATACCTATGTCGTAGGGGTGTGGAGAGGATTAAATGAAATGAATAAACATAAAATGTTGGAACAGTGCCTGGTGGGCCATATTAGTACATTAAGTGTTAGCTGTGACCCTATTAGGCAACAGCTGGACATACCTTGAGGAAGAATTGAGGACAGAGAGAGTGCTCCAGGCCCAGGGACAACCCAGTGCGAAGCTGGGAGGAGGACACGGCTGAGTCAAGTCTTAAGGGCCGATCAAGAATCACGAGTCTCTCTCCAACCCCAGTATTCAGCAGGGCGCCAGGCAGGGTAGGTCCCCACTAGACACATATTTTATTCAAACAGGCCTGGAGTCAACCGCTAAGAATGAAAGACAGAGACATGAATCTCAAATTTTACTGGAAGAGAAGTGTGACACATTCTAAGTCCCAGCTGTGAGTCCTCCATGGCTCCGGGAGCATGAGACAGGGAGCAGCCCAACATCCAGAGAGAAGGATGTGAACTTGGCCCTGGTGCTGTCTCCACCCCTCACACCTGTGTCCCAGGTGTTTTACCTTGTTATTTACAGCTGGCAGCCCGCCGGCACTGCAGCACCCAGCCCCACCTTCTGAACTTCGGCCCCAATCTGGAAAAGTGTCTGCTCTGTGTGCTTAAGGCTACATTTTGAGCACCTATTGGGTGTAAGGCAGTGGACTAGGCATATTACATATGGTAGTGCCCACAATTCACACACACACACACACACACACACACACACACACACACACTTTGACAAGAGCATTAAGATTTAAGAGAGGTTAAGCAATTTGCCTAAGACCACCCAGCTAGTAAGTGGCAGTGCTGGGATTGGATCCCATTGAACCTGACTCCCACTTCACCCATCCCACTGGAAATGGAAGGAAGGGAGGGCTCTGAGAAAAGGTTCCCTGGAATGGGATGGGGTGCTGTGCTCTGAGCTGAATGAGGGGCTGCTCTTCCACTCGCCTCCGGCCTCTATGCTTACTTCTGCCTTTGCATTGTATTCAAATTATTTGCTTACACGCCTGCCTCATTCATTAGACCGGTGAGTGAGTCTCATCCCTGGCTGAATATTAGAATCTCTTTTTTAAAACATACCACTATGGCCCTAACCGGTTTGGCTCAGTGGATAGAGCATCAGCCTGTGGACTCAAGGGTCCCAGGTTCGATTCCGATCAAGGGCATGTACCTTGGTTGTGGGCATACCCTGTAGGGAGTGTGCAGAAGGCGGTTGATCGATCTCATCAATGTTTCTAACTCTATCCCTCTCCCTTCCTCTCTGTAAAAAAAAAAAAACATATATATATTTTTTTTAAATAACAGTATGGAATTCTATGCAGCCCTGAAAAAGAAGAATCTCTTACCCTTTAAGACAGCATGGAGGGACCAGAGAGTATTATGCCAAATTAGTCAGAGAAAGTATCACATGATCTCACTCATATGTAGAATCAAATGAGCAAAATAAACTGACGAACAAAATAGACCCAGAGAGCATAGAACATACTGGAATTTTGGAGAGGAGGAAGGGGAGGTTTGATGAATGGGAAGAGATCAACTAAAGAACTTGTATGCATATATGCATATCCCATGGACACAGACCAGAGGGTGGTGAAGGCCTGGGGTGGGGTGTGGGAGGAGGTTAGAAGAGATCAGTGGGACAGGAGTTAGGGGGAAGAAGAGAAGGGAAAAAACAAACAAGCAATACCTGAGTCCCACTCAAGACCAAATAAATCAGAATCTCCAGGACTAGAACTTGGGCATTCATATATTTTTTAAACTCCTCGGGGGATGATTCAAATGTGCCCTCACGTTTGAGACCCAGTGTTGCAGCCTGGGGGCACTTCAAGGTCAAGGACCAGATCATGAATAATGGAATCCTCAGAGCCCACCAAAGTCTAGTTCATAATAGGTGCCTGACACATCTCTAAGGAGAGGATGAGCACAGATAGCAGAAGATGGAGATCAAGAATACAGAAAGGAAAAAACAGGTAAATGTTATGCAGAAGAGGGAGGGAGTTGGGGGTGCGGGGCGTGATTTGAGACTGAGAAGCAGAGAGAATCTTAAGGAGCCAGGCGCACTGGAAGGGCCTGGCTGAGGCATTGTGATCGTGAGGTTGTCTTGCATAACAAATCTCCAGTTAAAGCTAATTTGAAGCTTCAATGCAGAATAAACAGCATCTGCTTCTGAGAGAAATGAGGTGAAGAAGAGTCAAAAACGTGAGTTTCTGAGTGTGCCGGAACAATGGGCTTTGGGGCCAGAGCCCTCAGTACTGAGATGAAGAGAGCAAGTGCCAAAAAAAAAGAAAAGAGAAGAACTGTGATTTTGAGAATCACTGAGACATGTGGGGGGAAAATATGACAAGGAAGATAAAATTCATGATTTAAAACTAAAGTGAGAAAGCAAGCTTCAGAATAAGAGCGAAATGAATTCCTGGCATCGCATGGGTATTTGCTCAAAATGCTATTGTTTTAGTAGTGGGAAGGACTAGAAGTAAATAAAATATGCAAATGCATTTGATGAGAAGTTCTGTGATGAGCAACTGAGATAATCACTGTGAAAATCCGCTGGAAAAAAAATACAAAATGTTCTAGAAATGCTGCTGCAGGGGGTGCATTCCCCTGCGTTCACCTACATGGCCCATGGCCAGGTGGACTCCACACTATGGACTCACGGACTTCAGTCTGAGGCTCTGCCGGACCCAGCTCCATCATGGAAAGGTGGACGCTGGCCCTGCTTTAGGCTCTACTGGACGCCCAGCGGCACCCTCTCCAAGACTTTGGAACCCGAGGAATGTAACTCCATGCCAATAAAGCCTTTGACCACATCTCATTCTCCCATGGTGGCTTCTGAAAATGCTTATTTCGGTGGTACCCCAAGAACCCCACTCCCAGAGAAATCTGGCCTACTCATTTCTCCAGGAACAATGCGAGGTGGCATGCTGATCATCCTGGGGTCGAGGTTGCTGTGCGGGCTAAGAAAGTTAGCTTGGCATTGGGTCCAAACAGCCTGCGTCCCATGTCAGAGAGCTCTCAGAATGTGGGCTCTCAGGGTGGCACCCGGGGAAGATCATGAGGGAGATGAAGAGAGCAAGATCTCTCAAGTTGGAAGAATTAGGTTTTCATCTCCAGCTGCAATACACAGAGCCAGAATGCAGAAAAGGGAGATGGAGCTAACATTTATTGAGTGCCTACTGTGCACCAGCCACTGGGCATATGGTACTTCATTTAACCATCGAAGTAACTCTACAAGAGCCTTAGAGTGGCCCGAGATCATATTAGATGTTAGGGTTTCCATGGCCCTTGTTTTCACTCCCTATTCTTTCCATAGCATCTCACCCATAGCCATAACTCTAATAATAACGATCCATGACAAATCCCCAGCCCACTCCGCTCTGAGCTTCAACCATTTTAACTCAACATAGGTGTCTCAAATGCATCTCAAACTCAAGTCCAAAACAGATGGTTCCTACCTCTTCCCCAAACTGCATCCTCTTCTGTTGTTTGCTATACCAGTGATCCCGGTCCCCAAACTATCATCCCCATGTAGGGATGCAAACCTGAGGCAGAGGAGTCTTTCTTGACACCCCATATCTTCATCACTGTTCCATGCCCAATCTACCCAAGTCTTATATATTTTACTTTCGAAATATCTTTCAAAATATCCACTCCCCTGACTTTCCATCTCCCTCTCCCCGCCAGGCCAAGCTCTCATCTTTTCTCACCCAGAGTGATGCAGTAGCACCAGGTCTTCCCTCCCTATTCTGGCCTTCTCCAACTGATTCTCCACATAGAGGCCAACAGATGGTTTTATTTTTTCAAAATACAAATCTGATTGTGTTTTTATCTCCAACCCAGTCCACCACCACCCACGGTGAATAAATCATTTGAATGAATTCACATCACTCTTCACATCAAAACCCATGTCCTTCCCATGGTCTGTCTCATTGTCCTCTTTGTTTACTCTCCAGTCACACTGGCCTTGTCTCAGTTCTTGCTACAGGATGTTTGTATGGACTATTCCTTGCGTCCCCACTCAACTGCCTCTGAACTGCTACTTACCTCCAGAGAATAGATCCCTTTTAATGGAAGCCTTCCTTGATAGGTTAATTATCCTAACAATCTTTTATAAGATTATATCTCTCCTCTTAAAACACTTTACAAGCTTTTAATTTCATATGCACTTAAGCAATCATTTACTTAATATCTGTCTTCCCTCGCTAGTTTATAATCCTATGAGAGCAGAAATTGTGTGATTTATCTCTGCCCTATATCCCCAGCACTTAGACAATGCATGCCACATAACAGGTGTCCAATGGAGTTTGCAGAAGGAAGGGAAGCAGTCAGGTGACGAAGGAGCTGGCTAGGGATTAGCAGAGTTGGGATTCCAACCCAGATCTGTCTCCCTCCAGAGCCCAGGGTCTTTCCCAGCACCAAGGACTAGAGAGAAAGAAAGAATAAGCAAAGACATTAACTCCCTACCATCCGGCCCAGATGAAGATAGGCTATTCTCTGAGGGCAGACAGTGCCATTGTCGATGGAATTTTGTCAGTGGTCTCGGCTGCCAGACGGTGCTTCCTGAATGAAACTCTGTACAGAGATTGTTTCTATGAGACAGCAAGAATAATTTGGGCTTTATCTTCAATGGCTCACCATTGCTCTCAGAATAAAGTCATTAACATGATTTATGGGTCCTGATTCTTTCCCAGGACTGCTTCTTCTCACCCAGGACTGCTTCTTCTCATCTAAGATTCTAACCAAATAGATTGCATTCCTTCATATCTTACCTTGGGACAGATAGCTTCCTCTCTGCACACTCCCACCCACTCTGTCTACCTGACCTCTTCCTACTCATCCTTCAAGACACTCTGCCTCATCCATCTCTTTGATCCCTAACTATTCCCACCCCTATTCTTTGACTAGGTTTGGGATGGATAAAGCAAAGTTTGATTTTTTTTCGACTCTGGTTGCTTGGGGTGTTGTTGTTTTTCTGCCACTACATCTAACCTGTGAATATTATTATTAGTCATCCACCCATGACACTTTGCTGCTTCAAACATTTCAATGATATCTATTTGTTCTCTGGATGAGAGAGGATTTCCTAATAATAAAAGCAATGGAAGAAATCACTAAGGGAAAGAAAATCAATAGATTTGACAAAACCAGAATTAAAACTTCTGGATGTCGGGAACACTCTAAATAAAACCAGAAGGCAAATGACAAAGGCTGGGGAAAATATATGCAATAGATATGACAAAGGTTTGTTGTGCTTAATATATAAAGACCCCATATAACTAAATAAGAAACATATTACAGTCCCAGGAGGAAAATGAACAAAGGACATGAATAAGTACATAAAGCTAATAAACACATGAAAAGTGTTTTACTTCACCAGCAGTCACTTTAATGCAAATTAACACAATGCCAAATCGCTATTCACCTATCAGGTTAGGGTAACACTAAGGATGGGTGAGGGTGCAGAGATTACTTAATAGTTTTCAAGAAAAAATAAGAGCTTTTCCATCTTTTTCAATCGCTCCCTACCACCTGCAGGAAAAGGCCTGCGTCTAGTCCTTGCCTTCCTCTCCCCTCAATGCCTCTCCTACCACCTCACCTCCCATCTGACACGTGTACAGTATGGAGTGTTACACTGTACAACTGTCCCACCTGGATCCTCGGCCCTCCTCCACCGCTACTTCCTCCCACCTAACACCTATGCCTCCTGGACAATTCTATGACATCCTGTTTTCCGGAAACTCGCCTAGACTTGGGTTTGGTGCCCTGCTCTGTGCTCCTGTTACACACCCGTTCCCTTACTTAGCACTTACTGTATTGTATCGCAAATCATTCTTTATGGGTTTCTTTCCACCTTAGATTACATGTGCCCCAAGAGAGCCATTATCTGTTTTACTCACTCCAATACACCCCAGGGTTCGCCCAGTGTGGATGCTCCACAGACGACTCAAACTAATCAATCCTGTAATAAATTAATTATTCCATTTTGCGCCATAAATTTTTGCGACTATTCTGGTAAAAGCACGTTTTTCCTTAAAACAGAACAAATTAAGTCGTTTTGGATGGAGAGAGAATGCCTCACCCATGCCCCAGCCCTCATTTTACTGCCCGTGTTCTATATACCTTATGTGTTATAACCGACTATTGGCCATGAAATTAATTTATTGGTCAGGACCACCATTTTTAATGAAAAATAGTAGATATGATTTATTGATAAGGACCACCTTTTTTTTTTTTAATGAAAAATAGGACTGGAGTGGAATAGAATGACTCATAGAAGGTTATTTCCTTCCCTTCACTGTAGATTTCCCCACGCACCGCCCCCTAGTGGGCAGGAGTGGTGGTGACAGAACATGAGCTGGGGAGCTGAAATCTGTTCTGATTCATAGTGACCCCAGGAAGGTCATTGACTTCCCTACGCTTTGGTTTCCTTGCCTGTAAATGGGGATGATGAAAATTCAGAGGGAATGAAACAGAAAGGCCCCAGTTATGCCTCAAATCCTCAGAGCTCTCTCTGCTCATCAGCCTTTCTGGTACAGAGACAGACCAGAGGCAGACCCAGTGCAACCTTATTTCTCCCTGCACTTTCTGTTCTGATGCCTCGCTCCTCACTTACTCCCTTCCCACCCAGTTGCCCATCCTGACTTTACACCATGATTGATTCATAAGCCTCTCAGATTCAGGGAGGAAAAGCACTCGGTGGAATCGAGCATATTTACAGAACCTGGAGCCTAACACCATAGGGTGTAAAGTACAGTAAATGAGTGTCTTTCTAAATGGCAATTTTGATCAAGTTGCTCCCCTGGGTAAAGCCTTTCTATGCTCCCCATTATGCTCAAAATAAAGCACCAACTCCCTAATATGACCTGTTAAATCCTCCATGATCTGATGCCCGGCCTTTACATCCCACACTCCGGCCCTCCCCAAACACCTGCATTTCTCAAATGAGCATGCTCTCCTGGGCTCGGACCTTTCCCACATCTGATCAGCCCAGAATATCTCTCTGACCCTCTGTCACGCCTCATCGCAAGCATCATCTCCTTCCAAGTGCTTTCCATGACTAATTGACACCGCCACCCCTCCCCGACAACACATACACCCTATGCCCTCATGGCCTCTCTGTTTCTCTCTCTTATTACACTGACCTTTTCCTTCTTAAGGACAGGGCTTGTGCCTTTTGTTCTAAATCCTAGCACCTAGCAGGACACTTCCTCCCAGAGTAAGCAAAAAGTACATATTTGTGGGAGGAAGGGGGGAGGAGTTGCAAAGGGAGGGAGAGAAGAGAGGGACCAAAGAAGGAAATGAATGGGAATTCGTCATCTGACATCTTCCCAAAATGTGTAAGGTCATAAAACAACTCAGGAGCTTTGGACGGTAAGTCCTCTAAAGGTCAGGCTCCCGTGGGCACACAGAGTCCCTGCAGAGCCACTCCTGGAATGAGACGGGTCAGGGTGAGGGTGAGCGCCAGGGTGAGCTGGATGCTGCCCTGTTAGGGAGGTTTCACCATCTGGAGGAGGCTCCCAGGCCCTGCACTGCAGGAATGCAACTTGAGCAATCAACCCTAGGAACCCTGATAAGAAGCTGAGAGCTTTGATTGTCCTGACCGTGGGGCGGGGCAGGGACATGCTGGACCACTCTCCCTCCGGCAGTGATTCCAGATTTTCTGGCTACTGGGCCGCAAAGCCCCTGCTTGGACAGAGCCATGGTAACCGAGGTGATAGATCTGGGTCAGCTCCATTGGGCACAGGGCGGGAGGTGGGGTGGGGTGGAAAGAAAGGTTAATGTTGGTTAATCAGTACCAGGCACACAATTGAACATTTCTCATACGCCATTTCATTGATTCACAGACCAAACCAATGAGGCAGGAGCCTTGATTTTCCAGGTGAGAGCGCCAGGGACCAGGGAGATTAAGTAGCTTGTTTAAGCTCCCACAGAAAATGACTGAGCCCAGATTTGAACCTAATTCTGCCTGACTTCAAAGATCTTACTCTTGTCACACTCAAATCCTATCCCTAATTCCTTCTTCATTTAGAATTTTAGTCTGATGCTCCCACTCCAGGGAAAGAGGGGGTGGGGGCATGGAAGAAAAGATCTACCGCCATGCACACAGGCACTAGTGAACGAGGGACTGGGGATGTGTCTGTCCTCCGGGAAACCTCCTGGCTAGATCCCTCAAGCTCCCAACCAGCCCCTCCCAAGAGAGGCAGTAACTTCCGCCAGCTCCCAAAGAGCACTTGGTGCTCCACCTCAACCATCAGCTCCACCTCACCACCACCCTTAGCCAGAGACTTTAACTTGCCCTGCACTGGAGATGAAAGAAAACACTACAGAGCAGCAGAGCAGAGGGCCTGCCATCTAGCAGACACTTCCTGTCTTCAGCAGCCTCTCCTCACCACGCAAAGGGCAGCGGCTCAGGGCCTCAGGACTCGCCAGGGCTCAGAGGTGACACTGGGGGTCACTTCAGGGGGAACTCCACCTCCAACCCACACCTGGTGGATGGTATCTGGGAGGTCAACTCAAGGTTGCTTCTTTTTGGCTTAGGGCTCTGGTCCAGGTTAAGTGCAGGGGACATTAACAACTGAAGCAGCCATTGTGAGCCGAGTGTGAAAGAGTTTCCAGTCTGGTTATGAAAGCAGGTTTTGAAAGGGAGGAAAAAGGACAAAACCAGGAGGATTATGGGTGTCTATTTATGGAGGCCACAAATAGAAAAGTCCAAGTGGCTCTGTGGCCATTTCCCACTCACAGCTCACCAGCAGGACAAGAACATTAACTACCTAGCATGCAGTCCGAGTTGATGGGAGTGGGCCATCCAATAAGGCGTCCACTGTGATCAAGAATCTATCCTTCGCCCTAGCCGGTTTCACTCAGTGGATAGAGCGCTGGCCTGCAGACCAAAGTGTCCCAGGTTCAATTCCGGACAAGGGCATGTACCTTGGTTGCAATCTTGTCCCCGGCCCGGACCCTGGTTAGGGCTTGTGCAGAAGGCAACCAATCAATCTGTTTCTCTCACATGGATGTTTCTCTTTCTTCCACTCTCTCTAAAAATCAATACAAAAGTAAGAGTGAGGATTAACAACATCAAAAAGAATCCATCCTTCAGTCCATGAGAGTGGAGCTCCAGCTTCCCTCTCCCACACCATCTCCCCAGATGGGAACTGGTACACTCTGCTGGTTACACGCGTCCTGCTTCTCCAAGGAAGAATGAAATGGGCCCAATGACACATCTCAGTGACAAGCAGGGCCCAAACCTTGGGCTTGGTTATATGGGTTCCTGGTTGTCTGGAATCAGGTTGAGGGATTTGCTGACTTGAGTCGGGGCAGAGAACATTAAATGAGAACGGATGCAGAGCTCCGAACATGCTTAACCGCTTCAGACGTGAACCAAGGCAGCCCTGAGCCAGGCCCTGCTCCCAGAGCCAGCCTGCCTCTGAGAAACTGGGAGGAAGCAAAGTATTCCAGGCGTTCCTGCCCTCGTGCTGGAAATGGCGCAATCAGGATGTGCGTCTGGATTGTGCAGCTGTGATCCTCGACCTCACACAGGTCCCAAGTCATAAAAATGGCCCTCACCTTTCAACATTTACAAAACACACCGATGTCCAAAGCACGTAGAGCACGTCCTTCATGGACGCATTGCTAATGTGAACTCAAGGCGTTAAAACATTTCACTGAGTCACACGCACAAAACGTTCTGAGGATTTTTAGGCTCTCTCCCTCCACCCTCGGTTCTCGGACAAATATGTCCCCCACGCATTTGAATTTGACTCAATAACCACACACTGGAGAAAAAAGTAAGCAAGCATTTACTATCCACCTAGTGGTAACTAGGTCAAATTACAGGCATAATGATGAAAAGGAAATAATCAACTCTAGGGTGCTCACCTTCAAACACACATCTGTGCAGGGGAGGAGAGACTCAAGATGCCACAGGGAACGGGCAGATAACACAAATCAATGAATCAGACCAGGTGAGAGAATACAAGTCTTGCAAAAAGAGGCAGCCCTACTCTAGCCCGTTTGGCTCAGTGGATAGAGCTGTGGTCTGCGGACTGAAGGGTCTCGGGTTTGATTCTGGTCATGGGCATGTACCTTGGTTGCAGGCTCTATTCCTGGCCCCAGTCAAAGCGTGTGCAAGAAGCAAACAATCTATGTGTCTCTCGCAGATGGATGCTTCTCTCTCTGGGTCTCTCTAAAAAAAGTATCCTCAGGTGAGGATTAAAAAAAAAAAAGGCTACTTCTACTTTAGTTCCAATTGATTGTCCTCTTTGGAAAATGCAAGTCAGAGTTGCCTCACCTTCTGATTGTTCAAGGGAAGCCAGAAATGCTGATTGTGATGTGAAATCTCCTGATTCTTAGGAGATGGCTCAGGTTCCCTGAAAGCACCGGGTGAGCCCAATAAAGGTTAGAGTCCACCTGTACTCAGAGGGCTTCGGCGCACACGGTGAATGGCATCTCCCCTAACTGTGGTGTCAGACTGCCACTCGCCAGCCACCATCTGCAACTGCAACAGAGGCATCAAGGCACGGGCTCTCCTGATGTATGATGCACACAGCTGGGCCCCCAAGCTGTGCGGAACTAATGACAGGAAAAGTGGAAGGCTCTGCCAGGCCGCCTGCAGACAGCAGCAGGCCGGCCCTTGTGGTCAGCAGCTGACCAGCCGGCACTAGATGGCTGACTGCTCCTGCAGGAAGCCCTCAGGGCCTGGGGGGCCTTTCTCTGGCTCAGAGGCCAGAGCTGCTTCTCGAAGGACTTCCAAGTGCTCCTCAGCAGCGGACAGCGACTGGTCTACCCAATCCAGGCCCCCGGTCAGGTGGCAGGCATTCCTGGTCACCAGCACCAGATGACTGACAGACAGGAGCAGGGCCGTTGTTCTAGAAAAAACAACAACAGGATCAGGTCCCCCCCAGAGAGAAGGAACATCATGCCAAAGCCCAACTGGTCTAAAGTCTATAGTCTGTTCCGAAAACTGGAGCCCCTTCCCTAGGAAGTGGGTAAACATGCAATTTACAGATGCTCAAACAAATTTGAGAAGGGCTAAGTTAAACAAGGTTACCTGAAGGCTTTTCGGAGCCTTTAATCTATCTAATAAAAGAGCAATATGCAAATTAACCATCACTCTGCTATACCCACAAGCCATGCCCATCAGCTAATCAGGAGTGAGTATGCAAATTAACCCAATCAAGGTGGCTGCAGCCATGGAGAGAGCAGGAGGCTTGGGTTTCCTTGGCAATAGAGAAAGCCAAGCTTTCCACACACCCTGGCCACATAGGCCTCCACTCAAGGCTACAAAGTTTCAATTATAGAAGATAAATAAATCCCAACAAAAGTGGCTGCTGCCAGGGAGCAAGCAGGAGGCTTGGCTCTGCTCAAGGTTACAAACTTTCAATTACAGAAGATAAATCCAGGTACCAGGGCCTCCACTTGGGTCGCTGGGGGGTGTGGCTGGCCTGCAAAGCACCACAGGCCCCTTGCCCAGGCCACCCACGCCCCAAGAAAACCCCTACCCTGATCCAGGACACCCTTCAGGGCAGACCAGTTGCCCCCTACCCATATACCAGGCCTTTCTAATAAAAGAGTAATATGCAAATTGGCCATCACTCCAACACACAAGATGGCTGCCCTTATGTGGTCAAAGATAGCCAGCAGGGGAGGGTGTAGGGAGGGACCAGGCCTGCAAGGGAGGGCATTTGGGGGCAATCAAGCCTGCAGTCGAGGGCAGTTAGGGGTGACCATGCCAGCAGAGGAGGGACGTTGGGGGCAACCAGGCCTGCAAGGAAGGGCAGTTGGGGGAGACCAGTCCTGCAGGGAGGGCAATTAGAGGTGACCAGGCCTGCAGAGGAGGGCAGTTAGGGGCAGTTAGGCATCAATCAGGCTGGCAGGGGAGTGTTTAGGTGGTGACCAGGCTGGCAGGCAGAAGTGTTTAGGGGCAATCAGGAAGGCATGTAGGTGAGCTGTTGAGAGCCAGCAGTTCTGGATTGTGAGAGGGATGTCCAACTGCCCATTTAGGCCTGACCCTACCGAGATTGGGCCTAAACAGGCAGTTGGACATCCCTCGAGGGGTCCAATGGAGAGGGTGCAGGGTGAGCTGAGGGACACACACCCCAGTACACGAATTTCATGCACCGGGCCTCTAGTGAGAATATAATATGCTGTGTCTCATTAGCTTATTTAAGACTGTGGTGCCCACTGTCTGCTTCTCACCAATGAAAAGCCTCCAGAAGAGAGTGTTATAGGACAACCTGCATCTAGCTAATTGAATGAACACATCCCACTGCTACTCTCTTAAAGATAAGGTATTCATGCCCCACCTCGAGCATCCTCGTTGATTCAGAATCCCCCAGCCAGGTGTGGCTCACTGGTTGGCTGACTCTCACTGCACTGAATGGTACCTAAGGCCCAGGGTAGCCCAGGAATCCAGCAACATGGTCTTCTCCCCACCAACCCAAGCAGCCGGCCACACAGATCTGATCAAGCTGTGAGCCCACAGCATGGAGGGAGGGGCGGCCATCTCACCGTGCATCCAGGAGCTTCGGGTCCAGCGGCGGGTACATCGATTTTACAACATCGTCCACTCTGAGGGGAGGCACAGGGCTTTCAGTATCTCACTCTCCTTAGAGCCTTCACTCCCTCCCTCCTTTCTGCCTTTTCTCAGTCCCATTCTTCCCTTTTAACATCCAGGCCCACGTCTTTGGTGGTTCTTTCTCTAATGGCTTTTGCATTCTGCACCTAAGACGTAGGAAGACTTCAGGTTCAGTTTAGAAAGTATTTTGTTTTCAGGTTTGGTTTTAGTTCCAATGATTTGAAAAGTACGTGGTCCAACATCTGAGATGATGTTCAAGATACACTACTAAATAAAAGACACACTGCCAACATATGTAAAGTTTGTTGGGTCCCATTGGCATAAAAATAAAATAAAAGCCATGAAATGCAGAGAATAGGCTGGAGTGATACTCACTATTCAATAGTAGTTACCCCCAGGAACTGGGAGGGTAAAATTATATAACAGATAATCCATATCTGCAATGTTTTTCTTTTTACAGGTATTTATTATTTTTGTGTTTGAAAATAAAAATCATGGTTAAAGGTTATATAGAACACTAAAAAAAAAAAAAAAAAAAACCTACAAGTTTAATTTTGGGGCAAATTGCTCCACTGTATTTCTTTTTAACACATGGTAGAGTTTGTGGTTAATTTTTTTTTTAAATCTAGTTCAGGTAAAAAAAAAAAAAAAACTATTCACTCTGATTTGCATGGTTCAAGGCCTTGTTCCAAATTTTTGCTCGTGACCATGTGATAATCAGGAAGGAAAAAATAACAACAATGTATTATTTGATTTCTAAACGCAGTTGAGAATAGATGTCCTTAAACGCTCTGGTCTCGGAGGGCTGCGGGGCTGGTAAGAACATGCAGAGGGATGGCCTCTCCAGGCTCTGCCCAGCCGGCCCGTCTCCGTGGCGCCTGGAGCTGACGCCACACCCCTTGAAACTAAGATGCTACCAACATACCACGTGGAATAAATGGAGCAAGAAAAACAACAGGGCAGAACCGGCCAGAGGAGAACGAAGGGCAAGGACAACAAGGCAAAGCAAGGATGCAGATTGAATTCTGGTGGGAATGTTCTGGAAGCAGTCTGAGGTGCTCTGCAGGATGGGCTAGGGGGCACCAGGTCAAGCCCGCCTCTGAGCAACGCCACACCCACACCCTGGCACCACCGCTCATCCTGACTACCCAGCCCTGGACTCATCCTCAGAACCCTCACCTCTTTCCTCCTCCAACCCCTCCTGGCAATGCTGCCTCAACCTGGTTCCTCGTGAATCCGTCAGGCCCCCTGGGGTGGCTCTTAGGAGCAACAGGGCACATGATGGAGGTCTAGCAGGTATGAGCAATGAGGAGTCTCTATTGATAGAGAGTGGCCAGAAGATGGTCTAGGGCAGTGGTCGGCAAACCTCGGCTCTCGAGCCACATGTGGCTCTTTGGCCCCTTGAGTGTGGCTCTTCCACAAAATACCACGGCCTGGGCAAGTCTATTTTGAAGAAGTGGCATTAGAAGAAGTTCAAGTTTAAAAAATTTGGCTCTCAAAATAAATTTCAATCGTTGTACTGTTGATTCTTGGCTCTGTTGATATTTGGCTCTGTTGACTAATGAGTTTGCCGACCACTGGTCTAGGGCTTGCCCAGGGCCTGATGAGAGGGCCCTGCGGGCCAGGGGCAGACCTCGGCTAATATAAATCACAGGACCACACCCACTGGGGAGAGCTCCATAGAAACCAAGAACGGTTCTGGTGGAGTCCCTCCCACTCTCTCAATACACTGAACTCCCTGGTCAGAATTCAAGTGCACTAACTCTTTCCTATGCCCTCAGAGGGCTGGCTCCTCATGATTCACCCTAGGCCACAGCCACCAGGAGAGCAAGAGCCCCTGGAACTTGGGGGAGGGAGGGTGGCGAGGGGCCACCTCTCCCATCAGGGATGTGGCTGCACAGGGATAACACCCCACTCAGGCACATCCACATACCAGCCACCAGATGGCAGCACAAACTTAGCAGCACAGCCCTTCTCTCTAAGAAAAGGGCTTTATTTTTCTTCACCAAATTGAGCCCACAGGAGGGGGTGTAGCTGTTGACTGCAATCCGATGGTTGCCTCCCACACGGGATTTTGCAGATGCCTGGAATTTGGGAGAGCCCAGTGATGTACAGCTTCACCTCCCACTCAGTGCTGGAGGCTGCTGGCTGGGCCATGGATGGAGCGGTGGGTGCCAGCCACCCCTACATTAGTTTCCAGTACAGATATGGGTGGGAGACAGGACATGGCCAGGAGGTCACAGCAGAGGGGGGTGCGGGAAATATGCTTACTGACCCGAAGCCTGGGACAAAGGCAAAGAGGAGGAAAGTAGCCCTGGCTGGAATGGGACTGAGAAGGAGGGGGTAGCCAGGCCCGTGTGGCTCAGTGACTGAGCATCAACCCAGGAACCAAGAGGTCACGGGTTCGATTCCCGGCCAGAGCACATGCCCAGGTTGCAGGCTCCATCCCCATTGGGGAGCATGCAGGAGGTAGCCAATCGATGAAGTTTCTTTCTCATCGATGTTTCTACCTCTCTATCCCTCTCTCTTCCTCTTTTTGAAAATCCATTAAAAACATATTTTTTAAAAAGGAGGGGGCAGCCACAGTGGAATGTGTGCAGTAGAAGAGTCAGCACTCGTCATATGTTAGAATTTCCCAAAAAGCCTCCTGAAGGTGGGGGTTCAGTGTGAAACATCTTAGCTTGAGTCTCCCACCCACCCCCTGCTGGATGCCCTGCGGGTGTTCAGGCTGGAAATCATTACAGTGGTCTGTGTGGTTCCCCCGGAGGAGCCTGCCAACCCAGCTGCTGCTCCCCTACCCACCCGGCCCCATGGAGTGTCGGGGCGAAGGCCTGGCCACTCACCTGGGGCTGATCCGCTTGGCCACCACTATGATGTCGCTGACGCTGGCTGAAGTCTTCATCTTGGCCCCTGAGCCCATTGTCATGGCAACAAGTTTTTCTGTCAGAGTGTGACAGATCTAAGGTAGCAAAGAGGACAGAGGTGGTAAGGGGTGACGCAGGTCCCGAGGGGCTTCTGTCACCCCCACAAAGACAAATAGGACCCCGGCCTTGGGTCCCATCCCACAGCTGGGCCCAGTAATCCAAATGGTCAAATGAAATGAAAAGAGAGGAAATGAGGTGGAAGAGGCCGATGCTGAGAACACGGCTGGGTGAGGAGGGAGGGGCAGGAACCTCAGCTCGGAGTCGGGGTTTGGGCGTAGAGAAGTCTAAACTGAAATAATCTGTCTAAGAAAAATCATGTGCTCTAATTTCACCATCTCAAGTGAAGGGGAACACCCACTTTCTCTCTCTATTCCTTCACCTCCTGGTTTAGTCTTCCACCACCAACAGGGCACCCTCAGGAACCTGGCTGGACAAGGAACACCTGCTCCTTTAAAGCACATTCTCTAAAAGTGCCACTTAACAATTCTCCAAGGGACATATTAGCATGTTTGTCTGGATGGTGATGCAAGAGCCTTGGAAAAATGCAGGAAATAGGTGTGGCTAAAACTCATGCCTTTCTCATCATCCGCCAACTCCACTGGCCACCCGCAAAGTCCCAGACTCCCCTCCCGCACCTCCCTGATGGTAGAACCTGGATGGTTCTAAAAAAGTTCCACCACCTGCCTTATGTTGGGGCTGCAAAAGAGGGGGCACCAAGGAGCCCAGGAGCCCACCCAGGGGAGATCCGGGGAGCCCCCACCACAGGGACTCAAGGGCAGGTGGCCACAGCAAAATGACCCTGGGATCTCAAGAGGAAGGTGAGAGCCTCTCTCCTTTGATCTGAGGTCCCAAGGTGGCCCATTGATCCCAACCCAATAAGACTCCTTCCATATGCTAAGCGAAATAAGCCAGTCGGAGTAAGATAAGAATCAAATGATCTCACTCATTTGTGGAATATAATGAACAACGTAAACTGATGAACAAAAATAGGTCCAGAGACAGAGAAACATCAAACAGAGGGTGGAGGGAGGGGTAAGAGATCAACCAAAGGTCTTGCATGCACGCATATGAGCATGATCCATGGACACGGACACGGTGGGTGGGGGTGGGGGGAGCATGTGCTGGGGGGTGGGAGTGGCCGGGGAGGGGTTGGTGGGGGAAAAAGGAAGCCTATGTAATACTATAAACAATAAAGAATAAAAATAAATAAATATAACAAGTAAACAAATAAAAGATTCCTTCCGGCTGACTCACCCTCTCCCTCAGGGGCCACTGTCCTCCTCCTCTAACAGGCAAGGGAAGGGACAAAAGCCAGGGCCATTATTGCTCTATCTCTGTCTACAGCCGCTTCTTGGAATTATATAAAAAGCCAGGACTCGGTGACAACAATGTCCTACTAGGCATTTCGTTGTCCCCCAAGAGAGGCAGCGGAAGAAGAGGCGGGAGGAAAGGTGTTTTAATATCTTACACAGCAAGACGCTGAAGCAAAGATGAAGCTATTGGTTTTGAAATTCTGAATAATTCCCAGATAAAAGATAAATCGGTGGTTTCCCAGGTTACAAATATGAAGAAACCAACATTATTTACCAATGGCCAAGTATTTCAATATTACTGTGATTTTATTAGGCAGGATCGTGTCTGGCAAACACTGAAAAACAAATGCTGAACCTATAAAAATTACCCAAAATGCAAATTGGGTGCAATTTTTCACCCCATCCTGGAGGCTGCAGACATTTAAGGAGAAAAAAAAAAATCTGTCTTCAATTTGAAGTACTCGTGGTTTGGATTTTTTAACACTGACTGTCCCATTTGGCTGACTGCTGGCATCGCCAAACAGGGCCGGTGATAGGCTTTCTAGTATTGGAGAAGCCAGATAGAGAACCCAACCCACTCTACAGGGCTGCGCTCTCTGTGAATGAAAGAAAGTGCCCAGGGGAAGGTGGGAAGCCCCGTTTCCCCCTCAGCAGCTATACAGTCGCGGGCACACAGCTGTGTCCACAGCCAGCGACAACATGGCTGGTGACTACCCATGTGGCCTTTCCCACAGGTCCCTGTGCTAGGAGGAGCCAGTGCAACCACGCCTCTGCAGTATGAAGACCGTCCCTGTAGCAGTGGAGGCACACTGCCCAACCTCCCAGCTTCAGGCAGTTAAAAAGGCCTCCTGCAAGGGTTCTGTGCCCCGGGTGCTCCACTGACCACCCCTTTGTCACTGCGGTGATCAAAGAGTATTACCTTCAAGATGGCAATGCAGTGGGACATGAGACCCCTGGGGAGACAAAAAGAGCGTGTCAGTGCTTATCTTTAGAGGCCCCCCTACCCCAGCCCCCACCGCTGCGCCTCACCTAGCTCCTCACTAGCTCTGCATACCTGGGCACCGCCTAAGAGCAGCGATGCCTCGCCACGTTTGAATGAACAAGTCCAGGAGCTAGTAAGGAAGGCCCTCTGTCCTTAACCTTCTCCTCCCACCACCACCTAATCAACGCTTTGTCAGCACTCCTCCCCACCAATGGAGTCGTGCTCTGAGCTTCTGACTCTTTTTCTTTCACCCCCGACCTCCCCGCCCCAGGCAACTGGAGACACCGCCTCCACCATGCACCCACTGGGCTGTGCACAGAGACCCCTTCTCCAATACTGAGATACTGTACTTAGTAGAATTCTGTCTCCATCTGGAGTGCCTGACCTAGGGCCCTTACACACCTTGCCTCCCAGACAGACATCTGCCCAGCAATGACTAAATGATGGAGGAATAGAGTGGCTCCTCTGGGACGGAGAGATCCTTGAGGACACGGAGGACAAAGGCTGCATCCCCAGAGCCTGCCTGTCCGATCCAAGGGCACACCAAGGATAACCACGTACCTCAGGGTGACTTTATAAGAACTTTTGTCACATATCTATGAACCCCAGTGTTCAGGTCTGCAACATGAGGGGTGGGGGTGAGTCCCAGACAAACACTGTTATGTCAGATTCTGATTTCCCTCCTCATGGGAGCAGGGAAAGAGCAGAAATGGACACAGGGAGCCTGGATGCCCAGTCAAGTGTTCAGGCGCAGGAAGCCAGAAAAGGGCGCTGGCAAGTCCCTCTGACAATCCCCAGGGGCTCCAGGAAGGCAGGCCATGCCCAAGGCCTTACGAGGCATCCTCGATCCAGTCTTCGTTCTCCAGAATGGCCTCGATGTGGGGGTTGGTGATGACGACGTCATCCAGCTCCAGCTCAGAGGGCTCGGACTGGGTCTCCATGGCACCGATGAGGTCCACAATGGGCCTGGAAGGAAGAGCCCAGGGGAGCGGCTTCAGGATGGACGACTGCTGGTGACCCCTCCGCACAGCGGCCCACGTACCCATCCCACCCCCAACCTCCTTCCCCCCCCCATCACCACCACCAAAGGCTGACGGCGTGAATAAGTAAAGCAGGACCGCTTGTCCTGGATCCAAACCTGAGCTAATGGGACTGAAGTGACAGGCAGGGCACATGGCTCAACAGTGAATCAAGGAGCAAGGCACGAAAACAATAAGAGAAAAGTTACAGAGCTCTGCCGGTGTGGCTCAGTGGTTAAGTATCAACCTATGAACCAGGAGGTCACAGCTCGGGTCCCAGTCAGAGCACATGCCCAGGTTGTGGGCTTGATCCCCAGTGTGGGGCGTGCAGAAGGCAGCCAATCAATGATTATCTCCTCACTGACGTTTTTCTACCTCTCACTCTCTCCCTTCCTCTCTGACATCAATAAAAATACACTAAAAAAAAAAGAAAGAAAGAAATCTGAGCAGAGAGAGAGGCCTATGCTGGGATTTCACACCACCAAGTGTCTGCTGGTTAGACGTGCGGGCATCGGATTTCTCCTCCGATGAGTTTGGTTGGAAAGGGATGCGGCTTGTCCAAATGCTGAGTGAGGTGGCCGTTTTGTGCAGACAGTCCCACCGTTATGCTAGGTGACCATGTTGAGTTGCTTTCTCATTCGTTCAGTGACAGAGTCAGAGGTGGCTCAGGATGTTGGGGGCTTAGGAACATTCTCAAGCTCTGAGGTCTTTACTGGGAAGGAGAGCCTTCAGGTGCCATTGCAGAGACAAAAAGCTGAGCCAGGTGCCCAGCACCAACTTCTTTTACTTTTGTGGGAACCCCAGGGCACAGCTCCCGTTCCCCCTCCCCTGCCCGGGTGCACTCACTTGGAATCATAGCGCTGCAGCAGGTCCCGGGGTCGAGGTCGGCAGTACCGATGCCTGCAAACCACCACCAAGGCTGCAAACGAGGCCAGAAAGATGGTGGCCAGCACGCCTATGGCAACGATCACCACAGTCTCCATGCTTCTGGTGGTCCCTCAATCCCGGTCACATTCCCGGCCAGTGCTAAAGCTTGAAAGACACAGGGCAGAGCAGGCCTGGTAAGGAAGGTGCAAAATAAAGGATGGGGCAGTGGGGTCTTACCTGCTGGGGGAGGAGGGGCTTGGGAGGGGGAAGTTAGGTTGCCCCAAGTCACCTTCAGAGGCCTGAAGGCCTCCACAGAATCCACGTGCATTTTATGCCATGAATACCCCAAATTTGCCTTTTCATTTTTAAAAAGAGTGTGCTCCCCAGTTGGACCAGGCTGAACTTCTGTTCACTAGCACTGTGTCTTCACATTTACAACCGGTGCATGGAAGAACGGCCACAAGTGTGTATGCCGAAGGCATCCTCCGTGCTAGGCACGTCGTGTGTTAACTCTCCTAACAACCCTCTGAGGCAGGTATTCACATCCCCATTTACAGTGGAAGGAACTGGGTTTCGGGGAGGTTAAGACATTTGAGCAGTTTATACAGTCAGGAGGCAGAAAGCCAGCCGCGTGAGCTGAGGTGAGCGTCCACCTCCCTTTTCCTTTCTACACGGTAAAGAGAAGTCTAAAGAGTCCAGAAGAGGTTTTGATGGTCACTTACAGCTGGTATTAAACTGTTGGTTGCTATTGATTGTTTTCATTCAGGAGGTTCTTTCACACCTATTTTAAACTCATAGGCTGGAGGAACCAGGAAGTCGTGAAGTATGTATTCACGATGGCCTTTTCCTGCTTGTGTCCCCAAGTCTTCTCCCCGCTCTGGTTTTAATTCTTTATTTACAAAAAAAAAAAAAAAAGATGCTTTGACATAGGAGTCTCTATGAGTCCTCGATTTGGATTTAATTCTATGTTCCCTGTCTTAGAGGGTCCAAGTGCTCCTGTTTGTCACTCAGTAGGTATTTATTGACCATCTACTATGTAGCAAGCACTAGGCTGGATTCTGGAAATTGGAAATAAATTAAGACATGGACCTCAAACCTTGAAGAGCCAGGGGAAGAGGTAGGCAGACCAACAAACCATCTCAACTCCACGTGCCTGTGCCATATGCAGAAATACACGGGAAAGAGAGTAACTGTGACTGGGTGACATTTCCTGGGTAAGTCTTCTTCACAGGGCAGATGATGCTAGAGCTGGGTTTTGGAGGATGAATAGGAGTTTGCCAGGTGGACAAGGTGGAGACTGGAGTGGTTCGATAGGGCCAATGGGGTCTTTCTCAGAGTTCTAACACAGCTCCTCTCCCACCGGGAACTCACCTGCTCACAGGGGTGAGGTGGCTGGGGTCTCTCCCCTCTCTGTATCTCGGATTTATATGTTGGGGTGGGGGAGGGGCTAACTCTCAGGGCCTGCCTCAGTTTCTCTAGATGTGTGTCTATACCGTTCCTCCTAAAGTACTATCTCCTTTAGTCTTATTCTTCCCTCCTCTCATTTCTCTCTGCCTGTCCACTCCCCGCCCCGGTTTCCTCTCCACTTCTCTGTGCTTTCCTCTCCAGCGACGGCTCCCCCTCCCCCCGTCTCTCCGCTTCTCCAAACGTCCCTTCCCCTCCCCCTGCCCATGGCCTCCAAGACCACCCGCTTTGTTCCTCTCCGCCGGCGTCTGAGTGGGTTTCCGTGGCTGTGTATGAGCTCCGTGCGCGTCGGCCGTGTTTCTCGGGGATTGTCTGTACGAGTGTTTCTTTGTGTTTCCTCCTGTGCGTTCCAAGGGGAGTTCTTCTTTCTTTGTGCGGCTTGGGAAGTCCCCGGTGTCTGCCTGTCTGTCTCTCTTTCTCTCGGTCCCTTCGCCCAAGGATAAAACAGACCCGAGCCCCAGCCTCCTTCCCTCCGCCCGGCCACCCCGAGCACCCAGGGGTTTGGGAGGGACCCCCGGCGCCTGGGCGCGCACCGCGCGGGGCTCCCGGGCGCGCGGCTCCAACTTTCTCCAAGTCCGTGCCCGCAACAAAGCGGCGGCCAGGCGGGCTCCCCACCCCCGCCCCGCCACCCCAGGCGGCGCCCCGATGCCCCCCACCCTGCCCGCCGGCCGGGCGCCCCCTCTCCCGCAGCCCGGGGCGGCGGGCGCACCCACCTCAGGCTGTGGCTGCAGGACGCATTCCGGGGCGCTCCCACAGCTGGCTCCCCGCCGATGGCAAAGTCCGGGCGCGGGGCTCCGGGCGGCTCCTGGGAGCGGGGCATGCCGGGAAGGCGCGGGGCTGTCCCAGGGAACGGAGATAAGTCCCCCGGCGCGGCCAAACCCCCGGCGGCGCAGAGGGAGGGGGGACGCGGCCGCGTCCAAATCCCCCGCTGCCAGGCGCCGCTGTCGCCGCCAGGGCCCCGGCGGGCCGCGGGTTGGGGCGGCTGGAGGCAGTCACCGTGGCCCCACAAGCGGTCCTCGCGCCCCCGCCGAGGCCTGGCTCCGGCAGGCGGATTGGAGGGAAGGGGGAGGGTCCCGGCCTCCCCACCCCCACCCCCCAGGCTGGCCCTCCAGCGGCGGCTGGGAGCACGAGCATCTCCACAGGGTGACTTCTCTGGGCCACATACCGCCCGGATTAAGTCCTGGCGCTGCCACGCTCACTCGCTGGGGGCAGTTTATTCCACTCCCTGGTGCCTTGGTTTCTTCGTCCGTAAAATGAGATGCTCCTTTGTGAGCATCCTCTCTCTGAGTGGAATGCCAGGATGCAGGCATGGCCCCGAGGGAAGAGCGAAGAGGCTGGTTCCTGGCCTGTGCATGTAGCTCGTGCTCTGTCCGGGCCAGGAGGGAACTTTTGTTGAGCACCTACTATGTCCCAGACACTGATTAGGTATCTTACGTGCCGTAACTCATTTGATCCTCTCACCCGCCCTGGAAAATCAGCATGATGCTGTTTGCAACGAAGCGAGTGGGCTGGAAGGAGAACTTACCCAGCTCTCAGTTTGCAAGGGGTGAGGGAGGGAGTGGACTCCCTGGCACCGAAGCCCATAACACGCAGGCCAGGGACTGCCAGCTCCACCCCACCCACGTCTCTGGGCAGCCGTTTCTTCCTTCTGGGCAATGAGGGCCAGTCAGGTGCAACCAACCTTCCTGCTCTGGCAAGAAAAGCTTCTCACCTGCTCATAACCCTGGCCGGCCACCTCTGGGCTGTCAGAGGGGCACAGAGCGGCATCCTTCACAGGAAAACCATTTCAGGCCCGCCGCCTCCACAGAGCGGCTGAGTGACCTCAGGCAGTCCCCGCCGTCTGAGTTTCCCCCTCTGTGGAATGGGCAGGGCGGTAAAACCTATGGCCTACAGTTGTTTTGAGGTTTAAATGAGATGACACATTTAAAGTGCTCACCACAGAGAAAGGAGAATGTTGGCTGCCAGGGGCTGGGAGGGGAGGGGAATGGAGAGTTTGTTTTAATGGGTACAGAGTTTACATTTGGGAAGAAGAAGAAAGGGCTGAGACGGATGGTGGTGATGGTTGCCCATAGACTTAATGTGGGTGAGCGGTATACTTTAAAATGGCTAAAATGGTCAAATTTATGGTATGTTTATTTCCTCACAATTAAAATTCCGACGTCCTCGTTAAAGTATGACACAGAAAAAAGGAGGGGCTTCCTTGACATTCCTCAAACATGCCCAGTCTCCCCTCCCCCCACCTCAGGGCCATGCTGTGCCCTCTGTCTGGAATCCTTGCCACCATTATTCCTAGGGCTCCCTCCCACCCTTTGCCGGAGTGCCTGCTCCTCAGAGAAGTCTTCCCTGATCACCCCGGCACCTCCATGATCCACACTCCCTGGCCCCCACGTGTTTTTTTAATGGCACTCATCACCATCTGCACTACGTGTTTGTTTATTCCTTCTCCTCTTCCTGAATATAAGTTCCATGAAGACAGGGACCTTATCATTTTCTTCTCTGCCAACCCCAGTATCTAGAACAGTCACCTGGTACTTAGTAAGTGCTCATTAAACACTTGTGAAAGAAGTGACAATAAAGCTTAGTTTTGTTTCACTGTCATTCTACAGTGGAAATAGGACCTCTAGACCCATTCCCAACATCCGGAAGCCTGCTGGGGTGTGGCAGCCCTGGGAGGCCTGAGGCAGAGGGTTAAGTTCCTGGAGAACAGCTGAGAGGGCAAGGCGTCAGACACCCGCACTGGAAAGAAAGGAAGGTTGACCGGAATGAGTGCATGCTTGTTTTGTGTTCGGGCACTTTTATGGGCTAGTGCTTGGCTTCCCAAAGGGAGAGGCCAGCCGGGAAGACCTACCGGCCTTCTCGGAGCTGTGGGTGTAGACAGAGACCACCGGAAGCCAGTCCCCCTTGCTGGAGCGAAAGCCAGTGAACTCTCAGAACAGCTGGGACTGGCCTGAGCGAGGGGCAAGACCAGGAAGCTGGGAGAAAGAAGTTTGGAGAAGGTCTGCAGCCAGCAGCTCAGGGCAGGGCCAGGATCCCCACCGGGGACAAAGGTCAAGTTTGCATTTCCTCTAAGTCAAGGCAGCTAGTCCAATGGGCCCAGAAACCATAAACAGGGATTTCCCCAGGGGCTCTTGGGGTGCCTAGACTTGGGCAATCAGGGAGAGCAAGGGAAACTATATTTCTGCAAAAAGACAGTATCTTCAAAAGACTTCTGAAAGAGCTCTAAAGACAGTTTTCACAGCCTTCCTGTCTTGCCCATTCTGTTACCACCTTCTTCAGAGCCTCTCTTGCATTAAGTATTTAGGGAGTAGTGAGCAGGTGTGTATAAGGGACAGTTACATCCCATAATTTATTTATCCATTTATTCATTCACTTATTTGTTTAAATCCTCACTGGAGACTGTTTCCATTTATTTTATTTTATTTTATTTTATTTTATTTTATTTTGAGGAAGAGGAAGGAGAGAGGGAGACATTGATATGAGAGAAAAATGGATCGGTTGCCTCCTGTACACACCCCAACTGGGAATTGAACCTGCAACCTGGATATGTGCCCTGACCTGGAACTGAACCCACAACCTTTTGGTGTTCAGGCCAGCGCTCCAACCAACTTAGCCACCTGCCCAGAGCATCCCATATTTTATTTAATGCAGGTGAGGCTATTTCAAGAACGGATTTAATGTTCTCAATAAGGGAAAAGTCATTTAGGTCTTCAGCTTTAAATGTGGCCCACCAGCACCCCCTCCTTTTAATGTTTCAACATGATTGCATTAATCACAGTTACTGCCACTTCTTAGACTTTTTATGTGTCACTTTTATGCTGAGTACTTTGTATGGAGTCCATAATTATGACAATAATCCCTTAGCACAGGCGTTATTCACCCTTCCTTTCCATATGAGGCTGCTGGGGCTCAAAGCAGGGAGATACGTTTCTACAGCCAGTAAGTGGGATCTGAACAAGAACTGTCTGTCTGAGCGTGTGCAGTGTCGCCCAGCACCTAGCACAGTGCCTAGCCCATAATATGTGCCCCAAATATTTGATTTTGACTGACGTAAATTAATGAGTTTTACTATGCCCCGGGGTCTCACCAGCTCTGGGAGGTAAGAGTTGTCTGCACTTCATGCAGGTACACGGAGGAGGCTCAGGACCTGCCAGAGGAGCCACAGCTAGTAACGGGCAGAGCTGATTGTGATGCTAAGTCTGTCTGACTCCAAGCCCCGTCTGTGTGCTTCGTACATCCTCCTCCCTCTGCGCTCTCAGCCCAGGAAAGGGCATCGGCTGCCACCTGGCCTCTGGTGGAGCCTCTACTGGCCAGTAGTACCCTGTCTCTGATGGGATTTCATTGCCATTAAGATTCTTTTATTTCTCCTTGGTGTAAATTTCTAATACTAACACCTGAAACCAGGCACCATGTCAGAGTAAGAAACACTCTCATGCACATTATTTTTTAAAAATATATTTTTATTGATTTCAGAGAGGACAAGGGGGTGAGAAATAGAAACATCAATGATAAGATAAATTATTGATCAGCTGCTTCCTGCACACCCCACACGGGGGAGTAAGTCCAAAACCAGGGTATATGCCCTGACCGGGAATTGACCCTGACCTCCTGGTTCATAGGTGGATGCTCAACCCCTGAGCCATTCTATCTGGGCTCATCACTGACTCTCTCTCTCTCTCTCTCTCTCTCTCTCTCTCTCTCTTTCTCTTTCTCTCTCCCCTCTCTCTCCCTCTCTGAAATCAATAATGAAAATGTATTTTTAAAAACCCATCCTACTGCCCAAAGCCGTCTTAGGTTGCTTGTCCTAGACCCCAGGGCAGCAGGAACCGAGCAGAGAAGCCCAGCTCTGAGCTAACAGCTCCCAGATTGCCTTCAGGGCCCGACCTCTGCTTCCAGTTACCCAGTGAGCAGCAGCCTCTCCATCCCCATAGAGAGTTCAGGGCCAGTGGGACAGAGTCCTCTGAGAGACAACTGCGGAGGGCGTTGGGGAGGGCTGAGTGCCTCCCAGGTGGAGCAGAACAAACCCACTCTTCCCCCCACCACTCCCCGCCAAGTTATTTCATACAAGGCTGCTTCAGGGTCTGCTCACCACCTACAACCAAGAGGTTACACTTCAAGGAGTGGTCACTGGGGGTCACCACTGCTGCTTGGGCAAGCACCTTCTCGGCTCAGCTAACACTGAAGGGGATGAAGAGAGAAACCCCGTTCCTGACATCTGTGTTTCCCGTGAGTATCACGGCACTCGTGGTCCACGTGGAGTGGCTCCCTTGCCCCCCTCTCCTTCCTAGCTCGCTCAGCAGGACTCAACCTCTGCATTCCCCACGGCGGGCACATGTGGCCGGAGAAGATCACACCGCAAAACTGGCTTTGCTCTGGATTCAGAATCACAGACCTGAACAGACACTCCTTCCTGCTAAGCAATCTGTCCCTAACTATCCATGTGTTACTCTCTCCTCCCTTAGAGAGCGGCTTCCTATCTTATCTTCAAACCTCCCAGGCCCCTTCTCCACTTGCAGGTGAAACTTCATTTCATTCCAAAAAAAGCAGAAATAAAAATAAGTGCTAACCTTCTTATCTTTTCATCACCAATAAGAATAAGACACATACAAGAGAAAATGCCTTTATTTTATTTTGTTTTATTTTATTTTCAAATCAAGTCAGAGGCTAAAACCACAGGACCGAGGGTCCAGGTGTGTAGCACCAAGACTCCGGTCCTCTCAGATATCGTGACTTCCAACGCAGCTCACGGACACACCGATTTGTTTTGACAAATGCAATCATTTCGACAACAGGGCCATTCAAAACCACTTCATTTATTCAAAAGCTCTTATGAGAGAATCTCTCTGCTTGACTGCCTGCAGGGTCTCTGTGGGACAGGCTAACTGCCTCCTGGCCAACCGCTCCAGTTGCCAATCCTCCAGAAGAGCCCAGGGCATCGAGATCCAGAAGCACCCACGGAGGGCTTGGTGGGTCTGGGGGAAATATGGCACAGGTGCGACAGAGAAGTGACGGCTTCCCAGAGGGAGCAATTTTTGGTCGAACCCAGTACCCATGGCTTCTGTGGATTTGTGCACACGTGGAACCGCATGAGGGAGCCAGAGGGACAATGGTGGGAATGTAGTGAAAGAAATCAGGCCCTGGCCCTGGCCAGGTAGTTCGGTTGGTTTGAGGTTGCCGGTTCAATCCCCAGTCAGGGCACATCCAAGAACCAACCCATGGATGATCAATAAGTGGAACAATAAATTGATGTCCCCCACCCTTTTTCTCTCCCTCCCTCTAAAATCAATTTGTAAATATCAGGCCATTATACCTATCAGCTGTCTCTGAGGAAGGGCGAGGGGAGGAATTTGTACCTGGTGAGTTAACCCGTGTGTGGGGATAATACAGACTAACGAGGTCACTTCAACTTTTTGTGCCTCTTTTCCTACCAGAAGCTGAGTTAACATCCGCCACCTTCTGAGGATGGAAAACCCAGTTTTAGTTAAGAGAGCACTCTCATGCTGTATATTTCATCTTAGCAAGCACTTTACTTTGGCACTTCTCAATTCCCACCCAGCTTACTTCCCCGAACCCACAAGCTCTCCAGCCAAGCTGGGGAGAAGGGGATGCCGAGAGGGGGGGGAAGAGCTTGCTTTTCCTCAGTGGATGTGTCCCTGTGTTTTCCAGTCTCCACGCCACCGTTTATCCATCACGCCTGCACCCCACTCCAACTTTCAGCCTATCTTTCCTTTAATAAGGCTCCTCCCCGAGTGCCACGTCCTGCTTATCTACATTCCACACCTTATTGAGTCCCTCTTGCCATCGAGGCCCAGAGCACTTCTGAGCCGTTATCACCATCACGCTGCTATGTCAACAGCGTCCTTGGCTGAAGTGAGAGAGGCAGGGGAATCGTCACAAGAAGGCTGCACTGAGCGTTACCCACCCGTGAGCTCTCATGCTCACCCTGTCTAGACAGGAGCCGTCCTGAAAGCAAGTCCTCTTCTCCCCCTGGGCTTCCAGTTCCTTTTTGCGAAGGAAAGGCTTACAGGGGTCTCCGAAAGTTTCTCCTGGTTCTAACAATGCACAAGTATTCCCTCAAGCCCCCCCACCCCCACCCCCCGAGATCCCCTACACTGAAGGCTTGTGAGCCCCTTTGCCTCTGAGCTCCCGTGGCAGACCTGGCTTGAACTTACACACTCACTCTATGCGTTTATCCAACCAACACCTTGCTTTATCCTCACCACACCCTGAGAGGCTGACCCAGGGGACAGACCTGGCCCTTTGGAGGCCTGGAGAAGCATACCCACGTGGTCAGCATAGGCCAAGGGAAGCCTAAGATTGGAAGGCCGTAGTCGGTTGGGCGTCGTCCCATGCACCAAAAGGGTGTGGGTTCGATTCCCATTCAAAGGTACATGCCCGGGTTGTGGGCTCTTGATCCCCAGGGAGGGGCTGTGCAGGAGGCAGCTGATTGTTGTTTCGCTTCATGTTGATGTTTCTCTCTCTCGGGCCCTCTCCCTTCCTCTCTTTCTAAAAATCAATAAATTATATATTCTTAAAAGACTGGGAGACTGCTCAGTCCATGTGCTCCCGCAGAGGGCCCTTCCATCCCGCAGGCTCTCCAGCAGTGGGTCTCAACTGGGGCGGTTTGGCCCTCCTCCAGGGCATATGAAGCGATGTCTGTGGACATTTGTGGCTGTGCATGAGGGAGGGTGCCACGGGCATTTAGTGGGTAGAGGCCAGGAATGCTGAGCATCATCCTACAATGCACAGGACAGCCCCCTGCCAACAAAGAAGCATCCAGCCCCAAAATGTCAACAGTGCTGTGGTTCAGAAACCCTCTCTATGCCATGCCTCCTCTCCTCAATCCCATTTCCCCCTTCTCCCGGGATAAGCAACAGGTCCCAAAGGAGACTCCTGGAAAGCAGGGGACTCTGGCACAATAACACACATGAACGCTAGGCCTCGCTTCCTTATCATGAAGAAGTAAAATCTGAGATCGGGCCTGAGCCCATGTTTCCTAGAACCCCTTCCTCTCTTCTCCACAGCTGCTTTTGGAGCTGGAGACTTGCCCAATTTTGTTTCCTACAAGGCGTCTGCTATGGGCTGAGGCTGGTGGGCAGGGAGAAGGAATACAGGTGTCTTCCCACGTTAGGCACATTCTAAGTCCAGGCACCATGGAGCGAAAACCTGCTCTCAGCAGCTCTTTACAGTGTGGGGCGATTAGAGGTAAATACTCCCCACATGAAAAGAGGAAGGCATTTAAGAATCAATTTATAGCCCAGTCGGCGTGGCCCAGTGTCTGAGCATCCACCCATGAACCAGGAGGTCACAGTTCGATTCCTGGTCAGGGCACATGCCTGGGTTGTGGGCTCAATCCCCAGTGGGGAGCGTGTAGGAAGCAGCCTATCAGAGATTCTCTCTCTTCTCTCTCTCTTTCTCTTTCCCGCTCCCTTTCTCTCTGAAATCAATAAAAAAAATATTTTTTAAAAAAGAATCCATTTACAGCCGTGGCTGGTTGTTCAATGGTTAGAGCATTGGCCCACTGAAGAGTCTCAGGTTCAATTCCGGTCAAGGGCATGTACCTCGGTCAAAGGCTCAATCCCCAGCCCCAGTTGGGGCACATGCAGGAGGCAGCCCATCAATGTGTCTCCGCCTCTTCAATGTTTCTCTCTCTCTCTCCTCCCTTTCACTCTCTGTCTAAAAAAAAAAAATCAATGGAAAAAGTATCCTCCGACGAGGATTAAAAAAAAGAATCAATTTACAGATTGCCTGTCAACAGATACAAGAGAGGGAGACACTGAGAGCTCAGGTGTGCAGAGTCTCTGCCAACAGAAAGGAAGCCAACGGGAGACGATACCAGCCCGAGGCAGATCCAGGCAACAGAAGCCACCGGCACGCGCCTCTCCAGGAGCTCAGCGTGTGAGGAAGGACTCCTGTGTCAGAACAGGCTGGAGGCAAGAGCACACCCAGGGCCCCGAACACGACACCTGCCTTGGCCATGCGAAAGTTTCACAAGGAGAGTCGGACTCTCTTGTTTTAGGATTTTTCCCATGTCACCAAACTTGGCCTCCTCTTTCTTTCCCCTGGTCTCCCCACAGGCTGAGCTGGCCCACCTTTCCGGCTGGAATATGTGTTCGTCTTAGGGAACCTTTGGCCACATCAGCAATGGAAGTGCACGTGGGAGGTGTAATCCTTACACTCCTAGTACAGAGCCCTGGCTGCAGGCACCTGTGTGCTCCCCAGAGATTTCATAGGGAGAGCTAGAAAGCACTCTTTCCCAATAAAACAAGGGACTGGCGATTGCACCTGCAAGAGACGCACGCTCTCAGAATCCTTCAGGGATACCAGGCGTAGAGCCGAAAGCAGGCTGGTATTACGTTCCTGAAAGGAGGAGCGTGAGGCGGGAAACTCAAAATCGTAGGCTCTCTTCTGTGACAGAGAAAGCAGCCGCTTTGATGTAATGGCCATCCGCTTCCCAGGCAACCCTAGTCTCAGGAGTTAGTCTTTTCATGTGTTTAACTCCGGGAGTCCTCATTACAGTGGCTCTTAGCCACGAAGAACTCAAAAGGATTGGGGGTCAGGGGGGAATAGAATTCTGGAAGCTGTATGTTTCTAAAGCATCCCAGGTCAATCCAACGACCAGCCAGATTTGGGATCCATGGGTCTGTAAGACCTTCCCAAAGACACAGATCTGGGGGTGGGGTGGCAGGAGCAGCTCTTCGCACACATCATGCTTATGCCCTGCATGTTCGTATCTGCATGGGGAAAGAAATGTATGTATCTCCTGAAAGGCAAGTACATAACTGGTCATGCAATAGCAATCAGAAACTTGGGAACAGAACATGACTAGGAAGGCTAGAAAGTCGCTGTCTCTTCTAGAATGAATGTTGGGCAATTGTAGACAGAGAGGCCACAAACCCCCTGTAATTACGATATCAGCTCAGCCTCCAGGAAGTGGCCAGTCTGACACGAACCAACAGATAAGAGGACTCCAGAGAATCAGGGTGTCAAAGGAAGAGAAGAACCAGACTCCCTTCCCTCCCCCATTGAATTATGAGCCCATCAAAGCCAGAGTGGGGGGACTGGTGGATCATTTCATCCTATCACACTCCCATATTTCCTAGCCCTCACTATGATCCAGACCCCATGCTAGGTGTTTAACATACTTTGCCTCATTTAATTATCATAGCAACGTTTTGAGGGAGGATACCAACATTATGAGGGGTTTCCTCACTTTACAGAAGAAGAAACTGAATCTCAGAAGACTTAAGTGACTCGACCAGGCCACATACAGTGCACATGGGTCAGAACTAGTCCCAGATCCTTTGCTTCCAACCCCACCCTCTACCACTTCCCAAACCTGAACACCAGAGCCCCAGCTTTCTTATAATTACATACGCCTCGTCCAAGCACTCTGCATAGCTGCTACATGTATCTACTCACTGAACTTTTAAAAAATATATTTTATTGATTTTTTACAGAGAAGAAGGGAGAGGGGCAGAGAGTTAGAAACATCGATGAGAGAGAAACATCGATTAGCTGCCTCCTGCACGCCCCCTGCTGGGGATGTGCCCACAATCAAGGTACGTGCCCTTGACCGGAATCGAAACTGAGACCCTTTAGTCCGTAGGCCAATGCTCTATCCACTGAGCCAAACCAGTTAGGGCTACTCACTGAACTTTGATGGAGAACTTTGAATGGAACTTATCCATGGTGCAGGCTCAATTCTTCTGAAATACTGTAATCCTTTGATAACAACTGTAGAAGCTAAACCGAATGCTTCTGTGAAAGAAAAAGTGATTCCTTATTACCTGGTTGTCAAAGCTATGTCACACCCACCACCCGACTCCTACTCTTTATTTCACCAGCTCCATCTCTCATTATCTCTCTATTTAAAAATGGCATATATGCACAGAGCACATGATGAAGTGAAGCGGAAGCTTTCATACAAAGAAGTAAATACCAACTGGCAGGTATCTCCAAGGCTCCATGGGATGGCACACGTCACCGACCTGGTGCCAAGGAAAGGGTCAGACCAGGAGAGAACTGATGTTAAGGGGATGCTGGAGAGCATTGGGGGAGGGGCAGAAGAGCAGGTGTGTGTGTGGGGAGGGGCGGAGGGGTAGCACAGAAGGCCAAGCCAGATGGCATTCACTCATTCGAAATGCATAGAAATGGTAATTCCCAATAGGAACCACATGTCACACAGAGGAAAATCATAGGACGATTGGAAGACCCGCAGGCAGATAATAGAAATCTTAGTCTGCTAAAAAGGGCACTGACAAATTATTACCTGTTCATAATTTCTCTGCCCTGAAGACAAAGGAAGCCATTTAACCGATGGCAATGCTAGTGTGTATTTGGTGCTCACTACCTGCCTTGGATTCTGTGAGGCACTGTAGAGTCATCATTTCATGGTTTTAATACTCAGAGATGGATTTTATCATCTCTTTAATAAAGACAGGGAAACTGAGGCTTATTGTACAGATGAACAAATGTGTTCAAGATCACAAGTGTGTTGAAGAGCTAGGAATTAAACTGTGACATCATTATTTCTACCGATATATCTCCACGGTATGCCCCTGCCCACCTTCAGCAGCATCTCCGGGGCCACTTATTAAAACAAAGATGCCCAAGCCCCATCCTAAGGCTCTGTTACAGGTACCTAAAGTTTGGGTGCCACTGGACCACCACTGTATGGGAAAATGCCACTCTGAACCGAAGCTTATTCAGAAGAGCTCATCAGAGACTTGGAAAGAATGGGAACACCAGGAGAAAGTGACTGTGACGTGGCTGAGAGATAAGCACAGTTGGACACAGACCTTAGAAATGGAGAAGGCAGACTTCAAAGAGATCAGGAAAGAGATTCAGGATTCTGTGGATAGCAATTCTAAAAGGCAGGTCAACTCAAGAAAAATGGGAGGCTCTTCCTTAACTGGCAATGACCTTGGCAGCCCTCCTGGATTATAGTGCACTTGACCCTGGTCCTATCTCTGGAATATTAGACCTAAAGGCCATCCCAAGTTCGTAAATAGGGATAATGAGTAACAAGAGCAGGAGATAGGACAGTTGGGAGCTGGTTGGCATATAGGGCATGCAGTGAGTCTGGGCAGTGATTAAGGAGTCAATCTGAGTGAAAGGATGTTGGAATCTGCTTTTTGTACAGACACCTGTAAAGGGTGGGAATGAATCAACTGGTCCAGGCATCATAGCTTATTGTAGAGGGGATTCAGGCCTTGAGTGAGATATTACAGGGCTTCTAAGGTCTCCTAGATTCTGTGGAATCTGCTTTTATTTTAAAAAATATATATTTTTTATTCATTTCAGAAAGGTAGGGAGAGGGAGAGATAGAAACATCAATGATGAGAATCAATGATAAGCGAGAATGCATGCCCCCCACTGGGGATGGAGCCAACCCAGCATATGACATGACTGGGAATTGAACTATGACCTCCTAGTTCATAGATCAATGCCCTACCACTGAGCCACACCAAGTGGGTTGGATTCTACTTTTAAATCATTGGAACTTTCCCCTTGTCTCATTTCTTTAGGGTTAGGTTGTCAGAATTTGGATTAAAATACTGCTCATATTATTTCTACCTCTAGATAGTCTGAAGAATTAATCCAGTTAATTGGAAAAAGTCAGAGACTCACTCTGCATTTTAATGTCATCTGATTTCATGATCTTAACTCTCGGAGATGGGTGCTACCCACCAGTTGAGAAGCTCTGGGTGACTGGCCAGAGGAGAGCAGTTTGGGGAGGCAGATTAGATGTCACCTGGAGCATGATGTCACATTCCTCCTGGAATGTCAGTTCTGTAGACACTAACCCAATATTAATGGTAGATGATGTTAGTACTAACTACGTGCTACTTTGTCTGGTGAAGGGAAGAAGGGAATTGAAATTTTTCTCAATCGCAACAATTAATATATATATATATATATATATATATATAT
>JAAGEH010000016.1:22404892-22433589 GCA_011751065.1 Lasiurus cinereus | reverse complement strand
GCGCGCCGCCCAGGTGAGGAGGTGGAGGCCTGCGCCGCCGGGGGCGGGACCGCAGCGGCGGGGCGGGGCCAGGCGGGGCCAGGCGGGGCCCGAGAAGCCGGGGCGGGGCGGGGCGCGAGGCCGCCGGGCCGTGGCCAGACCCAGGCCAGAGGCGGGACCAGCCGCCGCCGTCTCCGTCTCGGTGTCGCGTCCCCCACAGCGCCAGGCAGCCGCCGCGGGAGGAGCGGAAACGGCCGGGTGCGCCGCGCGGACCGAGAGCGCGCCGAGGAGCAGCGGGCGGCCTCTGTCCGGCCCAGACCCTCCGCGCGGAGCACGGCGCCCCCTCCCCCGGAGCCCCCAGCCTGCGGCCTCGCCCCGGCCCCGCCCGAGCTCGCCGCGCGCCCCCGGACCGGCTCCCGCGCCCCCAGCGCGCCCACCTGAGCCCGGCAGCGCCCACCTCAGCCCGTTCGCCGGCGCCATGGCGGAGCAGGAGAGCCTGGAGTTTGGCAAGGCGGACTTCGTGCTGATGGACACCGTCTCCATGCCCGAGTTCATGGCCAACCTCCGACTCAGGTGAGGGCGGAGCGGCCGGGCGCCCCGGCGCGAGCCTGCGCTGCCCCGAGAGGGGGCGCCCCTGCGGTGCGGCCGGGTGGTGGGTGTGGGGGCGCCCCGAGCTCAAGGAGTGGAGTGCCACCGGAATGGGGTGTCCCGGGCTCTTTGCCGAGGAAGGACGCCCGGGCGCGGCTGCATCGGCGTGTCAGGGGCGTGCTGGGCCGCCTTCCCGAGAGGGGGTGCCCGGGTGCTGTCCGGACGCGGGGTGGCGCTGGGTGGGAGGAGTGCGGGCTGAGCGGAGCTGGAGGCAGCGCCGGGGGCAGCGCGGCCAGGGTGCTCCCCAGGTGAGTGATGTGGGCGGGCCGGTGACCTCATGGAAACAAAAGTAAAGGAGAGTGACTTTAGGGAGAGTCGCGGCGGCCCGGAGCCCCGGGAAGACGAGGGGTTGTGGAGGAGAGGAGCGAGGGGCGCGTCCCGGTTTCACACTTGCTCTCTTCTTTTTCTCTTCCCGTCTCCTCCCTCTCTCCGCTCCCTGGCGTGGCTCCACCGCGTCGTGCAGGATGCTATGGAGTGATCCCTGAGCTGTCTGTTCCAGGACACGGGCTATTTTTTAGTTACTCTCTACACGTAATTAGACACGTTTCCAGACATCGAAGAGACTGCTCGGCTTGCCGGTGCCAAGATAAACTGTCTGAATTTGACAAGGCGTTCATGGTTTCAGTCTTCTTTTTTTTCTCTCTCTCTCAGGGAGTTATAGACGGAGCCCTTGTGTTATTGACATCCTTGGAAATGCAGTCACAACTCAGCACCCCCAAATGAGCTTCCCAAAGACGAATTTATTTTTAGAAAACCTCCTACATGTGATTTCTTTCTCTTTTGATAGAGTAATGTGTAAACAAAGCTTTAAAGTCGTTTTTTGTTTGTTTTTTTTTTAATCATTACAGTAAATATAACTGAGTTTTAGTCTGTGCGTTTCCTGGAAGTTCTGGCCCGGTTTATGTTAAATATCACACCACATGCTTAGGAAGTGAACATCATAATCTAGGTTTTGGGTGCTTAACTGACCCCACGTCTCAGTATTAGTTACCCATGCTGCTCTCAATTTGTAGCTGAAAACCTTTTTTAACCTTTGCAATTGCAAACCCCCATTGGAGTCTTCATCTGTTCTCGGCCAGATTTCCTGTGTCCCAGAGGATGGGACCTAATTTTCTACACCTGCCAATTACAAACACAAACACCTATGTGAGTTTCCTCATTTGTAAAATAATGGGGACTTTCAAGATTTTTCAGTGCTTAATTATATTTTTGTTTTGCTTTCATATACTGTATCATTGGTTGCAGATGTGTTATTTTATTTATTTTTATTGACTTCAGAGATGAAGGGAAAGTGGTGGGGGGGAGAGAGAAACATCAATGATGAGAGAGAATCCTTCATGGGCTGCCTCCTACATGCCCCATAAGGATCGAGCTCACAAACCCCGGGCATCTGTCCTGACTGGGAATTGAACCAATGACCTCCTGGTTCATAGGTCGACACTCAACCACTGAGCCATACCAGGTTTTCTAAGTGTGGGGTTTGGATCTTAAGATGATTAATGTGAGCCAAATTTAACTAAAGAGAACTTGGCAATTTAATTCCACATTTGTATAAGGCACCCTAGGAGGTCGGGTGGGAGGATCCAAAGATCTATAAAATGTGCTCCATGCCTCTCAGAGATGGGTCATGTCGATGAAGACAGGGAGAAAGGTGAAAATTGCTTTTGATTTAAATAATAGGTGAAGAAAACAACAAAAGAGCTAATTAAGCCTTATAGAGCTTAGGTGATTCTTTGTTAAGTACTTGAAGAGGGAGATGCTTGAGGCTGGCTTACAATGCCATGTAGAGCAAGCATGTCAAGCTCAAAGGCTAACATGGGCCAAATAAACCAGGCATGCGGCTCAGAGGCCGCGAGTTTGACATGCTTGATACAGAGGCTGAGAAGTTGAGTCATAAAGGATGCGTAGGATCTGTCTACGAAAATAGAGTAACATGAGCAGAGGTGTGGAGGCACAAAAACCTACTCTGAATACGTTATTTGGAGGGGAAGGAGTTGTGGGAGGAATCCCCCCCCAGCTCTCATTAGCATGACCCCTGGCTAATGCCCAAGGTTCTAGGTCTGCCTTCGCGCTCAGTAACACGGTCAGTTAAGATTCTGGATGTTCAGACCTGTGTGTGTGTCATCTGTGTGAACACTTGACAACTCTTAGAATTGGCTGCAATTCTCATCGTACAGATTCGGTGATTGTTCACGATTTACTTATATGCTGCCAGCGGTTTGTTCCCTGTAGCTCTAAACACAATCCCAGCAAAGGGGAGCAGCGCCCTTACCCTTCTCCCCAGCTGTGAACCCTGAAGACCCAGGTGGAAAGCAGTCCGCTCTCCGGTAGGCTGAATTTCTTATCACCCTGACCCCCCTGCAGACTGGTTCCGTGTGTAGCTGCTTGAGCTCCTGGGCTCATGCCGCCGCGGCCCTGGGACACTTGCACTTTGCAGAAGGAGACCAGAAACCCACTGCAGGTCCAGGTGCTCTTCTGTGAGGTTGTAGTGTTTTCCTCTCCCAGGACATGGGTGGTTGGGCCATACCATGTGTGTGTTTATGGTTGGATCCAGGGGAGATTTGAGAATATTTCATCTCTCAGTAATAAGTGTGCATGTGCCCTGTCATTCCTGCCTTCCCGACCTGGGCTTCTCTCACTCCGTTGGAATGTCGCTGTCCCCTACTCCCCACCTGGCTTCTGCAAGGCCCTCTTTAGGATTTTTGGTCTGTGATGTACAGTGGGGTCCCCAAGGCTGCAGTTGCTTCAGGGGTCCAAACTCTATTTTAATTTTTCCAACAGCAGCACCCAGGGCACTGGTGGCCACATTCTTGTGACAGTGTTTTTCATTGAGAGACAAAGAATGTTTCACTTTTCGTTTTGACCCTTTTATGACATTGTCCATTTAGAGTTACCTTCTTATTTTGCTACTGGCCTTTTCTTTTCCTGTTGGAGCTAAGGCTTGACTTTTAAGACATCCGCTACAATTGATGCAACTTTCCCCTTAGTGTTTCTATTTTTAAAAATTGACGTAGGTGGGTGTCCGTGCATGTGAGTCTGCAGGAGGCAAGATTGAGTGGTGATGTGGATTAGTGGGGGTCAGTACCTATACTGGAGAAGGATTTTCCATTTTTATGTTTTACCCTTTTGCCCCAAACTGCCAGTAGCTTGAGGGCTGCCACCTTTCCCTGCTAGAAGTCTCTTGCTGGGGGAGGTTTGTTCTGTTTGTTGGTTTTTACTTTCCGTGGAGATGGAGGTGGAGGTAGTTTTGGCTGCCACGGTAAGCTCCTCACTCCATTTTCAAGGGTAAGATTCCTCCGCAGGCACCTCCTGCCTTCACGGTCAGGCATGGCTCCTGCCAACAACCCTCGTGACCACTTGAAGCCCCGGCCATGGCTTCTCCACCGCATTCTACTTTCCTCGTAGCCACTCCCTTTCTGGACCCTAAGCCCCCTCTGCGTGGGCCATTCCTGTACTGCAGTTTTCCCAGCATTCACAGCAGCATTGCACCCGCTCTCGAAGTGAGCCCCTCGCCAGGACGAGCCACATGGAACAACGGTGCTCCTTGCTCCTCACTTAGCCGCCCCCATGAAGAGCAGAATGCGGACTGCTGCTCTGAATCGGCCTCGAGCCGAGGACAGAGTCCCCGAGAGTCCTGCTTCCCCTGGCACAGGACGAAGAAATACACCTTAGGCTCCCGGGAGGCCAGTTTCCTAACTTCGCTGTTAGTGGTTTCTGTTTTAAGAATAAGGGATCGGCCCAGCCTTCTATCTTGGCTCCTTGGAAATTTAATGTTTCCTCTCCTCTCCTGTTGGCTTTTCTCTGCCGTAAAAGCGGTCATGTAAAGCACTCTGGTTGCCAAAGCTACAGGCCACGTCTCGCTTTTAACTTAACACACTCTGTCTTTCATACCTTTGCTTGGACCAGGGTGTTGCACCCTTGGCACTTCAGGCCTTTGGAGACCGCTTTGTTGTGGGGGCTGTTCCTGGGCACTGGAGAATGTTTAGCGGTATCCTCGGCCTCTGTCCCCCAGACGCCAGTAGTACCACTCGCCTTCCATTTATACCGCCGGGATGTTGCCAGATATTGCTAAATACCCCTTGGGGCGAGGGGACATTGTCCCCCTTTGAGAGCCACAGGCCTGGGCTGTTCTCAGTCTCTTGGAATGTTCTCCTTCCCTCACCTCTACCCTCCCTGCCTGTCACCCTCTTATTCATTCCTCAAGGCCAGTTCTGAGATGTCTCTTCCAGTCTGCCACGTCAGGGTTTGTTTCACTCTTACCTGTGCGCCCAGCGTACATGGACATTTGGTCCTGCTGTTAGAGAGGATGTATCAGATGATGATGATGTTCTCCGCGTGCCTGCCTGCTCACCAGGTTGCGAGCTCTTTGAAGACAGAGAGCCTGCCCAGAGGTGGATCCAGGCCTTGTGGTCCTTTGAAATTCCTTACAGTTGAGGAGGTGGGGAACCATCTTTAAGGAAAAGAGCATACATTATGAACACAGCATCAGGTATAGGGCTTTAAAGGGACAGTGCAGGGTGGGTGGCTGTGATGTTTTCTATCTGCTGCAGAATCGGGCACCTAGGTGTTCCCTCCATCTTAAAATGAGTTTCCTGAGCAGTCAAGTATAAGCTGATTCTTTTTCAACCAGTAGAATCCTTAGTTTGAAAAAGCATATAGTCTTCTAAAATATTATACTTATTTTAATACACTGTGGTGGCGGGGGGAGTGGGATGTAGAATTAGGCAGCAAACAGGCACGCGCACATGTACACACACAAACACACACACACACACACAACCACAATCTCTGTCCTCTTTCTCGGAAACTCTGGTCATTTGGAAAATTGGTGGGATGAAGGATCCCTCTTGCTTGCCAGGGGCAAAGGCTTAGCTACTCTGGGTGGTCTTCAGGCAAGGCTAAACCTGCAATTGGTTCAGAGCGTTGGTTCGAAGTGGCCCTGGTTAGATTTATAGGCGGGGCGAATGGCACACTAAATCTTCTTGGCTTCCCTGTGAAGTTCTTTGGCAGCCCCTTCCAGAGGCCTTCGGAAAAGGACAGTGTGCGTTGTGCCTGTTTTGCACATTGGCTTCGGATTGGGACAGAAATGAGCTTTTGGTTTTGGGAGCTGCCATTTGGAGTGAATCACCCTGCCGTCTCGTTTCCTTTCCTGCTCCCTCCATGACAGATTTCCAAGACTATTTTTACTTGGGGGTCATTTGTTGACCCTGGAGACTTCTGCTGAATTTAGCTCCCAAATAGAGCCAGATGTGGGTGGAAGCAGGCCCTCAGGAGCCGCCGCCGGCCCGCAGCCTTGCCGATTTAGGAAGGATTCTGCCGCTGCGTTCAAGAGATGAGCTTTGGCCTCTTTGCTTAACGTGGAGACAAAGATGGTGCCTCCGGGATATGGACAGCGCTGTGTTTAGTTAATGGCCCCTGGGTCAGTTGTCCGCACTGTGGATTATTACCCTAATGCGGAGAGCTCTTTGTTGACATTGTCACCCACGTCGGAGCCAAAAGCCCCCTCTCTCCAGGACTGGTGCCGTTTTATGGCCATTCTCTGGCACCCATCTCTGGGTTGCTGTTGGATGGGATAGGATCGCTGGCCCTGCTCAGCGGAGCGAGCTGGAAACGGCTGTCCGTGGTGGTGCAGCCCCGCTGGGTCGATGAGCTGTTGATGAGCCTCCCTGACAAGGCCTATAAAAATGTCAGCTCTATCCATGACTGGGGTCAGAGGGTAACAGCATTCTAAAATATACACTGGAAGCCTCTCTCTCCTTGTCCACTACACTCCTCGGGTCGAGATGACAGTTTTATTTCCTGTGGGAAGCAGGCTCCTTTCGGTTCAACTGCCATATAATTACTGGTTAGATCTCTTAATAGAACAGTTTCCCCAAACGTTAGTTTGGGGCATTTATGGGAAGAGGAGGAGGGAGAGCATGTTTGCAACAGGGAGCAGTGGAAAGAGCACAGACTTTTGAGACCTAACTGATCAAGTTCAAAAACAAGCTGTACGTCTAATCTTTTTCTAAAATATATTTTTATTGATTTCAGAGGGGCAGGGAGAGGGAGAGAGAGAGAGAAACATCAACGATGAGAGGGAATCATTGAGCAGATGCTTCTTGCATGCTCCACACTGGGGATCGAGCCCACACCCTGGGCATATGCTCTCACCGGGAATCAAACCATGACCTCCTGGTTCACAGGTTGACACTCAACTACTGAGTCACACCAGCTAGGCCACTTCTATTCTTTTTTGCTTTAAGACTTAGTGTAAGTTAACTTCCCTAGGTCTCAGTTTCCTTATATCTCTATATAAAAGCCTAAGCGACCATTTGACCCTTGGACTAGTAGCTATGATGTGCAATGACCACCCAGGGGCAAACGCTCCAGCCAGTAGGTTAGGTTGCTGCTTGGGGCCCTGTCAGCCCTGAATCTGGTTCACCCGCACCCCGGACCGAGGGAGAATTGTGGAATCGGCCATGGGTTAGCTTGTTACTGGGCCCTGTCAGCCCCAAACCTGGTTCACCTGCACCAGATTCCCTTTCAATGTGCACAAATCCGTGCACCAGCCACTAGGTCTATATAAAGTTACTGCTTTTCAGGATTATTGGGATGAAATCACATGATATATAAAAAGTGTCTGGTCAGTGCTTGGTACGTAATGCCCACCAAACTAATGTTAACTATCTTCCTGAATCCTTCCCAAATGGCCTCACCTCCCTACCCTGACCCTGTTGCTGCTGGAGGTCTACTTTCACTTCTTCCTTCCTCATGAAGACAGATCTGTTTGCTTTGGTTTATTTGGGAGGCAGGGGTGAAAAATGCTGTGGAAGGGGTTGGGGTTCCCCAGTGGAGAGAGCAAGATCATTGGAGATGGACAAATACAGACCTTATCCTATTTCTATCCACTTACTACCACCTACGTGGCCTCAGACAAGTAAGTTTGCCTCCCTGAGCCTCTGTTTTTCTTCATCTGTAAAGCTGATGTGTTATTGTGAAGATTAAATTATAGCACCTGTACTACATGCAACGTGGTACCCGTAACAGAGCTCAGTTGATGGTCCGCTGTCCCCAGTCCTGTGGACCAGGTTTTTTGCCATTCCCAATTCTCTGCATAACTATCACTCACACATACTCATACTCCTGCTCTCTCCAGGGGCATCTCAGCCTAATCTCTGAAAATTATTTTCAACTCTTTGGAAAAGGAAATCTGCTGTTCCTATTAAAAATTTCCAAAATATTTTATTCTGCCTGTCACACTGTTCTCTGCTCTCACAAAGGTTGGTGATGTTGGTGTCTGAAATCCCCGGGCACTGTAGCTGGGTGAGAAACTTAAAAGTAGAAAGTTGTTTCGTGTGTTTATTTTAATATGTAACTTGTTTCCTTATTAAACTATAGACCTGTATTTATAATATAATCTCCTGACTTTAAAGTTTAGCAACCACATACTTGAATTCTTGCCTGTGTACTTAACGTTGATTTGGGTACTGTGGTGAGATTTACTTTTTATGAAGTCACTCTTTGCAGGGGTAGCTTTATTGAGAGCAAAAAGATGCCTTAATAAACAGATCAACATAAAATAGAATATTACTGAGCCAACAGGTATAGTGCAGACAGTCAATTCTTTGAAGAAGTTCCTGCAGAGAGATCAACATGCCATATTTTTTAAAGAAGAGGACTGGTGCCTGGCCAGCGTGGCTCAGTGGTTGAGTGTCAACCTATGAACCAGGAGGTCTTCGTTTGATTCCTGGTCGGGGCACATCCAGTAGGGAACATGCAGGAAGCAACTGATCACTGATTCTGTCTCCTCGCTGATGTTTCTATCTCTCTGTCTCTCTTCCTCTCTGAAATCAATAAAAGTATATTTTTAAAAAATAGAAACAAGAGGACTGGTGACAGTATAATTGAGCTGTATGTATGTCATGTACTAGAGTTCTGAGGGAATTTTAGGAAAAGAAAGAATGGGATTGAGAGTTGGTGGAAAGGGCTCTGTGATGGGGGAGAGCCTGAGCAGTCCCTTGTTGGAAATACTGTGGATGGCCTCTCATTTGGAAGCAGTTCCCTTCATGCGGCCACCTCTGCCCAATGACCCCCGCCGCTGCCCCCACCTTTTCTTCTCTCTCCTCACCCACACTCAGCACGAGTGGGCTGGCCATGCTGCTAGCCAGCTTCCATTGCTCAAAAGAATTTCCCTCCACACTGTCTGCACTTTTTGTCATTCCTGTCTAAGGCTGCTCCTTATTCTTCCAGCTAGAGTTTAAAAAGTCCAATACTCCTCCTGCAGCCCAGCAGCATTCGTGTAAATTAGTTCGATCCGTTCTTTCTCGTGCCGCAATGAGATCAGTTAGAAGGAGGGACTGAGAATGTCAGGGTTGAGAAGTAATTTGGCAGTGTGTAACTGTTTTAGGGATAAGGTATACCTGCGATGGAGAAGGGAACTCAGGTAGGAAGGGGTGGGTGGGATATAGTTCGAACTCGGTTTATTCTTGGGGAGGCAGGCCCTGATGACAGAAGGGACAGGGTCAGAGAAAAACTTTGCTCAGTTAAAAAAGTCTGTCTTGCCTTGGGGCCTAGAAAAGAAAGGGCAAATTTTCTGATGCCTAATGGGTGAAATGGGGGTGATCTGCTTTTTGGAAGGAGATCATTTTAAAGTAAAGGGTTCTTATAAGTGACTTCATTGGGTGGAGAAAGGGATTCGAGAGCGGCAGCTGGTCCCTCTTGATACTTTGCCCACCTCTCAGTCTCCTCCTTGTCCCAGCCTCACCCTCGAAGATATTTAAGTTCCCAGACACACCTGCTCCTGTCGGAGAAGTTACTGTTGTGTCTGAATGAGACCGCCTCCATTCCCCCCATGTTTTGTCTCCTTGGTGCGCCGTATAGAAATGAACTTCACCTTAATGAGATTAAAGTGTTAACTCTAGTAAAATGACTTAGTCTTAATAAGATTGCTTACTGCTGACAGTAGTTTTTAAAAGTCATGAGCCAATTCAGAGTTCTTAGGAAAAAAAAAGGGGGGGGAGGGAGTTGGCCAGCTGACCAGGCAGCCAGTCAGCCAGCCGGTGTGGCTCAGTGGTTGAGCATCAATCTATGAACCAGAAGGTCATGGTTTAATTCCTGGTCAGAGCATATGCCCCGGTTGTTGGCTTGATCCCCAGCAAGGGCATGCAAGAGGCAGCCAATCAATGATTCTCATCATTGATGTTTCTCTCTCTCTGTCCCTTTCAATTCCTCTCTGAAGTCAATAAAAAAATAAATGAATAAATAAATAAATAACGCCCAAATGGGATAGATGGAAAAAGATATATCAAGGAACAACTTTGATTTTGTTTCTCTCCATGTATCTCCCACAATCATATTACTAATACTTGGGGGTAGGGGGTGTGGTGTAATTACTATTATGTATATTCAAGGGTCCCATTACTTTTAGAAGCAAATGAATTAGTCAAAAAATGGCTTCATCTGAAACAATGAAGCAAACACCAAGAGAAACCATTTTCCCCCTCTGACCACAAAGTCTGCTTTGAGTAACTTGTACAATAGGGGATCGTCTGTCTCAGTGTCAGGGTGATCCCGATTGGCTTCATCTCAAACCATTGCTTTGTGTTTAATATAAAATCAAGAAAAATTTTATAGTCAATTAAAAAAGAAAAAGGTCGAACTCCATTAAAAACCTTACATTTATTTTGGAGAACCCTAAATTGGTTATTTCCGTTTTGGCTTTTATAGAAGTCTTCGTTGTTTTAGGTTTGTGATAAGCGTAGTTCTCAAGAGTGAGGTTGAGTTTGCCAGATGTGCCTTTCTAGTCTCTGTTCCTATAATTAAGAATTTCTAAAGATAAAATTTTTAAAAAGCCCTTAAAACCAACATCTCTAGAGTGGTTTAAATGTCAGTGAGTAAACTGTGAGGAGTTTCTCCTTGCATTCAACCTGCCCTGTCTGTTCCTATTTGTGTCCTAGCCTCTCGTTTCTGGCCCCAGGGCAAGAGCCAGGTCTCCTTTATCTCTGAAGGCTTATTTCCAGGTATTGCCAGCACAATGTTTCTGTCTCCACCAATGAATGAATAAATAGATACATAATATCTCTGCCTCTCTGATTCCTGCCTGAACTATATATGCACTGTATATTTTATGTATGTGTTGGACATCATTATGTACTCTGGTTTTTCTGTTGTATGTGCAGTCTTTGCGAAGATAGGATAGTGAAACTACCATTACTCTTGGAGGGGGAAGGGGAATACTAAAATATATTTGGGATTTTTGTGAAATGGTGAACTTTCCTTTAAAAGACCTGTAGAATTCAGTCAGGATGCCTGATTTACAAGGGAGAAAACAGACTTTTCGTGGCACCGTAATCTTGCTTGTGTCCTGTTGTTGCTTACCTTAGTGTTTGATAACATTTTTACCAGCATCAAGATGCTTGTGTAAAGCTTTATATCCTTTGTAGAATATCTCTAAGGGACATGTTTTTATACAGCCAACCCAACGACTGTACTTATTTAGATGGGTGCTGTTTTCTTAATCTGCATGTATTCTGTGGTGTCCCGGGCCATGAAGTACCTGAGGATTCTAGATGGGGTGGGGCAGGGCTTCTGGCCGCCTGCTGACTACTGCTTTTAATCAAGCAGCTGTGCTTCTACATATTGGGGTGCCAAGAAATTTTTTTGTTCAGAAAAAAATGCTATCGCGTTGAAAAAACAAACAGAGACAGTTTGAAAAACCACTGTTCTAGGTGATTGTTTTCCAGCTGGCTTTTACCCTTATAAACACATACAGGGAAATATGCCCAACCAAAATCATGTGAACCCTGGCAGTCTGAAATAATGAGCAGAGGAAATAGTTCAGTTCCCCAGACTTCAACATGGCGGTACTACACGTTGTGTGGCTTAAAAAACAATTTACTTCAGTTCTCTGAGCCTCTATTGCCCCGTCGTAAAATGGAACCGGTCCCTACATTACAAGGCTATGTCATAAAATGAGATGGTAGGTGTGTTGTTCATTGTTCTTAACACATTGAGGGTATACTCAAATGTAATGCTCCCTCCGGTCTATTCCTTAAATAGCATGTGACAAATATAATTTCATTTTCCTCTTACATGACTTAGATCAGTGGTCGGCAGATCATCCTGACCGAAGTTCTGAACACTTGTTTTCGTGCGCTTGGAATTTATGGGTTACGGGGAATGTGTGTTCCACACCGAATTGATCTGAACAATTCAACCGTTTATAAAGTTTTAGAGCCTCTGGGTGACTTTCTTTTGTCTCTTTCAGGGCCCCTCCTGGTGAATGCTCTCTCCCCTCTTAATGTACAAATCTGGCCGGCTCCGGGATGTAGAAGGGATTAATGTCTTCTGAGGAAGACAGGTTGTCTGGGGCTCTCAGGCGTAGGACAGGAGTTCTGAGATGTCTGTTTTTTCTCTTCTCTGCTCAGAGGTATTTTTTGATGGCTTTGATACATTTGGCTGGCAAGGCATGTAGGCTGAGGCTGAGTTCTGAGTAGGAAAGGTGCTACTCCAAAGTGTATCGCTCCCCTTGGTATTTGAATTATTTGTGTGGTTGGAACAAACCAAAGCATGCTGAGTGGATTTTTCCGCCCCGTGCACGCTCTCTGACGGCTTGTTGCTGTGCGGTGGGCAGTTGCTATTGGCAGAAGCCATGACTGCATCCCTGGCACCGAGGCTCCTGTTTTTCTGAAACCTTTACTGAAAGGGATCCTCTTCTCTTACCGTCTTGATTTATCCTAGGCGCGGAGGGTTCTCTGTGTCAGCATTGCCCAGCTTGAAAAACATACAGGTTCCCTGGGCTCGACCTCTGCAGATTCTGAGGTAGTAAGCCTCGTAAGAGCCCAGGTCATCTGCAGCCGGGTGAGGAGCCACAGCATCCTCGGCTAATGGTTTTTCACTCCACAGGTGTGTTCTGTTCAAGCTAAATGGGGTGTGACTGTAATGTGAGCTGACCGGTATGTTATTAACAAGTGGATCATAACTTACCCAAATAGTCACTGTTCTTAGTTCTGTTATGATTATTAAGTCAGTTTATTTATTCGATAGTCATGAGTTATTCTTCATCCTTACCACGTGTTTTCTGTTCTTCCCACCTTTGGTTATAGTTGGGCACTTTTAGCATACTTGATATTATTTCCTTTTTTTCATTACTTTTTTAATATATATATTTTATTGATATTTTTACAGAAAGGAAGGGAGAGGGATAGAGAGTTAGAAACGTCGATGAGAGAGAAACATCGATCAGCTGCCTCCTGCACACCGCCTACTGGGGATGTGCTCGCCACCAAGGTTTATGCCCTTGACTGGAATCGAACCTGGGACCTTTTAGTCCACAGGCCGATATTCTCTATCCATGAGCCAGACCGGTTAGGGCTTTCATTATTTTTTAAAATTAAATTTTTGTTGAACTTACTGGGGTGACATTGGTTAATAAAGTTATATAGGTATCAGGAGTACAATTCTATGATACATCCATCATTTGCATATTGTATTGTGCAGCATACATTAGGTTATTTCTGTCACCAGATATCTCCAAGCAAAAAGGTATCATCATCCTTGTTAATACTTTAATATATGTCCTTATAATCCTTTGCACATTTATAACTGGACATATTTTAAAATATGGAATCTTCCTGCTTATACGAGATATAATTTGGTAAACAGTTTCTTCATATAACATAGTGGCTCAAGAAGCATTTTTCCATGTCCTCGAGTTGCCTTTGAAATTCTGATGGCAACCACGTCTTTATTCTTGTCTGGGTGTGCAGGGACAGCCCAGACAGATGAGGTTTCTGCTCCCATTGAGCTGAGGAAGCAGCTGGGGAGACACACAAAACTGTGGTAAACAAGGAAAGAATAATTACAAGTAGGAATAAGTGTATGAAGGGAAAGAGCAGGGTTCCTCGTCGGGGAAATGGCTGCGGTGTGTGTGTGCTGTGTGTGTGTGCCTGCCACAGAGAAGGCATTTTATGAGGAAGTTGGCTTTGAGATTAGAAGGATAAGGAATCTGGGGGGAGAGGAGGGAGATGGGAGGAGGCAGGTGGGGAACCCGAAAGGAATCAGGCCAGGCAGAATCATGAGAGAGGGAGAAAGGAGGAAGATGTTGACAGACAGACAGACTGATGCTTGTCGTGTTTCAGAAACTGAAGGGCGTCCTGTGAGGCTGGAGTCTTCAGGCAGAGTGGGGACAGGTGATGATGGAGGGCTGGCCAGGGACAGCTTTGCAAAGTCTTGGGAATGGACGATTCAGACTTTAAGTACCCTGGGAAGTGATTGAAGGACTTGGCACACCACACATCTTGCATGCACTTCAGAGTGGTGGCATCCTTTTCGGTCTCTGAGCTTCCTTTCATTGAGCTGTTCTCCCCAGGTGTGGTGGCTCTTTCGAGTGTTTGTTTTTGTCAAGTTGGTGGGTGGGGTATGGCAGTTACTTTCTATGCGGTCCCTTGAACGATAATATGTACGGATAGTCCTGTCTTGATCTGTAGAATTGCAAAGTTATTTCTGGAAGTCGGCAGCCCAAGAGCAGTGTTGTGTTGATTGGAACTACATCCATCTCTATAAATACTAATAGACGTCTACTAATTTTCGGGGGCACTTATTTTTCTGATTTTGTGCTTCAAGCAATAAAAGAAGAATTCTGAGTCATACATTCTCTAAGGACATCTCTGAGTCATACAAGTTTAATGCCAGAAAGGAACCTTGGAGTTCGTTATCTCGCCAATGTACAGATGCATGAAGTTAGGGACACAGTGAGTATGTGGTTTGTCCAGGATTCCTCATTGGTTTAGTGGCATACTTATTACTGGAAGAAAAAGAAATCTATCTCTTAGCTCTGTATTCTTTCACTTTTTTTTCTCTCTCTTGTTGGCTGTAAAATTGCTTTGAAATCAAGTAGCAAGTCTATAACTTCCTTTATTATTCCCCCATTCAAAACAAACTTACTTAAAAACACCTGAATGAGTTGGAACAATGAAAAAGCTAACAGTGTTAACAATAAACAAATAAATCTCTAGTTTTCTCCTGAAGGGCAACAATGTAAGGTCAAACTCACACTGCAGGAGAGCCAAAGAGGAGGGGGTTAATAGACTGTATTATGCATTCAACCTGGTCTCTATCAAGAACTGTGGGCTTGGAAGTTCTACTCAAGCTCATCCCACCTCTCCTGGAGGGGTGAACTGTTCCCATTCCACCCTGTGTCAATTAGAATGCTGTTGGCTGCACCTGAAAGAATGAACACTTGACCAAACAAAAAGGAAGCATATTATCTCAAGGTAAGGGCTGCTCTGGCCAGTCCTAAAGGCTCCTCAGGTCTGTGATTGGCATCTTGGCCCTGCCTGTATGCTGGTTCCCTCAGGCTAGTGGAGGATAGTCACAGCCATCTGTGCATCCCTCCCAAACACAGTCATCTCCCAGGGAAGGAAAGGGAGCCACCTGCTTGACTGGTGCTTCTTTCTTAGGGAATCTCCCCCTTCCTATCCCCAAGGCTTCCTCACATTTCATTGGTCAGTGTTTGGTCACATGCAAATGAATAAACCCTGGTTATCATGATTGATTTAGAATAGTCAAGAGCTGAGGATGAAGTTCCCTTGTCCTGAAGCACATCAATATGTGGAAGCAACATGACGATGAATAGATAACTTGAACAAAACCTGATACTTTTTGGGAGGGGTGAATTTTAGGGGCAGAATGCTGTATTAGAGCAATAGCTTTAACTCTCTACTTCTATCTTTGTATGTACACTAGAGGCCCAGTGCTTGAAATTCATGCATGGGGGGCGTGTCCTTCAGCCCCGCCTGCTCCCTTTCCAATCTGGGACCCCTTGAGGGATGTCCAACTGCCCTGGATCAGGCCTAAACAGGCAGTGGGACATCCCTCTCACAATCCAGGACTGCTGGCTTCCAACGGCTCACCAGCCTGCCTTCCTGATTGCCCCTAACTGCTTCTGCCTGCCAGCCTTATCTCCCCCTAACCACTCCCCTGACAGCTTGATTGATGCCTAACTGCTCCCCTGCCAGCCTGTTTGTCCCTAACTGCCCTCCCCTGCAGGCCTGGTCACTCCTAACTGCCCTCCCCTGCAGGACTGGGTCCCCCCACTAACTGCCCTTCCCTGCAGGCCCAGTTCCCTCCCAACTGCCCTTCCCTGTAGGCCTGGTCACCCCCAAATTCCCTCCTCTAACAGCCTGGTCACCCCTAACTGCTCTCCACTGCAGGCTTGATCACTCCTAACTGCTCTCCCTTGCAGGCCTGGTCCCTCCCAACTGCCCTCCACTGCTGGCCTGATTGCCTACAACTGCCCTCCCTTGCAGGCTTGGTTCCTCCCAACTGTGGTGGCCATCTTGTGTCCACATGGGGGCAGGATCTTTTGACCACATGGGGGCAGTCACCTTATGTGTTGGAGTGATGGTCAATCTGCATATTATTCTTTTATTAGATAGGATAGAGGCCTGGTGCAAGGGTGGGGGCCAGCTGGTTTGCCCTGCAGGGTGTCCTGAATCAGGATGGGTGTTCCCTTGGGGTGTGGGGTGGCCTGGGCGAGGGGCCTGTGGTGGTTTCAGGCCGGCCATGCCCCCCAGCAACCCAAGTGGAGGCCCTGGTATCTGGGATTTATTTATTTTCTACAATTGAAACTTTGTAGCCTGGAGCAGAGCCAAGCCTTCTGTTCCCACAGCCATTGAAACTTTGTTGATTTAACCAGAGGCCTGCACCAGCCAGGTTGTGCAGAAAGCTTGGCATCCTCCATCACCAGGGCAACCCAAGCCTCCCTCCTGCTCTCTCTGTAGCCATAGCCATCTTGGTTGGGTTAATTTGCATACTTGCTCTGATTGGCTGGTGGGCGTGGTTGGTCGCAGTGGCAGAGGTATGGTCAATTTGCGTATTACTCTTATTAGATAGGATATATTAGTAGATATGTGAACTATATCTATCTATCTATCTATCTATACACACACACTTAAAAAAAAAGCTTTGTAGATAGCATGTGTTCATTCAGAAAAGAATGCTATGTGATGAGGGCACTTGAAACTATTCACTTAATGACAAAGGGACAAGACTTAAGACATGATGACTCAGGTGTATTTTCCAATGCCACCAAGCAGTTCTCCAGTTCTCAGTGGATACCAACTGTTTCCTACACATGGAATAGGCACGAGTCTGATATTATCCACGTGGAAATAGTGTCAGAGTCCACAGGTCAGGAGCTCAGTCCCACAGTACTGCACCCTGATTCAGGCACCAGTCACAAGTCTGGGCTGTCACCTGCGCTTCTGACCAGCCAGCTATATTTTGGAGGTGCCCATGACCCCTTCCTCGGGTTTGGTTAATTTGCTAGAGCGGCTGACAGATAGAAATACTTCCTTTTCTTTCCCAGTTGGTTATAGAGAGTATTAGAACAGTCCAGACAAACAGCCAGATGAAGAGGTACATGGGCTGAGGTCTGGAATCATCCTGGAATAGTACAAATCAAACTATATAGAAAAAAGGTCTTTGTGTATGCCACGATGTAGGATCTGTTTCATGAAATAGGTGGTGTCATTCCACATTTGTAAACAGGTAGGTGACATCCTTTCCTGCTTTAAGAAAGAGGACAATAAAATCCAGGGGCCTTGAAGCATGCCAGGAAAACAGGAAGTCCTCAAAGAATGGAAGAAGGGGTGTGGAAGGCACAGAAACCAGCTTGAAGAAGCTCCCACTAGCTACCTAGCTACCTCTGGGTCAGGCTGAGCATCAAATTGAAATAGGTAACTGTGGGTCCTATTTGCATAAACTAATAAATGAACAATGTGAAATTTGGTGAGGACTGAGATATTTACTTAGTACCTGCCCACAAAATGCTCATCCATTATTATCATTGGGGAAAAAAAGAAATATTGTTGCAGTGGAGAAGACAGGTAGACACTACCTTACTAAGAAATCAAAAGGAGCAGCGTCAGTAATGGGACAAACCAGAACACACACCAGGTGAATAGATGCAGTGAGAACACAGCGTCACTTCTGTGAATTTCCCACTAAAGATGCAGAACCTAGAACTAGTCAGAGGAAACATCTGGCAAATTCACCTCGAAGGACTATCTACCAAATAACTGGTTTTCAGAAATGTCGAGTTCGTAAAAATCAAGGAAAGACTGTAGAATGAAGGTTAGAGAGACATGACGAACAGTAAAGCATGACTCTGACCCGGATTCTTTTGCTGTAAAGGACGTGATTGAGACATTTGGTGGAGTTTGAATGGGGTTTGTGAATCCGTTGTTAGTAAACTTATCGGCTGTCCGTTTCCTGATTTGATGATTGTGTTGTGGTTGTGTCGGAGAATGTCCTTATTTGTAGGAATTACACACAGATAGGTGGTAAAGCTTCAGGTTAGCGAGTATGACTCTCAGGTGGTTCAGGGAGAAAGAAGGTACTTGCAACTTTTGTTGTAAGTTTGAGATTGTTTCCAAAACAAAGCAGCTGCTACATAAATATCAAATGGGTCCCCCAGATACAGTGAGTCTATTTATTGCAATAGAAGTTGAAAGTTCCCTCACTGAGCTGGGGTTCTTTCTCAGGAAACCCCTTGAAGAAACGGCTCATGCTATCAAGGGATGCTATGCACCTGGAAGACTGGTCTTCGTGACATTCCAAGTCCCAAATTCTAAGATTCTGCATATCTGGTTAGATATTTTAAAATAATGGTTGAATTTATTAAATGATGTGTGAGCCTTTGGTTCGTAACAATCAGAGGAGATTGACCTCTCATAGCAGTCAATAGGTGTTAGTTAAAACTGTCCTCTAAAGACTGTGTATATACTAAGGGCTGGATAACACTCTCTATAAGAAGTTAATGGTGTAATTAAGTAAAAGGGGCATTGGCAAAGTATATGACTTCCCCCCGCCCCATAAAGTAGTATATAGTAAGTGCCAGGTCATTGGTACCAGTGCTCTATGATTCAGACCAGGAGGATGTTTCTGTGAGCCTCGGTGATTGAGGAGGGCCTTGAGAGAGGTAGAGTATTGGCTTGGAGATGAGTAAGACTTAGGTATGTGTGAAGTAAGAATGGCAGGAAGCATTTCATGCACAGGAGCTCCACAAATGGGCAGGATGTGTCCAGGGACAATCAGAAGACCAGTCTAACAGGTTTGGAGGTTTCACGTAGGAGAGTTCTGCTTTCACGGTTGTATGGTTAGGGAGATAGCACTAGTTTCCATAAAAGAGAAAATGGAGAGGACACTAATGACTGGGACAGCTACCAGCCATCAGGCACTGTGTTAGATGGGTTTTAATCAAACTCATTTATTCATTCATTCATCTCTTTGAATCTATTCAGTATATATCTCTGTGTGTGTGTGTGTATGTATGTAGTAAGACATATATATATGTATTTACTTGATTTCAGAGAAGAAGGAAGAGGGAGAGAGAGAGAGAAACATCAATGATGAGAGAGAATCATTGATCGGCTGCCTCCTGCACACCCCATACGGACCCCGGAGCCAGGGCCAGGGCGTGTTAGTGCTTCAGCCTCATTCGCAGAACTTGGTGCTGCACGCTGCTGAGCTGGATGTTTGTGGTGGGTTCTCTGTCATGGCCTTCTTTTCGGCCATTTAGTTTGAGTTCTGAAGAACTGTTTTGATCTGTTAATAGTTGACCAAAATATGTGTTTGAATAAATGATATGAAGCATGAAAAAAAAAAAAGTACTGCTAGACCTGCAGTGTAGACATAAAGCAAGAGTGTTAGATATTAAAATGCAGTCTGGAGTCAGAGCCGAAACTTGGGAAGAACACAAGTTTCCATCAGCAGGATGGAAAAATAAATTGCGGTGTTCATACAATAGAATCACCAGATAACAAAGATGCATGAACTCCAGCTACATGTGTCAGCATGAATTCATCTCACAGTCATAACACTGAGCCAAAGAAGGGAGACGCAAAAACAATACTTACTCTATGCTTCTGTCTATATAAATGAAAAAACAAGCAACATTAATCTGTGGTGTTAGAGGCCAGAAGAGTGGTTAATTTTGGAGGGGAGAGGCGGGGCAGTGAGGGGGGGCTACTGGTGGTGATCTTCACACAGGAGTGTCATACAGGTGTGTTCGCTTTGGTAACTCATCAACTTTTTTTTTATGTGTGGATAGCATAATTCAGCAAGATGTGTTTTCAAATAAAAAAGACCACGGGGAGCCTTCAAAGAAATGATTGAGGAAGCAGTGGAAAAATCAGCAAGCAATTAAGAGTTGGTGGAAGTCCTTTGACCTTAGGAGTGCCATCATAAACCTCAGGGCAGCCAATATCTGCTGAAGGTACGTTATTCCTTCAGTGGATCTGCAGAGAATGGAAGAGCAACTGCCAAATATGGGATATCCATACGCGTGAGGAGCAACCTTTGCACACACATACATACACACTTGCTTATCACACGTTGGCATCTCATAGCTCCTCAGTACAGTGTGTGGGTTTGGGCAGTGCACTCAGACCCAGCCAAGCACCCCACCTCCCTGCCTGCAGTTCCTGTGTTCTGTGGCTGTGGTTTTTATAGACTTTTCTTGTGCCTATTCAGCTTCTCTCCAGATCACTTTACGATTTCATGTTGTGTCTCAGATGCCCTCCAAGATTTGCACGTTTATAAGACATTTTTAACCCCAGGTTGTGCATAACTAGCTCGGTTGGTTTGTGTTCGAGAAGTGCAGACAGATTCTGCTATTAGTTTGTCAAATAAAATGAAATCTTTCACCACTGCAGAAAGTAGATACTGTTTCCCAAAGTGAAGCAAGAGTTATTTGTGGATAATTGGTTGTTTGCTGTTGGCTACATCAAGGATTTTCTCCTTTAAGTCAAAAGATATGGAAGTTGATTTCCTTATGTGTGCCAGTTCTTCATCTTCAGATTTATTTCAGGTGGAACTTTGCTTTTATTTTTTTTGGAGAAAGGTGACTCACTTGTGAGGAATTTTAAATAGTTAAGCAAGGCAAAGGCCAGTTTTTCAAAGTTTTATAAATTTTCAGTAGTCTGTATTCTGTCAGGATTCACTTTCGTTGCTTCCTAACCCCTTGTGAGTTAGATTCTCATGATAATTCTGATTTAAGAAACTAAAATTCCCATGTCTTTGGAGTGAATGGAAAGAACTCTGCATTAGGTGAAAATGAGATTTTATTTTATTTTTTTTAGTTTGGACTGGTTCCAGTAGTTGACATTACTAGCAAAAAGAGTATTTGACTGTTTTCTCTTTTTAGGGAACGAATGTGATTTTTGCCTATATTTGAAATCAATGGCTAAGAAAGGTGACTTTCAAACGTGTGCCTCACAAAGAGAAGAAAAAAAAAAGCAGGGGCGGGGTAGGGTGGGAAAGGGGGAATTCTTATGAACTAAGCTAAAAACTTGCATACCTTATTTTTATTTTATTTTTTTTAATATATTTTATTGATTTTTTACAGAGAGAAAGGGAGAGGAATAGAGAGAAACATCGATGAGAGAGAAACATCGATTAGCCGCCTCCTGCACATCCCCAGCAGGGGGTACATTCCCTTGACCGGAATCGAACCTGGGACCTTTCAGTCTGCAGGCCGACACTCTATCCACTGAGCCAAACCAGTTTCAGCATAAAAACTTGCATACTTTAAACATCACTGCAAAATAACTATGTAAACTTAAGGCAGAGACCTCACTTCATAATGTGGAACTTATTATTTCAGTACTTTACTGGGTAAACTTACCATGTTGCATATATTAGTTCTTAGAGCGTTGGTTCAGTTATGTGAGGGGAAAATCCATAACTTATTAATCCATCCTGTACTTTTTTTGTTTGTGAACTAAACCATTCATTCATTTAAGCATTTAGTACATTTGATTATTCACCAACCATATGCTTTGTTTAGGAGATACAGAGAATAGAATCCAATCTATGCCCATATTTAACCTAAATTGGGAAGGAAAGACAGACATGAACATAATTACAGAAGTGTGATCCATGCTGTGATAGAGATATGGATGGCAGGCTGCAGGAACCCATAAGAGTATAGGGAGGTGGGGGCAGGGGGATTAAAGGTAAGCTTTCAAAAAAATTTTTGGCCTGACATTGAATTTGTTTCTCATATATGCATTCCTCCCCACCCCCCAATATGTAAATAAATGATCCTTATGGAAAACTTGGAAAGTACAGAAATATATAACAACAGTAAGATTCACCCATAATTCAGTTCTCCTTTCCTAAGAAAATCACTGTTAACATTTTGGAATCTCTCCTTTTCGACTTTTTTCCTTTGCATATGCTTTCTACTCAGTTTCGATACCCCTGTATAGACAATGTCGTGACCTATTTTTCCCGTTTAACGTTGGTTCAAACCTAGTATCATCTAATTAAAATTATAAATAACATTGTATTTAACATATCTGTTCAAGGATTATTTCTCCTTTTATTTATGATTACAATGTTTTCTTAGCACATAGACTCCTAGAGGTAGAATCACTTGACTAAAAGATGTGAATAGATATAAAGCCTTACATTTTATGAGGTGCTTTTCAAAATAGTTTATTTGAAATGTCTACTCCCATTGACAGACTGCTCTAATGTTGAAGTTGATTCTTCCTATTAAAGAATGAATTAACAAAATAGATGAACCGGAAAGTAATGGTCTGAGAGAACCTAGAAGAGTTAAGTGCTGTAGAGAGATCCCATCAGCAAAGGATGGATGAATCGTTGGATTGGTGAATCATTGGAGTTGGTATATGACAGGGTGTTAATCAGGTTACAGTGAGCAGAGAAATGTGTGAAGTGGAGGTGGTTTATTCCAGAATCATAGCTGTGAAGGGCAGGAAAGAGTGGGCCATGAGGAAGAGGGGCTGCAGATTTGATAGAAGGTGCTATGTTGTTTGTTTTTCAAGATGGGTGAGGCAAGACGTAGGCATATTTGTGGGTATGAGGGAAGCTTGAGAAAGCGGGAGAGGGATCCCAAACTCTAGAGCTGCTGCTTTTCCTGGCACAGGAGGAAGGGTGCTCACGATGGGATTGGATATATGTAAGCTGGTTGGAAGTTGGAGTAGTTTCTAATAGATTTTATTTTTCTCTGACATAGAAGGCAAGCCAGTGGTTGAGGATGAAGGGAGTGGTAGAAAAAGATTGAGGTGTAGGTGAACAGGGTTACCTTCTGATGCCGTGATGGTCAGACTGTTTAAGGACAACTAGGAATATCATCAAGCAATGTCCAAGGGTCTCCTGAGGTTGAAAAACACAAATTTGTACAGTTTCCCATGTGTGGATCTGGGAGAATTCTCTACAGTTCCTAGCAGCCCAGGTGTAGGGGAAAAGCAAAGTAATCAGTTATCTGAAAAAAATTTTCCTTACAAGTAACTTTAAACTAAGTACAGGGAAGTGAATCTATAATAATAAAAGTATAACATGCTAATTAGACCAGACAACCAACCGACCTTCCCAACGTCATTCCAGATGTCCTTCCTAATGAAGCCACAGTAGCGGGGCCAAGGCAGAGGCAGTTAGGGGTAATCAGGTAGGCAGGCAGAGTGGTTAGAGGTGATCAGGCAGGCAGGTTAGGTGCCAGCAGGTACTGGATTATGAGAGGGTGCAGGCCAGGCAGAGGGAACACACCCCCTCCACCCATGTCCGAATTTCGTGCACTGGGCCTCTAGTTCTCATAAATGGGCAAAGAGAAGCAGAGACTGACTCCCATGTAAATCTGGTGAGCAAGCCCTGTCAGACCTTGGCATTGCCCTGTTCCCTTTTAACTCATAGCACTTGTAGTTATGTATTAGAAACATTGATAATAAAAAAGAAGACCCAAAACCGATTTGGCTTGGGTAGGGTGTCGGCATGCAGACTGAAAGGTCCCAGGTTTGATTCTGGTCAAGGGCATGTACCTTGGTTGTGGGCAAATCCCCAGTAGAAGGTGTGCAGGAGGCAACTGATCAATGTTTCTTTCTCATTGATGTTTCTGGCTCTCTATCCTTCTCTCTTCCTCTCTGTAAAAAATCAATAAAATTTATTTTTTTTTAAAAGAAAAAGATCGGGCAAAGAAAAATTGGTATAGATAGATCTTAAATAAGAAACAGGAGCTCTGGCTGATTTGGCTCAGTGGGTAGAGTATCAGCCCATGGACTGAAGGGCACATACCTTGGTCAGGGCATATGTGGGAGGCAACCAATTGATGTATCTCTCTCACACCCACATTTCTCTCTATCTCGCACCTATTCTCTAAGAAATATATGAAAAATATACTCTAGGGAGATGATTTTTTTTTTTAAAAAAAAGCAATAGGTTATATACAATTGAGCTAGGGCAGTGGTCGGCAAACTCATTAGTCAACAGAGCGGCAAAACACGGCTGGAGAGCTTTGGTTTGCTGACCACTGAGCTAGCAAGGGAAAAGGGGGAAAAAAGGCAGCATTACTGTATTGGGGGTGCACGAATAATTTGGTCAATGGAAGTTTAGAGAAACATTAGAAAAAAAGGCAACAGAGCATGTACACAGGCCATTCAGTTTGTGTGTGACCTGGACATTTTACATGACGAACACTTTTTAAAAATTAACATCCCAGCTGGCTTAGCTTAGTGGTTGAGTGTCAACCTATGAACCAGAAGGTCATGGTTCCATTCCCAGTCAAGGCACATGCCCGGGTTGCGGGCTCGATGCCCGATGTGGGGCATGCGGGCAGCAACTGATCAGTGTTTCTCTCTCATCATTGATGTTTCTGTCTCTCCCTCTTCCTTCCTCTCTGAAATCAATAAAAATATATTAAACTAACACGAAGACAAGTTTGTTCCAAAGAAAATGGCCAAGTTCTTTGATAATGGTGCTGTACAAATGGTACTAGAGCAGTAACTGTGTGATGTGTTAGGGGTGGACCGTTGTCCATTTTCACATCTGTGGATAACTATTATTTTTATGAGAAAAGTTCATACAGTTTGATCATCTCCTAAATGATGATAAAAAAATAATTTCTTTATCCAGTTTACTCTTCTTTTTTTTCCTCTGACACGGTTTTGAGTGACATCAGTTTTCAATTGGCTTTGTAAACAACCATTCTTGGGAACAGTAGCTATTAAATGGGTTTGAAGGCTGCTTGACAATGATGAAAAAAAAATATTACTTCCCAAAGGCCTGCAGTGAGACCGCCGGTTTTTATGCCAGGGGAAGGCCAGTTCTCACCGCAAGAATTTCCCGGTAACCTTTCATGATTGAAAACATATTACTTGCTATTCAAAAGCACAGGCAAATTAGTGAGGAGCGTTTCTAAAATAAGCTCAAGGGTTAGACATGTAATTTGAGGATGACACGTCATGATGGGACAGTGTGTTTCCTTCTGTGTTTTGTTTTAAACTGTAGAAAGGGCACGCAACGCCACAATTCGGCCTTCGATGTGTTTTCACAGCTGTACGATGAGCACACTTGATTGGTTAAGGGATCGCTTGTTCCACGTGTATATGTCTTACTACCTAATGTTTACGCCTGACAATGCATTCCTTCTCCTATGTCATCATATATATTTACATGAGTTTGGTGCATGGGAATGTTAGGGAACTTGTTATTGTCTTGGAAATGGTCCTCTACAAGCCTCTTTATTATAGGGCTATTCCCTAAAAGCATATGTTTTAAGGAACAAAAAGGACTTTGGGGACTTCTGTGTTGAATGAGCCCAATGACACATCTTTACAGTGAGGGCATGAGAGACTGTGGTTAGAAAGCACCTGCACCGATAGTTCAAACTGCAGGTAGTCTCTGACTTACACCACCCTAAACAAGAGTGTTCTATTGGGAGTGAATCCATTTTAGGGCCAGCATGACTGTCAGGAAGCTAACGACAGAGGACAGTGACTCGTCAAGCAAACCAGACCTCTGCAACATCTGGAACATTCCATTTTTCCTGATTCCTCTGAGACGCGACTGCCCCGGAACCACTTGCTTTCTTATAGGAATGTAAAGAGAGAGGGGAGCCCCACCTGTGCGGCTCAGTGGTTGAGTGTCAACCTATGAACCAAGAGGCCACAGTTCAGTTCCCTGTCAGCGCACATGTCTAGGTTGCGGGCTTGATCCTCAGTAGGAGACATGCAGGAGGCAGCCAACCAATGATTCTCTGTCATCATTGATGTTTCTATCACTCTCCCTTCCTCTCTGAAATCAATAAAATATATATTTACTTTAGAAAAGAGAAATGAATTAACTTTCGTTGTAACTTTTTACTTTGATGAAATTTAAAATATCTGAAAAGGTACAGGAATTCCCTTATACTCTTCACTCAGATTCACCCACAGTTGGCATTTGCTCTATCACCTCCTCCTCTAATACATATGTGAGAGTAACTGCCAACATCAAGCCCCTTCACCCCTCATGTGTCAGTGTTCACTTTCTTTCTCCTTTGTACAAGGAGAGCCTCTTACATAACCACAGGACAGATATCAGAAGCAGGAAATGCTACTTTGGATTAGATAATAGTCTTGTACCAAAGTCCATTCTTAGATTTTGCCAATTGCCTCCAATAATGTCTTTTATAGCAGTGTGCTTCCTGGTCCAGGATTCATATCATATCTCTTTCATCTCATTTAATCTTAAGCGGATGACCTGTTTTAAGTGAAATGGAGGGAGACACACTTTTCATTGCATGCTTTTATTGCATGCATATCAACTTCAGCATCTTCTCTAAAACAGAAAGTTGGATTTCTTTTTTTTATAGCAGGTATCACATAGGATATACTTGAACTTCATGGCTTGTCAGTTGCTACCTTTTCCAGCAGATGAGTTCCTTTCTGACCAGGTGACCATGGGCCCTTACTCAGTCTTGCTGTATAGGGACTGTCATGTGCAGACTACAGTACAAAGCTTGCTTTTGTTCAAGCCTGTCTTTCCTAGCCTGTGAGAACTGCTCTTTCATCCCATTGGAACGTTGAGAGTAAGTTCTGCTGAGACAGTTCCAAAGTATGCCCTGCAGCTTCTCTTTAGCTGAGGAAAGAGGACCAATGGCCACCATCCTTTTGCTTAGGCCAAGCGGTTCACTTTCTCTTCACTAGGCTATAATTATTCTCGGAAGTACGTGAACAAATAGCATATACCTGTGATTTCAAAAGCACTCCTAACCTTCCTCATGTTTGTTTCGTTAAAAATTGCACAGCAACTTGGCCAGCGTGGCTCAGTGGTTGAGTGTTGACCTAGGCACCAGGAGGTCACAGTTCAGTTCCCAGTCAGGGCACATGCCCGGGTTGTGAGCTTGATCCCCAGTTTGGGGCATGCAGGGGGCAGCCGATCAATGATTCTCTCTCATCACTGATGCTTCAATTTCTCTCTCTTTCTCCCTTCCTTTCTGAAATAAATAAAAATATATTATAAAAAAAGAAAATTGCACAGCAGTTTTCTGTACTGATGTTTCCTTCTATAAAAGTGTAGCAGTATGGAAATTCTGCTTCCATTCATCCCACAAGATAGGAAGAATTCCTAATTTGAGGTTTCTCTTAATAGGGGTAGGATCTATTAGTAAATGGAATCAAATAACTAAGAAATCCAGTACAGTTTTGAAAGGGTTATTTTGTTTAATGTTTTGGTTCTACAAAGATGAGACTTATACTATCATCACATCTCTGTATTGTCTTGATTGTTGAAATTTTTATAAATGTTTGACTACAACAGATTATAATGTTCTTCCCAAAGGTTTTTCTTTTTCTTTTGTTCTTCCCTAAGTTTTCCTAGGAGTGTACTTTCTCAATATTTATATTGTCAGCCTGTTGCCCTTTTTATTTAATGAATTAAAAATTTCTGATAGTTTTTGTACATGTAAGATTTCATTACTATCACTATTTTAATTTGCTTTTGTAAGAATGTATTTTTATCTCATAAAGGCCTATGTTAGACTTTTCACACCAAGATATAGCTAGATACTTACCTGTCAGTGACCTGCATTAGTGAATCTGAATGACATCGTATTTGCTGATCTTCTGTGCTGATGAGCTATAGTGTGTGATCACATGATGTATGTGTACTTTTTGGATGATGGCCTGCAATGATGTTAAACTAGGTCTTCTGCTCTTCAACTTTCCAGAGTGAAGACCAGAGCCATATGGTGTCACCTTATCAGCTAATTCCTCATCTTGTTTGATTTGTTAAGCCCACGTTTCATTGCAGGCCCATTCCTGAATTGTGAGTCACAAAGGCTGTGTGGGGCGCAGAACTCAAGTCTTAGTTCTATTGCAGAAGATGAGAAGGAGTAAGTGCCAGATAGGCAACCTCCAGAGTTCACTCTGCAACCCTTCACACTCTCCAAATGTCCATCTCCGGCTGCTCAGTCCTCTCTGTACCAACAGCCTTTCAGTTATCCGAACTCAGCACAGTTTTTTTGTCCTATAATTTTTCAGAGGTTCACCTCTTGTACAGTAAGATCATCAAATAATATTTTCCTTTCTTTCAAAGGGCAAAGCATGGGTGTAGAAAGCCACCACATAAGTGGAAAATGTTGTTGGAGCGGAAATCCCATCATTTCTGTGGTGATGGAAATATTCTGTATCTGCCACAGTCTAATATAGTAGCCACTAACCACAGGTGGCTATCGAGCCCTTGAGATGTGACGAGTGCAGCTGAGGAACTGAACTTTACATTTACATCATTTTCATTAATTTAAGTTGAAATCGCCAGATGTGGTCCATGTCCACCAATTGGATTGTGCAAGCTAACACTAACACTCACCCGTCTGCGACTCCCGCCACATCCCTGCACCTCTCCGAACTCAGGCTTCTCACCTGAAAATGAGGATTATACTTCCACTGCCTGTCACAGAGAATCAAGAACAGTGTAAATATAAAAGCTCTTTGCAAGTCATACATTGAAAATATAAAACGGCATTATCAATATTTTGCTACCCCTGTCTCTTTTCATAGCAAAGCTATGGCTGATTATTTCTTTTAGTGGGAATAAACCTATAGTCTATTATGTAAGTGAGAAGAGAAAGCAAAATTAAAATAATAGGGTAAATAGGGAGAGGTTGTAAGATGAAAACACTTTATTATGAACTATTATTGAACCTGATATTAGCTCTTAAACAAGTTTGAAAGTGAACATTGTAGACAGATTTAAATTATATATATATATATATATATATATATATATATATATTTATTTCT
>JAAGEH010000016.1:22298414-22404792 GCA_011751065.1 Lasiurus cinereus | reverse complement strand
GCTATATATTGTTTTTTATTTTAGAAAGAGGAAGGGAGAAGAGAAAGAAACATCAATGATGAGAGAGAATCATTGATCAGTTGCCTCTGCCTGCCCTCCCTCCACTCCCACTGGGAATTGAGCCCACAACCTGGGCATGTGCTCTTGACTGGAATTGAACCTGGGACCCTTCAGATCACAGGCCGACACTCTGTTCATTGAGCCAAACAAGCAAGGGTGAAGATTTTTTTCAAGTGAAACTGCTTATAAAAATGGTCTTTATTTTTTTAAAAAGGGATCAAGACAGGAAGTTGTAAAGAGGAAAGTTAAAAAAAAACAACACACAAAGTCTCACCACCTGGAATAGCAATTTTCAATGTTTTGGTGTATCCTACTAGGGTCCTTTTCTTGTATATGTGTAACTTTCTTAAAAACACAAATATGGGAACTTGCCAATTTATCCTGCATTTCCTGCACTTTTCACTTGAAAAAATGTATTATTGACATTTTTACATGTCAATAGACATATATCTACTTTAAAATACCTAGTTTTCTAATTAAACATAACAAAGTTAAAAATTTGCATAAATATAAAATATACAAAGAAATTTCCAGAATTTACATAATTGATGGTGTATATTTATTCTATCCTTATATACACACATACATGTATATGTACATATTAATGTACTTTAAAATTCATAAAACTTAGACCACACTATACTCATCTTAAACTTGCCTTTTTCACTAAGCATATGTTTTATACATTTATTTTATACTAGAGGCCCAGTGCACGACATTTGTGCACAGGGTGGGGTGGGTCCAAGGGTGTCCCTCAGCCTGGCCTGTGCCCTCTTGCAGTCAGACATCCCCTGAGGGAGCCTTAGCACTGCCATGGAGGCAGGAGAGGCTTCCGCCTTCCCCTCTGCGCTCTCTAACCATGAGCCAGCTTTTGGCTGAGTGTTGCGCTCTCTGCGGGAACACCCTGACCACCGGGGGCAGCTCCTGCATTGAGTATCTACCCCCTGGTGGTCAGTATGCATCATAGCCACCGGTTGTTCTGCATTTTGGTCGAATTACATATTAGGGTTTTATTATATAGGATATTACTTACTGTATTCCATACAGATTGTTTAATCAATTTAATAGTGAGCTGATTTCAGTTTTTGTTAATAAAGATATGATTGTGCTAATGAATGTATGTGTGTGTGTGTGTGTGTGTGTGTGTGTGTGTGTGAGTTTTTCTTAGTATAGATTCCTAAAAGTAAAATAGGAGTCAAAATGTGTGTACATTTAACTTTTTGTTTTTTAAAAATATGTTTTCATTGACTTTTTAGAGAGAGAAAGAGAGAGAAACACCCATCAGCTGCCTCCTGCACGTGCCCTGACTGGGAATCTAACTGGCATTCTCTCAGTGCACAAGAAGACACTCAACCCATTGAGCCACACAAGCCAGGGCTGACATTTTTACACCCATTACTAGGTTGTTCGGTAGCAAGTGACACAAATTCAACAGAGCATGGAAGTGTCTTCAACATGGGTATGGCCATATTCATTTGGAGAGAATATGTTTTATTATTGTTAATGTTAATCCTTGTCTGAAAAATAACTGGGTGAGTTTATGTGTGCTCATCCTCAGGGAATTGTAGATCTCACATTTTGCCTTTCCTTCAGTCTGAATTCCTATATCTGTATACTATTTCTTTCTCCCTTATTTTAATCCCTTCTATTCCTCAAAGGTAGGGGAAAAGAAGGTTAGTGACTTTGGATTTCCTTTGGCATACCACATAAAACACATGATTTAGTGACTAAGAGACATAAGGCTGGTAGTCAGTGCTAAGCATTCCACTTGATTCATTCAACATTCCATTACTAATTTAGCTGGTTGTGCAGCTTTAAATACATTTTATGTAAACACACTTCTCCATTTTCTGTTTGGTCACAGAAGTTTGTTCTCTATAGATACTCAGTGTGCTATAGGAGGTTTAGAAGAAGATGGTTGTCTACTTCTTTGGCTGAATACTTTCTTTTTTTTCTGTTCTATATGCTTTATTTTTTAAATGTTTTTAATTTTATCTTTTATAATGATTAATCATTATTTCAAGAAAACAATTTTAAATACAATGTTACATGCAATAAACTAATATTTCAAGAAAAATGATTTTAAGTATAATAATGTTACATATAATAAACATTAATACTTCAAGAAAAAAGATATTACCAAAACTATGCTAACATCTATAATAATCTATAATAATAAAAGCATAATATTCTAATAAGACCAGATGGCCTTCCTTCCAGACAAAGCCACAGTGGGTGGGGGTGGGGTGGGGGTGGGGGCTGGGGCCAAGGCCATTGCATGAATTTTGTGCATTGGGCCTTTAGTAGTATAATATCACAAAAGTTGTAGGAAATATTAAAAATCTGCAAATAACAGGATTACTTCTATTATTTTCTAAAATATTTTTTTCTCTGACTATTTTTGTTCACCAGTTTATGTTGTTTATTCCACAAATGAGTGAGATCATGTGATATTTATTTTTCTCTGACTGGCTAATTTTGCTGAGCATAATGCTCTCCAGGTCCATCTGTATTCAATCATAGGCTCCAATTACACACACACATACACATTTTGGATTAAAACTTGAATTTAAGAATTTCTGTCCTTAAAGAGAATTAGAAATAAAACAAATGACAATATAAAAATTTTTTTTTAAAAATAATACATACCACACCTATGTATTGACAGAATGATTTGGGTTAGGTAAAACCTTGCAAAGCTTCCCAGAAGAAATTGCATACTTACCTGGATTTTGAAGTAGCCTAGGCACATAGAGCAGGAAGTGCATCCTAAACGAGAGTGGGGGAAGTGCATTCTAAATGAAAGCTGCAAGATGTTGCTGGCACTCCGCCGTGGGTAGAAGGTGGAGTGCCAGCAACATCTTGCAGCTTCCTCTGATTGGCGTAGGTCACCTGACTCAAGAAAGAATGCATGTAGCTTAGAGAGAGAGGGAGAAGGAGAAGAAATATAAAGACTTTGAGGAATAGTGAATATTTCTGACCAAGAATAGTTCAGAAACACCATCAATTCAGTGTCTGTCTGAACGCTAAGAGTCCTGAGTGACCCCTGTCCACTGAGACACTGTTGGGATGAACTGTGTCAGAAACCTTGCAGACAGCTAAATTGATGGCGCGTCAGCTCCCATGCTCCTGGTCATTTCCCAAAATGTCATCTGTATTCTTGTTCTCATACGGCTTCTTGCTTCTCCCTTCTGATCCAGGATTAGCAACCCACGCTCCATTGCATCTATCTTCTTTCTCAGCCTTATCTGCATTGTCCCACTGTCACTCAGGGACCTCACCTGGCCAAAGCCCAGCCGTGGACCTATCAGATTGTTCTTTTTTATTTCCCTCTGTACATTCAATATTGGGGCTACTGACACCTGCTGGGGAAAATTATGTCCAGATAGGTATCAAGTGTATAGTTGTTAACCTCATGTGGATCTTAAGACTGCAGGGATTTCTCCTGTGCTTCCCTGGGCTACTCGCTCTTATTCTGCAAACCATCTACTTCATATTCTTCCCTCTAGTCTCGTATTTCTATCATGTCCCCTCTCTCCTGCATCATCGTCCTGCTTCTCAGAGAAATACTTCTAGAATAGATCTGAACTCCCATTCCTGCCGGGTACATCTAAACACCATGTCTTTGCCCCTTCCCTCCCTTCCTGTTACTGTATAAGATGTGCTAACCCTCCTCTCATAGGCCAGTCCCACCCACCCTCCCATGGATCCCATCTCTCTACCCTCCCAGGAACACTGGTCTCTCCCTTGTTGTGTCCTTCCAAATCTTCACCCTTTCCCTCTGATCTGGATCCTTCCCTACAGCATTCAGGTCTTATAGTGGACACCTGTTGTTTCATCTGACTGGCATCCATCCCTCCTTCCAATCTAGTCAAATGGTAACTTTGTGAGCCACAATTTAAATATAAGACCCTTATGCTCATTGGCCACCGTTGATTGGTCCAGGAATGGACACCTGACTCAAGCTGGAACAATCACAGTTCTTTAGCAGGATTTTATATTTGAGATAAAATAATTTTGCTCTCTTTTGGTGGCTGAAATTCAGAATGTGCATATTTTGGAACTGTTGGGAATCAAGTTCTGCATGAGGATTGAAGAGTAGAAAAAATAATAGTGATAGGAGAATGAGGGGAGAGAGAGAGAATATGAATGAATGAATATGAATGAATTATAGCCAAGAGATAAAAAACTGCATTTCCTGAGTTCTTTACAAGCACTGATTTACATTCCTTTCCATGTCATGTCCCACCTAGGAAGTGATAATAGTACCTACTGAGGGGAAGGAATAAAGCTTGCTTATGGCTAGTGTGAGCACATTTGTAACATGAGCTCAACTTGTATTCTACCGTGTTCTGGGAGAGCAACCTGCAGTCCCGCACGCCCTCTCCACCCCTGTGGAGTCGCCCTGTTCCAACTTGGAGCTTGGGCGCCAGCCTGTAGGTCCTGGGCAATGCCAACATAAACTTCCCATAGATGTCAGTTCCTCCAGGCTGCCTTCCTGAATTCCCAGATGGCTCTGCCATGTCCCCGGGGCCTTGCCCTCTAATGATCTGTCTGTCTGTCTGTATGTATGTATGCCCTGTTGTCCTGTGAGTCCCAGGAGGGAGGGCATGCATAGCCCCCATGCTCTGCGTGTGTAAACATCTCCTGAATGAAGACATTATGCTCTGCCCAGGTGAAAAGGTGAAGATGAAGATTGTCATTGGAACCAAGTCTCTGTGGACATATTCATTCTTTTTAAAGGAGACAACTGAGTCCTAGCTGGTTTGGCTCAATGGATAGAGTGTCAGCCTGCAGACTCAAGGGTCCCAGGTTCGATTCCAGTCAAGGGCATGTACCTTGATTGCGGGCACATTCCTAGTAGGGGGTGTGCAGGAGGAAGCTGATTGATATTTCTCTCTCATCAATGTTTCTAACCCTCTATCCTTCTCCCTTCCTCTCTGTAAAAAATCAATAAAATATATTTAAAAAAAATAAAATAAAGGAGACAACTGAGAATGTGAGCCCTGGAGAGGAAAGGGCATGAGAACTATGTCCTTTCGGCACTTTCTATCCCTTAATGTTGTCAGACTGTGAAATCTCTTCATTTTCTCATATGTTGACTGGAATTGCATACCTCAGTATTCATACTGGAAAATTACACTCAAACCATTTTCAGAATAACAAATCTCTGTGGGGTAAAAAAAAAAAAAGCCTTTAAAAAACCCTGAGAATAAATTGGGTATAATAATATGGTGTTGTCTATTGGCAGAATTACGGGTCCATTGTGGATCAGTACTGAAGAATACAAGGAGCGTTAGTTTCCTTCTCATAGGGTTAACCTCCCCCCTCCTCCTATCCCGCAACCCGCCAGGTTTCTTTCTCAGGAGGAAGCCCTTTACCCTCAGTTTGCTGTCTGTGGACTTCCCAGGTCACTGCTCTACTTTGTTCTGTGTGAGAGAATCCAGACTATGGCCAAGCGAAGCCACACGGTTACTCCTCCCTCCGCTGGGCCCAGTGTTAAAGCACTCACAGTCTCTTCTGGAGCTTTTGCCCTTCTTTGGTGCTTAGACCCTGTTACTGTGGCTTATGGTCATTTTGGTGAGACTCCAGCTTGCTGTGAATTCTGGTCGAAGATTTTTGCTTATTCACTTCTTGACTTTTTTAAGTTTCGTTCTTCATTGGAGCCTCCGTGTACCTCTTGTTTAACTCTAAATTTACAAACTGCCCGCCTGGCTTTCTGCCGTCTTAGCTTCGAGTTAGTCCTGATTGCTTCTGCTTCCCCTTGATTTTTCACATTTCCTCTACTTTTGGTCAAGATTAAGACTCTCCTACTCTGCCTTCTCCCCCTTGTGTTTTTTGTTTTGCTCACAACCAGTCATAACCTTAGAGGAAAACATCAACGAAGTTGTAATTCTTCATGAGTTAATTTAAACACTTAAGTCGTTTCAAATAAAGTCACAGTTGGATTGGAATCTGTGTAATAAGAGGAAGTTTGGCTAAATAATTTCATGGTTAATCTGGGAAAGTAAATATGTGGCAGTAGCATTGAAAAGTTTAGAAAGAAGAGTTCCGAATAAAGGTGTAAGCTTACTCCCGGCACCCAAGTAGTCTCCTCAGCGGTACTCTTGCCTTCCCCCATTACATTGTTTCTCATCCTCTAACAGCTAAAGTGGCCTTTCTGAAGTGCATATCCAAGGATTTGCTCCAGGGTTCAACTCTTCAGGGACTTACCTTGCCCACCGGAGAAGCACAAACTCATTTTCAAGGACTTGTATGAGCACAGCAGCCCTCCGCCGCCAGCCTCAGCTCTTGCCTAGCTCCCCTTCCATTTTGCACCTCCATCCGAGTGGCATGCTCTCGGGCTCAGCCAGGGCTCCCTTTTCTCTTCCACTTCCACATCTTTTCAACGTGCTTTCTTCTCAGCCCTACAACATCACAGCCTCCAGAAACAGTTCCCCATTCCCAAGTCCAGGTTAGAGGCCCTTTAGCTGCCTGTGCATCTCCTAGCAAAGGTACCACCCTGTGTTGTCACTGCCTGGGGACTTCTTTCCATCCTTCCACCAGCTGCAAGTGCCAGAAGGACAGGGACCAGGTTGCCTGGCTCACACTTTTTACCCTGGAATCCAACACAGTGCAGGTGCCTAGTGAATATTGCTGCAATGAAATAATGATGAGGCTGTGAGAATGGGAACGATGGGATGGTGTTGTAAAAATAGACAAATTGATGGAACTGAAAAGGAGAGCCCAGAAGGAGACTATTACCCGCATGAAAATTTAATAAGTAATGAAGTATGCATCATAAATCCGAAGGGTAAAGGAATATTTATTTGATAAATGATATCATTTTTTTAAAGCCAGCATCAGCGAGGACATGGTGTATTCCCATGCATTGCTGAGTACCAATATCAGTTGAAACAATTCTTTCTGAAACAGTTCTGTCAATCCCAGGTGGTCATATGCATTGATTCAGAATTCTTTTTCTGTGAATCTAGGTTAAGGAAACTTTTTAGATAACAGATAAAACTTTAAAAGTTGCTCCTCCAAGTGTTTGATGACAGCAAAAAATTAGAAATAATTTAATAATAAAAGTTGTAAAATAATTAAATGATGACATATGTAATGGACAGAATAATTCATAGCTATTAAAAATGAATATGAGCCACACCTGGACAAAGATTTTTACAATATTTATAGAATTCCTATCCATCCCACTTATCTCTCCCCCTTCCCTTCTCCAAAACAAAAACCAGCCCAATTAAAAAAAAAATAGGCAGACACTTAAAAAGATAACCAAATGATCAATAAACATTTTAAAAGTCCACAATATCATTGCACATCAGTGGAATGCAAGCTGAAAAGCAGAAGATAGTGTTATACATTCATCAGAAAGGCTAAAATTAAAAGGACTGACAAAAATCAAATATTGGTGAGGATATGAAGCAATTGGAACAGTTATCTATTGCCAGGAAGAACATAAATTCATTTAGCCTCTTTGGAAAGCTCTTAGGCGGTATTTTTTTCAAAGCTAAATAACTATACACCTGTCCTATGACCCAGCACTCCTCCTGGGTCTGTACTCAGGAGAAATTAGTTCCAATGTCTGTCAGAAGAAATATCCAGAAGATTGGCTGCTTTCAGGTTAGAAACGCATTCCTATGATAAGGAGTTTGTTGTGCTCTCTGTGGTCTCCAGCAGAGCCGGCATCAGAAGGTAGAAGCCATTCCTGGAAGCCAGTTTCAGGCTGCGTAAGGAAACTCTGGCAGTGCTGTTCACGTGTTTATTCAAGACACCGGTTGCGTGCCTTTCTGTAGTATCGAGGAAGGAAGCTATGGCAATAATATAATGCTTCAAAGCCATGATACAAGTATGAGCAGAGCCCGGCCGGCATGGCTCAGTGGTTGAGCGTCTACTCATGATCCAGGAGTTCACGGTTTGATTCCCATTCGGGTCACATGCCTGGTTTTAGGGCTCGATTCCCAGTGTGGGGGCATACAGGAGGAAGATTATTTTTTTTCATCATTGATGTCCCTCCCCCTCGTCCTCGCCCTCACCCTCTCCCTCTCTGAAATCAGTGGAAGTATATATATTTTTAGATAACAAGTATGAGCAGAATGTTATGAGAGGCCAGAAGAGGAAACATTCTCTTCTGCCGGCAATTGCAGGAGGTAACATTTTCATTGAATACTGAGTGATGGATTAATCAGTGTTTGCCAAGCAGCCAGGCAGGGACTGGTATCTGGGGGATGGGTGTGTGTGTGTGTGTGTGTGTGTGTGTGTGTGTGTGTGTGTGTGTGTGGTTGGGGGTGGGGGAACAAAGCTGTGTTTAATGAACCTGTGAAGGTATGTTTGGGACAAGAGTGTTCAGGACTTTGGATGTCCTGTTATGGTCAGTAGAAAGACACTTAGGAAAGGGAATAGTGTGTGTTTGTTTTTGGAGGTGCAACTATAGCCACAGTGTGTAAAACAGACTGGATGGGAAGAGACTGGTAGCAAGATGCTCCTTAGGGCGTACCCATCATTCTTCAGTGGCAGATGATGAAGGTTGGGGAATCGCTGGTGGCATTAGGAGGTTTGACCATCTATGACACATTCCTGACTTCCACTCAGGAGGTCTTGCCCACACATGGGTTCACTGTGTAGAAGGTAAGGGAGAAGAAAGAATTGAGGGTGATTCACAGGTTGCTAGCTTGGTAAACTGGGGCCTGCTGACCCTGACCTTACCCACAGGAACTTCGTGGTCGTGGTCCTGAGGGCAGGCACCGTATCTGCTTGCTCACTGCTGTTTTCCAGTGACTGTGGTTTTGATGGCAATTCTGGGGCTTCTATTTTTTATATTTAATTAATATTAATCAGGTTACACATGATATTAAATATTATTAAATGTTGGAGAAGTTAACTGGTGTGTTCATTCAGCAAACACTTACCAAGTGCCTACTATATGCCAGGCACCATTCCTGGCTCTGGAGAAAACAAACCAAAAAAAAAAAAAAAAGACACAAAGTAAGCAAAAAAGGTAAAAATATCTCTTCCTTCATGGAGTTTTTTAAAATATGTTTTCATTGATTTTAGAGAGAGAGAAAGGGAGAGGGAGAGAAATATCAATGGGCTGCCCCTGGCATGCCCCACCTTGGGGACCGAACCCACAACCCTGGCATGTGCACTGACTAGAATTGAAACAGTGACCCTTTGCGCATGGGACTCCGCCTAACGCAACTGAGAGCCACACCAGCCAGGGCTCCTTAGTGGAGTTTTATTTTAGGGAAGAGAGACAGACAATAAAATCATAGTAAAGAGGCCAAGAATGCCATGCATTAGGTGGAGGTAAATGCTATGGAGGAAGAACACAGGGTGGGGAGAGGGGTGTGTGGGTTGCCAGGAAGGGGGCACTGGAGAGAAGTACGGAAGTGTGCCATGCCATCGTAGTGAGCTGCTAGTCAGTTCAGGAGGAGAGAACTCTGAGTGGGAGGAAATGCTGCTGCAGAGACCTGTCAGGTGAGGACTTGCTGGGTGTGTGGAGAAGAACAATGGAGAAGCCAGCGAGACTGGAGCACAGGGAGTGGGGAGGAGAGAGACACCGTCATAGATGTGGGTGGATTGGAGTCGGGAAGGCTGATGGAAAGATTTGGCATTTTTCTGAACGCCTTGGAGAGTCTGAGCAGAGGCATGACGTGACCTGACTTACATAGTAACTGAATCACTCCAGCTGCTCTTTAGAGACATAAACTGAAGAGGGAGCAGGGACAGAGGCCGGGACACCGGATGGGAAGCTGTAGAGTAATCCAGGTGAGAGAGATGTGGTGGCTCAGACCAGGATGGCAGCAGCAGAGGTGGTGGGAAGGCAGGCCCTGGAAATTGATCGAAGGTCGACATTGCTGGCAGGCGAGGTGTGGAGTGCAGAGAGCAGGTGGAGCAGGCCTGCGGGCAAGTCAAGAGCTCAGTTTTGTTTTGTTTTTTAATATATTTTATTGATTTTTCAAGAGCTCAGTTTGAACATTATATGTTTGAAACGCCCAACAGACCTCCAGCGGAGAAGTTCAGGGGTCCAGGCTGGAGGAGGAATTCAGTGCAGGGGGACTTGGTATTGTGTATGTGTGGTTTATGACTTGAGCACCCAAGGGTGCTATACCCAAACTCTACTTTGGAATCATGTAAAGGTCCCTTGGGAAGAGTTCAGATTATGTTTTGTAGGAAACATTTGATAGGTTGGATAAATTAAGCTGCTAACTTATACCCAAGTTAAAAGTTACTTGCATTTTAAAGGGCAGGGGAGACTTAAATAATATATAATAATTTCTTTTTTTTTTTACATTTATTTTTTAGTTTTACTTCAAAATAAAACATGCTTTTTTTCAAGTCAATAAAACTGGTGACATGAACAGTTTTTAATGCAGCTGCCTTTACTCTAAACCAGCGGTGCCAACCTTTTAAACTTCACAGACCACCAGTGGTCCACGGGCCACCGGTTGGCAATCACTGCTTTACTCATCAGTTCCTTTCTTAGCTTGCCCAGCCCTTTTCATTAGTGTGTATTCACAGACTGAGTTAATTTTAACAAATACAAAATAAATAAATAAATAAATAAATAAATAAATAAATAAGACATCTTTACGCATTTTTTATAGCTAAACATTATCTATAACTACCAATATTCTATTTACTATACTATTACTCTCAAGGCCCTGAATCTTATTTACTTCAGTAAGAAATTATGGAAAATAGCCATCATGATACAATGGTATAAAATGGGGATTTGTCTATTAGTCAGTGAAATCTTTTCATTTTCTTAATATTTAGCTTTACATGCACAATTAATTGGCATTTATTAAGTATACTAGAGGCCTGATGCATGAACATTCGTGTAAGAATGGGCCTTCCTTCCCCTGGCTGCCGGCACCGCCTTCCCTCCAGCCCGGAGCTGCCTTTCTGCCTTCCCACGCTGCCCTGAGGCCTAGAGTGGCTGGGGGAAGGCAGAACGTCCCGGCCACTGAGTGCCTGCATATGCAAATTAATCTGCCTTCTTTGTTGGGTTGATTTGTATACACACTCTGGATTGGCTGGTGGGTGTCACACAGTTATAGTCAATTTGCATCTTACTTTTATTAGTGTAGATGTTGCAAAAAGCAGTTGGCCATGTTGGGGCTGGAGCAGTAGCCTCAGCAACCACCTGAAAAAGGAAAAGTACAGACAGAGCTGCTATTGGTGAAAGGGTAGAACTTGATTCATTCATTCTTCTGAGAAGCATTTGTGGAGACCCACACATGTAATTTCATCTGCTATCTATTAGAGGCAGAGAAACTAAAGACTGTCTGGAAGACAGTAGAACACAGTACAAGTCCTCGGACTTAGAGAGAAACAGAATCAAGAAGCATAGGGAGGCAGCAGCAGAGGGTCCCATTCAGCTCCACCTCCTTGACGAAGTGACAGGAGCCCATGTTCCTGTAAACACAATGTGACAAGCACAAGTTAAGCACTCACCTGTATCAGCTCTGCACCACAGCCCTCCTGAGATAGGTACTCCAGTTATCTCCATTTTGAACTTGGGAAAACTGAGACACACGAGGTGGAACTTACTCACAGCTAATGAGTGAAAAAGCCAGCATGTGACCTGGGTAGATATCACTTTTTTGACAGTGTCTTCCTCCAAGCACTGTGCTGAGTGTCTTACATACATTCATCTAAGGAATCTTTGTAACCTCCTGTATAGGACAGTGACTTCTATTTATACATGAGGCTGCAAAGCTTAGCGAGGCCATTACCCACAGTCACCCAGCTAGGAAGTGGCTGAGCCAAGACTCAAAGACTGTGCTGCTTCATTGCCTTACCTAGAGAAAGTGAGATGGTGGGAAACGCCTCGCACTTACCTGTGATGACAAAGGCATGCCTCTTGACTGGATCAGGCAATTCGAATTTCAGGAAAAGAAAGCAGCAGGCCAGTGTGAACTTCTGTAAATATTTGTTTAAGAATACCACATAAACCTAAGTCCAAATGCCACAACATAAGTGTGTAGAAAAGTAATCAAATTCTCTGGGGGCACAACATGAGTTAATAAATGCAACACTGTTTTTTACTGCACACAGTTTGGTTATTACTTTGTGTTACATTAATAATTAATTACATTATTTTCACCTTGTTTATTTAGATTTGAGCATGTGTTCCTTTGTAATAGATCCTAAGCCTTCATTTTCAAAACAATTTAGTGGAAGCCTGATGACCACATTCCTCTTGGAACCTATTTTTTTAATGGGATTATCATTTCATTATGTGAATGCACTTAATGCTCTGTCAGCATGGGTTCTAAGTAGTGTTCATTAATCAGTGAGAACAAAAGTAAAATAAATTCCTTCTGTGAGGATGTATCTGGGTACCATTAGTAGAGGGTGTTTTTTTTCATAGGTTTCCTGCAGTTAAACCTCAGCGTGGTCTAACATAGCAAAAAAATATCAAAAAGCTAATTCTTTTTCCTCTGAGTAAATATGTGCTTTGAAAAAAATGTCATTCTCTTCTCTTTCTCAGCAGAATTTTAAAAGCATTTTTTCTGATTGGGATAGCACATTGTGAAAATTGATGCTTAGTACTGTGCTGAATTCCATTTTCTTTTTAAATCTGTGACCCTATGCTGTTGATCAGTAATATATTTATAAAAACCTTATCTTTCCCTCCTTTTATCCCATTTATGTACCTCATGTATCATTTAAAACCTTTTAATTTTGTTGTAGAAAAATTAGAAAGTATGTTAAGAAAAGAAAAACAACTGTAATCATTCCATTTAGTGATAATCATTTTTAATATTTTGTATTTATCTGCCCAGGCTATTTTTTCCAATATACGTATAGATGTAGAGGTAAGACAAATGACTACATGATTACTAAAAATAAAAATGGATTCATACCATAAATAGGTACAAAGGTTTCTCTGGCTTACTGTTTTTAAAAACATTTTCAGGTCAATAGATAATATCTCTGTAGCATTATTTGTATCAGCTTCATGCTCCGCTATACAGTATCTCAAAGTCATGTTTTCACTATCTCCGCTTTATCCAGTGATAGCAGCTCCTGGAGGGGAAGGGTTCTAAGCAGTTATATATTTTTAGTGTTATATGTAATGATCATTGTATTGTGTAGATGGCATTTTCATTGAATGGGGGACTCTTGCTTTGATTTTAACGTTAATACTTTCTTCACCCCACTTATTCAGAACAGAAAAGTAAAATCGATTTCATGCAAAAGCTAAAATATTATAAATGATTCACTTAATCATAGGAGACTGTCTCAGCCTTCACTTGGACCTCTTTTTCCCTCTAACTTTAGACATGAATCTAGACCAGGGGTGGGGAACCTATTTTTCTGCCAAGGGCCATTTGAATATTTATAACTTCATTAGCAGGCCATACAAAATTATCAACTTAAAAATTAGCCTGCTATATTTGGTCAAACATTTAATTAACTCACCCCTGAGACCTTGGCAGGGCCAGACCAAATGATTCTGTGGGTCTCACATGGCCCTTGGGCCAGATGTTCCCCAACCCTGCTCTACGGCTTCAAATGCCTGAAAATGCTATCATAATTTAAATGACTGAACCTATTAGGTCAGCTCTTTCATTTTTGGAAGAAATGGTTACTTGGTTAATGGTAAGGGAGAGAACTTTTATAATAGGTCCTCTGCTAGATACTTTTGTATTTCATAGTGTCTGTGCCTCAGTCTCTTTCCTGATTTCCCCATTTGTTTAAAAAACAACATGAGACTCAAGTTCCCACTCCTAGCAAGTGCGAACTAGTGTCTGACCTAAGGAATGAGTTTCAGAGCTCACGTTTCTAGGATCCATGCAGAGGTATGTGTCTAAAAGTAAAAAATAAATAAATAACTTTGGATATGGGTACATGATATTGTCTATTCATTTGAAAATGGGTGTGTCTGATGTTCTGAGAAATACCTGCCCTCCCCCCCAAAATGGAATTATGGCGCCCTGAGAAGACCTTACTCGAGCATGCCAACTGCATCTATTTACCCTGTTCCAATGCCTGCTCAGTTTCTCTCTGTTAGCTCACTTGCTACTATTTTAAGATCTCATCTTAAAAGTAAATGTTTTGTAGTTTATTTTGGCATCTGCCATTGAATTTTTTCCCTATCATTTCCATTTTCGTTCCTAACTTATTTGCTCTTGCCCGTGTGGGACTGAGGTGGCGTAGCTCAGGGTGTTGTGAGCTCTGGAGGCAGGCCCAAGGTGTGTGTCACAACTTCGTCACTTACTAATAGTGTGGCTTCCGGCAAGTTTACCCTACCGGTATGTGCCTCAGTTTCCACATCAGTAAAACAGGAATATAATAATGCAGAATCAACAGAACCAACAATCCCGAATACAATCCCATAGGGTTGTTATGATGTTTCCCCAAGAAAAGTGCATAGAAAGTGGCACCTTGCCTCTTAGCACAAAGCAGGACCTCAAAATTTAGCTCTTATACCCTTTTTATTTCCTATCTATATAAAACCCTACTATGCAAATAGGCTGAACGGCAGAATAACTGAGCGACTGGTCACTGTGATGTGCGCTGACCACCAGAGGGGGCGCATGGGGAACATGGCAGGCGTTGGGCATGATTGGATGGTGGAGCAGGTGGGAGACACCAGACCAAGGTGGGGTCCCAGTCACTGTCATCAGGGCGAGCCTCTGGTGGTTACTGAAAATTCTCTGCTACCACACGCCATTCCACGGTCCTGCCAGGAGCTCACACCTGCTGCCTCAGGGCTTCTCCACCTCCCCCTGTTCCTGAGGGGCAACCGGCCTCAATTGCTCCGTGCCATCAGCAGGTACAAGTGGGACTGGCACTGTCAGTGCATGGGAGTGGGGTGGGAGCGGGGTTGCCAGCAGACAGAAGATAAAGGGCCATTGTGGGAGGAGCCGGGCTGGGGCGCAGAGGATGGGCCGAGGCCCATCCCTGTGCCCACTGCAGCCTTGTGGCCCACAGTTCCTTTCAAGATGCACGAATTCATGCCCTGGGCCCCTGGTGTTAAATATGAAGCAGTTGATTTTTCCTAGTGGCTTACACTGCATACTCTCTCCTCTTCTCCCCTCCATCCCCAACCCCATCTGCACTTGGAGACAGAATTAAAGGGAACATTGGAACATGGCATATCACTGCCAAGAGCCTAGCCATCCTCTGATTTGACTCTTCCACCTGTTTCCTGTCTTCCCCTTCTAATAACACAGAAAAATGAAAACAGTCTGATTTACTTAGGAAAACAATGAGCTCTTACTTAGAGCCTTTCTGGAAAATAGTTCCTGCCATCTGTATCCCTGCTTCCAAGTTTGCTGGATCTGTGGAGGCCTTCACTGGAGGTGGTGGTCAGTGATTTTCAGTCTCCCGTGTTCTGTGTTTTGTTCTTTGCCTGGTATTTGGAGGTTAGTGATCATGCACTTTTCCCCAGTGGTGTGGTTCTGACTTGGTAAAAGTTATTTCTTGATGTTATTCAGGGTTATCCCTTTTTCCTTAGTGAAAATTAATTGATAAGTAAGGATAGCTCTGGCCAGTATGGCTGTTTGGCGTCGTCTCATGCACCAAAAGGATGCCAGTTGGATTTCTGGTCAGGGCACATGCCCAAGTTGCAGGACACTCAGGAGTACCCATCTCCTAAAAAAAAGTCAGTGAAAGAATAAAGATAGACATTATAATTTACCTGCAAACCAGATTTCAGGAAATATTTGTCTGTTTAAGTGGGAGTTGTGTTTTTAAGCTCACTTTTCCCCTTCTTGCTTTGGCATAAAAGATAATTCCTTGTGTACATAGTCATCGGCCATCTGTTTTGTGGGCTGTAGATTCTAGAAAGTTTGTCTTTAAACTTAATGATGTCTTTTTATTTTCTACCTTTTTTGGGAGGGTATGTGTTAGTTGAATAGATTGGAGGTTGGAAATACAAACAAGTAAGTAAAAGCTTTGGAAATATAATGAAATACCTCCTACTAATTTTTTATTATGGTAAAATAAACATAACATAAAATTTGCCATTTTAGCCCTTTTTGAATGTACATTTTAGTCAATTATCATTATCATTTGTCTCTGGAACTTTTTTATCATCCCAAACTGAAACTCTGCATCCATTAGACACTAACTCCCCCCACTACCACTCCCCTCACCCCCCACCCTGGTAACCATCCTTCTTCTTTCTGTTTCTATTATTTGACCATTCTAGGTAACTTATGTAAGTGGGATCATGCAACATTTGTTTTTTTGTTTTAGCTTCATTCAGAATAATGTTTTCAAGGTTTATTCATGCTATAGCAAGTGTCAAAATTCCACTTCTTTTTAAGGTTGAATAATACTCCACTGTATTTATAGATTACATTTTGTTTATCTACTCACCCGTCAATGGGCATTTGGGTTGTGTCTACCTTTGGTATTATGAATAATGCTGCTGTAAACACTGGTTTGCAAATTTCTTTTTGAGTCCCTGCTTTCAATTCTTCTGGTTGTATACCAGAAGTGAAATCGCTGGAGCATACTATAATCCTGCGTTTTATTTTTAAAAGAGCTTTTCAAAAATTGATTCTAGATAGAGATAGAAAAGTTGATGAGAGAGAAACATGGATCAGCTGCCTCCTGCAGGCCCCCTACTGGGGATTGAGCCTCAAACGTGCACTGGGAATGGAACCTGCAACCTCTTGGTGCATGGGATGATGCTCAATCAAATGAGCCACACTGGCCAGGGCTGTGTTTAATTTTTTTTTTAAATAAATCTTTATTGTTCAGATTATTACAGATGTTCCTCTTCCCCCCCACAATAGCTCCTCTCCACCTGATTCCCCTCACCCAAGCCCTTACCCCCTGCCACTGTCCTCATCCATAGGTGTAAAATTTTTGTCCATTCTCTTCCCGCACCCCTCACATCCCCTTTCCCCTGAGAATTATCAGTCTACCCCCTTTCTTTGCCCCTGATTCTATTATATTCACCAGTTTATTCACCAGATTTTTTATTGATTTGATTTTTAGATTCATTTGTTGATAGATATGTATTTGTTGTCACTTTGTTCATAATTTTTATCTTTAACTTTTTCTTCTTCTTCCTCTTCTTAAAGAATACCCTTCTGCATTTCAAATCATCCTAGTTTAGTGGTGATGGACTCCTTTAGCTTTTTCTTGTCTGTGAAGTTCTTTATCTGCCCTTCCATTCTGAATGATAGCTGCTGGATTGAGTAATCTTGCTTGTAGGTTCTTGCTGTTCATCACTTTGAATATTTCTTGCCACTCCCTTCTGGCCTGCATAGTTTCTGTTGAGAAATCAGCTGACAGTCGTATGGGTACTTCCTTGTAGGTAACTGTTTTTCTCTTGCTGCTTTTAATATTCTCTCTTTGTCTTTTGCCCTTGGCTTTTTAATTATGATGTGCCTTGGTATGGTCCTCTTTGGATTCCTTTTATATGGGGTTCTCTGTGCTTCCTGGACTTGTAAGTCTGTTTCTTTCACCAGGTAGGGAAAGTTTTCTGTCATTATTTCTTCTAATAGGTTTTCAATATTTTGCTCTCTTCTTCTGGCACCCCCATAATTCTGATGTTGGTCCACTTGAAGTTGTCCCAGAGGCTCCTTACACTATCTTCATATTTTTGGATTCTTTTTTCTTTTTGTTTTTCTGGTTGGGTATTTTTTTTGCTTCCTCATATTTAAAATCTTTGGTTTGATTCTTGGGGTCTTCTAGTCTACTGTTGGATCTCTGTATATTATTCTTTATTTCAGACAGTATATGCTTAATTTCTGACTGTTCCTTTTCCCTTTTCCCTTTTTTTGCATTCTCATTAAGATCCTTGAAGGTCTCACTAAGTTCCTCGGAAGTCTCACTAAGTTTCTCAGCAGTTTCTAGAAGATTCTTGAGTAACCTTATAACTGTGGTTTTGAACTCTATATCCAGTAGTTTGCTTTCCTCCATTTCTCTCATTTGTGACATATTTCTTTGTCTCTGCATTTTAGCTGCTTCCCTGTGCTGATGGAGTGGCTTTGTGTGGTAGGTGACCTATAGAGTCCAGTGGCTCAGCCTCCCCAATCACCTGAGGTGGACACTCTTGGTGCACCCCTTTGTAGGCTGAGTGCACAATCTTATTGTAGTTAAGCCTTGATTGCTATTGGTACACTGAAAGGAATTGACCTCCAGGCCAATTGGCTGTGAGGATAGCCTGTGTCTATAATGGAAGAACTGCTGTGCTGGAGACACCCTTATGGGGCAGGTCTTGCTTCAGTGGGGCTTGGTGCTCACTGAGTCTGCCTCTTGAGTGTGTGACTTATGTATGTGAGGAGTTAAAATCTGGTGTTGTCTCACACTGACCTCTAGATACATTGGTTCCTGGATCTCCAAGGAGGTGCAAGTCAGCTACTGTCTGAGGCCATCCAGCAGAAGCTACAGGGAGATCTGCAAATTTCTCCTCTTTGCTTAGGGAGTTTTGGAGCTGTCTAACCCAGCTGCAATTTGTTAAGTTAAGCTGGGAAAGGGCAGGCCATTCATATGCAAAAGCCGCTGTGCACATCTTGGGTGGGGTTTGTAAGTTGGGTGGGACAGGGTTTCAGGGAATAACTAAGATATGGCAAACAGCAATGGCTGCCCAGCTAGATAAACAAGGATTCCTTCACACACCTCTTCGAGAAAGCCACCCTCACTTTCTGACCCGTTGTCAGAGACAGTCCAGTTTTTCCCCGTATGAGTCTGTGTCCCCAGAATCTTGCCAGAAACTGGAGTTCAGAGGAGTCAGGAGCTTGTATCTCCCTTCCAGTTGGAAAAAACAGTGCACCCAGTCACCACCCCGATTCGCATGAGCCTCCTCCATACCTTTGCTTTTCCGAGCCTCTGCACCTCCTACACAGTCTCAATGAGCTTCTTTCTTCTTTTCTAGTTGTAGAATTTCTACTCCGCCAGCTTTCCCATGGTTCTGGGTGATAGTCGTTTTGTCTTTTAGTTGTAGTTTTGGTGTGGTTGTGAGAGGGAGCACGTACAGGTGTATACCTTATGCCACCATTTTGGTTTCTTCTCTGTGTTTAATTTTTTGAGGAACAGCCATACCGTCTTCCACAATTGGCTATATCACTTCACATTCCCATGCTTCCTAATAAATTTATATATACATTTTAAACAACTATTTTACATATATACCTTTCAAACTATGATTATATTATAATTTAGCAGGAAAACATAAAACAGCATGAGGAATGCATAAGTAAATAGTGCACTGTTTCATGTTTTCTCATAATAACGTTATGTCCATCTCAATAGTGTACTATTAGTATGAGTTGTTTTCTGTTCAAATAGATGTTTTTGCTATCACAAACGTGTGAGAGATCTAGTATCCACCGTGTTCTAAGTCAGGACAGGGTTTTTGGTGCGTGGTGTCACCTCTGCAGATGACATTAAACGTTTAGGTTTGTTAGAGTTCAGATTTTAATAGTAGCAACTAGAAATTACAGAAGGGATGTAATTTTTCTACAGATAATGTTTTAAGCCATACATTTGCCACTAAATATTTAAACTCCTGTTCTTTCAAAGGTAATGTTAGCTGGTGTTAAAGAAAAAATATTTCATGACACTTGTCAAAAGTTTGATAAGGAAGACTTTATTCCAGATTGGGAGCTATCTTGCAAGATGTTGGGTTGGTACAGTGAGGGAGGGAGAGATTGGGCCCAAATCCCAATCCTAGTGGGAATTTATAGCCAAGGAGCAGGGTGCTGGTCAGCAGGTGGAAAATCACTAAAAGGAAACATCCCAGGCCAAGGGGATTCTGGTCAAACCAACCGAACAGGATTCTTGCTTGAAGACAGGCCAGCGTGATCACATAGCCCCTGGCGGGTGGAAGGTGAGGAATCTGAGCAGATATGAAAGATGATCAGATATCGAGGTTTGGGGTTGGTGGTTAAACTGATTTAGAAGGGGTCTTGCCGAAACTAGAATTTACAAGCTATTGCACAGATGGGCCTTGGAGAAGGTTCAGGAGCCTGGCTGAAGTGTGGTTAAGCAAAGAATCTTTGCCTCTGGCTGCTGTTACTAATGTATCCCTCTACAGTTTTTCCACGTGCATCTAAAAGCATTTAGTCATTCATGTCAACACACATATTGACCCTGTATGCCAGGCTGTCTACTCAGTGGGTCAGAAGGAGATGTTGATTACAGACAAGCAAACAGGCAAGTCCAATGGAATGTGATAAGCACTGTGGAAGAGGGGAAGAACAGAATGTTTTGGGAGTCAATGGGACCAGGCAAGCTAAGATTTGGACAGGAAAGAAGAGTGTATCATCAAGATCTCTAAAATACTCCCAGATTCTCCAGGAAATGCATACACCCTAGAGTAGTGGATTCCAGATAAAGTAGTAATAAAAATGTTACAGCATTTTGACATCATCTCTCATTTGTGCAGTGCGTGTTCTGTTAAGGAGGCAGGCAATTAGCTTCCATCATGCCTGGCGATGAAATATACCATTAAAGTTTCAAAATGCTATGAATGTGGGTATGTTACCATACTTTAAGAAAGTGCATCCTGAAATAAGAGATAATTTGTACTATAATGTATTATGGAAAATTTTTCCCAGTTTTATTAGAATAAAATTGACATACATTTTATCAGTTTAAAATATAAAACATAATAATTTGACATATATGGAAAAATGATTACTACAACCAATTTAGTTAACATCTACCACTTCACATAATTACAGTTTTCTTCCCTTATGACAACTTTTAATATATATTCTTAGTGAGTTTCAAACATATATCCTCTTAATAACTTTCAAATATATAATACTGAATTGTTAACTATAGTCACCATACTGTACATTATATCCCCAGAACTTAATTAAGTTATAGCTGGAAGTTTATACCTTTTAACCTCCTTCACCCCTTGCCAAGTCCCCACCTCCAGCAACCACCCATTTGTTCTTTGTTTCTATGAGTTCAGTTTTGTTTTGTTTTTCAGATTTTACATATAAGTGAGATCACAGGGTATTTGTTTCTCTGTCTGACTTATTTCACTTAGTACAGTGCTCTCAAGGTCCAGCTGTGTTGTCACAATGGCGAATTTTCCTTCTTTTTATGGTTGAATAATATTCCATTATATCTATCACATTTTCTCTACCCATTTACTCATTCATGGACACTTAGGATGCTTTCATGTCTTGACTCCTGCAAATAATGCTGCAATGAACATGGGAGTGCAGATCTGTCTTCTAGGTAGTGATTTTATTTCCTTCAGATATATACACAGAAGTGGAATGAATTCCTAGGTCAGATGGTAGTTCTGTTTTTAAAGTTCTTGGAGGAAGCATCATGCTTTTTTGCATAGTGGTTGCATACAGTTACATTTTCACAAGAGTTCCACTTTTTTCACTTCCTTCCCAAAATTTGTTATCAATTCTAACAGATTGTGGTTTTGATATCTATTTCTCTAATGGTTAGTGATGTTGGCTGTTTGTATGTCTTAGGGGAAATGTCTATTCAGGTGCCCTGCCCATTTTAAAATCAGATTTTTTTCTTTTGAGTTAGATGGGGTTTTAAAAATACATGTATTTTGGATATTAACCCTTTGAGAGATACATAATTTGCAAATATTTTTCTCCCATTTGCTAGGTTGCCTTTATGTTGATAATGATTTCCTTTGCTGGGAAGAAACTTTTTAATTGGATGTCGTCCCAATTGTTTATTTTTGCTTTAACAGATTTTTTTTTCAGTGTCAAATTTTTTAAATTATTGCCAAGACTAGTGTCCCAAGAGCTTCGCCCTGTATTTTCATCTATGAGTTTTATGGTTTCAAGTCTTACATGAAAATCTTTAATCATTTTGAGCTGATTTTTGTCGTCTATGGTATAAGATAGTGGTCCAGTTTCATTCTTTTGCATGTGTCTGTACTTTTTTCAAATTGCCATTTACTGAAGAGACTGTCCTCTCTCCCCATTGTATAATCTTTGTTTTAAGTTAATTGACCGTGTAAACGTGGATTTATTTCTGGGCTCTGTATTTGTTCCTTTGATCTATTTATCTGTTTTTATGCCAGTGTCATAATGTTTTAATTATTATAGCTTTGTAATATAGTAGTATTTGGTTAAGGAAGCAGCAATTAACTTCCATCATGCTCAGGCAATTAAAAATACAATAGCATTTCAAAACTCTAAATATGAGCATGTTTCCTTCCTTAAAGAAAATTCATCCTGCAATAAGAAATAGCCTGTGTTATAAAATAATGTACTATGGACATTTTTGTTTTGCTAGAACTTGTTATGGATGTACAAATGTCCCACACAAAGTTGAATAAGTTCAACAAGTACTATTTCTAATGTCACAATTTTCAAATAAGCCCCAGCTGAGATAACAAAGACATACTGTTCTTTGTATAAAACTTTCTATTTTAATTACTTTTTAATTTGGTTTACTTTTTTATACTTATTTTTTTAATTACCAAAGAACATGGTAGCAACAAACAATCCAAAGTAAATGAAGTAAAATGTGAAATGCCTTCACTCCCTTCCCATGCACCCTCCTACTGCCACAAAGTAAATACCGAGCTTTTAGTGTGTCTCTTTCCAGAGCATGTAAGCATTTGGACAACCAACTAGTTACATATATAAGAGGGAGAGGAAGGGAAGAAGAAGAAGAGAGAGGGAGAGGGATCATGTGAGTGTGTGTGTGTGTGTGTGTGTGTGTGTGTGTGTGTATGCGCACACATATATATACACATAGTTCAAATTAAAAAATAAAAGGGGTCATGCCTTAATAGTGTTCTGTAGTATGATTTATTTTTCCATTCACTACAATATGACCTTAACCTCTCTTCATGGCAGTAGTATAATTAAATGCTGTCTCACTCTTTCCAATGGCTGCCTAATGTCATTGTTTGGATGTAATCATTTTCTATTCACAAATACTGCATTACAAGCATACTGTCGTGAATATCTTCATATATGTATTTTTGCACACTTGGGCTGGTCTTTCTGCAAGGCAGGTGCCTAAAATGTGATTGCTGAGCCATTTGCTCCTTATCTGCTGGTCTGGAATCCAAGGATTCAACCAACTGCAGATCAAAAAGAATATTTTTGATTCATCCTTGGGAGTCTGATGCAGATGGCCAATTGTTTGCATTATTTGATGCCATTTTTATTGAAAGGACTTCCAAATCCTCCAATTTTAGCATCTGAGGCAGGTCCTAGAACCAATCTTCCCAAAGATTCCCAAGGGTACCCAATGATGAGTATACAACTACCCTCATAATTTTAAGGCCCTTTGATACATGTTACTAACTTGCTCTCCTGAGTGCTTGTACCTATTTATCTTATCCCTTTAACAATAGATTTTTGCTATTATAAATAGCTTTTGCCAGTCTAATGGGTGAAAAATGGTATGTCATTATTTTGTTGTACATCCTGGCTTATTAGTAAGCTTGAATGTCTTTTCCTAGATGTATTAGTCATGTATATGCCCCAAAGTGCCTATTTTTATTAGCGTATTTGTCAGAATCTTATTGATTTTAATAACTTTATAAATATTACTCCTCTCTACTATGTAAGTTGTAAATATTTGTCATTTTGTTCTTTTAACATTGTAGTGACTTTGGCCAAATAAAAGTTTCTAATTTTTATATAGTCAAACCTGTTAATTTTTTTTTAATGGCCTCTGGTATCATGATGATAAAGACCCTCCAAATCCAAGATTATGAAACTATTCACCTGCTCCTACATGTGTATTATGTTAAATTTTGCGTGCATTTGGAATTCATTTTTGTGTATGATACAACAGTAGTGATCTCATTTTACTTATCTCAGCAGAGAAGTTCACTTTCCCCAAAGTAAGATGTTGAATAATCTGTCCTTTCCTTATTATTTAGAAATAACACCTTTGTCAGGTGCTTTTCATATTCTGTTTCATGGAGCTGTCACCTGTGTTGCTGAGGGGCAGTTTTGTCTAGTGAGTGAGACCAGACTCCAGCTCTGAAGGAAGAGGCCCTGAGCCAAATTGAGCCCTCCCTTACTAGCTATATGACTGTGGACGATGATGCCACCTTTGAGTCCCAATTTTTCACCTGTGAAATAGAGGCACCACACTGGCTTCTTTACAGGGTTGTGAGGATTAAAGTGAGATAATAGGTGTAAGGCACGTGGGGCCGTGGCTGGCACGTGCCAAGCACTGGACGAACGGTAGACTGTTAGTCTTCCTATGGCTGCTATAATTAGAATGGTGATCGCTGACCCTTAGTATTGTGTTTTGCTGTGTGAAAAGCCAAAAATCTCTTCATCGTTCTTTACTTTGCTGAAGTTGAACTTGAAAACCAGCCTTTCGATTCCCAAAATGAAAGTTCCTTAAGTTTCTAGGGTGACTGCATTCAGTTTATATAAGTTCAGTTTTAGGTGAATTGATGTCAACTTTCAGAGTTGCTTTTTCCCCTGATGTCTCTCGTATTCAGTACACAATTTGATTTTACTTTGTGGTCAGAGTCTTGCTTTTAATGAGCTTAAATCATAATATATTGATATGACAGATATGTTTAAGTCTTAGTTTTGTCCTATATTGTGGGAGTTTGCGGAGGGGGAGGAGGCTTAATTCGTCTTAATTTTTATTCTGTGTTCAGTTTTTTAATTGCTTTGTTTTATGTGTATTTTCCTTCTGATAATTTGAACACTTACATTTAGTCTTTAGGGGTTTTTTTGCCCCTGGTAGTTACCTTTATAATTAACTTTACAATACCCCTTGTCCCTTTCATCATCCATTTTTTGATTAGTTTTGTGTTACTATTATTAATTTTTCTAGTGATATTTCAGTTGGGATTATGGATTTTTGTTTGTTTTCTATGGAATAGAACTCCAACATCATTTGTTCATAAGTAAGAGGAGTTCTTTCCCTAACATGCTGTTAGTGTAGGCTAAGGATTGGGGGAATAAACTAACATAGCTGGTGGTTGGAGTTTCGAGCTGTCTGTGAAAGTTCAGTTGTAAGCCATAACTGGATCTCCCTGAACCCATAGGGAAGCCTCATGTCCATCAGGGGTGTCAGTCTGACTTTGTGTATGTTTATCTATGTGGGTGACTGAGTTTTCTTCAGCTGACAGGCTCCTTGCTACCCCTTATTTTTCTTACTTGTATTTCTTAAACATAAGTTTTAGTTAATTATTAGTTAGCTTGTTGATTTTGAAATAGACAGAGAAGGTAAACAATGAAAGTGATGGTTATACTAAACATATTAATTATTAAGTATGCCTACCCTCCACCTACATCCTTTTTAAGAGAAACCACTCTGCTGTGGGCTTACTGAGGAGTGGCTGTATTTTGAACTGTGATCCCCTGTTCCCCTCTACCCTCACCCAGATAAATAAAGCTGGGCCAGGGCTTGATCCAGACAGTTTTACCAACAACCTGTGGCTTGATTCAGAAAGTTTAACTCAACCCGTTTTAACCACTATGTACATTGTCTAGTTATATTCAAGCCCAGCCAGTTACTAGTTGTGTAACTTTAAGCAAGTTACTCAAGGTTCACTGTGCCCCAGTTTCCTTTCTGTAAAATAGTAGATCCTATACAATGTTGTTTTAAGAATCAAAACATAGTTAATTCACATAGAGTCTTTCCAACAATGTCTGACTCCTACTCAAAGCTCCATCAATGGTAGCACTATTGTTACTCTTCTATTGGGAATTGGGAATTAGGGAGCTGAATGACTAAGAGTTTCCAGTAGAAACTAAAGCAGAAGGGTACTGAGATAGAACAGCAGTGGTTCTTACTTTTTTTGAGGGGAGGGGATGGAAGTATGGACACTTCCCTGCAGAAAAGTCCATGTGCACATATGTGAGCACACACAAAATCAAGATTGAAAGCTCCTCATCTAGAAAAAGAGAGGAGGGAGGGGCTGTGGCAAAGTCCTGCAGAGTTAGTTTTCTGAAAGGTCAGAAACGCATCCAAGCAGAGGCAGCCCTTTCATAACGGGAGGAGAAAGACCTGAAGGAGGAGAGAGGAACAGAAGCCTGAGGCAGCGCCTTGGGTCTGGGGCTGGGGCCTGGGCCAATAGTTTCTATCCCAGAACTCCTCCCAAATCCCTGCTAGTCTCCCCACTTCCCTGGACCTAACCAAGCTGGTGAAGCCCTCACCTCTGGCAGCCAAATTAGCCAGACAGAATCAGTGATGAAGATGAGGTTTACATGATGAGGAATTGTTGCTGTGTCATTGCCAACACCCTGACGGTTTCCTGCGATGCGATCCTATCAGCAGCCAGTGCTTTCAGAGTAAAGCGAATGGCCGGCTGCCGCGGCCTCAGTGACTGCTGGCTTCCTTTTCTGTTGGTCGAACACCTCCCAGGTCTCTCCTCTCCGATATTTTACACTTGATCTTAGCCAAAGGGCCAAGAAGTGATCCTATCTGATTTTTTAAAAATATTCCAGTTTAAGGGAAAAGCACCCTCTCTAGTGGAATTCTTTTTCATTTTGGTCAGTCTCTTACGTTTTGGACTGAAAATGAGGCAGAAGGGACTTTGCAAGATTTTTTAGCTGAGTTCACCCAAGCTGTCTAAAGGATTAATTTTTTTTTTGGTCCCAAGATATTTTTTCTTTTCAGAAATATTCGTAAAGGAAACTAGACCTGTCCCCTCCCTCCACCCCTAGTATCAATATTGCATACTGTCTCATTAGTACTCACAAGCATCTTATGTGATATAATACCCTGACTCTACAGGTGAGAAAACAGGATTAGAGAGACTAACTCCTTACCTGAGATCAAAGTACTACACGTGGTGGAACTAGGATTAGAACCCAGGTCTTTCTGACTACAAAGCCTATGCTGTCATGCCTCCATGGCCTCCAAAACTCGGGCTAGAAAAGAGGGAGCCTTTGCTCTTCTATATCTTCCCCTTAACATGGTCTTTCTTTCAACATGCTTTCTTTGAAAGAGGGCCAGGTGCATGTGAGCTTTGCTTTTTGATCTTTGAGCTAGAAAGGTCTTAACTCCATTGAAAATCTACCTCCATAGCAGAGTAATAGCAACCAATTACAACGTTTCCCACTGAGTTGGAACCACTTTGGATGTGTAGCCAACGGGCCTTCCATACAGAGGCTGTCCCGTGGAACCACAGCCCGGTGCTGCCGGGGTCGGTGGCATAAGTAATAGCTGTTTACAGAGGATCTGTGGGACGGAGGCGTGGTTGAGGGCACCGGCTGTATAAGTAGACAGCTTGGGTGAACTCAGCGGTTGTGTTTAATACTTGAGTGACCTTGGGCAAGAACTCACTACCTCTTGAAGGCTTGGTTTCTTTATCTGGAATATAAAGAAGTATGTGATACATTGGATTGTGGTGAGGATTAAAAGTAATCTCATGTCATAATAACACCTGGCATAGGAATGCTCAATAAATGTGGATTGTTATTATACTTCATGAAAATGGTTTACAGCAAGGAAGAAGTAACAGCAGCCTCCTAGTAAAATTCTCTTTTACTTCGAGTATTTTTTTTTAAGTTTTCAAACTTAAATAAGTTGTAATTTTATAGGCTTTTAGAGCTGAGAAGGCTTACTTTCCTTGAAATTGGTAACTCCTGTGTTTAGCTGAGAAGATCATTTCTAAAACAGCAGTCATGAGTATAAAATATTAGCTTCAAAACACTTTAAATGTATGTACATTTTATGACTACAATGCAAAGAGGTGGAAATATGTTCTTGTTCCAAGTTGCTAAACGATTAAATAATACGGCTGTTTTCCTGTTCCATAGCAGAATAAAGACACTTCAGCTCCTATACCTTCTGGGACTACAAAAGTTTTATAGATTTTCTTATAACATTACTATGAAGTACTTAGCAGATGAATATGGTTTTTATTTTATTTGCAACACCATATCTATATTTAACTTTAAATAATGTCACAATTGCCTTCTGCTTCACTACCTAGATAAATAATTTTCAGGTTTGTTTGTTCTCATAGACTATATGATTTGTCATAGGCCCATATTGATTTTTCATGTCTCCTAGACATTTCCATGCACCATGGAAATCTTGGTTTGCAGTGTATTACCAATCATTATGTAAATGGTGCCAATGTATACATATTGTGTATATATATATATATGTGTGGTATAAACTTAAAAAATATAGTAATGTGTGTTTTATTATTTGGATAGAATTATGCATAAAATTTGACAGGTGGGCATTTGGGGGTATAAGAAATACCACCACATGCATTTGGAATCACAGAGGTTGACCTGGAAGGGAATTTAGAGATTATTCTAGACTAGTACCGAATTAAATAGATAACTGAGGTACAAAGTTATTTGCATAAATTACACAGATGAATTGTGATAATCTTTTCTGTCCAAAAAGTTTTCACAGTGTGGCTTCTCTTGCCAGGTGTCTTTCCTCTTTCAGCCTCAAAATGCTAGTTTTAAAAGTTATTTTTAAAAATCCCCCCAAATGGAAGTATATCGTATTTAAAGAAGAAAGACTAAATTCTGTTTTGGAATAAAGAAAGACTCAGGTTTTTATAGTGAATTTTAAATTTAATGTTACACCCAGGAATTAATTTTCTGTAATATCTACAGTTTCATTGAGCATCAATCTTATTCAATGTAGACCACTTTTTAAATAATAAAAAATAAACGAAGATCTAACTCATGGTTCACTAATTGCAAATATATAATGTAAGTATTTTTCAAAGGGAAATTGTATTCAATTTTCTTCCCTCCCCTAATATTTGAAGACATTGTTAAAGAATTGCAGTCTAGCCCTAGCTGGTTTGGCTCAGTGGATAGAGCATTAGCTTGTGGATCAAAGGATCCGGATTCAATTCCAGTCAAGGTCATGTAACTTGATTGGGGCTTGTGCAGGAGGCAAGCAACCAATCGATGTTTCTGTCTTTCCCTCTCTCTTCCACTCTCCCTTAAAAAGAAAAAAAAATCAATGGAAAAATATCCTCAGGTGAGGATTAACAACAACAAAAAAGAATTGTAGCCAAAACCGGTTTGGCTCAGTGGATAGAGCGTCGGCCTGTGGACTGAAAGGTCCCAGGTTCGATTCCGGTCAAGGGCATGTACCTTGGTTGTGGGCACACTTCCAGTAGGGGGCGTGCAGGAGGCGGCTGATCGCTGTCTCTCTCTCATCGATGTTTCTAACTCTCTATCTCTCTCCCTTCCTCTCTGTACAAAATCAATAAAATATATTTTTAAAAAATTGTAGTCTATTGCACACCTGATTGGTCAGCATCAAATTGAATTCTTTAAAATTCAGTTATAATAGTGTTATAGCAGTCAAGTGGAGAGAAACTGAATTATTAAAACTATGTCAAAGCTCAAGATCAGAAGTAATAATTAACATTGAACTGCTCCCAGTGTTTCTCACCACAGCCTGCCCCATTCCCTTGTTCTGAAACATTCTTTACCCTCCCTTTTCACCTTGTCTAACCCTTTCTTATCCTCCAGGGCCCTACTTTTGTCTCAGCAACCTTCCCTAAACCAGTGAAGTCTCAAAGTGCCATGTTAGCAATTTTGCTCTTCTTCATGTCTCCAGTTTATCTGGATTGTAATAATAGGGTGGTTGGTAATTTTTTTTAAAAAGCCATCTCCCTTACGTAACTGTAAGTTCTGTCCGGGCAGGAACCACATGTCTTTTTCATGCTATTTCCTTAGTGTCAGGCATCACGCTAGACTCATAGACATCCGCAACCAATATTATTGACTGATGGATGAATGGATCCTTTGTTTAGGGTGTTATGGCTAAGAAATGTTCAGAGGAATCAACTGACTACTTCCCAGAGGGCCTCAGATCATGTTACTTGCCAATAGGTCATCAAGAATAAAGGGTTTGTTTAGGTTTGCAAACCCAGAAGTTTAATTTGATCATTTTTAAAATTTTTACTTTATTGTTTAAAGTATTACAAATAGTAGTACACATATCTCCTTGGTCCTTTATATTATCTGTTTCACTGGTACTAGGAAACAAATCACAGGAAGCTAATTTGTATGCCGGAATACAACTTTTAAATGTAGAGTAGGAAATGTAGCAAAGAACTGTGGTTTATGGTCTGTACCAGTTAGGCCAGACCGTAATCATGGGAGAGCCTTGTATGTACTCCTCCACATGTCCTAGCCTAGCTAGCCATCAGGTTGGGACCACATGACTAGTACTGGCCAGTGAACTTTGAGCAGAAGTGGTATGTGTCACTTTGGGGCCATGGTTGTTAAGAGCTGCTATGCTCTCTTCATTACTTTCTCCTTTGCTGTGGTACCTCGTGGGCCACATGTTGTAGCTGGCAAATCTACAAATTGGAGGAGGTCTACCTGACCAAGATTGAACTCATTACATGAGCAAGAAACAAACCTTTGTGTGTTGGCCATCAAGAATTCAGTGGCTTATGTTACCACAGCACAAACAAGTATTATCCTGACTAACAAACTGGGAACTCTCTCTTGGTTTATAGATTTCCATTCAGAGACACGAATTACAAATATGGAGGTTGGTTCCTGGGGAAAATCGCCATGTTTGGATCTTATTTGTTTCCCTGAGCTTGAACTACCTGAAATAATAACTATGCTTTATATAAAAATTAAGAGAGTTAACAGCTAACAAATTAACATTTACAACATGTGAGTAATTTATTAGGCACTAACGGGGATTTTGTAGTGCTTTAGAAATAGTATTCACGGTTCTTACTGAGCTACAAGTTTGGAATGGTTTCTTCATAATATTTTTGGTATCTTCCTGGTGAATAAGGAAAATCTAGGTTGAAATGAACAACTTCTCTAAATCAATATTTTAGAAAGCCTCAAATTTTTTTTTTACATTTGTTCAGTTTATATATTCTACAATTAACCTTTTCATACTAGTTTATCCATAAAATGGATCTTTTACAAGGCATTACTTTTCATGTTATTTTTTTTTCTACAGAATTACATTTGAGTATTTTAGTTCCTGTTTTCTTAGAGATGCTGTTAGGCTTTGCAAAGATGAGTAAGTTACATATGTTGTCCTTAGAATTTCCCATATATAACAGAGACTGCTAACTACTCACCAAAACTTGCTTTCTCTCCTTTGTGGGCACACTTCCTTGAAGCTCTCTGTGTTATGTGACTGAGGACTCTCCAGTGGAATTTCTGAGGTCCAGCCTCTCCCAGGTCTAGCTCAGAAAAGCCTCCCACGTGTGATAATCCATCCCCAGTCCCCTTTTGCTGGCTGGTTATCAGTGGCCGAGGTAACCAGGCAGTCGTGTGTTGCAGATGGAAGAGTTTCTGTCAGACGGGTCACTAAATGACTGTCTGGAACAAAGGCCCCTCTCACCCCCAGAAACATTTGTCTTGGATAATGAGTGAGGAACAAATAACACGTCTCGAGTTCAGCCACTGAACATTCGGAGTTTGTTATTGCAAGGAGCATGACCCTCAAAGCAACATTTACTAGCTAATATAGCAATTCCAGAGTAAATATTTAAATTTTCAAAAATGATTAACGTGCATCTTAATTGGTAATGGTTCCCACTTAGAAGAAACAATGATTTCATTTTAAATAGTCCGCTAATTCTTTGTCTTGCTTTCATCATTCCAAGTTACTTGGCTCTTTCTGACAATAGCCAACAGCTAGCTAATAGTTACTCCAGTTAAGTAGGCCCTTTGTTTATCCATCTTCCTCCCACACTGTTTTATAAGGCCACATTCTGTGTTTACCAATCCAGAGAGCATTTACTCTTATTTAGAAGTGCAGTAGGAAAAAGAGAAGGAATAAATTTAAAATGTCAACACAAAGGTATTTTTTATGGGGCTGACTGAGACTCTGGCAGGTCGCTTTTCCAAAAAGTGTGGCTGCTTTGAGAAATTTACCAACATGTACAAGCGGCTCTGTGCTCGGCCTTCTGCCTCGTGCCCGTGCCAGAGATCTCGTTGTCCTCGATTCCTCTTTCTTTACATCATCTCCAGCCTCTCCGAGTCAGTCACCAGATGAGGTCAATTCAGTCTCCTTAGTCGCTTTTGAATCTGACTGTTACTATTTCTAGTTGAGGTGTCTGCTACGGGTCCCATGGATGCAGCTGTCCCTAACGGGCCTCCCTAGCTCCAGTCTTAATCCTTCCATGCTGTAACAGAACAACCTTCCAAAACCAAAACTCGGCACCTCAGGCCTTTGCTTTGAAATCCTCCCCTGACTCTCCCTTGCTTTTGGCATAAAGCCTAAACTTCTTCCAGTGGCTGGCAGGCCCTGCATCATCACCGAGGAATGCCTCTATTTTCTATCATGTCTTCCCTTCACCTGCACTGTCTTTTCTGTGCTCTGTTCTCCAGCCTCATTGAACCGTTCTTTAAAGACACCTTGCTCCTCAATCTTTGTTCCAGCTGTGGAACACGCCTCTTTCCCACCTTCTCAGCTCCCTGAGGTCTGGTCAGCTGCCCTTGACTTGTACTCCAATGTTGCCCCGCACTTCCTCTATCACAGAGGCTGTTGTGCTGTGTTTTCCTGATTGTTTGTCTATACTTCCCAGTGGGCTCTTCCGAAGGATCTCTATATGCTAAGTGTCTCTCCGGGTAATGACATCACATAGTAACACCTGGCTTCCTCTCCCTAGCAACCAGCCTCCTTGCAGTTTCTTCAGCCCAGGAACATGACTTGCTTTATAGCCAGGTGAAAACATTTCACACTGTAACCAAATGTCTGTGAAGCATTTTCCCATGCCTCCTCTCATTTGATCCTCACAGAAGTCCTGGAGTAGGAAGATAGGAGACTTGGTGGAATCCTGTTTTCTTTTCATTAGCTGGAAAAAGGAGATGTAGAAAGCTTAGAAACTTGACCCAACTGAAAAGAGGTAAGAAATGGTGGACCTTGAAAATGACTTCAGGTTTTCTCCCTATGCAGAATATAGTCAAACACTGCTGCTGTTAAATATTTTACCCTTTGTTCTCCAGGCGTGATATGCAATAATAATCTGCCTGGTGTTGATATTTATTGCTAACAGTTTCCTGAAAGAGAAGTTGAGGTGCTTCACTGTGCAGGGAAAAGGTTAGCTAAGTCAGAAAGCAGGCCTAATTCAGCAAGTTTATTCTTTATCTATAAAAGACTAAGTTGACTCACGCATGTGCAATACATATAAAGCCTTGCAGGTGCCAATTGCACATTTGTGTTTCCATCTGTCATTGTTGATCATAAATTTGGTTGACACTTCTATTATAGAGAAAGAGCAAGCGGCGATATTAAAATATTTCTTCTAATTAATTTCCTTTCAGTGTGTACGAATTCATGCATCAGACCACTAGTGATTATATATTGGTTACCAGCATAGCAATTTTTAGCTGGTGAGCTGCAAGAATTTTTAAAACATGCAATACTTATTTAGGGCAATGACCTCTTTTCCTTTATATTGTCAAATGAAAATAAATTTTTTAAGTAGAAAAGCAAAAACAGCCAACACAATAATAGCCATCCAGTGTGAATGAATGAAAATTATGCCTATTTTTCAAGCAAAAATTATATTTGGTCAGATCAGCAAATATATATATATATTTGGTGTGATTAGTTAATGTGCACCATGGGATGAAGAGAGTTGGCAATCGCTACCTTAGCATGTTGCCTGGCCTGACAAACATGTCCCGGACAGTGAGTAATAGCAGGATGTGTTAGAACCCAATCTTTTTTATTTTGTCTGTGAAGTAATATTTGAGGATATTCAAAGGAGGACTAAGGTCATTACCAGGATATCTTTCCAAATATTGAGAAATCGTCCATGCTGACAGCCATTTACAGGAGAAATGACCGAGTTCTGGATATATTTTGATGATTGAACTAACAGGACTTGCTGGTGGGTATGAATGAGTGCATGCTTGTAAGTTATATTTGCTTGGTGAAACTGCTCATGAGAAGATAATGTCGTAGTGATGGTTAAGGTTATTTATTGTGAAGATTAGGTGTCAAAACATACATACGAAGTTCCAGCCTAGCGTGGCGCTTGGCATTTTGTCTGTACTCAAGCAGTATTATTTTCCTATCTGTGACTGTCTTATTAAGACCAGGTAGCTAAATGCACTATTAGAGCATGCTGCTCCTAAGCAAAACTGGGCAGTGGGCGAAGCTAGTGTCCGCCTCTGCCGGCACTTCTGCAGCCCATCCCTTGTCCAGCCCAGAATCTGCAGACAGTCTTGGGGTCAGGGCCTCTCCTCTGACCCAGCCCTCGATTTGTCTCTGCAGCTCTCTGAGTGTCAGACTTTATTACTGTTATGCCTCATTCTTTTCCTCCAATTGAACCTGCTCCTTTATTTTTTTATTGTTAAAAAATTTTTAATTGATGTTTAGAGAGAGGAAAGATTAGAGGGAAAGAGGGGGAAACATTAATATGAGAGCGAAACATCGATCGCTGCCTCCTGCACGCCCTACAACACGGACATGTGTTGAACTCGCAGCCTTTTGGTGCATGGGATGATATACCTGGGGCCAGGGCTGCTCCTTTATTTTTTCCCTTAGAAATTTTGTGGTTTGTCTTTACTTCTTTGAATATTGCCATTTATGACCCCACTGTTTTCTCTGCCTATGATTTAAGCATTAGGTAACATAACATAGTGTTTACTCTATTGCCAGCTTTCTGGATTTAAACCATGGCCCCGCCATCCAACCTTTCTAACCTTTGTCAAGTTACTAAACCTCTTTAGTCCTCATTTCTGCCATGTATACATTGGGGTTGGAAGCTGTTAAAGCTGTGAGGATAAAGGAGCTAATTCTTTCAATACGTTTGGAATGGTGTGTAACACGTGAAGGGCACTAGGTAAGTGTTAGCCATTAAGTAGTTATTGTCATACCTGGTGGCTTCAGCTGACTCTGCATGTCACTTCTGTGCTGAGTCCCACATCTCTGCGCTCCTCTCCTTTCACCTGTTCTGTGATCGTGTTTCTGCTTGGATGTCCACCTTAAATTCAAACTCAGTATTCAGCTCTAAGCTTATCAGCTTTTCTCGGGAGCAGAGTGCTTTGGCTACAAGTAGCAGAAAACCCAAACAAAATTGGCTTAAACAACAAAGAAAGTTATCTCTCTGATAACAAGAAGTCCAAAGGTAGGGTGGATCTGAGGTTTCATAATCCCGTTCTCAGTTGTGTCTCAAGGACCCAGCTCCTTCCCTCCCCTCAGCATTTTGACTTGTCCTTTTAGGCTGGCTCCCTTCACCTCAAGACAAATTTTAAGGCAACGTGTGCATATGGCAGCTCCCTTAAAGAATCCTCCCCTGTCCCTCTCTTCCCCATCTTCACACAGATCTAGGAAACTGTCCTAATCTGATCAAGGAGACTAGAATTCCCAATTTTAGCTTAGACTGGCCAGCGTCCATTCCTGAGTAAAATGACTGTGTGTATGTGTTGGGGGAGGGTGAACACCTGAGCAGAATCACAGGTCTGCTGGCAGAGAAGAAGGGTTGGGGGATGACTTTGGGTAGAGGGCATATGGTGTCTGCTGCAGTGTTTGAAATATTTTGCAATTCTTTTCATTACATTCCACATATAAGGGAAATCAGACCCACAGCTGTCAGAGGGGCGGGGAGCAAGGGGTGGTGGCTGATGAAAAAGGTAAAGGATTAAGGAAAGAAAAAAAAACAGCCAACCTTGTAGCCAGACAACAGTATGGTCATTAGCAGAAGGAAATGGGGGTAAGGGAGGCAGGAGAGAGGAGAGGAGGGATAAAGAGTGATAGAAAGAGACATGACTTGGGGTGGTGAACCCACACTCCAACATACAGATAATATATTATAGAATTGTACGCCTTCAACCAAATAATTTCATTAAATAATGAAATTATTATTAACCCCAATCAGTTCAATAATAAATGAAAATGAAGAAAACTGTTTCACAATTAGAAGTTAAAAATAAGTAAACAATGAAGAAGAGTTGGGATCCCCACAGAAGTCAGGGAAGCTAGGTAGTGGGTATTGTAGAAGATCAAGTCAGACCGAGGAGCAGGGCCGAAGCAGAGGTGTGAGGTGCACGTGGCATCCTCAGTGACAGGAGGAGGAGGCGGGAAGAGGAGCCCCATTTGGTTTCCAGGTTCTTCTTGGCTAAGGAGATAGCCCTTCGTGGATGTGAGGATGACAACTGGAGGAGGTTTCATTGGTGAGGGGTTAGTTGAGTTAAATGCTAACACAGGTTGAGTCTGAAATGCCTGTGAGACATCCCAGTGGAAGTAGTTCAAGGGCAGTTGGAAGAAATGTTCAACTTGGAAATGTAGCCTTTAACAATAATGCTTGTGCCCTAACCGGTTTGGCTCAGTGGATAGAGCGTTGGCCTTTGGACTCAAGGATCCCAGGTTTGATTCCGGTCAAGGGCATGAACCTTGGTTGTGGGCACATCCCTAGTAGGGAGTGTGCAGGATGCAGCTGATGGATGTTTCTCTCTCCCTTCTTCTCTGTAAAAAAATCAATAAAATATTTTTAAAAAAAGAATTCTCATTTCTCCTCAAAAGTCCTGCTCTTGCCCGTTTCTTTATTCTGATGCTATTTCCCAGTCTCCTTTGAGCCCTCCTCTTCCTTTTTATTTTCCTTTAAATATTTTTATTGATTTCAGAGAGGAAAGAAGGGGAGGGGGGAGAGAAATACCAGTAATGAGAGAGAATCATTGATCGGCTGCTTCCTGCACCCCCTTACTGGGGATCAAGCCCACAACCCTGGCATATGCCCTGACCGGGAATCGAACTGTGTCCTCCTGGTTCACAGGTCGACGCTCAATCACTGAGCCACGCCAGCCAGGTGAGCGTTCCTCCTTATTGATGGCCTATCAGGGTCAACAGTCTTTTCCCTTTCTTCTGAAGGAATCCACTGTCTCTTGTGAAGCCATCTCTTCAACCACTGTCTGTGTGCCAAGACATCAGTGTAATTGTGTGAGTCAAGTAACCATCAGCTGTTCAAAGTAACTCAGAATTTGCAGAGCCAACTAATGTATTTGACCTACTTGTTTAAAAGCCCATAAAAACTTACATTTCAAAAAACAAAACTCTCAAACTAAAATACTTCTACCCCCAAGCCCAGGAAATTGTGGTAAGTGGACAGGTTATTTAAAGGCGTATTAAAGGCCTTCCCTGGGCGGATGACTTGGTTGGTTGGAGAGAAGTCCTGTATACCAGCACAGTGTGCACACCAGCTTTTCTGTGCTTTGGTCAAGGAGTGTGTGTGTCCCATGGCCCATTATAACATGGCCCTAACAACTAATAATACGGCCCTGCCTAACTGCGAGAAGGGGTTGAAGTGTGAGAGTAGATAGAGGGAATGTTTGGGGTTCAAACTCTTTGCCATAATATTTAAGGTATTAAAAAAAAGCAACGTATACATCAGATTACATGGTATATGTATGTGTGTATATAGACCAAGGTAACCCCAAAAAAGTGTATACACACTTTGAATAATTATTAATTCCATTGGGTTAAATTTGAAAAGAAACATTTGGAATTAATAATTATTCAAAGTGTGTGTACATTTTTGGGGACACCTTATCTATGTATGCATACAGATATATATAATTTTATTTTTTTAAGTAAATATGCATTCATGGGCTATTGGCACAGAAAGTTTTCTGAAATGACACATAAGAAGTTATTAACAAGAGGGACCTCTAGAGAGTGGGTTTAAGGCCACCCTTAACGGTATAGTTTACTTTCTACCTCCTATTAATATATATGAAAATGGTAGAATTAATGTGTGTTCATTTTCATGGGTTTTTCCCCCATCTGTTTTAAGTTGACTCCATGAAATCCTTCGTGAAAAAGAAAATCAATTTTGAGAAATCAGAATTGTACAGCTGATAATGTTTCTTAAATGAAATTAATGTATTCCTCTTCTCTGTATATGTATATATAATATGTGTAGAGTAGACAGAATAGCAAAATCCACCTATTCTTGCACTTCCTTCTGTTATTTAGCTAAGCCTTGCCGGTTGCCAGTGTTAAAACATGGGAAATGCCATTCACCATTTACTCGGCACCACTCCTTTCCTGAATCTGCTGGAGCTAAAGGGCAGGCAAAGAAATAAGCAATTCATTCATAGTGAACAAGCGGGGGACTGACGAGTATTGCCTTGGGAAGCCAAACACCCAGTGAGCTACAAAAATACAGTAACAACAACAAGTTACAGTAACAGATGGCACAATCCCGACTCCTAGGAGAAGTATCTAGAAAGTATATCCATCTCTTTATGAGGCATTCAAATACGAAGGTTCACTTTTAGCTAAAGCACCCTTTTTACAAAAATGGGTCTATATGAAATACACAGTAAAGATACATTTAAAATCTAATAGGAAAAAAACCCTCCACAAAACAGCCTTACCCCTGAGGTGTGGTGGTAGAAGGTTACTTTGGCACTCATGCTCTTCCACCTTTCTTACAACCCTCGGAGGACAGTGTCACCCCTGAAGTTGGATATTGCCTGAGAAGGATGTGGTTAGAGATGGTGGTTAGAGACTCTGGAAGGGTCCCTAAAGCCCCAGGAGAGAACTTGCAGCCTCAGACAGGATCAGCTCTTCCAGGATCAAGTCCAAGGTCTAGGGTTCTTTGGAGCATCAACTCCGACCTTGATGTCCTTACCTGCTACCTAGACCAGGTTCAACTCTGCTATAGATGTTGGCTTTTTAAGTTAGTACATTTTCTTTCAAGGAATTCTTTTGGTTTTGAGGTTATTCTTTTATATTTTATGTATAAATGCTGTCTCATATTGATGGTTTTATTAGTTGTCTCTGCCAATCAATCACCTCATCATAGATCTTATCTCTCAAACTAGACTCTGTTATTATGAGGGCATCATACCGCCAAGTGAAGTCTGCTACAAACTTTTTGGGTCTTGATATCTCTGGACTGGCTCCCATCATCATAATCTGGTTCACAATAAGTGTTATGTTCAAAAAGATATGTCTTTTCTGGTCAGAAATATCTGTGAAGCTTGTTTTGTAAAGGATTAGGCATGAAGTCAAATTGGATTAAAAGTAAGTACTACAAATTTTGTTTTCCTGGTGTGGCTAAGAGTGCTGAACTACCACAGATCTTATTAAAATTTAAATGATTGTAAACATAAGCAATAAAAACAAATAAATGCTTATGTTTTCTGAGGTTTTTATGTACTTTGAATTAGAGTTGATAAACTGTTCTTGAGTATTATGCATTATAACATGGCCCAACTGTGTATGACTAACACCCAGTGTGCACTATACGGGACCTCACCATGAGAGGGTAACAAAATGAGGTCACTGATCTCGCTCTTGGCTGTTCACTGTAATGTCAAATTGCCATAAGCGTTTCCGAGCGCTGTTTCCATACTTACCACGGCCAAGCAACAATTTGCAGCTGGACCACTTGGAGTAACACTGTTCTAGAAACTATTGGAGACTATAAAGAAACGTGGAAACACTTAAAATATTAAATAGCAATACAGAATTCCATAGCTTAAAGGGTAGTAGAAGAGATATCCCCAGTGCAGCACCCGAATAATTGGCAAGTTATAGAGAAGTTAACATCCTCAACCGCCAGCAGAGCAAGAGGTCATTCGGGCTCGACAGACAGGGGTGCCAAGGAGAGTCTCATGAAGAGCACAGAGGGAACTGCATGATTTCTTAAGTGATGGTAGATGTTTAAAAGTATAAATTGGGCTCTAACTGGTCTGGCTCAGTGGATAGAGCGTCAGCCTGCGGACTGAAAAATCCCAGGTTTGAATCTGGTCAAGGGCATGTACCTTGGTTGCAGACACATCCCTAGTAGGGGGTGTGCAGGAGGCAGCTGATCCATGTTTCTAACTCTATCCCTCTCCCCTCTTCTCTGTTAAAAAATCAATAAAATATTTATAAAACATATATATATATATAAATTGGATCTATCTTATTTTATGAGTAATTGTAGTATCTTGATTAGTTAGTGAATTGAGCTACATAAGGCATAAGTAAACATTCATCATACCTATTAGTCATATGTAAATACTGATTTTACTACATAAATCTTAAAGACAATATTTGGCTGCAAAGGCAACTTCCTTGCTTGTCTTTTTTTTTCCAGTTACAGTTGACATTCAATATGATTTTGTATTAGTTTTAGGGGTACAGCATAGTGGCTAGACAACCGTATACTTTACATGGTAGTTCTCCCCTTCCCAACCTTTCCAGTACCCACCTGGCACTGCTTATGTTCTGATTTTAAAAATTAAATTTAAAAATTTCAAATGAAAAGTCTTTGTTCTTTTGAATCATGACCGGCCCCTGGGGTTAATTGCCGTGTTTGAACCAGCTTCTTTACGAGAGGGAGCACTCAGTCAGGTTCCTCTGAAAAGCTGTTTCACAGATGTTGCTTGGTGGTAGGGAGCAGCCTTGCCAGCTCCATCTTCCTTTTCCGTGTGCGCCGTGTCGTCTCGATTGCCTCACTTCCTCTGCAAGAGAATGACTCCAGGTCCCAGGGTCGGGGCATTGTTTTACACAGTGTCTGTTACCTATTTATGGCATTAGAACTTGCTGTTAGTCATCGCCAGATATTTAATGGGAATTACCATTACACCTGGCAATTGGCAGTGTTCACTGTGCTATATACAAGTCACAGATGAACTTTTTTTATTCCCTAAACTAGTCTTATTATTTTTAAACATGAGTCCCATTTTAAAATAGGATAATAACACTTAAAATCTACTATTTGTAGGCCCTGGCTGAGCAGTTCACTTGGTGAGAGCATTTGATCCCGGGTCAGGGCACATGCCAAGAATCAGCCCCCGCCCCCCCCCCCCCCCCCCCCCCAACATCCCTCTCACCCTTCCTCACTCTTTCTAAAATCAGTCAGGTATGGGTGTTTCTTTTCCTTTGTCTATTTATATTAAACTAGAGGCCTGGTGCATGAAATAGTGCATTGGGAGGGGGGTGGGTGTCCTTCAGCCCAGCCTGCTTCCTCTCCAATCTGGGACTCCTTGAGGGATGTCTGACTGCCCTACATGGATCGGGCCTAAACGGGCAGTTGGACATCCCTCTCACAATCCAAGACTGCCGGCTACCAATTGCTCACCTGTCTACCTTCCTGATTGCCCCTAACCGTTCTGCCTGCCAGCCTGATCACCCCCTAACCATTCCCTTGCCAGCCTGATTCATGCCTAACTACTCCCCTGCCAGCCTGTTTGCCCCTAACTGCCCTTCCCTGTGGGTTTGGTCACCCCTAACTGTCCTCCCCTGCAGACCTGGGTCCCCCTCAACTGCTCTTCCCTGTAGGCCCAGTCACCCCCAACTTCACTCCACTGCCAGCCTGGTCACCCCTAACTGCCCTCCCTTGCAGGACTGGCCCCTCCCAACTGTCCTCCCCTGCTGACTATCTTGTGTCCACATGGGGACAGGATCTTTTGACCACATGGGGGCATCATCTTTTGTGTTGGAGTGATGGTCAATCTGCATATTACTCTTTTATTAGATAGGATAGAGGCCTGGTACACGGGTGGGGGCTAGCTGGTTTGCCCTGAAGGGTATCCCAAATCAGGGTGGTGGTTCCCTTGGGGTGTGGGGTGGCCTGGGCAAAGGGCCTGTGGTGGTTTGCAGGTGGGCCACGCCCCCCGGTGACCCAAGTGGAGGCCCAGGTATTTGGGATTTATTTACCTTCTACAATTGAAACTTTGTAGCCTGGAGCAGAGCCAGGTCTTCTGCCCACTCCATGGCGGCAGTCATTGAAACTTTGTTGCTTTAAGTGGAGGCCTGGGCCCTCCAGGGTGAGCAGAAAGCTTGGCTTCCTCCATCGCCGGAGGCAACCCAGGCCTCCCTCCTGCTTTCTCTCTGGTGTAGTAGCCATCTTGGTTGGCTTAATTTGCATAATTGCTCCTGATTGGCTGGTGGGTGTGGCTTGTGAGTGTTGTGGAGGTACAGTTTGCATAATTACTCTTTTATTAGATAGGATGCCACAAGTTCATATTGATATTCCTCCTTTCCTTCCAGCACCATGGGTTGCTCTTAGCCTTCTCCCTCCCGTATCTGTCATTTCTTTCTGTAGTAGTGAGAAGCCTGCCTCCCGTCACCCTCAGCACCTCCACTCATGTTCTCATTCTCCTTGTATGGAACTGATTTCCCCACCACATGGGCCACCTCTTTGCCTCCTACCCTGCTGGACACCCCAGCGGCACCAGTCAATCCTGATCCTGGCCCCGCCACACAATTGGACTGAGCCAGCAGAATCCTCGGCCCCAGATCTTGCAGACATGCTGGCCACGCTAGCCAAATCCTTGACTTTTTAAACTTAGACAAATTATAAGCAAAAATTTGAGACAAAGTATTTCCTGAAATTATAAAATAAGAATATTAATAGCTTTAGCTATTTAATGACACAGGTTAGTTTCCATTCTTATTCACAGAGGACAATGGAACCTTAGTAAAGATTTGGAATTTATAAGTAGGCTTATTTCCTCTTACTTTTTGAGATGTAATATCACCAGACAGGTGGAGTGTAGAGAAACTGCTGCTAAAATGAGCAAGGCCAAGCTAGAGGACAGCTACTTTCTGAGGGCAGCTGATACTTTTCTTCTTGGTCTATGGAGCTCTGGATTCACAATCATTGTCGTTGGGGTGACACATAAACAAAAGATAAATATTAGAGTATTTTCTTAAATTGGCAACCCATCTACTCACACACATTCCTTTCTCAGTTTGATCTAGCAATAAAAATGATTTAATTTCTGCTCTAGGAACTACAAAAAAAATTAGGGAAAATTATTTGTTTTTTCCATTTCCTGATGTATTTGATCTGTTTTTAGTTTTTGACTCTTTTTCTTTGCCACCACATTCTTATTCTCTTAGTTCACTTCCTGGTGTCTGGTATTCCTGAGCACAGACCACACTTCGTTATTTTCACAAGTGGAGGACTGACTGGATAATGAAGAGTGGTAGATTATCATGTTTGTCTTTGGAATGTGTTGATTTTTTGAAATTGAATATGGGCCCATTTAATACTTTGAGGTTTTTTTTTTCTTCTAATGAATCTCTTAATGGTTCCAGGTCTCTCCTCCTTTAGTAAATATTCCCTTGGATCCCACAGTGGTGTATTAGGAATGAGTAATAATAAATTAAAATATGGCTCATCATTTCTTAGGAAACGCAACTACAATATAGGAATAAGCTGTAAACTGCAGCACCTCAAGTATCATTTAAAAATGAAAGCGCCCGACCTAACCCGTGCACCAAAATTCCTGGTCAGAGCACACGCCCAGGTTTTGGGCTAGATCCCCAGTAGGAGGTGTGCAGAAGGCAGGCAGTCTATTATGTTTCCCTCTCCCTTCATCTCTCTCTCTAAATATCAATAAAAATTAATTTTAAATGAAAACTCTCTGCAGTCTGGAATAGTTGATGTCTTTCACCTTTTCTGTCTTCTTTAAATCCCTCCCAATTCAGCTGCCTTCTTTTTACTATAAAAACTCGACACCAAGACAAACAACCATTGTTGAGGGGCCCCCATGAGTAGTGTCGAGTGAGCATAGAAGAGTTAGAAGGCTTTAGCTAAAGTTAGAAATGGCAAAATTTTATCCAAGGGCCTTAGGATTTGCAAATGGGTAAACACTGCCGGGCATCCCGAAGAAAACTTTGGGAGTTCTTATCATGAACAGGACATTTTTTAGACGAATCAGTCCTGCGTTCTTCGCCTCTGTTTTGGTCTGAGGTGGTTGTCTGGGTAATGGTGCCAGGTGGTCTGTGCAGGGAAACTTTCTTTCCCAAGGTCTTCACCTGAAGATTCTTTCCTGTATTTCCCTAGTATTTACAGGCCTCTGGGTATCGATGCACTGGAAGACCCAAAAGTGTCTGTTACCAGGCTAGTTAAAGCAAGGATGTAATCATGTCCTCATGCCTCCAGCTATTTGATTTTTAGTCACTTAGCAGCAGCATCCGTTTCTCAGCAGCATTCGGTGTGTCACTTGGAGATGCCGTCTGATGTTCTGAATTTCCCTTTAGGAGTCGTGGACCTCAGAGCTGAGACAGTATTGCCACCGGCCCGAGAAGGAGTCTGGGCCTGCAGACACTCCCCGCTGGAATACTGAGTGTGCCAATTTAACCTCCCTCCCTCCCCAGGGCTACTGTCCACAGTCCAAAGGCAAGGCCACCTAAGTGACATAGATTCTACACTCCTGATAGGAGAAAGAAGTTAACCCCTCGCTCTACCTTAGACACAAGGAATGTTATTTAAAAAAAAAAAATGCTTTACAGAGGAAATGTGCCTTAATGGGTGTTACAGACGTCTGACGAGCAGAGCCAAGGAGAGCTGCTGACAACATTGCTGGCCCATCAGTCAGTCATTCAATAAATATTTTTGCTGGTTTTAAAATCCCCTGCTTAATTCTATGGTGGCCCAATAGAACCACATGGCTGTGGTGCATCTGTGAAACATTCAGGGTTTCCCCTACTCTTACATAATCCATTCTGTGGTAGACATAGATCTCCCTTCCAAGCCAGTCAGTGGGCAGCGTGGCTTTGTCTTTCAGACTTCTCCAAGCAAGAGATGATAATTAGGTGATTGGTTAAATTAATATTTAACAAACATAATTAGCAACATATGCGAAAAACAGCTGAGGTGGTTGGTTCTTGGCACAGTAAGTGCACAGTACATATCAGTTCAGTGTTATTGAACTTAACACAGGTGTTATCACAGAAACTGAAATGGAAATAACTCGTTCACCGACTACTGAAACGATTGTTTCTCTTCGGTGTCTCCAGCCACGACGACTCCTCAGTTTGTACCCAAAACGGAGTAGATTCAAGAACACCTGGAAAAACCTGGCTCTAAATACACCAGAGCCTTCACTTGTTATGAAAAGTGGTTAGTGGGCTGACTAGATTTTCGGTCCTTTACTAAATTAGACAGAGTTGTCAAAAAGGGATAGTGTATACCTGTTAGGTCACCCAGAGAGCGTCAGGGCATGGAATGCCAGTGTAAGATGAAGGGGCTTCCTGTGAGCATGAATGTGAGGGTGGGATGGGCTAAGAACCTTCCTCACTTTATCCTTTTTATTTTGAGATTATTTTTTGTTTGTTTGTTTTTAAGAAGAGTGTTTGGTACAATAGTATAAGTGGTTTATAGTATTATTTAAAATGCATATTGTTATCAATTCACATAATTGTGCATTCCTGCCAATGAGTTTTCTGACTTAGATCCAAATATCCTGCACCTTCCTGGGCAGTATCCTATATAATAAAGATGTAATATGAAAATGGTCGTTACTCCATGAAGCTTAAGATCGACCACATAACGACCAAATCACGGATCAGCAGGAGGTTGGGGACAGAGAGCTCTATAGGCAGGCAATAGAGAGCTACAGGAGGGGACAGGGCAGCAAGCTATGAAGGAGGGAGGGGGGCGGAGGGAGCTGCAAGAGGGTGAGGCAGCAGGCAGGGAGCTACTGGAGGGTGGCAGCGAGCTACTGGGGAGTACTGGATTCATGTGCAGGGCTACTGGTTGATTTATAAATAGACTAACTCCTTGGTTAAGGCAAATTCCAGTTAACTACTTCCCTAAGCATGCCTACTAGCCAAACGGTTACTGTAATAGAAGTCCTCTTTTAAATGAAATAGATGGGAAGGAATAAATGTATAACTTGAGCCCCAGGTTGAAGGAATTATATTTATTACTTGTGCATCAGAAGAGAAAATAGAGTATCATGTTATTAATAGGAAAATTTCATTCTTATGTTTTGATCTAACTTTGTTCATAGGCTGACAGTGTAAAATATATAACATCTTGCTTGTGGTGTGTTTGTCTGCTACTCACTTTAATTGGCATATGAGTATTTAAATGTCCATCTATTGGTCTGAGGGTCTAATTTCTAAGGACTCTTACAGACCCTTCTAGTGGCTTCACTGCAGTCCAGTTCATTGATCCCTGCATTCCCTCCATTAGGATTTTAGCCAAATTGATCAGTCGGTTAAATAGTGCTTAAAAGTGGTAGGGTGGCAAAGGATGGTCAAAACCAGTTACATACCGTGATATGGGTTTGGTAGGCTATGAACCTCTTATAATCCCATGGAAAAGACAGCTTTTCTTGCATGATCCAACCTAAACCATTTCAGGATTCCCTGGGTTGAAGTTGCAGGTGCTCTGACCTAACAATGTCCTCACCACAGCAGTTGTAGAAACTGTCCATTGTAAAGTGATTGGCTGACTGAGTGCCCTGTGAGACTTCCCAATATCCTTCCCCGCGTAGTGACAGACTTAAAATCTGGACCCTTTTCAGACGCTCCAGCTGACAAAACCTGAAAAGCCACGTGTTCACAGATGTCAACACATCCTGCTTATCTGTGGGCATGGTTTGCTGTGCTACACGTGACAGATTACTTTGTGTCATTGAGGACTGTCTTGTTTTCATTGACATATTACTATAAAATGTTCTGTTTCTTCTTGCCAAGTGAATGAGTTGGTAAAAGTGTCTCTCATAGTCAAGAGAATGATTTAGACAGTGTACGAAATTTGTGCATGGATAGGGTCCCTAGGCCTGGCCAGCAATCAGGGCCAATCTGTGGGTGCCTGGCAGGGTGATCAGGGCCCCCCATTGGCACCCGCCTTGGCTGACCTGGTGCCACCCGCTCCAGCAGGGCAATTGGGGAGTGCCCTAGCCTGCTCACTAGCCGGCCCCACCCCATGCCACCATCGCCCATCGCTTTCCTCTGCGGGGCGACCAGCAGAGCAATTGGGGGGCCTCCACTGGCACCTGCCTTGGCTGGCCTGGGGCTTGTGGACTAGGAGCAGCTCCTGCGTTGAGTGTCTGTCCCCTGGTGGTCAGTATGCATCATAGCAACTGGTTGTTCCACAGGTCATTCTGCCATTCGGTTGATTTGCATATTAGGCTTTTATTACATAGGATTTACTTTTTTAACCAAATTGCCTAGGACAGTGTTCCACAAACTTTGGCTCGTGAGCCACATGCAGCTCATGATCCGTAGTTTGCCACTCTGTTGACCAATGAGTTTGCTGACCACTGGCCTAGGACCTCAGTACAGAGTCTTTATAGGGGAGGAAGAGTTGTGTTGTTTCTCCTGTTTTCTTACAACAGGAATGTGGAGTCACCAAGTGACTTGACATGATCCAATGTAGTTACTAAAAAAATTTTAAATAGAACCCCTGTATATGTCCTCCCACTTTTAGATGCTCTTCTTGCTTTTCCGTTGCATGTTGTCTCCCTGCAGCATTTGCCCGCCTTGCTTGGTGCTTATTATTGGTTGATCTCCCTGTGTTTGCTGTCCTCGGTGGTTTTCCTTTTGTGTCTAAGAGATCGGGTTTCATTCGATTGTGAGAGAAAGAAAAGTGAAAGACATCTTTGACTGGATAGCTCTCAGGTAATTGCCACTCAGCACAGCCTGTCCAAACCATGGCCACCTCCTAAAATTCTGCTCCTCTTCTCCTGTCCCTGTTCTCCGCCCCTCCGTACACAGCTGCGTGGCTTCTGTGAGAAGCCCTGACACCTCCCTCTTTCTCACCTCTCACATCCCGAAAGTTGTCCGGGCTGATCAGTGCTGCTTCCTCCTTAAAGCCAGCCCACTTCTCCATCTCCACTGTTCCCTCTCAGCCCACACGGCAGCCTGCCCATCCCGGGACTAACGCCTACGTGAAGCCTCTCTGCTCTGTCACCGGGCACTCCATTCTTCCCACCTGCATCTTCAACCCAGGGAATCCTGAAATGGTTCGGCTTGGATCATGCAAGAAAAGCTGTCCTTTCTATGGGATTACAAGTATAAGAGATTCACTGTGATTAGTACTTTGACCATCTTTTGCCACCCTACAACTTTTAAGCACTATTTAACCGACTGATCAATTTGGCTAAACTGTGATTAGTACTTAAAACACTGCCCTTGGCCTGGCTGGCATGGCTCAATGGTTGAGCATAGTCCCAGGAGATCACAGTTCGATTCCTGGTCAGGGCACATGCCTGGGTTGCGGGCTCAATCCCCAATGTGAGGTGTGCAGGAGGCAGCCAATCAATGATTCTCTCTTATCATTGATGTTTCTCTCTCTCTTTCTCCCTTCCTCTCTGAAATCAATTTAAAACAAAACAAAAACAACAACAACAACAATAACTCTGCCCTTGGAATCAAGACCAAACCTCCTGCAAGGCCTGATGCACATTCCACCCTCTCCTCGCAAACATCTTGTTGTCTGTGCTATGGAGCAGTCCCATTGTCCTGCTCTGGTTCCTCAGACACTGGTCCCCTCCCGCCCACTGTGGGGTGCGTGTCCCTTCCCCTCTTGTTGAGTGTCGGCCCCTCTCGTTACCTCGCCTTGTGGCAGAGACAGCACTTGCCTGTTTCCCTTCTCCCATGGCTCCCAGCACACGCACGGCTTGGAACATGGGCCTGAGTAGCTATGTATTGAGTGAAGGAACAAATGAACACCAATAAGTAGAAAGACAGCAGTCAACACATTTAGAGTGAATATGTTTCTACAAGGCATGCCTTAGCAAATAACAAAAATGTGTTGAAAAAACACTCATTATCTTAAAATGTATTTACCAAAAATACATGTTTTCCTATTGACAAACATACAAACAAAATGTAAACTACATTTAGCCAGGCGTCTGCTGACCACACGTTCTGGTTAATACCTTTCGTGCTGCCCGCATGAAGAGATGTTGGTCTCGAGAAGGAAACCAAGACCTGAACTCAGGAAGTCAGAAAAACCACCGCCAGTGCCATCGCTGGTTTCCTACGGCCTGTGGAGGGACTGTTGGCTTTAGGGGGTCCGTAGGAACCGCTAGAACACTTGCCCGACATGATGCAAGAGGGCCCGTGATTCATTATGATAACAGAAGCGACCCTTGCTATGAAGATAACCAACACAGCCCAAAGGCAGTGCTCTGGACCAGGGACCTGCGTGTGGGAAGATGCCTCCCGCCATTCATTCAGCCCGCAGATTGCTCAGAATGGGAAGAGGACTTCGTTTATTGCCCTCTTACCACAGCCGGTAGTGTGCTGAGCGTTCCAGCGCATGGGGTATCTCATTTCCTGTGACAGTGCTGTGAGGTCACTGCTCCTACTGCCCTACTGATGAAGAAAGTGGGGCACAGAACCTGGTACATCTGACACTAATATAGCATTGCATGTCCACTGTGATTGAGAAGTCTCTAAAAAAGAGAAGGTGTGACCCAGAAAGGTGAAGTAGCATGCACAGTCATAGAGCTAGAGCTAGTTAGTGCTGACTGCAGTCAGGTGCTGCGGTGCACTTCTTAAGGCTCCCTTTCTGTCCCCTGCGGGAAGGGGCCAGGGATACCCATATGCTCCACTGGGGGACAGTGAGGGTGTTTCTGCAGCATTCTCTCCCAAGATTCCAAGTAAAGTGTCCTCTTCTTAAGGTGGTGGAAGCTGAGGAGTGCCTAGAGCTACCTACGTGGAGACGGTGTAATCACAGAGCTAGTTCAGATGTCAAGTAACGTCTATTTTAAGATGCCAGCTTTGAACCAATCCTCCCACTTCTAAAGCTGGGTGAGGTATCCTTTCTCTTAAGATTCCAAGCATCCTTTCTATCTTGGTGGTTATCTTAAATCTTTTCTGAAACAGTGCAATGGTGTGTGTGTGTGTGTGTGAAAGAGAGAGAGAGAGAGAGAGACATACGCGTGCATGGGTGTAAGAGGAGAATGATAAATAAATATGTAAATTTTAAACCATCTTATCATGGGAAATTTGAACTGCATAGTACTGTTTATGCAGACCTTTGAGTACAATAATGCAATTTATTCTTCTCTGTAACTCGGGCTCTTGGCCTCATGCCTGGCACTTTTTAGTTACTCATATGTTTAGGAATATACACAATCAGTAACTAGCAGAGCCAGGATTCAAACCCAGTGCCGAGGGGCCGTGGGACACGAACACTAATAGTCTCTCTGACACACAGACCCTGCCCAGCTCAGGAACGTGCAGTCTAACAAAGCGGGTAAAGCAGGTGGAGCCGTCCCGTAGAGACCATGATTTTGCCAGAAGCAGTAGAAACACGATGCTTTCACCCTTGGCAGAGATCCTCGTCTAAGAATCAGGGAAGGTGAACTGAACCGAATTGAAACTTGGCAGTTTGCTCATGAACATTGCAAAAGTTCGGTGCCTCAGGAAAGAAAGAGGTCAAAGTTCTGTGTACTCTGAAAGTAAAACTGCAATATAGGGTGCCCTTTTGACATGGGCCAGCATCGTTAGCTAAAAAACCCACACCCAGGAAACAGAAACTCACATGTCATCGGTGGAAGTTTCAATTGCAGCAACCTCTTTGGAGAATAATATGACAGTCATTCCTAAGTTTAAATTACACATACCCTTTGAACCAGCACCTTTAAGTGTCAAAACGTGTATTACGGATACATATACATATACTTGTTCATATATAGAGAATATATGCCATTATATTATATTTGCATTGTTCCTAGTACCAAAACATTGATTGCAAACTGAATGTTCATCCATTAAGGATTTATTATATTATATGATATGAAATTAAATACTATTGCAGGCATAAAAAATGAAACTCTTCTCTATTTATATGAAATAAAAAATATGTAAATTTTAAACCGAGATATCTATTTTAATTAGAGAAAAAGGTCACTGGTGTAAAAAACTGTATGTGTGCATTTGCGTGTGTGGATAAACTATTTCCAGAAGAGTTCACAGCAAAGTGATGAAGGAAGCTGTGGAAAAGATGCAACACTTGTCGCTAGCTCTTCATTTATATCTTTTGAATCGATTGCCAAGTCTGTATTGTCTATTCAAGGTCAATAAAATTTTAATCCTACTGTATAAAGAAGCTTGGAAATTGGATTTTTAGAAACAACTTTTAATTTCTGATATAATTTTAAGTGTACTGAAAAATTGGCAAGAATACCACAAGAAACTTCCTTGGAGCAGGCCTTGCGCTTAGCAGTTATGTCTCTGACTTCTTATAATCTGGAGTATTATTCAGCCTTTCTCTGTTTTCTTGACTGCAAAACTCTTCAGTTATTTTATAGCATATACTTCAGTGTAGGTTTGTCTTAGGTTTCCTCCTGATTGGATTCAGGTTCTATGCTGTTGGGTAAACACTACAGCAGTGATTGCTGTGTGCTTTTCACTGCAGCTCAACAGGAGGCGCTGTGCTCACCGGGGATCTCAGCCCCCGAGTGTGGGAGACCAGGCTCTCTCCTTCAGGGCACCCGCAAATGCTTTGAGGTCATTTTGTGGCACTGGAGCTGGGGACTTGAATCCCCCCTCATCCATCACATTCACCACTTTGTTCAGCAATGTTAGGAGCTACCAGCCAACCTCATTCATATGCAGGTGTCCCCCAAAAATGTATACACACATTTTGAATAATTATAAAGGCAGCGTGTATTAAAATACATTTCCTTTTCAAAATTGAGCTCTCTGCTGTTACAGTGTGTATACATATTTGGGGGAACACCCTGTTTTTGTTCGTTTTCCAAAAATGCTCCAAAGTGTCATACAGCTTCCTTCTCGTACAAGAGGCCGGTTATGAGTATCCACTGCAGATTGTTCGCATTTCTCGAAGGCCAGGTCAGACCCTGGGCTGTCAGTGCTCTCTTTACTCCTGGAAATAGAGTCCTTCATGGCTGTTGTTTAAATAAATGTTTCCAAATTCTTGTACAAAAAGACTGTTGTCCTCCGGAGGACATTTTTACATTCTTACATTTTCTCCATTGCCACTCATTAATTCAAAGCCTTCTTGGAGCCTCGTTGTTTTTCATTCAGAAGCCAGTGGAAAACAGCTGGCCCATTCAATAAATAGTTTTGAACTTTTTAAAAGAAATTCAGCTTTCAACATCAATGGCTGCTGTTAAGCTTATTTGAACTCTTTGGGGAATTCTGAAGAAAATGTCTGAACAGAGCCAACACCATCATCCTGGTGTCTGAGATGGGGTCCTGGCGTTTGAGATGGGGTGTCAAGACTGGCTTCTTCGAGGCTTTCGAAGAAGTGAGAACCTGCCAAGCAGCTGGGGAAGAAGAGACCAGGTGGGGAAAGGACAGAATGAACTCCAGGAGCAAACCATGAAGTCATGGTGCTCGTGGGAACTGTAAGCAGCTCATTAATGTAGAGGTGAGCTTGGTAGAGAAAGGAGATGGGGAGATGTTGATGGGTAATTAGGAGAGTCATGTGAACAGAACCTGAGACCAGAGCACAAGAGACCTTGTACTCTGCTATGGAGTTCACATGCTTCTCTTGAGGGCTCCTTCTTAGGTATGTTTCAGTCATCTTGGCCGTGGCAGATCATGCTTTCGTTATCTTACCTTTCATACTCTACTGTTATTATCTATTGGCAGCTCTTCCCTGTTTTTTTCTTAATTCTAGTTGATCTTGATCTCTTGTAAGAGGTGGCCTCTTCCCATGTGTCATCTGGGATCATTACAGCATTTCCCCCTGTAAGCAAACCAGGCAGGTGACCACATTACTTCTGGGAAGCTGACCATCTCCCAGGGCTTTCCAGAGCAAATTGAAATCTTGGATTGGTGTTCATGTGTCTGCTGGCACCCTCTAGCGGTGGATTTCAGCCTAAGCGAATTAAAATTTCGTTTTGGATAACCACGGTTTCAAATAAGATAAGTCTGGGATGTTTGTAAGGGGCTGAAGCATATTGTATTTAATATTGTATTTGGATGAGCCTTTGACTCTCTCTCCAAGTGAATAATTATGCCTGTGATCATTCTGTTCATGTGTTTCCAATGTCACCTAGAACTTTGGATAAACAAAATCATTTAATTTGAAATAAAATGAATTTTGGAGAAGGTACATGATTAGGCAGACCTGGACTCTTAGAACATTCTAATCTCATGTGTTATTCACTGTACCTCTTAGTCACCAAGTTCCAGACTCATGAGGTAATTTTTTCTAATATCCTTCTCTTTTCTTCTCTCTCCTCCCTCCCTCCCTCCCTCCTCCTTCTTTCCCTTCCTCCCTCCTGTTTCCCTCCCTCCCTCCTTCCCATTTCTTTCTTCCTTTTTTCCTGTGTGGACAGTGTTTTGTAAAACTAAAAGAATCCTGTTTTTTATTTTTATTTTTTTTAATTCTTATCCTTGAAGACAGCTGTTGAGCATGTCATGCAAATTTGAAGGTTAAGCTAGAAAGGCTGGGTAGTGAGCCTTCGCTTTGTATTACTTTTGTGTCTCTTTGAACATTAGTTGTATGGACATTTTGCTTGTGACTAGCCACTAGTTTATTGGCACAAGAGATTTATGATCACTGAATTAATGCCTTGCGTGTAGGGATCGCTGTGATTTAAGTAGCAATGATAATAAAACGAAAGCATTTATTAAAAATCTCCTTCCTGCCTGACATAATTGGGAACATAAAATTAATTGCCTCTTTTTTAAAGGCCTTGCACAATGCCCAGGAGTGAGGGGTGTAATTATCACCATCTTACAGGTGAAGAAGCTGAAACACCTGGAGGCTAAGTAGCTCTCCCGAGGTCTCATGGTTACTAAGTGTGCAGTGTGAGCATTCAGACCCCGATGCAGAGGACTTGCAGCCACCCTTCAACTTGCTCACTGTTGGTGCATGCACAGGAAAACCACTGTAGAAAAAGGCACAGGAAAACCCTAGCTGGTTCCTAGCTCTTATTTAAATATACACCAACCACTTGATAAAAATCTTGGTTTTAATTTACTGTTGACATTATCAACATCTGTTCTTTTCCACTCCCATTTATAGCCACAGCCTTTGTTGCCGTGCAAAGGAAGTAGAAGGTACTTTTTGGCCTTGCGGTCCCAAACACTTAATTCTTGCCCTGCTGCACTGGCCCCACAGCAAACGTGTTGGAGACACGGCTGCTGTCCAGGTCAGCGTTTGGCCTTTTATCTCGGAAGTGACTTGTGTGTCTGCCTGTGGCTCTCGGCAGGTGGAGTGTGATGGTGGCAACCACTTGTCCATGTGGGTGTCAGCCTAGCTCTGGTTCGTATATGTTTATATATGTGAGTTGATAGGTACACAGTGACTATGTCTGTGTTTTCTAAATTTAAAATTTTTTCTTTGTAAATATAGGCACATAGGCTAGGCATTGGTTTTTGTTTTTCACTCTTTTTTTCTTTGTTCCTATGGCTTCCTTCCAACTGCCCACATGTCCTTCCTCCTCCTTACCCTATTATATGTATAAAGCAGCGGTCACCAACCTTTCTGACCTCACGGACCACCAATGGTCACGGATTACCAGTTGGCAACCATAGATATAAAGGATATATAAGATATAGCGTGCAGTCTTCCATATTTTCCCATGCTTATGTAATCATGTATAAAATATATCTGTGTGCAGTTACATATGCCAATCATATATGGGGTGGCTTTTTAGCCTTTTGTGGTAAAACTAGAGGTCCAATGTCCGAAATTCGTTCACTGGTAGAGTCCCTAGCAGCTGCCAGCTGCTGGCCAGGGCCTTCCTCCCTTTCCCCAGCTGCCTCTGCTGCCCAGCCACTGCCACAGGCCAGGGCCTCCCTCCCTTTCTCTGACCAGCCCGGGCCCCTGGTCAAACTCCCAGACACCTCCTTATCAAGGGGACATTTTTGCATAATACGCTTTTATATAGGAAGGTGGGATTATATTATAAAAACTTTTTACAATCCATATACCTTACAACCAGCTATCCCATTCTGGTGATCTGTCCCATGGGAATGAAAGCACTGATTCATAAGGTTTTTCTTGTTTGTTTGTTTTTTAATATATTTTTATGGATTTCAGAGAGGAAGGGAGAAGGAGAGAGAGAGATAAATATCAATGATGAGAGAGAATCATTGATTGGCTGCCTCCTGCACTCCTCCTACTAGGGATGGAGCCCATAATCCAGTCATGTGCCCTTGATCAGAATCAAACCCAGGACCCTTCAGTCTTCGGGCTGACACTCTATCCACTGAGCCAAACCAGCTAGGGCTGATTTGTAAGGTTTTGTGTCAAGCGTGTTTTCTACGATGTTACTCAAAATAGAAGAAGAAAGGGGGATGGTTAAATAAATAATGACCTATCTACCCCATGGGATTTTAGACAGTCATTCAAAAAATGGATTTGGCTGAGACCGGTTTGGCTCAGTGGATAGAGTGTCGGCCTGCAGACTGAAAGGTCCCAGATTCGATTCCGGTCGGGGGCATGTACCTTGCTTGCGGGCACATCTCCACTGTGGAGCGTGCTGGAGGCGGCTGATCAATGTCTCTCTCTCATCGATGTTTCTGACTTTCTATCTCTCTCCCTTCCTCTCTGTAAAAAATCAATAAAATATATATTTTTTTAAATGGATTTGACTTATGCCAGACGTGTCTCCTCTGCCATCCGCTCTGTTATGGATTCACTGTTTTTATCCCTTTGCTGACATTTGATTGGGGTTTCAAGAGGGAAAAGAAATACACGTAGTTGGACCTTTTTCTGTATAATTGAAAATCTGGTTCAGTTGATGCAAGACCTGGTTTAACTTAATTTTTCTCCCTAGAACACTTAGATTGTCTTCAACGCTCTGTCCTCCCACCCCTCTTCCCCCTTCTTACTGTGCCTTCTGTATTTTGGAAATTGAGAATTCCCCGCCCCCCACAGAATTAGATTCTTTGTTGGCTTCTGACCCCTCTGGGCCTTCCCAGCAGCAGCCTCTCAGCCCAGCCTCAAACGGTCATATCCAAACTGAACACTCAGAGCCAAGGAGACAGCAGTTCAGACACTGTGTGCCTGTGGCGTTTGTGTTTTCTTGGAGAGAAGAGATGCACAGAAAAAAGAAATAGCATCGCTGTATAACCACAACTTTGTTTTCTTTTACTTCTGCACAGGTTTGAAAAGGGGCGCATCTACACATTCATCGGAGAAGTTGTCGTTTCTGTAAATCCCTACAAGTCGCTGAACATCTATGGGAGAGAGACGATCGAGCAGTATAAAGGACGGGAGCTGTACGAGAGGCCACCGCACCTGTTTGCTATTGCCGATGCTGCCTACAAGGCCATGAAGAGACGATCCAAAGACACTTGTATTGTGATATCAGGTATTTTAGGGAGGGTGATCCCCTGGACTGCCAAGGTTAGACGGTATTTCATTTATTAGGTACTCAAGGATCCAAAGGTTTCATTCGATCGTTTTTTGAAGTTAGAAACATAAGCAATTTTTAGAAGAAGAAAAAATGTGATGAACATACTAAATTATTTATATCATTTCCGCCCTCTAGTCTTGGTTCATTTATAAAATAACATGTTACGTTTGGATGGACCTCTAGACAGTTTTGTAGACTGAGCTGCCAAGGTCATTCCTTCCATCTCAAACACATAGAAGTACTGGACAAATCATCACAAAAGTTACTTTAGGTAGTGACAGAGTGAAACTGAGAAAATGAAATCCTGGGACCAAGAATGAAAGAATGAACTCAGAGTGGTGAAAGGGAGCTAGTGTTGAGGAGTCCCCAAACTAGGCTCAGAGAGGGAGATGGACCCCAAAGGCCCAAGGAGTGGAGCTGAGCTCTTCAAGGAATTTCATGCAGGAAAATACCTCCCCACCGACCCAGGAGGGCCTCCCCCCAAACTGTGGAAACTTCTTGTGGTGCTAATGGCAACTCACATTTTGCATGAGTGGCTTTATACTTTTAAAAACACTATTATTCCATTTTTATTATTGAAACAGCTCTGAGTGGTAGGTAAAGCAGTTATGTTTCTATTTCAGAGAGGAGACTATCCAGGGTCAGAAGAGTTAAGAGTTAGAAAATGATAGCCTTGGACTAAATTTTGTGAAAATAAACTGTGCTAAGCAGTATTGTCTGATTATATTAAATGAACATAAAAAGTCCCTTCCCTTAGAATATCTCCCACCCTCCCAAGAAAAAGAATAATTTCAAGCAGTAACACTGTGAACAATAAATAGTGTTTATCCTTTTATACCTTTTCTTTCATGTACAGATACGTATAGTTACACATGCATATATAATTATGTCGTAAATGCACAATTATAGAATTATGTGATAGCTGCTATTAATGCCTTGTTTTTTTCACTTAACAATATGTAATGGGCATCTTTTCATTAGAGTATTATAGAAAGAGGGTATTCTCTGACAATTGTGTACCGAATCATAGTAGTCTACCGAATCATAGTGTATTATTTCCTCTGTCTTCCACTTATGGGCATATTATTTTCAGATTTTAGCTATGATATGTAGCCAGCAAAGAGCCTTTTGAAAAGTATGATGATTATTACTATATTAGTATTTTATTATTTCCACAGTATAAATTTCTACAGATAGAATTTTGTAGTCAGAAGGCATAACATTTAAAAAATGGGGGTAGGTAATTCAAAATTGACCTTTCCTTCCCCTTTACCAGTTGTCATGCTTTTTCTGTGATACCATGTGTCTAAAGCTTGCTTGCTGCCTGTTGTTGCTCTTTACCAAAATGCTCTTAATTTTTGTTTTCTTAAAGAATTATTTTGCCCCCAGTAAGATAAAAGGAAATACTGTTATAGAAAAGTAATATTCATTTATCTGTGGCTACTGTTTGAATCACTAACTTACTTTTTTTTTTCTATGAGACAAGAATCACTGCAAAGGGCTTAAGACTAGTCTAAGAAATTCGTTTATCACATTTTAGCTCATGATTTTTTTTACTAAATACATCTTGATTTATAATCTGTTTCTTCACTTCTACAATAGTCTTTTTTTTTTCTTCAACATGGCTCCAACCAATACCATATCAAGGCAGGATAACAAAACTCCAAAAAAAGGGAAACATAGAGATTTTAAATAACTAACATCACACTTTTAAATTATCCCATTAAAAATGCACATGCTTACGCCTGGCACAATTTCCCCCCAGGGGAGAGTGGAGCTGGTAAAACGGAAGCCAGTAAGTACATCATGCAGTACATTGCGGCCATCACCAACCCCAGCCAGAGAGCCGAGATCGAAAGGTAAGGGCCACTTCCTAATGGGGAGAAATTCTGATTAGAGTTTTACTTTCTACATAGAATCGACTAGACCTAAACTCTGATATGTATCAACCATTTATTGATGATAAACTGCTTTGATTCTCCTGTCACATGCTGTCTCTACTTGTATTTATATCACTCTATTTCTTTATTTGTTTTATTTTTAAATATATTATTGATTTCAGAGAGGAAAAGAGAGGGAGAGAAACATCAGTGATAAGAGAAAATCATTGATTAGCTGCCTCCTCCACGCCCCCTACTGGGGATCAAGCCTGTAACTAGGGTATGTGCCCTGATAGGGAATCGAACTGTGACCTCCTGATTCATAGGTTGACGCTCAACCACTGAGCCATGCCAGCTAGGCTCTATATTTGTTTTTAATAGGAAAAAAAAAGCTGACTACTGTGGATTAAGCTTTACATAAAGATAAAATAAAGATAAAATTATTCCGAAACAAATAAAAGTGTCTCTTTTCTAGTTTATAACTGTTTCCTTAATGGTTGTATGTGGTCAGCAAAGAAAGACTTTATAATTCACCCTGGCAGTTTTTACGGTGCAGATGCTCACAGATTTCTTGCTCTTTTTATTTCTGTCTTTTTAAAGTGGTGTTCTGAGGAGCCCTAGGTTTCTGAGCATGCAGTGGGCTCTGGAAGGCAGATCCATGCCATCATTATTATAACTAGAAAATGAATCATACTTAGAACTTCTACATTCAGGAGTTCTAGTTGTAACGTAGAAGTTCTAAGTATGATTCATTTTTTGAAAGTGTTTCGGCCACCCCAGGCTGCGACTCACTGCAAGATGAGTAATAGAGCTCCTGGACACTGTCTGGGGCCCCGCAGTTAGCACAGTGATTGGCCCGTAGTATTTACATTATAAATGTGTAAGGAATGAATGGATGGGTTTTTTATTTAGTTTTCATTTGTTTTTTAAAATATGGTGTTTTTTATTTTATTTTAGAGAGAGAAGGAGAGGGAGTGAGAGAGAAACATTAATGTGAGAGAGAAACAGCAATCAGTTGCCTCCTGTATATATTCCAACAGGGATCAAACTCACAACCTGGGTATGTGCCCTACCCGGGAATCAAAGCGATCCTGTGGTGCATGGGGCTACGCCCAACCAACTGAGCCACACTGGGCGAGATGCGTTTATTTTAAAAGAAAGGAAGAAATGCAGCTATAAAGCAACATGACGCAACTTTTTATGTGGTGTGGACTTTTTGAAGGGAAAAAAGGATTTTTCAGAGTTGCTACTTTGAAACTCAATATTCCCTCCCTGAAGAGTGACACTCTGTACACATATCCCCATCTTCAATTTTATGAATAGAAAGAAGGGATGCTGGTTTGATGTGAGAGAAGAGAATTTAGAGTACACTACCCGATGTGGGCTTTCTTCTTCTTGTTGTAATTGGGCTGGATGGTCAGGTCAGAAGATATGGTTTTATTCATTGGGACACATTTCTCACTTCTCATTTTGCTATACAGTGTACCCGCCTGCTTTGCAATCTAAATAAGACAAAAATATGAGTAAGTTTTTAAAATTTCCTTAAGAGCTCAGGAGAATAACTGGCTAAGAACAAAATTGATTTTGTTTAATCTCAGTTGGTGTAGTGGAATATGGCATAGTAGAGGCCTAGTGCACAGGTAGGGTCCCTAGGCCTGGCCAGTGATCAGGGCTGATCAGGGGCCTTCTGGCTGCCAGCTGAGGCCTCCCTTTCCCGTTTATGCCAGAGTTACTCCTGCAGGTATGTGCATATGAGAGGAATTCTGTCAGTGAAATAAAAAAAGACATAAGTAGTAAGATGAAGTTAAAATATGTCCATCAGGAGAGACTGCTCTGTAGAAGGATAGCAATCATTAGAAAATGAATTAACTGCCCAGCCAGCATGGGTCAGTGGTTGAACATCAGCCTGTGAGGCAGAAGGTCAGGTTGGATTCCCGGTCAAGGCACATGCCTGCGTTGCAGGGGTTGTGCAGGAGGTAGCCAATCAAGGATTCTCTCTCTTCATTGATGTTTCTCTCTCTCTTTCCCTCTCCCTTTTTCTCTGAAATCAATAAAAGTATATATATATTTTTAAAATGAATTAACTGATGCAAGAGAGATGCCATAGAGCTTAAAATGAAACGATGAGCTATTTCTAAAATAATAAAGACCACACTGATGATAAATAAGTGCAATTAATTTCACAGTCCTAGGCTTTATAAGCAAGTACTTTTCAAAATTGTATCATTTTCTGTTTCACCCTTTCTTTTCAAAGCACACTGTTTTAAGATCATTCTTTATGTAAATAAAACATGTTTATTTAAAAGAAAAACTAAAAATTACAGCATTGCATTGAAGGTGAACATTTCCTGAAATCCCACCCTAACCTAATCTCATCAGCCTAGGTAACCATAGTGAAGTGTACTGTTTTCTCTATATTTTTCTTAAGCATTTACTAAAACATTCATTCACATATGTGTACACACACACACACACACACACACACATTATATTGCAACTTAATTTCTCATTCATTAATATATTCTGGGCATTTTTCTGTATCAGTATATGTTATACTGGGAAACAGTAATTTATTTCTACTCATCTCCATTGGTAGACATTAAGGTTGTGTTGAGAGGAGGCAGGTGGGTACACTGTATAACAAACAGTGCTGTAGTAAACATCTTTGTATAAATATTTTTTAAGACCTAGCCTTTAAAACTTTTTATAATGATTTTGATTTGCCTGTGTTCAAGGGTGAAGAATATGCTACTTAAGTCCAACTGTGTCTTGGAAGCTTTTGGAAATGCCAAAACCAATCGTAATGACAACTCAAGCAGGTTTGGGAAATACATGGATATCAACTTCGATTTCAAGGGGGACCCTATCGGTGGACATATCAATAACTACTTACTTGAGAAGGTAAAATGTGCTTGACCTCCCAGGGTAACATTTGTAAGTGCTGAAGGTTGTTTCTATAAACCTAAGTACAGAATTTCTTTAATTGCTTCAAAGTAGCTTTTAATCTAATTCTCCTTCTCTTCCTACTCCTTAGTTAGCTTTCTGTGACAAGTTATTCTCTTTTCATGTTCTTTTATTAACATTTACAATAGGAAGTTCAACAAAGTTCCAGATTTTGTAGGTAAAGATTTAGATATGTGTATGGGAGGGGTGGGGGTTTGTCTGTGAGTGTGTGCCCACTTCTGAGTAAGTTTTAACCAAACACCAATCTAGGACTAATCAGATCTACCCTTTTTATATATCATCACCTACCATGTGTTTTGGGGTATTTTTGGTTTGTTTGTTTGTTTTTAACGCATTGCAGAAGAACTATCATGTTCATTCCTTGAATGACACTCTTTTCAAACAGTCATATCCGTACTCTTTTTAAATTGAGATATAACTGCCATATAGCATTGTATGGGTTTAAGGTATACAACGTATTGCGTCCCTACTTCTATGTGTTTCACTTGTAGTTAATTTGAAATCTCATTCTCTTCTCATTTATATTTGTAGCACTCTTTATGGCAGTACTGTGCAGCATAGTCCATTTTTGTTAAATTGAAGGCAGACTAATAAGGAAATTAATGTGTTTCTACCAGACGCAGTTTAAAAAGGACAGGAAGTGCCAGGTATTATCAGAGTTTTTCCAAATGTTTCATGGCTTCACTTCATGTACATATTCAGTCAAGGAGGCCCCTGTGAATGAACATACATTTTCACAGTAGCAGCCTCTTCATAGCAGTCTTTTGGGAACCAGGTCAGGCAGGGGTCTCTGTAGACTGACCTTACTCAACTGATTTTATTACCTAACGTAAGGCATTGCTCTGGGGAAGAGAATATTGAGATTACTCATCCCTAATTGCTCTTTCCTATTCTTTCCACTTCCCATTTTTCCTCCCTTAAAAAACAAAACAAAAATCATCTTTAGGGTCAAGAACTCTGCTTTAAGCAGTAAAAAGAATTATCAGGGGAAAAAAATGCACAGAAAACTCCATAAAGGAGACTTTGTTTGATGGGTATTGCCCATGGGATCCTCGGGATATTTACACTCTATTGATACAGGACTCCCTGAGAGGGGTGGCTCCTGTTTTGTTTTAGGGGTACATTCTCAAGTTAACTATTTTAATTTGTTTGTTTCTTAGTCTCGAGTGATTGTGCAACAGCCAGGAGAAAGGAGCTTTCATTCTTTCTATCAGGTTAGTAAGCTGTGGTGCAGATAATTGATCATTTGCTCAATTGTGCAGGAAATGAATGTTTTTATGTTGGGGTTCTCCCCTGTCCCGTGCCTCCCTTTGCCTCCACTGGCCCATGACACAGCACACGCATGCGCACATCTGACCCCGGGTGCTTCATTTGATTAGCATGACTGTGGAAAAGAGCTGCCAGGTGGGTAACCAGCCAGATGACTGCCTTGGTTGGGCAGCACCTGCGTCTCTTTGCAGTGTAGCGAACAGTTAAGTGATGTGTAAAAGCTTTTGAAATGAGACATCCTGAATATGTTAAATTAATTTTATTTTGAATTGAAGCTGTTCAATTTGGGAACTTAGAAGTAGGAGCACAAATTCCATTTATTTTGCTCTGGGAGACTATAAAGTGATTTGAGTACTTTAAAAAATACCCACAAATTTATGATTCAAGAGAATTGTTGTCTTTACCCCATCAAAGCTGTGATTGCTTACAGAAAAAAACACAAAACTATGAATACCTCTTTTGGGAATGCTCTTAGTGACCAAGACAAACTCTTTTACAATAGCCCTCTTGTTGGCAAGTCTTTCTACTAAGAAAACGAGTCTGATACATTATTATACTTTTTTAGAGCCCAATGTAATATAAACCAGTGCTTATAAATAAACTGGGTGACCAAATTAAACAATACTATCTTGGACTTTTATAAGATAAAATTATAAATCACTAAGATTGATTTCCACGTGTAAACTTTCACAGTTATCCAATTGTCTTCCTTGCCTGAGACCCAGAGATGGATGAGGAAAAGCTGGTTTTTCCCATTGTCATTCAGCCTATGACTGTCTGTCGTACCTCTTACTTCTGCAGCAATATTGACCTTTTCTGAATTCTCAAACATAACTCTAACCTGTCTGGGTATTGAGGCTGCTAAGCAAGAAACCAGCATAGAGCTTGGGCTCCTGTTTTACAAATGACCATAGGAAAAACCTTTTATGCCAGTTTTGTGGTGAATGAGCTAAGACTTTTAAAGTTACTTTCTTCATGATTGTATAACTTTCTCCATGACTGATAACTACTGAAGCCATTTACCTTCAGTAGGTAAAGGAAGGAAGGAAGGAAGAGAGGGAGGGAGGGAGGAAGGGAGGAAACTTCAAAGCTGGAAACAGGAGGACCTCAGTAAATGAAGCCCAGGAAATGAATAAAAGCTCCATTGCCATGGTCAGAACATCTGGTATATTTGGTTTAGTATGTATTTTGCTCATTTACTTTATGTTATTTTTCAGCTACTCCAAGGAGGTTCTGAACAGATGCTCCACTCTCTGCATCTCCAGAAATCCCTTTCATCCTATAACTATATCCATGTAGGAGCTCAGTTAAAGGTGAGCCTTTCCTCTGAGATTGTTCAGATACAGAATCAGAGAATGGGAGGGGACATTAAGTAATTATCTGGTCCAGCCTGCTGCTTTTAGGCAAATGAATGACTCTTCCCTTATTAAAATTCTCAAGGGCAGAGAGGCAATACATGATTGACTCAACTACTTTGCCTAATAGCCCATTACTTTATCTTATCATCATTTGACAGGAAGTTTCTCTCTTGTGATCTTATGGTTTCTTTTAATTTTTAATCCTCCTCTTTTATTTTGACACTATAAAAATGTTACAGTGATTGGGAAATCCACCTCAAAAGAAAATACCATGTGATTTGGTCAAAGGCAAATTGTTAAGACAAAAGAAAATTTAAGAGCATTTGGTTGAAATGACTATCAAAGTTCTCCATTCACTATTTTTTCAGCTGTTGATGTAGCCTAGCAGTAGTTTTGTGACCCTTGCAACATTTCCATTTAGCTTGGATGCTTTACCATTTTCCCCCCTTCCCTTGCCTGCGAGTCCTTGCATGCAATGCAAGTACTTTTTGCTTTTATTTTAGTTGGTTTTCCGCTGATCATTTTTCAGCTAACCCTAATAATAGTTTGTTTATGGTAGGATATGAAACGGTAGTCACAGTATTATCCTGATTTTTGGGGTGAAGGTTCTGTTTACAAATACCTAAAATATGACATATAGAGAAATAGATCAACATTTTAATAGTTTATTCTGGATTGAGGATGATATTTGTGTTCTGCTTTTCCATATTTTAAATGTCTTCTATAATTAAAAATGTATTGAAGGAAAAATTTAAAAAAATTATAAAAGGCAAGGATCTAAGATGTGGGAGGTGTTCTTTTTATTTTAAAATGTTTATTAGCCGAAACCGGTTTGGCTCAGTGGATAGAGCGTTGGCCTGAGGACTGAAGGGTCCCAGGTTCAATTCCGGTCAAGGGCACGTATGTTGGTTGTGGGCACATCCCCATTAGGGAGCGTGCAGGAGGTGGCTGACCGATGTCTCTCGCATTGATGTTTCTAACTCTCTATCCTTCTCCCTTCCTCTCTGTAAAAAATCAATAAAATATATTAAAAAAGAGTTTATTATTCATCTTAAGCTAATGATACCTGCATTACTGGTTTACCTGTATTTTTATTGCTGTGCATAGACATAAATTATATTTAGGGTTTTGCAATTAATTTTCCATCATTTGACATTTAAGTTGCATGATTTTTTTTTAACTTTTACATTTATCAGAGAACAGAGTATTTGGCCGGAAATTAATTAAAAACAAAACTTTAGAAGACAACACTTTAGCTTCAGAGATAGGCCAGAGGTACTAAAGATGCATAAAGGATTATACAATCAGCACTTTAAAAAAACATTCCTTTTTATCAAGTTGTCTTATTGATCAAATTACTTTTGGCCAGGTCATACAGAGCCCCTCCCCCAACCGTTTTCCCTGTCCTCCCTAACCCCCCAAGAGAGCAAGAATTAAATAAACAATCTTCTCTCTAAGCTAAAATTAGTTTAAGTTCCCTTTTCATCAGAGTTTTCCACTCCTCCTTTTTATTTCTTCCTCTCTAATAAAAACAAAGACTTATATACATGGTCATAGTCTCTACTCAAAAAAGATGAAAGGAAACAAAAAATATGCTAAAGCCTACCATCCAGAAATAATTATTGATCACAGTTTACGTATAACCTCTGATACTTGTCCAGTGCTTTTTATGTGTTAAATTCTCATTCAGTTCTGTAAGAAATGTGTTGTTATGCCCATTTTACCCATGAGGAAATTGAGACTCAGTGAGGTGAAGTATCTTGCCCAAGGTCAAAGAACAGGTAGGTGGAGGACCTTGTGTGTTTGTGTCCCAGACACTGGAGGACCCCTTCCTGCGTCCTTTCTCAGCAGATGAGAAACTTGCCAGGAAAAGGACCAGTCAGGCCTGCCGGCTGCCACTTTGGGAGAACTTGGAAGATAGGCAGTTGCCATTGCTTCCTTGTGAATTTCTGTTAATATACCTGTTTCTAACCTGATGGCTACAGCTTCTCAAGGCTTAGTCCAGTTGACTGCTACAACAAAAATACTATAAGCTGGGTGGCTTATAATACACAACAGATGTTTATTTCTCATAGTCCGGGAAGTCCAAGAGCAAGATGCCTGCAGATTCAGTGGCTGTGTAGGCCCACTTCTTGGTTTATAGGTGGTGCCTCCTCACAGGGCACGAGGGATAACAAATGTCTGTGCTTCTTTGATAAAAGGGCACTAACCCCATCATGAGGGTTCCACCCTCATGATCTCATCGCTTCCCAAAGGCCCTATCTCCTGAAATCATCACCTCTGGGGCTAGAATTACAACTTGGGAATTATGTGGGTACACAAACATTTAATCTCTAGCAAACCCCCTGAACCAGTTAGAAGGTCTGATGCACTGAAGACCTGTGAAAAGGTGAAATTATAGGCCCAGGCTGTAACCGCTCGCTTCACTGAATGATTAAGGCTTTGCGTAGAGGGTCTTCTTTTCCTCGCCTGTGAAATAAAAAAGCCTGACCATACAGGAGAGGAAGTACTGTTTCCAGCCTCTGCAAGACTGAGTGAGGGACCAGGGGCCACAGGAGAGGGTGCCAGGCATGTGTGTGTCTTGGAGGCTCCCACAGCCAGGGTTTCCCTTTGGAGCTCACAACCCCTGCTGTTTCCTTCCTTCATCCCAGAGCATCAGTCAGCTTCACTGAGTCAGCTCAGGACTTGCTCCATCCCTGGAGGGTCCAGAAGTGACAGCAGCTCTCACACCCAAGTGGGTGTTGTTTGTGCTGCAGGATGTTTCTACCCTGGAACTCATTTTTATTTTCTCTGCATTCTCGGGGACTTACGAAACGAACATCAAGACCTTGAATAAACTTGAATTTAGTCTCATGATTTGTTTTAATGCTCATGTGAAATGCCTGTGACTTAATGTTTCCATTTTCATTTCTAGTCTTCTATCAATGATGCTGCCGAATTCAAAGTGGTAGCTGATGCCATGAAAGTAATTGGCTTCAAACCTGAGGAGATTCAGACCGTGTATAAAATTTTGGCTACTATTCTTCACTTGGTGAGTAGGGATGTCTCTCAGAATCCATCACCTCCCTGTGGAGGTAGGATGCTCCTTCAGAAGAGTTTGGGGTTTGTTTTTTCCCCCCTATAGATTTCAGAAGTAATGTTTTGAAGAAATTTATCCCATCAGGAGTTCTCTCTACCATATTATCATATTTTCCAAGCCACGGTAGGTTTTAAGACTGTGGCTTGACTTAATTATCTCAGTGGTATGTCTGACTTTGAAGTGGTTCATTTCAAGAATGAAAGAATTCAGCAATGATGTGACTAAAAGCTTTTGGACAGAATAAATTCCTAACAGCATTGGAAACATTGGATTCATAGATTATTGGAATTGGAATTTTGATGGTCTCATATTGCAGGTTAGGAGATGAGCTGAATGGGGGTGCAGCATGACTAGGTCAGGGGCACAGAGTTCACGGCCGCCAGCACCAAGGACCACGCTGGCTGCATTCTGGTCCAGTTGTTTTCCATGACCCCACACCAAACCCAGAGGAAGGGAAGAACCCTGGGTCAGATTTCTTTCATTAACAGTCTATGCAAGGGTAGGCAAAAGTAGGTTCACAGTTGCATTGTGACAATCTTTTGAGTTAATACAGCTGTTTTTTAATAATCATAGCCTGCATGTCTTTTTCCATGCAAGCCACTGTCAACCAACTTTTGCTCACCCCTGTATATTTGGACATGTTTAACACATAAAGAACATGCAACCTTACAATAAATGAATGAATGACAGCATGAATTCAAATATGGAATAAAAATTACCTTTCACTTTGCCATCACAAGATTTAACTCTAAATGAATCAGGACCTATGTAAAAAATATTATGCAGCAATATAAATGATACCTTACATAAATGTTTCTGACTGGGAGACTTTGATAAATTGTCTCATTCCTTGAACTAGTTTATAAATATAACAGTATCCTTCGGAATCCAAATAGAAACTTTGTTTTGAAGTTGCCATAATGGTTCTAGAATTTACCCGAAACAGTAAACATGTAGGAGGAGCAAACAAAAATGTATTAAAGAAGAAGAGTAGAGTAGGGGGAAGGGAGGAGAGGAAACATGACTGATTTTTACCAGATTTTAAATGATGATAAAAGCTACAGAACCTTAAAACTTGTTGCAAAATTCACCAGCTTAATCAACAGATTAGCTGATGTGCTGGACACTTGGTTGATGGTTAGTATTTATTGAATGAATATGTGCCCACTTTTATATATTAAATCAACAACTTGGGTAGGATTTAATGTATAATAGAGGTAACATTCCAAATCAGGATGAAAAGCTTAAATACTACTCAATCAGTAGTATTGGAGCAACTAAGGGAAAATTGGAGCAACAAGGTTAGACTTTTGCTTTACACCACATACAGACAAATTCCAAGTGAAGTAAAAGCTTAAATGTATGGGGAAAAAACACCTGTTCAGCTATTAGAAGAAAATATTGAATATTTATAAAACCTTTGGAGTATAGATGGTTTGAGTATGACACCCAAGAAAGATTCATAAGGAAAAGATTCATAGATTTGACTACATCAAAATACGTATAAAACATCTACCCATCAAAAACATATACTGAAAATTAAAAGAGACAGGTGTCTGGAGAAGAGGGGGGGAAATGGATGAAGCACCAGGTATTTGTATGTAATATATTTAGGAAAATACATGCTACAAACAAAGTCACTTTGCATTATGTAAATGTATCCCTGACATACTGTTTCAGAATCTCATTGGCAACAGTGTGTCTCCTTTCTTCACTCCTGGTACAGGGAAATTTAAAATTTGTAGTGGATGGTGACACACCTCTCATTGAAAACGGCAAGGTCGTATCCATCATAGCAGAATTGCTCTCCACCAAGACTGACATGGTTGAGAAAGCCCTTCTTTACCGGACTGTGGCCACGGGGCGTGACGTCATCGACAAGCAGCACACGGAGCAGGAAGCGTGCTATGGCAGGGATGCCTTCGCGAAGGTGGGGTTTCAGCTCATGTTCTCTGGGCCTGCTGTGGGTCTCAGACTTATTTTATTTACTTTCTTAAATATATTTTTATTGATTTCAGAGAGAAAAGAGTTGGGGGAGAGAGAGAGAAACATCAATGATGAGAGAGAATCATTGATCGTCTGCCTCCTGCACACCTTCCACTGCTGGGGATGGAGCCCACAGCCAGGGCACGAGCCCCTATCGGAATTGAACCGTGACCTCCTGGTTCACAGGTCTACACTCAATCACTGAGCTATGCCTGCCAGGCTCAGTTGCAGTTTTAGTGAGTTTCTGTGAGGATATATTCAGAGGTCCCTTGAAAGCAGCTTCAGGCTTTTTAGAGACTTCAGTCATGATACTTTTTGGCCATCACAGACTCTATCAACACCCTTGACTGTGAGCATCTCTGCTCGAAAATGATTCAAGAAAAGCAAAGCTGACCAACCGACTGGAAGCCAAGGGCACTTGCTTTGTGGGTCTCTCACTCAGATGGGCCCTCTCACATCCCCCATTTTGCTTCTCTCACTCAGTAATGCTTTGTGGAAGGCCCTTCAAGTCCACAGGTGGCATCTGCTCCATTCTGTTTGTCTGTGTACCAGTGCACAGTGATGGTTCCATAATTTATTAGTTGTCCTCCTCCTCAGTCATTCACCTTGTTTCCTTCATTGCCACTGCAGTCGATGCTGCAGGTGGCCCCATACACCTCTAGTGCTTTTATTTCCGTTGGACGCCCAGGAATGAGCTTGCCAGACCAAAGGACATGCTGATTTTCAATGTTAATTTTACTGATTTTTATGGGGACATAGTTACAGCCCATTCTTACTTTAATTTTCATGACTAGTGTATCTGAGCATCTTGTCATAGAAGGTATTTCAGTTTACTCTGAGCCTTGCCTGGCTCTATCCTTTGTGCGTGTTTCTTTGGGGCTGTTACCTTTTTATCATCAGTTTGTAAAAGCTGGCCACTTTAACCCTTGGTCTGTTTTCTGCGTGGCAAACATTTTATTTTTTTTTCAAGTCTAACATTTTCTTTTTTATTTTGCTGGTTGATGAGATTGATTTCTGTTCCATTTTTTATTTGTGTAAGTCTCAGGTGTGGTTTTTAGTCTTGGGAAGAATTTGAATGCATCTCAGTGCAATGGAGAGTGGAGGATTTGAAGGTGGGACAAAGACATCAAATTTGAATTTTTAAAATGATCATTCTGACCTCAGTATGGAGAATCTTATGGGAGGCGCGGGAGGAGGGGAGGACAAGAATGGTAGTAAAGAGACCAATTAAAGGGACATTTCAACAATCTAGGAGAGAGACAGAGACAGCCTGGACTAAGAAGGGGGCAGTGGCAGTGGGGAGAAGAGGGTGAGTTGAGACCAACCATGTTTGGAAAATAAAATTCACAGGACCTGTTTGTCTGGAGAATGATGACATCAAGGGAATTCCTTAGCGTGGTCCGGCTCCAGCCTACCTCTCCTGCCTCGTTTCATTTCACACCAGAGTCCAGCCTCCGTTCTTCACCCCCGCACATTAGCCTTCTCTGAGGCCTTACAAGCTGTCTTCATCCCTTTCTCCTTCCGCCGCAGGGCCCTTCATGTGCTGTTTCCTCTGTTCTGATTGTTCTTCTCTCCCCTCTCCCCTGGTAACTCTTACTCATCCTGATCTCAGCCCACTTTCTCAGGGGAGCCTTTCCTGGCCTCTTTGAACACTGAACAGGCTCAGTTCTCCTTAGATCTCATATACCTGTCAGAGAGAGAGAGAGAGAGAGAGAGAGAGAGAGAGAAGAAGATTGATTTTCCCTTCACCTTGCTCCTTAAGCTCCTTGGAGAAGACCATGTTTATATTTGCTTAGCACCGTCTCATCAACAAATTGCACATAGCATGTCCTCAGCAACTATTCGTTGACTGAATGAATAAATTCCTATGTTTCTCTTGCCATTTATTCATGGTTAAAAGGGTAGGAACAGTTTGGGGCAGAGAGGAGATGGTGGTGTCAAGTCATGCATAGTAATCTGGAGCTCGGAGGAGAGGTCTGCGTTGGGATAAGACATTTGGGAGTAGTATTATATCACTGTTTAATTTTGGGTGAAACCACTTGGAAAGGTGTTAGCGAAGAGAAGAGGGCTAGGAGGGACCGCCATCAGAGGTCAGGTAGAGGAGGACCCACCAAAAGGTCCCCAAGAAGGAGCAGCCAGTGAAATAACAGGAAATTAGGGAAGTGTGGCATCCTGAATCCCAGGGAGGTGGAGTTTCCCAAAAGAAGGGCACTCAGGTGAGGAGTGCTGAGTATCTGAATGAGATGACCTTCTCTTGGGACAAGAAAGGGTCTCTCTAGGGATGCTCGGGGTCCTTGATGAGCCATTTTGGTGGAGTCATGAGAGCTAAGCGAAGACCGGAGTGGATTAAAGAGAGAAGGGGAGGTGATAAGTGGAGCAGTATGTATAGATGTGGACCAGTAGAGAGAGGCGGCTGGAGGGAGCTGTTAGGGAAAGGCTTTCTAAAGATGTGGCATTGCAGAGCATGTTTGTATCAGGATGTGGCTCTGTTTATGTGTGGTGTCTTTTTCCACGTTTGTGCGTGTATATCCTTGTGTACTGGATATGTGTTTGATTCTCAGGGAATGCCAAATGGTGGCCATTAGCCCAGGTCTTTACTTAGCATTATAAATCAATATTTGCATTTTTCAAATTTACAGAGCTTTAGCAGAACAGAGCTATTAACTCGTTGCTTTCCCACTTTTTAGATTCAAACCAAAGCAAGGAAGTGACTTACCTGGGGGAGTAGGCAAATTATTGAAATAGCTGGATATGGAAATGTACCTGAGGAATGTTTTGGAATACAATAGGCATAGTACCTGATAATAATCTTAAAAATTCAAACCGTTTTGTTTTGCATCCATTGCATTGTGTGTGTGTGTTTTTTTATCAGTTAATCATAAACTGAAACAGAGACTCAATCCGAAATCAGCAAGAATTTATGATGTTGTTTTCCTCACAGGCAATATATGAGCGCCTTTTTTGTTGGATTGTGACTCGTATCAATGATATTATTGAGGTCAAGAACTACGACACCACAGTGCATGGGAAAAACACTGTTATTGGTGTATTGGATATCTATGGCTTTGAAATCTTTGACAACAACAGGTAAACCGATTAAATACTTACAACTCTATTGTTTACTTTTAACCTGTCCCATGTGGGTAAGTGGTTGGAGGGTCAGCCTGTGCACCAAAGGGACTCGGGTTTGATTCCCAGTCAAGGGCACATACCTATATTGCAGGTTCTACCCCTAGCCCCAATCGAGGTTGGTATGAGAGCCAACCAGTAGATGTGTTCCTCACATTGATGTTTCTCTTTTTCTCCCACTCATTTTACCTCTTCATCTCTCCTCCCTAAAAAAATCAATGGAAAAATATCTTCAGGCCCATCTGGTGTGGCTCAGTGGTTGAGCATCAACCTATGAACCATGAGGTCATGATTTGATTCACCTTCAGGGCACATGCCCGGGTTGCGGGCTCATTTCCCAGTAGAAGGCTTGCAGGAGACAGCCAAACAATGATTCTCTCTCAACATTGATGTTTCTATCTTTCTCTCCCTCTCCCTTCCTCTCTCTGAAATCAGTAAAAATATATATATATTTTTAAATATGTTCAGGTGAGGATTATAAAAAAAAAACACGTTACTTTTTTTTTCTTTTTTCAAATATTTTTTATTGATTTCAGAAAGAAAGGGAGATAGAGATAGAAACATCAGTGATCAGAGAGAATCATTGATTGGCTGCCTCCTGCACACCCTGCACTGGGGATTGAGCCTGCAATCCAGGCATGTGCCCTTCACGGGAATCGAACTCAAGATCCTTCAGTCTGTAGGCTGATGCTCTAACCACTGAGCAAAATGAGCTTGGGCCTGCTGTTTACTTTTTATTTGTTTAAACATAATGTATTCCTTTCTTGCAGCTTTGAGCAGTTCTGTATCAATTACTGCAACGAGAAACTGCAGCAGCTATTTATTCAGCTGGTCCTGAAGCAGGAACAAGAGGAGTACCAGCGAGAAGGGATCCCCTGGAAGCACGTGAGTGCACCTCTGGGGACAATGTCTCGGCTGTCGCACATGATTATAATGCCAAATCTTACCATTTTTTAAAAGGTATTTTTTTTAAATCTGCCTGGGGCCGGAACCGGTTTGGCTCAGTGGATAGAGTGTTGGCCTATGGACTGAAAGGTCCCAGGTTCGATTTCAGTCAAGGGCATGTACCTTGGTTGTGGACACATCTCCAGTAGAGGGCGTGCAGGAGGCAACTGATCAATGTCTCTCTCATTGATGTTTCTAACTTTCTATCCCTCTCCCTTCCTCTCTGTAAAAAAAATCAATAAAATATATTTAAAAAACATAAAATAAATAAAATCTGCCTGGGTTACGTGGAACAACATTTTAGCTTTTCATTTGGGGACGTGTAAATACATTCCGTTTTCAGGGTAGGTAGATGGGATTTTTCCTAATTTAAAAGACTCCCTTGTTGAAATGCTGAGTTTTAATCAGTAACTTTATCATCCACTTTATGGCAGATACTGCATGGGTTTTCTGGTTCACATATGTCGGTTACGAGTTCAGCATCATTTATAAGTTCTTCAGATCAGCAACTTTTGCCTTAAAATGGCTGAACTTCACTTCCAGATTTAGTTTCTTCTCCTTCCTCTGTTTTTTTTTCTCCTGTTACTGCGCTCTCTCGCTCTCTCTCTCTCTCTCTCTCTCTCTCTCTCTCTCTCTCACTCTCTCTCTCTCTTTTTCCCCACCCCCTCCTCCTCTGCGTTGTTAGCTACATGACATTGTATTGTCCTCAGTGGATGTTATTCCTGTTATCTGAAATTCTTGCGTGAAACACACACATTCCGTTTCTTTTCTGCATGTCACATTTCCGCTCTCACCTCTCTTTTCATGGCTCTTTGTGGACTGTAATATTTGTCAGAATCACACTAGCCTGGTAATATATCACCAGAATGCAGGCTTGATCTCGGGTGCAAATCTAGAGATCACAGCTAAAAAGCATGACAGTTAGATACCCTGCTCGTGATGGAAGTAAGACCTAGTAATTTTTCTTTTAAACAATTTTAAGAACAGACTTGAATTATGCAAAAGCATTGAAGCTTCCCTGAGTTTCTGTGTTTATAAAACTGTGTTTATCCTCTTGTCAAAGAGTAAAGATAGCTCTAAACAGTTTGGCTCAGTGGATAGAGCATTGGCCTGCAGACGAAAGGGTCCTAGGTTTGATTCCAGTCAAGTGCATGTACCTTGGTTGTGGGCACATCCCCAGTAGTGGGTGTGCAGGAGGCAGCTGATTGATGTTTCTCTCTCATCAATGTTTCTAACTCTCTCTCCCTCTCCTTTTCTCTCTGTAAAAAACCAATAAAATATATTTTTAAAAAAAGAGTAAAGACAAAAATAAACTCAGTATTTATTTTGTGATATTCAACATGATAGCAGTGAAAAAACTATTCGAAAGGCCATATTTTAATTACTTTTATATGCCTTTTTACCTTCCCACTGTCCCTCTCCCTCTCATTCAGAAAAAGGAAGTAATGCCAGCTTCCCTGCCTCAAACTGTCTCTTTGCCTTGCATTTGTTAAACACTAGAATGTCTTAAAAATTTTCTCCAAGTATGTCAGTATAAATTTTGCCTATTTCAAATAAACCGAAGTGTGCTATTACTTTATAATAAGATTACCTACAATTTTGATTTAAGAAGTGAACTCTTACAACACAATTCAGATGTAACTCAATGAAGTTTATATGCAGCGTTCTTAGAATGAATGTGTTGTACAACACCCAATTATAACTGAGGCTTAGGTTTTTTGTTTTTGTTTTTGTTTTTTTTTAATATATTTTATTGATTTTTCACAGAGAGGAAGGGAGAGGGATAGAAAGCTAGAAACATCGATGAGACATCGATCAGCCGCCTCCTGCACTCCCCCTACTGGGGATGCGCCCGCAACCAATGTACATGCCCTTGACCGGGATCGAACCTTGGACCTTTCAGTCCGCAGGCCGACGCTCTATCCACTGAGCCAAACTGGTTTTGGCGAGGCTTAGGTTTTTATAGCAAATTGAATCATAAAACTTGCTACTCAGATGTGATTCAGAGATACTGGTCAAAAATATCCTTTAATCATCAAAGTATCAAATTCCACCGACATGGTTGATAAAGAGAAAAGTCAACAATTGCAGGAAGTGACTTCAAACTACTGAAAAAGGAGCAAAAGCACTGAATACACAAAAATTGTTAACGAAATAAACAAAGAAATATGTGACCTCGGGGGAACAGAAGCCTGACCCTAGGCCAGCTCCCCCTAGATGAGAATCAGTCTCCTGGGCAAGTATTTCCTTTAAGAACCCCAGACTTCTGAACATAGTGATTCTTCCTTCCTTTCTTTCTTTTCCTTTTTTTTTTTTTTACAGAAATTTCAAATATATAATCTAAAAGCAAAGATCATAATATAATAAACTTAATGTACCCACCCACCCCCAGATTTTGAAGCAAGTATCAGACTGTGATGTGACAATAATGTGATTTATTTCATCTGTAAATATTTCATTGTGTTTCTCTAAAAACCATAAGCACAATACCATTGTCACATCTAAAATATTAACAGTAAGTCCTTAGTACCACATATCCACTCAGTGTTCAGGTTTCACATTTTTCTCAATTCTCTTAGAATACATTTGTTTTTATAGTCGGTTTGAATTTGGATCCAAATAAGTCACCTACACTGTGGTTGGCTGATAGGTCTCTCACCTATCTATAGATTGTCTTCACCCAGTGTCTGTCTCTCCCCCCCACCCCCCCTCTCCTTTTTGCCTTGTAATCTTTTGTCGAAGATTATGGGACCTTTATGTGTTGTGTTTCCCCGAGTCTGGATTTTTCGAATCAGATTCCTGAGCTGTCATCAACATGTTTCTCTGTTTTTTGTATGTCCTTGGTGGTAAGATCTAGAATCTCAACCAGGTTCAGGACCAGTGTTTTTCTACCAATGGTGTGTGAACTCTCACTGGGAGGCACACATGTCTGGTTGTTTAAGTGATTCCATTTTAAAAGCCTTTGGTCCCGAGACTGGTTTTGCTCAGTGGATAGAGCGTCAGCCTGCAGACTGAAAGGTTCCAGGTTCAATTCCGATCGGGGGCATGTACCTTGCTTGCGGGCACATCTCCAGTGTGGGGCGTGCAGGAGGTGGCTGATCGATGTCTCTCTCTCATCGATGTTTCTGACTTTCTATCACTCTCTCTTCCTCTCTGTCAATAAAATATATTTTTAAAAAAAAACATTTTAAAAGCCTTTGGTGCTGTAGTTTGCAGGTCTTGTTTTGCTGTTGAGAACTTGACTCTCAGCATAAACTGCTTACCTTGGAATGGGACTGAGAGGCCCAGAGCCTGCCCATCACATCTCTGTGTGCCCCTGGGTCCCCTAAGAAACCTCCTGGAGATGCCAGTTGCTGGAAGGAACTGGTTTGGAAACCACTACTTTAACCAGCATGAAACTTTATGAACTAAGTCACTGGATCCTTTCGCAAAGATGAGTCACTTTGGGTTTATATAATTAGAATTGTAGGGAACTTACTTCTTTGTCCCTGGGACAAAAGACTTAATCTCTAACTCCGCCATCCCAAAGTCTAAAATTTCAGCTATTAATTAATATAGAGTTCTTGCTTTTTGAGTATTTTAAGGATATATTTTCAAATGATGGAAATAACTTTTCTCCCTAATTAGAAATGGAATAAATGCCACAAGAAAGGTAAAGATTTAGGCCAGGGCTTCTCCGTCATTGTACTCCTGATATTTGGACCAGACCCATCTTTGATGTGAGCCTGGCCTGTGCACTGTAGGATATTTACTAGCAGCTTCCCTGACTTTTTCCCACTAGAGGCTTGGAATACTCTCTAGACTAAACGATTACGAATGTCAGCAGACAGCCCAGCCGGCGTGGCTTAGTGGTTGAACATCAACCTATGAACCAGGAGGTCACGGTTCGAGTCCCAGTCAAGGCACATGCCCAGGTTGTGGGCTCAATTCCCAGTGTGGAAATCTCTCTCATCATTGATGTTTCTATCTCTCCCTCTCACTTCGTATTTGAAATCAATAAAAATTTTTAAAAATTGTTTTAAATGTCAGTAGACATTAGGTTGCCAAATATCCCCAGGGCCCTAAGTCCCCCTCTCTTGAGAACCACTGATTTAGACAAACCAGAAAAGTATAAAAAAGAAAATAAAAGCCACCCATTTTGAGACTTTGCGCCTGTAGAATACAAAAGAGAACTTAAAAGTCTAGGAATGGAGCTGAAAACCACAGGCAAATAGCAGGCATGAATCCTTGATTTTAAATAGCATGGAACAGGAATACATGAGGCACTTGAATAGTCTATTTTGAGTTATGGATCTTGCAGAAGTTAATAGAGACAGCTCTCAGTTCAGGCACCTCGTCAATGAGATGGAGCACAATAACACACAGATTAAAATATAAGACAATCAGCCACCCATCCTCACCTGAGGCATAGTTCACCTGGTCAGGCCCCAGTGCTCTCTGTGAGCTGCAGGTGATGTGTGAGCTGCAGGACATCAGAATGAACAGGTGTAGGAGAGAGTTTTGTATAAACCAGTGGTTGCCAACCAGTGGCCCATGGACCACTGATGGTCAGTGAGGTCCGGAAGGTTGGTGACTGCTGGTGTAAACCCTGTGTGTATTGAAGTTGCTCAAAAGCCAAGAGTCACTTATAACTTTATTCAGCTCATGGAAGTAAATGAGAAGCTCATTCTTATCTCTTATAGATCCTTCATCTCAGAATTACATTCTTTATGGTATATCCTAAAAAATCTCAAAACTCTATTATACCCATATATGCTTGTTAATTTGGGGAAACTGGAGGGGAATGCTTCTTTGGGTTTTAATGCAAGTTCTGCGTCATACCTTCATTTCATTCAATTACATGTCCAGTCATACTTTAAGGTTATTGGCTGGCACTCGGTGCAGTCTGGGTCTTGTGGTTAATGGCAAACAGATTAGGGCAGTGGTCGGCAAACTGCGGCTTGAGAGCCTTGACTAACGAGTTTGCTGAGCACTGCATTACGGGATTGAGGGTCTGGAGGAGCAAGGTCAGGTGCAGGAGGCAGAGACAAGATTAAAACAGCAGGTAGTGATGGGCGAAACATTACCCGCTTTATAATTTTTGCCTGGAGCTGTTCTCATCGAAGACAGTGTCTCCTGGTTCAAAGAAGCCTCTGAGGGAATTTGAGTGTCGGACCTTACAAGTGTCATTCACATGTTTTCCATGGAGGGAGTTTGACGGAACAGATGCACACGGGGCACTGGTGTTTCCGGGTCTGACCCCTGCTCCCGTGGGCATTGCTTCTGTGCTGTGTCCGGCAGATCGACTACTTCAACAATCAGATCATCGTGGACCTGGTGGAGCAGCAGCACAAGGGGATCATCGCCATCCTGGACGACGCCTGCATGAACGTCGGCAAGGTCACCGACGCAATGTTCCTCGAAGCACTGAACAGCAAACTGGGCAAACATGTGCACTTCTCCAGCCGCAAGGTAATGTGTGTGCCCAGAACATTCTCTCGAGTTCATCCATAAGGCTTTCCGCATTGTGTGGCAGACTTAATGACTTCCTGTGTTGGGTTATCACAACCGTGTGTTCACTCAACTCAGGCCATCAGCATCCAGTTAAGGATTTATTGCGATGGATAAATTATGCTTTCTCGGATTTATAGGAGGACAAGGTTGGTAAAACTCGTATCATCCAGGAGAGGGCGCCCCAGACTGCTCAATGGACTAGAAATAGGAAAAAGGATGATGTCATTGCTAACCAATAGGTACAGAGTCCTTGTGCCTGTGCTCGATTTTGCTCCCGCATCTCTGATCAGTATTCTGGCACTGAAAATAGCTTTTGTCCTCGACTTTTTACTCTAGCCCGCAGCTATCAGGTGTGGTAAGTGTGTTTTGCCAGACTAGGTGACTTTCTTAAAAACAGAGAAATTCTCGCTGTCATTCTGGTTGTTAAAAGGAAACTCGTTCCTTAAATGCATGGATATATTTTTTAAACCACTCACCCCATTTTTCACATTCTAAAAAAAAAGTCTTAGCAATATATCCCATTTCCGAATAATTGGTGGCAGTTGTGGTTGCCAGACCTTTGTGCCCTGCCTCGCATGGTAGTATGCCATTAATATTTATCCTAAGAGGGGTACACCATCATTCCCAAGTGTTTCCTACAAATGCAGGCTTGTCTAGCAGCCATAAGCTAGAGGAAAACCATACCCCATTCTTCTTCACTTCCACAAAAATGGGGCACACAGGAGACAAAATGCTCCTCCATCATTCCATGTAAAGCCAGGATGCACACCATTGTTCAGCACAAAGAAATCTATTTCCTAACTTCGTCCCCTTTGCAATTATGTCATCAGAATAGGAAGATGCCATGGTTAACTAGACAAAGCACAAACCATCAAGATACAGATTACTGGCTGATACTTATTTTAGGACAGTTTATTTCTAAAATATTCTCATTGGTCTGTTACTGAGGAAGGACTTGCAGCCTTACTACAAGTTGGTTTTCATATATTAGTATCCCTTTTTGTTATTCCCCATTTATAATGCAAATACTAAGTGCCTCTCATTTTTCAGGTACCATCCTGGGTGCTGGGACAGAGCAGTGAGCAAAGTTAGAAGCAACCTAAATCTTTTGGCATGATGCTGTTAGAGATGGCGTGATTATAGGGGCCAGCGTCCTGTTTTGGAGGACTGGGTTAAAAAGGTCCTTTGTAGCCCTAGATGGTTTGGCTCAGTAGATAGAACATCATCCTGTGGACTAAAGGGTCCCTCCCAGGTTCGATTCCAGCCAAGGGTACATGCCCAGGTTGCAGGCTCGATCCCCAATAGGGGGCGTGCAGGAGGCAGCTACTGAGTGATTCTCTCTCATCATTGATGTTTCTATATATCTCTCTCTCCCTCTCCCTTCCTCTCTGAAATCAATAAAGAAATATATTTTTTTGGAAATATCCTTTGTGATCACATTTCAGGTTTTGGAGACTAACCTAGAATTGTACCTACCAGTTGATAGACCATAGTGTTTGTCAAATTTGAAATGCATTGTTCATGCTCATACCAAATAAATCTTACAGAATATTGAATTTTCAATTAAAACATGCAAGACTCTACTTCATTTTAACAAATAACCCTCCCATGAGAAATCACCTCATTTTTGATATGTGTTACTTTGGCCATTTACACACCTGAATTAAATGTGTCAACCGAGTATTTTGAAATACAATCTTATTCTTCAGGTAGCAACTGTACATAATGCATTTAAGCAGTTGCTACTGATTTGATTGGAAATGTTGAACAGTTATTAATCTGTAAAGATGGGATTCCCTCTCTTCTCTCTCTCCCTCCCTGTCCCTCCTTTTTCCCATCTCCCTCCCCCTCCCCCTCTCCCTTTCTCCTTCTTTTTTAAATATGGGAGTCTGGGTTTGGCCATCTCTCGGACCAGGTGGCTCCTTCCTCCAGTATCATCCCCCAGACAAGCACTAAGATGGGGAATTTTTAAATGTGTTATTTTTCTGGGATTTTTGCCTAATGAAGGAAAGAAGTGAAATAACCAAGCTGTCAGGATATTTTCGTCACTGTGATTCCAAATATATATCCAAATGTAAGAATATTTAATTGGTATAGACATATCTTGGGTCATTTTTCTTTGGGGATTTTGTAAATAAAAGAGTTTTATAAAAGTGGCTAATAAGAGCTCTGGCCGGGTAGCTCAGCTGGTTGGAGTGTTGTTCCATACTCCAAAAAATTTGTGGGTTCAATCCCCATTTGGAGCACATACCTAGGTTGCAGGTTCCATCCCCGGTTAGGGTACATATGAGAGAGAGCTAATGGCATTTCTCTCTCTCAAAAAAAAAAAAAAAAAGTAAAAAAATATATCCTCAGATGAGGACTTAAAAGAAAAAAAAAAAAACAAGAAGCTAGTAAGAGAGAGAGGAGTCAAAGTTAATCTCTAAGCAATAACAGGCCTGAACTGGGGTCCCAACTTAGCAAAAGGCGGATGGGCCAGGCTACTGTGTGCATGGGAAACAGACATTACATTCGGTCCCAGGGATCCTTCCCAGAGCTGCCAGTTAATAGTTATGTGACCTTCTGCCAATTGCCTAACTTCTTTGAGCCTTAGTTTCCATGTGTGAAAAGGGAGACTCATGATACTTAATTCAAATATCAGTTGTGAGGATTGAAAGATGTACATGCCTGGCAAACAGCAAGCACTTAAATGCCCTCCTTAAGTGGAACATGAGAAGGAAACCATATAAGTCAGGATAGGCTGGGCTGCCAAGAGCCCTATCTCAGTTGGTTAGGCATCTTACCATGCACCAGGAGGTTGCTGATTTGATTCCCAGTCAAGGGCACATGCCCAGGTTGTATGCTTGATGCCCAGGTTGTATGCTTGATCCCCAATAGGGGGCACACAGGAGGCAGCTGATTGATGTTGTACTCTCACATCAATGTTTCTCTCTCCCTTCCTCTCTCTCTAAAAATCAATAAACTATTCTTAAATGTACACACACACACACACACACACACTAGAGGCCCTGTGCACAACATTTGTGAACTGGGATGGAGGGAGTCCCTCAGCCCAGCCTGCACTCTCTCATAATCTGGAACTCCTTGGGGGATGTCCGACTACCAGCTTAGGCCCACATTTTGGGCAGCAGGTCTAAGCCCAGAGTTGGACAGCCCCCAGGGGGTCCTTAGTGCTGCCATTGAGGCGGAAGAGGCTCCTATCACTGCCACTGTGCTCATCAGCCATGAGCCCAGCTTCTGGATGATGGGTGTTCTCCCTGTGGGCGTGCACTGACCAGCAGGGGGCAGCTCCTGCATTGAGCATCTGCCCCCTGGTGGTCAGTACACACCATAACAATAGGTCATTCTGCTGTTCAGTCAATTTGCATATTCAACTTTTATCATATAGGATACTAGAGGCCCGATGCACAAAATTCGTGCTCAGCCCTTGCAGCCCCAGCTTCATCTGGAAGGTTGTCCAGATAGTTATTCTGCTGTTTGGACTAATTAGCATATTAGCTCTTATTATATAGGATATATGATAGCAGCCAAGATTTAAGTATCATAGACAACAGAATCTATTTCTCTTCCAGGGACCCACACTTCTTTCATCTTCTGCCTCTTCCATCCTCTGTGTCCTTCTTTGCATCCAACAGTGGGAGGAGAAAAGAAAGTACAGAGGATGATTGCCCATTTCTTACCAGCTTTGGCCTGGAACAGCCTCACCTCATTGCCACTCACCTTCCCTTGTCCAGAACTTGATCATTCGCTCATATTCAACATCAGGGGGTGCTGTGTGGGTTTCTAGTGAAAGCCTCCAGTTATTACCACACAAGCAAAATATTTAAATCAAGCCCCACACAGTGTGATTTCATTCATAATGATATCACGATTTTGTAACAAAATTATCTTCTTCTATGAAATTGGAATATATTTTTAGGAAAGTGTAAATGGCTGTTTTAAAAATAATCTCCTTCTTGATTTCTTAGCTCTGTGCCTCAGACAAAATCCTGGAGTTTGATCGGGACTTTCGAATTCGACATTACGCAGGAGATGTAGTGTGAGTATCTTACTTTGGCACCTCATGTAATGTTTGCATGCAGCCTCACTTCAGATAATAATTTCTGAAATATAGGGGGAAATATAGGTTGTTTTCCTATTCATTTGCATTATTTTCAGTCATTTTATAGGCCTCTCTTAATCTTCCCACTTAAAATAAATGGTATCACTTCACGTATTCTTTGCTTTTCAAACATTTATTGAGCACACACTATGTGGCCATGCACAGCTCCTGGCATAGTTGTTTGTCAGTCAAAATCAACGGGTGGATAAATAAACCAAGTTAAAGACTGGGATAGAACAATAGATGAGATGGGCCTTTCTGAAGAAGGTAATAGTGTAGAGGAGGATATAAGCAGCTGAATTGTACATCACTATAAAGAAGGATGAATGGAAGGAAGAAAGGCACGGACATTATGGAATAATTAGCCCGGAGTGGAGTATAGAGAAGTCTTGCTGGAGGAAGTGATACCCAAGCTGAGTCCTAAAAGTAAAAGAGGCTTAGGGCAAAGAACTAGGAAGAGAGGAGGGAGAAGCGAGGGAGTTCCAAGCAGAAGAGACAGCAGACACACAGGTCCTGAGGTGAGAGTCACCCATCATGACCAGTTTTGCCATTTTATTTATCAAATATTATTTGAAAAGTAAAATTTACAGGAGCCACATTTCCTGATTACAATAAAAGCAGAAATTGATAAGAAACTATAACTTAAAAAAAATTACTTTAGAATTTTAGTTTCCTAGGGCTGCTGTAACAAATAACCTTCAATTGATGCCTTAAAACAGGAGAAATTTATTCTTTCACAGTTCAGCAGGCCGGAAGTTTGCAATCTAGGTGTCAGTAAGGCCACATTCTGAAGGCTCTAAAGAAGAGCATTTTTTTTTTTTTAGCTTCTGGCAGCCACAAGCATTCCTTGGCTTGTGGCCCCATCACTCCAGGCTCTCTGCCTCTGTGGTCACCTTGCCTCCTCCTCTTGGGTGTGTCTGTGTTATAACTCCTCTGCTTCTCTGCTAAAACTACACTCAAGAAGGCATTAAGGCCCCGTTGGGAAATACCGTATAAGCTTCTCCTCTCATCATCCCTCACGTAATCATACCTTTTATCATTCATAGGGTCTAAGGAGTTAGGCATGGATGCTGTTCAGGGGGAGCATTTTTCAGCCCACTGTACTTAGTAAGCTTTGTCCGCTGAACATTGCTCCTTATTGTTTACAGGCCTCTCTTGTTCTTTCTCCTTATGGTTTACATTAGGAATTCTGTTTATATTCATAAAACCCATTATAAGAAGAGATGAAACAACTATAAACAGGCAAATGATGATCTCTACATGCTGAAAAGACATCTGAAGAAATTTTAATAGCTGTTCCTGATTTAAATGAAAATTCTGGAATCATAAAATAATATGGCTCGAAATTATCACCCCATCTGTCAAACTAGCCATTAGGGCTGGTATGGCACCATTTTCCTCTTTTTCTGGTCCTGTTCCAGGTTCCAGAATACTGAAGAGGGAAGATCCAGCACTGCACAGCTGTCGCCTACTGAAAACCCAGGCCTCGCTCCCTGGTTGCTTTCATCTAGCTCAGCGTTTCTCAACCTGTGGGTCGCGACCCTTTTGGGGGTCAAACGACCCTTTCACAGGGGTTGCCTAAGACCATCGGAAAATGCAGATATTTACATCACGATGCATAACAGTAGCAAAATTTCATGGTTGGGCGTCACCACCACATGAGGAACTGTATGCAAGGGTCGCGGCCTTAGGAAGGTCGAGAACCACTGATCCAGCTTGAAGTGGCATAGAAGCAGTACTGGACAGAGAAGCCTTAGAGACCACCAGGGCACCCCTTCCATTTTACAGATGAGGAAACTTATGCAGAGAGTGTAAAAGTCATACCCAAAGTTACACAGCATGTTCATGGGAGAGCTGAGACAATAACGAGGTTTCCCAACCCCCAGAACTCCAGCCGATCTCTCTGAGTGCAGAAGAGGGAAGGAACCGGGATGGAACAATAAAAGGATTGGCAGCTAGTAAAAAGGCGGGGATGTAAGGCTTTGTGGCCAGATGTCTTTTCAGCAACTAGGTCCATTTGATTGAAGTGTATGGTCACATTGCCTCCTCCTATTGGGTGTGTCTGTGTTAAATGTCATCTGAATTAAGTATGCTGAGCCCTCCAGTCCTTTTGTAGGTTTGTATGGAACATTTTCTTGGTGCACAGTTCTTTATAAAGTATGGTTCCTGCCCACAAAGAGCTGTCCGCGTAAGATGCATTCATGCATATATGGTAGTGTGTGTATGTATTTATATACATACATTTTTATATTATCTGTATAAATACTTACACACACACACACACACATATATATACATTTACATGCTTACATTGATACAATAAAAGATGGTCTGAAATAGTTGCCATATGGAGTTGTTGTCAGGATTTAGAATAAGGAAATGATATCATACTTCTAGCTGTGTGTAATACACCCAGGGAAGCCGATGCTGTCTTGATGCAGTCCTTGGATGCTGAGGATTATTTTTATAGGAACAAGTGGGAAGAGTGCTAAACATTCAGGAAATAGCAACTGGTCCATTTGACAGGAGTGTATCCTTTTTGTAGCAAAGACAAGTAGAAATGCCTGGAAAAATAAATTCAGATCAAACCTCATGAGTCTTCAAAGCCCAAAATAAGGACTTGGAAGTTTTGAGTTTTATGGGTTACACAATAAATTGAGTCACGTGACTTCAGGAGTTCAGTGAGAAAATGTTTTGAAGGTATTAGGAAGAAGACTTAGAGTAGGGGAGGCAAGGCAATACTTTTGGACCTAGTGACCTCCAAGTATTCCCCCATGGGCAGCATAGCCTGACGGGACTTTCTTACAGAATTAAGTGTGCAAGGCTGAAATATTGGCGAGGGTTCAGGGTTAGAGATCTGAGAACTGTGTGCATTGATGTGATTGTTGAGGGGACATATGGACAGGTGAGAAAACAGAGCTGTGAGAAGTAGCTGCATCTACAATTACCATCACCCAGAATCCTCCATGACTTTTATACCCCCAGCCCTGGATGTGCGCCACCTAGAGGCCATGCCCGTCACTGCAGCAGAACAGGTCCCATTCCCACCTTTCTTACCAACTACTGGGCTTTCAAGACCTTACTCATCTCCCTTCCTCCAGACCATGAATACTGGCCTCCTCATTGTACTTCAAGAATGTCATGCATGTGCCTGCTCCCTTCCCTTTGTTTAATCTATTTCCGTGTGTGACCTGCCTTCTGCTTTCTCCTCTGCTTATCCAGCTCTTACCATCCTTTGCGGTTCTCCTTGGATTCTTTTATCCCACCCTGAACACACTGAGCGAACCTTAGGCAAGTCCCTTGATCTCCCTACGGATGAGGCTGTTAGTTCCTGTGTGTCGCTGGTTTGCTTTTATCTTAGTAATGCTGGATGATAAATACAGCTGTCTGTATTTTAAGAGTCATCTTCTTGAGGTAAGCAGTAAGCCAGTAGAAAATGATCTTAATTGATATTATGGTAATGATTTTGCTCTCCTTTTGAAGAATAGAAACAATAGCCCCTTTATTTAGGAGGTAAAATTTGATGTTCCTTAACACAGAACATTGAGGACAGAATCAGCCTCATAGATTGATTGCATAATTAACAGTGGGAGGATGTTGTAGATTTCTAGAAAAGCTTTAAATGTGGCTCTTGCGTGGTGAGTAATGAACATTTTCTGTGTTTTTCCTCCATTAGCTATTCTGTCATCGGTTTTATTGACAAAAATAAAGACACTTTATTTCAAGATTTTAAGCGCCTTATGTATAACAGGTAAGGTTAAATTTTACTATCTTTATATTGAACACTTTGGCATATATTGCACAGTATATATGCACACGATTATTTTTATGTGACAATTTTAAGATTTTGGTAAATTCTCTAGTTCTGCTTGATCAGATTTAATAAAATATTACTCTATAATTATAACAATCAATAAACTTAGGACAGGGACCTGCTATGAATATGATTTTCTTTGATTGCCCTTGAGTGGCTTCAGTTTCTCTGTTTACTGCTGCCATCCTTCTGGCACCCCCCTACCGAAATATTCAGGAGTCCCTGGCCAGGCCAGTGGCAAATGGAAGGTGTCAGATAACCTCTGACCCAGCTGAAAACCTACACACTCAAATTTCCACTGTAGTGTCTGCCTCTGACAAAGAGGTCCCTCTGCTATCCGAGAGTGGCAGCCAGAATCAGTGATGGTAGATCCTGAATGGACAGAATCTTCTCACAATCCCAGAAAAGGGGGAAAAAACAAGTTAAAACCCAGCATGATACTTTGGAAAAAAGGCCCGTGAAGAAAGAAGGGTGCTCAGCCAACTGCTTCTTTGGGGTTAGAGAACTGTGTCTCCTCGGTCAGTTGGTCAATGGATCATCAAAGACATACTGAGCACCTCTGAGCCACACGTTCTTCTACGCTCTGGGTACAGCTGTAGAAGAAACTGAGACAAAGTCCCTGCCCCCTGTGTCTTATATTCTAGTAGAAGGGGCAGTCAGTAAACAAAAAGACAGCTAACTTCTAGGTAGTGACAGAAGAAAAATAAAGTAGGTAAAAGATTGAAGGGTGATACCTTTCTCTCTCTCTCTCTCTCTCTCTCTCTCTCTCTCTCTCTCTCTCTCTTCCTCCCTCCCTCCCTCCCAATTTTTTTTTGGTGGGGGAGGCAACCAAAATTTTTGGTGGCCTTGTTTTACCAAGCCTTAAAAAGATTGAAGGGTGCAGGCAAGGAAGGGCAGGGGAGGCATTGCAGATAGGGTGGTGGGAAAGGCTCCTGAAGAGAGGTGATATTTAAGCAGAGACCTGAATGAAATGGGGGAGTGAGCTGTGAACAGTGGGAGAGGAGCATTTCAGGTAGAGAGAAGAACTAGTACCAAGGTGCTAAGATAAGAATGAGTTTGGGAGAAATTGAGAACAGACAGAGGTCATTGTGGCTTAAAAAAGAAGGATGGGGAGAGAGTTAAGGAAAGAATATTTACAGAGGTAAACAGGGCCTGGGTTATGAAGAGTCCATGAGCCAAGGTAAGGAGGAAAAATGAAGGGCAGCCATGAGAATTAATGATACAATATGATTTATACATTAAAGAAATTTCTAGGGCTACCTGATAAAGCATACACTGTGTTGAGGTCAAGAGTAGAAATGGGGAGACCAGTTAGGAAACTTGTCTGAGATTTGAAGAGTAGTGACAAAGGTGATGAAAGGTGGTCAGAGTGGGTGATAGATGGTAAGTAGAGCCAACAAGATTTGCTAATGAATGGGATGTGTGATGAGAGAGAAAAGCAGAAATCCAAGCTGATGCCTGAGCAGTGGGGAAGGGATGCTTGGTGGAGGGAAGACAAGAGGAGGCGCTAATCTGGTGGGGGAAATGGAGAGTTTTGTTTAGGATATTTTATGCTGGAGGTGCATATTCTCTTGAACATCCAGTTGAAAATGCCAAATAGATAGGCAATTGCATTTATGCCTCTGGGACTTGGGGTAAAGGTGAGAGTAGGGATATCAATTCAACGATCGTATTTAAAGTCTTAAGACTGGATGAAGTTTTAGGGGGCACACAGATTTAAAAATAAGAGAGAGGAGAGCTCAAAAAAAAGAACCCCTGAGACGCTCCAGCATTTAGAGTCAAGGAAGAAAGAAGGAACTTCAAAGGACGCTGAGCACACCAGTGAGGCAGGAAGAAAACCCTGAATCTGGTGTCAGTGAGGCCAAGCCAAGAGAAAGGTGTGTTAAGAAGAAAAAAATATAAACCATGTCAAAAATCTGTCCAAAGCAGAGTGATATGAGGACTGAGCTGCACTATTGGGTTTGCTGACGTGAAAACATCAGTGGGACTCTTGACAGCACTGGTCTCCTTAGAGTTATGGGAGGCAAAAATATGTGATAGAAGTGGGCTCAAGGGAATGGAGAACATTAGAATGTGGCAACGTTGTGTGTAGACAGTTATTTCAAGCAGTTTTGCTATGAAATAGTTCATCTGAGTACCTGCCATCAGGAGTGCTGATAGAGCTGTGTCATTAGCATGTTACAGACAGAGGGGATCCCTGTAATAGCTGACCATCAGGAAAAGGGATTTCAGAAAGGAGTTTCAATACATAACTTATCAAATAAGAGGAACAAAGAGCTGGAACCAATTTGGCTCAGTGGATAGAGCATCGGCCTGCAGACTGAAGGATCTCGGGTTATATTCCGGTCAAGGGCATGTATCTTGGTTGCAGGCACATCCCCAGAAGGGGGTGAGCAGGAGGTGGCTGATCGATCTCTCTCTGTCTCTCTCTCTCATTGATGTTTCTTACTTTCTATCCCTCTCCCTTCCTCTCTATAAAAAAATCAATAAAATATTTTTTTAAAAGAGGAACAAAAGACAGGGTCTGGCATGGCTCTGTGTAAAAACTGTCAAAAACTCTAATTAGAAAAAATGGCCTTTGTTGGCCAGTGAGTTTGTTGCTAAGGGAAGAAGGCAGAGCTGGGCTCTGTACCAAGAGACTGCCCCAGCTGGTGTTTCTTACCTTCATGGATTCATCATGGCCCCAAGTTCAGCTCCCCGGAACAGCTCCACCTCCCAGGGGTAGTTTCAAGTAACTCTGAGCTCACAGGACAAATGAAGAAACAGAACAACCTGTGGATTATTTCCTGAGGAAAATCTAATGGTCATGTGGAATGGAATACTTGCATTGGTATGACAAGCTATTTTTTTTTCCTATTGGAAAACTCACTAGTGAAGTCAAAACAGCCGTGAGAATTCTAGTTTATTAATTGACTGAAAAACATTGCACATAAAATCCAGAATGTTTAATTGCTTGGTAAGCACCGAGTTGGAAAAAAGGAACTTCGATAAATCCAACAATTAAAGGCATCAAGCGAAGATGAATACATTTCACAATAGAGAAGATCTTGTCAAAGGTGCAAAAAGATTAAACATCTGTTGACTGCAACTTATTGTGTAAATCTCCATCATAGGAAAGGCCTTGCCAGTGGGGTGGGAAGTCTTTAAATTGTTCAGGCAAAAACCGTCCTCCTGGGTGGTGCTTGGATGGGCTACCTTTGCCTTGGGACACATCAGTGCTTCCATGGCTAAATAGCCTCCCAAGTTTCCATCCTTCTTTTTCTTTGTATATATTTAAAGGAACTTAGATCTCCAGTTCTGTAGACCTTCAGAGTATACATGCATGTTAGTGTGTGTGTGTGTGTGTGTGTGCGTGCACATGCACTTGCACGCATATACACGCATATGTGTCAGTGTGTGTGTATAAATGAAAGGAGGAAGAAAACAAACCAGTGGCAGGCATGGTGAACAGACTTTACTAATCCCTTCTGTTTTCTTAGCCAGGTAAGTTTGCCATGCTTTACGTATTGGGTTTCTGGATAACTTTTAAAGAAAGTGTTCTTTTAGTTCATTTATTTTATTTTTTGAGCTATCAGTAGCAATATCCCTTTTTTCCCCATTAGAGTTTACAGTCAATATTATTTTGTATTCATGTCAGGTGTACAGCCTAATGGAAATGTCCAGTATCCACTGACGCTATATATAGTTACTGCAATTTATTGACTATATTCCCTATGCTGTACTTCATATCCCCGTGACTGTTCTGTAACTACAATTTGTACTTCTTAATCCCTTCACCTTTTTCACCCATCCCCCCAATGCCCAACCCCTCTGGCAACCATCAGTCTGTTCTCTGTGTCTATGAGTCTGTTTCAATTTTGTTTGTTCATTTATTTTGTTCTTTAGCATCCACTAACAAGTGAAATCATATAGTATTTGTCTTTGTCTGGCTTATTTCACTTAGCAAAAAACCCTCTAAGTCCATCCATGCTGTTGTAAATGGTAAGATTGCATTCATTTTTATGACTGAGTAATATTGCATTGTATAAATGTACCAGAGCTGTTTTTATCTACTCATCTGTATTCATGGGTACTTGGGTTGGTTCCATGTCTTGGTTATTATAAATAACTAGAGGCTCGATGCACGAAATTCATGCAAGAGTAGGCTTTCCTTCCCCTGGCTGTCGGCACTAGCTTTCCTCTGGCACCCGGGACCCGGACTTCCCTTGCAGCCCTGGCTTCGTCTGGAAGGTCATCCAGAAGGATGTCGGTCTAATTAGCATATTATGCTTTTATTATTGTAGATACTACAATAAGCATAGGAGTGCATATATTCTTTTGAATTAATATTTAGGGTTTCTTCAGATATATACCTAGAAGTGGAAATACTGGGTCATAAAGCAGTTCCATTTTTTTATTTTTTGAGGAAACTCCATACTGTTTCCCATAGTGGCTGCACCAGTCTTCATATCCAACAATAGTGCACGGGTACCAGAAAAAGATTCCTTTAAGTGTTGGAAAACTATTTTGTTAATATCACACTCATGACTTCCTGGCTCAAAAGTGCTTTCTCTGTGAAATGATTGTATGTGTCTATTTTTAACTCATCATGTGTCAATTCTACTGCTTAACAGTATAATAATATAATAAATGTCTTAGTTCCTTCTTTTTCAACACCCCCTCCCTAACTGACAAGGTAGTACAAGAGTCTTTAAAAATGGCCAACATGCCAAAACTGGTTTAGCTCAGTGGATAGAGCATCGGCCTGCGGACTGAAGGGTCCCGGGTTCGATTCTGGTCAAGGTCATGTATCTTGGTTGCGGGCACATCCCCGGTGGGGGGCGTGCAGGAGGTGACTGATCAATGTCTCTTTCTCATCGATATTTCTAACTCTCTATCCCTCTCCCTTCCTCTCTGTAAAAAAATCAATCAAATATATTTTTAAAAATAAATAAATAAAAATAAAAATGGCCAACAATGAGTAAGGTAGTATTTGGGATAGAAACTGCTTTTGATCAAAGTAGAAACTGCTCACATCAGAATTTTCAAAGGACACCTGCTCTGATTTCAGGACATTGTATTCAGTAGGTGTTAGGAAGGCATCCCGCACACATGTGTACTAAATGTCGAGAACCACCACCTTAAGTTCTCTGTCTGCTAAAGATTAGAATGGGAACATTAAGAGAAAACCATGTACGCTGATGTAGTTATGTATATGGATGTGCATATCATTGGGAAATGATGGAATAAAACCAGGAAGTGAAAAAACTGGGTCCATAAGCCACAGATGGGTGCATTCTTTTATAGCCACTTCCTTGCTAGTGACAGTGAGGGTTAGCAGTATGGCTCTGTCTTCACTCAGAGACCCGGTAAACCTTCCCCTCCCCTCATCAACCCTTAGTATGTTTGCAGCAATTATTTTGAGCTGCTCTACATAGAAATTTACTAGGTATTTGGGAAACTAACTCCATTTTATCAATTTTTAAACCAGGAGAAGACTAGTGGGAGAAATGGTGGCAGTAATAATCACCATTAGCAAAAAAATGCCAATGTTAATTCTTTTCTAGTCTCAAACCCCAGTTTAAGAAAAGAAAAGAAAAAAATCTGACAAGAGAAATGTTCCCAGGAAACTAGGAAGGTTTCACATTTCAATTTCTTGAAAATCAAAAGCACCCAAGATGAAACGGGAAGAAAACCCAAGTTGAGACCACCCCACGGGTTTTTAAAAGTATTTCCACGGAGCCACATAAGACTATACCATGGTGAGCACGAACACTGGCCTGAAGCACACTTTCAGGAATTGGATCACAGCCGTCTTGGTGTCACATCAGTAACAGATTAGAGCTGCCAGTGCTGCCTGTAAGTGGCTCATAAATCCAACTGCCGGCAAGGGACTTTCTGGAAGATGGTGTGAGAATGGTTATTTTACCTTTCTCACTGTACTTTTGGAAAGGCCTGCCCATTTGTGGTGTCACCTATTCTGTATGAACATTTGTTTCAATCAGGAGATACTTTAGTGTTCATGTTTTCTACTGTAACAATGAGAGTCATTTCCCTGCTAGTGGTTTTCACTCATTCCTGTAACTACCACCCAGACCATTTTGTTTTATGTAGAGATTGTAAGACCTATATTAACTTTCTGAGGGTATGAGATCATAATAATATACACTGCGTGGCCAGATTATTATGATCTCTGAATTCATAATAATCTGACCACTCAGTATATACAAATACACACACACTGAGTGGCCCGTGCATGAATTCATGCATGGGTGGGGTCAGGCCAGGGAGAGGGTACATGGGCGGTTAGCCAACCTGCCTGCTGGTTGAACTCCTGGTTGAGGGGACAATTTGCATATTAGCCTTTTATTATATAGGATATACACTGAGTGGCCAGATTATTATGTGTTCAGAGATCATAATAATCTGGCCACTCAGTGTAGATGTCATTTTAAAGAGGTGTTTGTTTGTTTTTAATTCAGTACAGTTTGGAAACATCTTTCAACATCATTTTCTGGATGGGATTGTTTCTCCAGTTAGGCCTTGTGAGTTTAGTCTGTGGTCCAGTCGTGCCTCCCAGGGTAGGTTCGGCAGGGTTGCTTAGCAGTTCTTTTTCAGTCTGTTTGAATGGCTCTTCCTGTGCTCCTCAGTTCCAATCCCGTGCTGAAGAATATGTGGCCGGAAGGCAAACTGAGCATCACGGAGGTGACCAAGCGCCCTCTGACCGCCGCCACCTTATTTAAGAATTCTATGATCGCCTTGGTGGACAACCTTGCATCGAAGGTAATTCTTTTCTTTTCCAACTGTCCATGATATATGTTAGAATGTAGGTCTGGCTTGCTTTTTACGATAGTAAATCAAATTGAAGATTACTTAAGCGAACGTTGTAATAGAATTTTTATTTCTGGGGTGTGGTTTTCAGGTAATTACAGTAAATCAAATTATTGTTAATTGGGACTAGGGAAAACAGTTGTTTGTGTCCCAGGTAAAATTGTAAAATTATAGCATAAATTATAATATATGCCCAAACTTCTGCTCTGGGCTGACACCAAGGGCTGGATTTTTAAAAAAATAAAATTTTTAAATTAAATTGTAATACACCATCTGTATATTCTGTCTGAATACAAAATGACCAGATAGAGTTTTAAGAGGAGGTTTGGTACTTAAGTATTATCCTCAGGGTTGTTTTAAATAGTTAAAATAAAAAGATGTGTTATTGACCATTACGTCTGCTTTTTATTACGCCTTTGAGATCTAACCCTGTTTGATAACGTTAGTCTGTTTTTTCATAAAGAACATATTTTTACTTTCAACTACTGCTGCTGACAACTTTGATAAATTAGGCAACATTCTGGGACTCATTATTTTTAATTCCTTCATTTTTATCTTTCTCTTCTAGTGTTTTTCCTGTGTCTTTTCTTCATTATCTTTTTTTTTTTAAATCAACTTCCTCTCTAAGAATTTAAATCTATTCCATTTCTGGTGCCTTCCCTGTGGATGAATTAGGCAAACATCACAAGAACATGTCTGATCAGTAGCTTTCTGTTTTTTGTTGGTTTTTTGTTAATCCTCACCTGAGGATATTTTTTTTCATTGATTTTTTAAATTAAATCTTTATTATTCAGATTATTACATTTGTTTCTCTATTTTCCCCTCCATAGCTCCCCTCTACCCGGCTCCCACCCCTCTCTCTGCCCTTACCTCCCTCCCGTTGACCTCATCCATAGGTGTATGATTTTTGTCCAGTCTCTTCCTGTACACCCTTCACCCCTTTCCCTCTGAGAATTATCAGTCCACTCCCTTTCTGTGCTCTTGATTCTATTGTATTCACCAGTTCATTCTGTTCATCAAATTTTTAATTCACTTAATTTTTAGATTCACTTGTTGATAAATATGTATTTGTTGTTCATAAATTTTTGTCTTTTACCTTTTTCTTCTTCTTCTTAAAGAGTACCTTTCAGCATTTCATATAATACTGGTTTGGAGTTCATGAACTCCTTCAGCTTTTTCTTATCTGTGAAGCTCTTTATCTGCCCTTCAATTCTGAATGATAGCTTTGCTGGATAGAGTATTCTTGGTTGTAGGTTCTTGCTGTTCATCACATTGAATATTTCTTGCCACTCCCGTCTGGCCTGCATTGTTTCTGTTGAGAAATCAGCTGACAGTCATATGGGTGCTCCCTTGTAGGTAATGAACTGTTTTTCTCTTGCTGCTTTTAATATTCTCTCTTTGTCTTTTGTTCTTGATATTTTAATGATGATGTGTCTTGGTGTAGTCCTCTTTGGATTCCTTTTATATGGGGTTCTGTGTGCTTCCTGGACTTGTAAGTCTATTTCTTTTACCAGACCTCTGATCTTTTGCGACTCCCCTAAATTTCCATGCACCTCTCCCTTTTCACAGTTCAAACTCCCCCCGTATGAGTTTCGGCTGGATCTGGGGTTTAGTGTTGTAGAATAAGGGGTTCAATGCCTTTGAGAGTCTCCGTTTCCCTCTTGCCAGAGAAAACCATCCAGGTACTCCGGCACCCGCTCTCTGCATGCACACGTCTCCGTACCTCAGCTTTTTGCAACTCCTCTGGGTGTCCGTGAGCCCCTCTTTTCCTTCTAGTTGTAGAACTTCCACTCAGCCAGCTTTCCTGTGGTTCTGGATGATGTCCGTTCTGTCTTTTAGTTGTAGTTTTGAAATTGTTGTGCGAGGCAGCAGTGTAGGTGTTTAACCTATGCCGCCATCTTGGATTCTCCTGATTCTTTATATTTCAAATTTTTGACTTGATTCTTGCCCTCCTCTAGTCTGCTGTTAGGTCTCTGTATAATATTTTTTATTTCAGTCAGTGTATGTTTAATTTCCAGTTGGTCCTTTTCCATCTCTAGTTGGATCTTTTCCATCTCTAGTTGGTTCTTTTTCATTTCTAGTTGCTCCTTTTTCATCTCTAGTTGCTCTTTTTTCATCTCCTCTTGGGTCTCACTAACTTTATCCAACTTTTCTAGGATATTCTTGAAAAACCTTATAAGCGTGGTTTTGAACACTATAGCCAATTGTTTGTTTTCCTCCATTTCTTTTGTTTGTTATCCCTTCCCTTGTCTCGACATTTTCACTATGCTGGGAGAACTTCTGTGTTGGATTCAGCCTTATGATACCAGATTTTCAAAACCACAAGAGCCTCTCTGTTGAGCTTGGGATGGGTGGAGTCTCAGGGCTTAAGGGACTGCCTTGCCTTCCAGTGGGCCCCGCCCTCCATGGCCCCTGAGTCTCACGTGACTGAGTAATTGCTGTAGCAGTCCCTGTGCGTGCGCTCTCTCGCAGTGCCTCTAGACTACTGCCCCTCCAACTCCCCTGCACTCCGGGACCACACGAGTCTGGGTCCCTAGGGTTTTGCCTGAAACTGGGGTTTAGTGGAGTTAGAAGTGACACAGTGGGGAGGGTCTGTCTCCCGCCCACTCATGAAAGCCAGCGGCACAATCAGCAGTTGGTCCTCTGTGTGCAGTGCCATGCGCGCCACCAGACTTCTGATCTTTTGCGACTCCCCTAAATTTCCGTGCACTTCTCCCCCTTCACAGTCCAAACTCCCCCCGTATGAGTTTCGGCTGGATCTGTGGTTTAGTGTCATAGGATAAGTTCAATGCCTTTGAGAGTCTCCATCTCCCTCCCACCAGAGAAAGCCAGCCAGGCACTCCGGCACCCACTCCCTCCGCGCGCACGTCTCTGTACCTCAGCTTTTTACAGCTCCTCTGGGTCTCTGTGAGCCCCTCTCTTTCCTTGTAGTTGTAGAATTTCCACTCCTCTAGCTTTCCTGTGATTCTGGATGATGTCCATTTTGTCTTTTAGTTGTAGTTTTGAAATTGTTGTGCGAGGCAGCAGTGTAGATGTTTACCTATGCTGCCATCTTGGAGTCTCCTTTTCATTGATTTTTAGAGACAGTGGAAGGGAGGGGAAGAGACAAAAAGAAACATTGATGTGAGAGAGGCACATAGATTGGTTGCCTTCTGCACCTGCAAGTGAGGTATGTGCCTTTGACCGGAATTGAACCAGGCACCCTTCAGTCTTTGGGCTGACACTCTATCCACTGAGCCAAACCAGCTAGGGTGCTTCCTATTTATTTTCACTAGGATTCTTTGGCCTCAAGTGACAACAAACAAGCACAATTTGTTCGTTTATATAATTAAACCTCTAGAACAGAAGAGGTAAAGAATTCATTAGAATTCATTAGAACTCTTCCTCTTGCCTCTCAGCTTCTCTGCATGTCAGCTTCAACCTGCCTCACCCAGCAAGAAGAAAGGCAAACCTAACGGGAAAGCATGCAACACAGGAACTAGAATTGAACTGAGGATTTTATAAAATATATTAGCTTTATGCAATTAACTAAAAAAGAATTATTTTTCTAAAATCAGTAGTTAAATGTGCATTTTTTTAAAAATTAAAATACTAGAGCCATCTAAAGGTTCTGTGTCAGGAATTGCATTCAGCTGCTAATAAAAGAGACCCCCATTCATAGCTTAGCCTTGAAAGAGATTTGTTCTCTCTCCTGTAAATGAAGTACAGGAGACGGTATCACAGGACTGCTACGACAGCTCTAAGGTGATCAGAGACTCAGGTTCCTTTGTCTTTCTGCTCCACCATCCTTGTTCTTGTCATGTGCCGTCCTGGTCCAGTATGGCTGTACCGCGAGCTACCTGCCTTCTAAAGAGATTTCTCACATAACCGACATGGCTCAGTGGTTAAGCATCGACCTATGAACCAAGAGGTCACGGTTCAATTCCTGGTCAGGGTACAGGCCCGGGTTGCAGGCTCAATCCCCAGTGTGGGGCGTTCAGGAAGCAGCTGATCAATGATTCTTCTCATTATTGATATTTCTCAATCTCCCTCTCTCTCTCTCTCTCTCTCTCTCTCTCTCTCTCTCTCTCTCTCTCTCTCTTTTTCTCCCTTCCTCCCTCCCTCTTTCCCTCTCCCTTCCTCTCTGAAATCAATAAAAATATATTAAAATATAAAGAGACTTCCCAGAAGTCTCCCACAGCCCTTTGGCTATATCTCACTTGCTGTACCTAGTTGACAGGGGAGCTGGGAAGTGCATTTGTATTCTAGTCTGCAGTACACCCAGCTAAAAATAACTATTCTGTTTCAAAGTAGGAGAAAGATACTGGATATGAGGTAGGCAACTACCTTCACAGTCTTTGCTACAGCTTCTTCCCCATCTGTTGTTTATGGAGCTGGAGAATGAAGGAGAGAGCATGGATAAGCAAAAGGATATAGACAATAGGAGGCAAGAAGATGGCCAGGGCAGAAATCGGAGCATGTGGATTACATTTAGAAAATACAAAATAGTGTAATAAAAATAAATCTATGTAGTTGGTACTCATCATGAATGTAAATAGACTGAACAGACCAGCTAGGTGGAAATGTCTAATTAAAACTATGCATGAATATTATAAACAAAGAGGTAGATTAAAAAAAAACTGGTTAAAAGTAATATTAATGTGAAAGAACATGGAATTTAAGAAAAACAAGTATTAACACAGATAAAGAGACTGATAACAATAAAATAAAGGTACACAAGACAGTAAAATCATTTTGAACTAGGTACCAAATAACATAGCCATGATTATGCATGAACTCTATAAAGCAAAGGAACCTGAAAATTTTTAAAGGAAAAATGCATAAGTACACAGTCCTAGTGGGAGATTTCAAACCAAATCTACCAAAACTGATAGACATGGCAGCTGGGACAAAAACCTTAGTAAGATGACAGAAGCTGGGTAGTTCAGTTGGTTAAAGTGTTCCCTGATATACTAACGCTGCATCTAGAGTGAGCTAGAAACAATCCCTCATTATCTAAAAGGGAAATTGCAGTGAGCCTTGATAATTTATCACCATAAGATAGCTTTTATGAAGTTTGCAGTCCACCATTCTCACTACCTGGGTAGCCTGAAAAAGTTCAGGCCAGCAATTTAGTTTAAAGTGGTCTGGGTCTGGTATGGTCTCCAGGCATCTGATGTAGGAAACGAGGATCTTAGGGCTTCTACTTTAGTAAGCACAGACTAGGTCATTTAAACCCACATCCATGCTGGGGACATCTAGGAAATACAAATAAGATATGCAAAACCTTTGCTTGAAGACACTAGAGCAATACCAAGATAGTGGAGAACTGCTAGGCTGGAAGCCATGGAGAAGAGCCCGGGTTTGAGACCTCCTTTCTCTGGGGGGGAATTTGCCAACTGCAGAACAAATGGATGGGTTTTGAGGAGTGGTTCTGATGGCCTCATGGGACTAGTGAGACAGAGACGAGGGCTCTAAAAGGAGGAGGTCAGGGGTTAACCCCTCTCACTTTGGGTTAGGGTTCCAAAAGGCTCCACTAGCAGTCAAGGTGAAGCAGAAGTAGGCAGTCTGTCACAGGAACCGTAGTTCAGCTCTGAATCCATTCACTCTTTAAAATTAGAGGAGCTTATTTGTTAGTGCCGTTGGCCAAGGATTTTTCTGAAACTCACCATTTGCGGATTCATTTCTTTAGGAACCTTACTATGTACGTTGCATCAAACCCAATGACAAGAAATCCCCGCAGATATTTGATGATGAGCGCTGCCGGCATCAGGTTGAATACCTTGGACTATTAGAAAACGTGAGGGTGCGACGGGCAGGATTTGCCTTCCGCCAGGCATACGAGAAGTTTCTGCACAGGTGAGAATGGTCTCAACAAAGAAACCTGCTAGTACACTGAGAATTATGGAGCCCTAGTCTTCCCCATGTGGGACCGTGTGTGAGCATCTGGATACCTGGTGGATGAACAATAGGGTTGAGGAAGCTGCAGGCGAACATCCCCCAAGGGGTCCTTAGCACTGCCAGCGAACCCAGTAAGTATGGGAGCGCACTTACCACCAGGAAGCAGCTCCTATGTTGAGCATCTGCCCCCTGGTGGTCAGTGCAGAGTGACCGGTCATTCCGCAGTTCTGTTGATTTGCATATTAGCCTTTTATTATAAAGGATTCGCAAGGTTTCTGATTTTGTTTCCTTTTTCCATATGATGTTGTGTAATGTTACCTCTCTCTTCATAGTAGAACTCTTTCATTGGGCTTCTATTTCTGTCCCTCTCTGGCAAGTGAGTAAGCTTTTAGATGTACTTCCTTCTGGATTTATTTTGTTTCACTCAACAAATCTATTTCTTCATCGGATGGCAGGCAACATGGTATATAGTAGGGAACAAATCACAGTCCCTGCCTTCCTGATACCCACAGACTAAGGAGAGTGGGCAAAGCCTTTCTCACTGTGACTTAAAATTCAAATACAGAGTATAAATATGACTAAATTTGGCTCGTTATATTGAACAAGTTTGCACTTGGGTCAGGGGGAGCCCTGGGGTAAGCAGCTTTCTAAGCTGGTCCCAAGATCCCCCCTCCTGGAATTCACCCTGTCTAGTCCCCTTCCTTCTAGGGTGGCCTGGGCCTGGTGATCTACTGCTAGCAAAATGGAATAAGGGAAACATGATGGGCTGTCACTTTTGGGATTAGGCTGCAAAGGGCTGTGACTCTGTGACTTCCATCTTGCTCACACTCACACTCCCATGAAGTTGGGGTGTAGGGAGCTGCCCCTGAGAGGTCCAATGTGGCCAAGAAGTGTTGGCCGCTTACATATAGGAGCACGGTTGATTTTTGTGTATTCATCTTATATGCAGAATGCTGCTTAGTTTTCTTTCAGTGATAAGTTTTATCTGCTTGATTTCCTCTGAAGCAAGTATATTGTGCATAAATAGTGTTAGTTTTGCACTTGCCCCAGTCATTTACCTGTTTGTTTATTAGTCTCACTGTGCTGGTTAGAAAACCTGTGATAGCGGCAACCCTGGTTTCTATCTGTGAAGAGAATGCTTGATATTGGCTGTAAGTTTTTGATGCAGAGCCTATATTAAATTAGGGAAATACCCTTCTATTCTTACATTAGGAAGGAATGTTATCATGAAGGAGTGTTGGATCTTAGTGGAGGTTGTGGGGTTTTTTTTCCCCACATCTCTTATCAAGCTATGACATTTATTTCATTCCTAATTTCCAAAGAAGTTTGTTTGTTTGTTTGTTTTTCTCTGTGAAGCATCTTGAATTTTACAGAATGGTTTTTCTGCGTCTGTTGAGACCACCTGGTTTTTCTCCCTTCATCTGTGCCCTGTTCTTGGTTCACCAGGTACAAGATGATCTCAGAATTCACCTGGCCCAACCACGACCTCCCTTCAGACAAAGAAGCTGTGAAGAAACTGATCGAACAGTGTGGCTTTCAGGAAGACGTGGCTTATGGGAAGACCAAGATTTTCATCCGCACACCCCGCACCTTGTTTACCTTGGAGGAGCGCCGCAGCCAGATGCTCCTGAGGATTGTCCTCTTTCTCCAAAAGGTAATTGTATGTTTTACAAACATGGAGGCAGCTTTGCCATTACTCAAAAAAGGTTCTCAAAAATCTGTTGAACCTTTTCTTTGATTCAAGAAATGTTCGTGATGGTATATTTTTTGGTATCTACACACCTACCTTGGAGTGTTTTCTGTTACCTTCACACATGGGAAACTTATTTGACTGTCTTAGCTCCAAATTACTTTATCTTCAAAATGCTGGAGACATTTTGTCAGCTAGTATTTAAAGTTGGAGAGATGTCTGAAACAGCCTGTTTTTGTCTCTTCTGCTAACTGAGGTGTTTCCCTCAGCTGAACTGCATAAAGAACTTCCTTTAATTTTATTTTGTCATTCAAGAGTTTTGCCCAGATGTTTGAAATAACCTTTTTTAACCCTGCATTACCCACCACCTGCACTGACTGAGGTATGCAATGTGGGAGTCAGGATACTCATTAGATCCTGGTACCCATCCCCATTGATCTGCACAGGGCCCTCTTCTCATTTCATTCACTCACTCACGTATTTATTTTTATTTCCTTACACCTATTTGCAGACCTTCCATAAGAACCCTTTTAGTGTAAAATATTATATGTGTACATAAAAAGCAATCCTGTGTCTCTAGAAGAATGTCCCTGGCATATATACCTGGAGAAAAGGGCTTAGGTCATTGGGTAGGTGCAGACCTAATTGGTATAAGACATGCCAGGTTCCTCTCCAATGATGCCTCTGCCAGTCTGCACTACCACCAGATGTATATGAGGGTGCTGTGTGCCCACATCCTTACAGTATCATCCAGCTGCCTAAACATTTTGCCAGACTGGTAGGTATGCTATCTCGCTATTGTACTTTTCATTTCTCCATTTCCCATTGCATTTGAGCATCTCATTGAATACTTGTTTGCTTTTTGGTTTTTCCTGTAAACTGCTTGTTCATATCCTTTGTCCATTTGCCTGCTGGAGTTGGTATCACTTCCTTATTGATTATCAGGAATTTTATGAATATTTATACATAAACCTTATATTCACTTTAGACATTATAAATATATTCTCTTAGTCTGTATGCATTCTGATGCTTTTATAATATGCTTTGTGGAAGAGAATCCTTAATTTTGACATAATCAAATTCTTCAGAATCTCATCTTATATTTTGTGCTTTGGAATTTTGTTTAAGAGGGCTTTCCCCAGCCTTTGCCTGTTTGGGTCAGTGGATAGAGCATCGGCCAAAGGACCGAAAGGTTTAATCTCCTGGTTTAATTCTAGTCCAGGGCACATGCTTGGGTTGCGGGCTTAATCCCCAGTAAGGGGGCGTGCAGGAGACAGCTGATCCATCAATAATGTTTCTCTCTCTCTCTCCCTCCCTCCATCTCCCTTCCTCTCCCTTCCTCTTTGAAATCAATAGGAACATAATTTTTTTAAAAAAAGAGAGAGGGCTTTTCCTGTTTCCAGGTCACAAAGATACTGTCCTATATTTTCTTCTATGAACTGTGTACCTTTACCTTTCACATGTAGATCTTTAATCTGTTTATAATCCACCTGTGTATGTGGTTTTAGATAGAAATCCAGTTTCATTTTCTTCTATATGGTGAACAGGTTTTCTCAACACCATCTATGAAACAACCTATCCTTTACCCACTGATTTTATTTTGTGATAAAATGTATATTCTGTTTCTGAGTGCTCTGTTCTGTTTTTATATCTGCCTGTTTTTGCATTAATGCCACTCAGTTTTCATTATAGCATGTCTTAGTGTATGGTAGGATTAAGTCCATCTTCTCTACTCTTTATTAAAGTCAGTTAATCTGTATATAGACTTTTATTCTGTGGTATGCAATTGAATGTTTGTGTATTGTGTTCATTAAATTCAACAATACTTTTCCCTAGGACTGCACTGAAATTTGAAAGGATTAACATTTTTACAATAATAAATCATCTTAAAAATATAGACCAGACTTTCACCTTTGACATAGAGACTCTTTATGATTCCTGGTTCACTCTAGGTATTTTATTGTTTTTGTTACTGTGGTGAATTTGTTATTGTATTTTCTACATGGCAGAGTTGACACAGAGAAATAATATTGGCTTTTATTGGTGGACCTGTATCCTGATGAAACCTTCCTTGACTTATATTTGCTGGTTCTGTTAGTTTTCCTAGGCAAATGATTCTAACGTGTGCAAATAACAGGCGTTTTCTCTTCAGTTGCTAAGATGTTCCTAAGTGTTGGTCTCTTCCATTTATTTTGCCTAGAATTCGGAAGAACTCAGGGTGAAATACTAAATTCTGTTATATCCTAAAACAGTTTCCTTCTGTTAATTGGCATATGTTTTTTATCTTGCTTTTCCTCAGTTCTGTTTTCTTTCCCAGTTTACTGCTAGTAAATTGACAGGTTTGGCTCTCTGTTTTCTGTCTTCCATGGTGCATTATTTCTATGTACTAGTCCTTCAGTATTTTCCAGAGATGCTTTTGTTGTTGTTTTGCAGGTCTGATACTTTTTCTTCTCTATACCCATCCAAGAGGTTGATTCAGCTTAGGGTGCACCTGAACCAGCATCACCATACCTCTCAGTTTGCTTGGGACAGCTCTGGGTTATGAAAAGTCAGCATCCCCTGAACTCCTTTCTGTCGTGTGGTGGCTGGTAGAATCATCTCCTTAAACCAACTTGTCTGCATCCCACAGACTTGTCTATTACAGCTCTGCTAGCCGTATAGGACTCAATCCTCTCCCTCCCACCCTGCAGCTAAGCCTTAAATAAATACTGTCAACTGGCCTGGTGGCTCAGTTGGTTAGAACATCATCCCATACACCAAAAGGGTCATGGGTTGGATTCCCAGTCAGGGCACATACCTGGTTATAGTTCGATCCCTCGTCTGGATGCATGTGGGACACAACTGGTCGATGTTTCCTTCTCATGAATTTCTTTCTCTCTCTCTCTCCCTCTCTCTCTCTCTCTCTCCCTCCCTCTCTCCCTCTCTCCCTCTCTCCCTTCCTCTTTCTAAAACCAATTAAAAGAACCCTGAAAAAAAATTGTAATTCAGCTATACACAACTACGAGGGCCCTTCCTTTGTAAGTCCTCTCTACAACACCTCCGCTTCCTTTCTGATGAGAAATGAGAATTTCTACCCAGAGAGGAGATTCTAAAAGAAAAGGGACAGCTGTCCCTGAGACCACCACAGATGCCTGGAGGACAAGCTTCTCCAGTCCTCTTGGGATGCAGGTCTGGCGATTCCTAACCAGGAGGCAGTGCAGTGGGAGCAGGGAACTTCCTCCCAGGCCGCAGGCAGGACCACTCTGGGGCTTGACTTTCATGATCTACTGATTGTGTTCTTTAAACGCTCCTCAAGCCATGAAATGAGTGGAAATTTCTGCCAGCTTCTGGGAATAGGCTATCAATCACCTAACTTTCCACGTGATGTTTTCACTTTCTCCCTATTTTTTGTAAGAATTTAATGGAAAGTTAAGAGAGACAGCATCAAAGATGCTATTTTTAAACAAGAATCTCCAGCCATCAGTTTTTATTTCCTTTTTCAAGAAAAAATAGCTTTATCTTTTTTTTCTGATGATCTCATTACTGTAAAAACAAGTTCAAACCACACAGGAAAGTATCAGGGAAATCACCTAAGATCCCACCATCCCAAGGGAACGCCATGAACATCGTGGTCACCATCCTTTGCGATGTCTTTCTGTGCACGTATCCAAGCAGAGATGCTGGAATAGAAATGAGGTCATAGTTCACGTGGCGATTTTATCAATGCACCTTTCTCTTTTTCTACAATATTTAATACATTCTTCGCCCACAACTTCTCCTACTTCCTGTATCCAGGATCCCCAGCACCATGCCCAGTCTCAGTGATTCACTAAAAGCACCCCCAGGACTCATTATCTAATTGTGCTTGTGAGTAAAATGTATTATCCCAAAGGAAAGCATACCAGCAAAGGAAAAAGGTGCATGGGGTGAGGTCCAGAGGAAACCAGGAGCAAGCTTCTAAGAGTCCTCTCCCCATGGAGACCCTCAGAATATGCTGAGTCCCTCCCAGTGAGTTGTGACATGTGCCAAATGGTATCTTCTAGGAAGCTTATTGGAGCCGCGGTGCCCAGAGTTTTGTTGGGGGGCTGTTCATGTAGACACCGCCCACCTAGCATGTCCCACAATCCCAGACCCCCATGGAGAACTCAGGTATTCAGCATAGGCCTTGTTGTTTGTACACACAGTTTAAGCACATTAAACCACTGCTATTTAGGGCAAGTTTGATATCAGTGTGGGAAACCGACAGACAGCAGCTGAGGGCCAACCAACCTCGCCAGCGGGCCTAAGGGTAGGAGTCTCAGGCCAGCTGTTCCCCTCTTCCCTCCTTCCTCCCTCCCTCCCACTCTCTCTAAAGATCAATGGAAAAAAGATATCCTTGGGTGAAGATTAACAAACAACCAAAAAATTATATACTAGTATGTTTGTAATCATAATAGATGTTAATCATTTACATTTCTGCTCACCATGCAAGTGAACTCTTTTTCCTAAATTTTATTTGCCACAGCGCTCATTATTCCTTTAAGAGCAATCAGTTTTGACCCCAGTCAGGGCACATAAAAGAAGCAACCAATGAATACATAATTAAGTGGAAAATTTCTCACTCTCTCTCTCTCTCTCTCTCTCAAAATCAATCAATAAATAAAAATTTAAGAACTGTCAGTTTGAGAGGTTCCAGTTTTAGTAAACATCCCTAATTCTGCCTCTTTCAACTTGCCATTGAAAGACATAGAAAAATATGAATACACACTGAAAACAAGGTTCTCACAGGCTAAAACCTATTATGATGTGCTGAAAGAAGTCCATAGTTCTAACTCTGAGGGGAAATTATGTACATATAAACACAGTTTGATAATTGGCATAGGAATTGACTGTGGAATAGAGTAGTGAGTCCTGAAATAGATTTAAGTATATGTGGGAATTTAATGGCAGAATTTCAGTTTGGTGGGTGGGGGAGAGGGAAACACAGGAATTTTTTTATTAAATAGAATTAGAATAGCTGGTTATTTACCTAAAATAAAAGAGCATTGTTCTCCTATCTTATACCATGTGAAGAAAAATAAATAAATCCCAGACCTATATACATTTTTTAGAGAAACTAAAAAGCTATAAAGGTAAAAAGAAGACACATCTTACTATATTACGTATTATATGCAGGTCACTCCTACAGATTCATAAGAAAAAGACAACCCAATCGAAAAAATGGGCCAGGGATTTGAAAAACAAGTATCAGAAGAGGCAATCCAAAAGACCCATGCCCTGGCCAGTTTGGCTCAGTGGATAGAGCGGCAGCCTAGGGACTTAAGGGTTCAGGATTCGATTCTGGTCAAGGGCACATGCCCGGGTTGCAGGTTCCATCCCCGTATGGGGCATGCAGGAGGCAGCTTATCAGTAATTCTCTCTTATCATCGATGTTTCTATCTCTCGTGTCCTCTCCCTTCCTTTCTGAAATCAATAATAATATATATTTTTTAAAAAGACCCATAAACACACCCCTCACTAAAGTCAGAGGCACAAAAATGTGGACTTAAAAGGTAGGCACTTTTAAGATCTTCTGTACTCATTCTCCAGTGGCTTCCAGAAAGGTATTTCCACGAACTGATGCATGAAAGATGGTATGTCAGTGAAGTGCTGGATATTTTCATTCTTTTTTTTTAATATATTTTTATTGATTTTTTTTAAAATTAAATCTTTATTATTCAGATTATTACATTTGTTTCTCTTTTTTCCCCTCCATAGCACCCCTCCACCCAGCTCCCACCCCTCCACCCAGCTCCCACCCCTCCCTCTGCCCTTAGCTCCCTCCCATTATCTCATCCATAGGTGTATGATTTTTGCCCAGTCTCTCCCTGTACACCCCTCACCCCTTCCCCTCTGAGAATTATCAGTCCACTCCCTTTCTGTGCTCCTGATTCTATTATATTCACCAGTGTATTCTGTTGATCAAATTTTTAATTCACTTAATTTTTAGATTCACTTGTTGATAGATATGTATTTGTTGTTCATAATTTTTTAGCTTTTACCTTTTTCTTCTTCCTCTTCTAAAAGAGTACCTTTCAGCATTTCATA
>JAAGEH010000016.1:22157867-22288090 GCA_011751065.1 Lasiurus cinereus | reverse complement strand
TATATATATATATATATAAAAGTATCAAAAACTTGGTGGCTTAACACACCAGACATTTGTTCTGACACAGCTCTGGAGGCCAGAAGTCTGAAATTGGTTTCTCGTGGCCAATGTCAAGGTGTTGTCACTGGCCACCCCCATGGCTCGAGAGCAGTGGTTCTCAACCTTCCTCATGCCGAGAACCTTTAATACAGTTCCTCATGTTGTGGTGACCCCCAACCATAAAATTATTTTCGTTGCTACTTCATCACTGTAATTTTGCTACTGTTAATGAATCATAATGTAAATATCTGTGTTTTCCGATGGTCTTAGGCTACCCTGCTAGTGGTTCTCAACATGTGGGTCGCTGCTGTAGAACCTAAGACCATCGGAAAACACAGATATTTACATTGGTTCATTAACAGTAGCAAAATTACAGTGATGAAGTAGCAACGAAAATAATTTTATGGTTGGGGGTCACCACAACATGAGGAACTGTATTAAAGGGTCTCGGCATGAGGAAGGTTGAGAACCACTGCTCTAGAGAATAATCCCTTCCTTGCTCTTCCAGCTTCGGGGAGCTGCCAGACTCCATGGCCTGTGGCTCCAGTTGCTGCCTCCAGGGTCAGTGCCTTCCCTTCGGTCTTCATACCTTCCACTGCCTCCCGCTCCTAAGTGGGATTATGTGATTGCATTGAAGGTCCAACCAGATAATCAAGGATGATCTACCCATCTCAAGATTGTTAACCTAATCATGCCTACAAAGTCCTTTTTTGCCACATGAGATAACATTCATAGATTCCAGGGGTTAAGTGGTAGCTACCTTTCAGGGAACCATTATTTAGTTTACCACACTAAAACGTAATGGGTATAGCAGTCAGAATTTATTTCTTCCTCGTGCATCTGGGGTTTGGCCATTCTTGGCTAACCCCATCCAGGCCAGGGATTGAATATAAGTTGGCTTTACATGTTGCTAATTTTTTCTGAAGTCGGTGGACCCCTGGGCATATTCTTCTCATGTTACTAGCAAAAGCCTACGAGAGCAAGGCTGACCACACAAGCATGTCCCCGCTTCTCGGGTCACATGCATTTATATCCTATGGACCAAAGCAGATGACATCAAGGGAGTGACCCACGTAGGTCAAGAGGGAAAGCATGAATATTGGCTACAACACTGTACAACATCTGCATAGGGTTCTCTGTAGATGACAGTAACTTAAAACTAAGTGAGCAATCTATGGACTTGTTTGATAGAGGAAGAAAATCCAGAATTTAAAGCAGTTATTTAGTAATAAGAAATTTTCAATCATTATTATCTGACTAGAGGCCCGGTGCACAAAATTCAACCTCAGCCCAGCCTGCACCCTCTCCAATCTGGGACCCCTCAGGGGATATCCAACTGCCAGTTTAGGCCCAATCCCCAGGACCTTGCAGCCTAGCCTGCACTCTCTCCAATCTGGGACCCCTCGGGGATATCCAACTGCCAGTCGGACATCCCTCTTACAATCCAGGACCACTGGCTCCTAACTGCGCACCTGCCTGCCTGCCTGATTGCCCCTAACTGGTTCCCTGCCAGCCTGATCACTCCTAACCACCTCTGCCTGCCGACCTGATCACTCCTAACTGCCCCACCCTGCTGGCCTGGTCACCCCCAACTACCTGCCCCTAACAACCTGAATGCCCCCAACTTTCCCCCCTGCTGGCCAGGTCACCTCTAACTGCCCCCACAACCAGCATAGTCACCCCTTACTGGCTCCCCTGCCAGTAGTTAATTCCAACTGCCCCTGTGCCAGCCTAGTTGCCCCCAGCTGCCCCCCTCTGCTGACCTGGTTTCTCCTAACTGCTCCCCCTGTGACATGGTCACCCCCTGCGCCCCCCCCCCCCACACCTGCTGGCCTGGTCACCCCTCAGTGCCCCCCCTCAGATGGCCTGGTCACCCCTCAGCTAACCTTCCTGCCAGCCTTGTCACTCCACTCAGCCTGTTCAGTCATCCATTCAGTTGTTTTGGATGTGATGGCCCCTGGCTTTTTATATATATACTAGAGGCTCAGTGCATGAAATTCATGCATGTGGAGTTGGGAGGGATGTCCTTCAGCCCAGCCTGCTCCTTCTCCAATCTGGGATCCCTCTGACAATCCAGGACTACTGGCTCCCAACTGCTCACCTGCCTGCCTTCTTGATTGCCCCTAACTGCTTCTGCCTGCCAACTTGATCACCCCCTAACCACTCCCCTGCCAGCTTGATTGATGCCTAACTGCTCCCCTGCCAGCCTGTTTGCCCCTAACTGTCCTCCCTTGTGGACCTGGTCACCCTCACCCCTAACTGCCCTCTCCTTCAGGCCTGGTCACCTCAACTACTCTTCCCTGCAGGCCCAGTCACCCCCAACTTCCCTTCTCTGCTGGCCTGGCCATCCTTAACTGCCATCCCCTGCAGGCTTAATCACCCCCAACTACCCTACCTTGCAGGCCTGGTCCCTGCCAACTGCCATCCCCTGCTGGCCATCTTGTGGTGGCCATCTTGTGTCCACATGGGGCAGGATCTTTTGACCACATGGGGGCAGTTATCTTACGTTCTTATGTGTTGGAGTGATGGTCAAGCTGCATATTACTCTTTTATTAGATAAGATATATATATAGATATGTACATATATACATATATATACACATATACATATACATATATATATGTCAAGGGACTATGTCTATAGTGGTCTTAGTCTGGTCAAGTAAATACATTTCTTTGTGCAATGATTCTAGGAAACTTGTTTCATGGTTTTTATGTAGGAATAAATCTTTACAGACATGGAAACTCTGAGACTTTGGGGGACTACCTAGCTCCTTTTGCTAAACATAGTGACACAGTGGAGTCCATGAAGGTATGAAAAAGAAGCAAGGGTTTTCTGCTCCTTTGGGAAAACAGATCGCCTCTTACAGAAAGAAATGCACAAGAGCACACCCATCAGCTGCTGAGTTGAAGCCAAATGTACATTAATTGATGTATCGTATCATGTTTTCTTTGGCTGGTGAGTTTGAATGGCTAGTTCAGCTGAGTAATCTACCCAAGAGTTGGTTTCTTATACACTAATCAGAATCTGATGTTTGTTCATTTGAGAACCAGTAAATAATCCTATATAATAAAGAGGTAATATGCAAATTGACCATCACTCCAACACACAATATGTCCACCCCCCATGTCAAAAATGTCCACAACAAGATGGCCTGCAGGGGAGGACAGGTGGAGGTGATCAGGCCTACAGGGGAGGGCAGGTAAGGGCAATTGGGCTGGCAAGGGAGGACAGTTAGAGGCGACCAGGCTGGCAAGGGAGGGAAGTTAGGGGCTACCAGGTCTGCAGGGGAGGGCAGTTAAGAGCAACCAGGCTGGCATGAGAGGGCAGTTAGGGGTGACCGGGTTAACAGAGGAGGGCAGTTGGAGTGACCAGGACGGCAACGGAGGGCAGTTAGGGGTGACCAGGCCTGCAGGGGAAGGCAGTTAGGGGCAATCAGGCCAGCAGGGGAGCAGTTAGGTATTGATCAGGCCGGCAGGGAAGTGGTAAGGGGTGATCAGGCTGTCAGGCAGAAGAGGTTAGGGGCAGTCAGGCAAAAGTGGTTAGGGGCAATCAGGCAGGCAGGCAAGCAGTTGGGAGCCAGCAGTCCTGGATTATGAGAGGGATGTCCGACTCCCCATCAGACATCGCTCAAGGGATTCCAAATTGGAGAGGGTTCAGGCTGGGCTGAGGGACACACACATACACACACACACATACCCATGCACAAATTTCATGCGTCAGGCCTCTAGTATTTGTATATTTGAAAGAATTTCACGATCTAGTTTCTTTTTTTCTTCTTTCTTTTCTTTCCAGTAATAGAGAAATTACATCATTTTCACGGGCCCACTGGAAAAAGGAAAAATGCATAGTAGACTTTATGGACTTTTTCCTAGTCTCAGTGACTTAGAATGTGGAGGTATTGTCACGTTTCCTTGATCCCTTGATAAGATGCAGTGACACTGAGGTGCTGACTTCTGTCAAAAGGGCATCTGTTTCATGAAAAGCGCTGTAGCTGAACAGAAAAGTGAGAACTTAATTTAAGATATCCACATTTTTGTAGCTGTTAAGGTAAAGATTTTACACTTCTCAAGACATTCTTTCCATGTAAAAGGAATATTCACTGAAAACCAGATTCTTTCATGTGGCACGTTACTCATTGGCAATCTGGCAACACGTTTTCCAGGTGATGCTTAATCCCACTAGACTGCTCCAGAATTATGAACATCAGTTTTGGAATTCCATTAAGACTCGAGAGCTGTGTGGCGGCTGCCATGTGTTTCTCCTTGAGCGTTTCATAATTTGCATGGCACATCTTCACAGTTGTGTAACAGGACAAGCTAGCTGTCCATTTCTTTTAAGTGAGCATTTAAAAACTCTTAAGATGCCTGTGCCCCCCTTGGATATAAAGCAGTCTGAAGGGCCTTTTTACTTTTTCACAGATATTTCGTTTATTCAAGCTGGTAAGTGTCAGTTCAGAAAACAGTGTTTATTGGTAGGCACTCTTTGGAAGTAGAATGATGAATATAATAGAAATCATTTTGTCCTCATGGAGCAGACATTCTAGCCGAGTGAGACAAAAGTCAGTCAACAGTTACAAATTATGTTGCAGTTATAAAGAAAAGGAAGGGGGAGGAATCCAAGATGGCGGCCTAGGTAAACACCTACACTGCTGCCTCGCACAACAATTTCAAAACTACAACTAAAAGACAGAACGGACATCATCCAGAATCACACGAAAGCTGGCTGAGTGGAAGTTCTACAACTAGAGGGAAAGAGAGGGGCTCACGGAGACCCAGAGGAGCTGCAAAAAGCTGAGGTACGGAGACGCGCGCTGAGAGAGCGGGTGCCGGAGCACCTGGCTGGCTTTCTCTGGCGGGAGGGAAACGGAGACTCCCAACGGCATTGAACCCCTTATCTTACGACACTAAACCCCAGATCCAGCCGAGACTCATACGGGGGAGCTTGGACTGTGAAAAGGGAGAAGTGCACGGAAATTTAGGGAAGTTGCAAAGGATCGGAGGTCTGGTCGCGCACGGCACCACGCGGAGGACGGATTTCTGATTGTGCCGCTGGCTTTTGCGAGTGGGCGGGAGACAGACCCTCCCAACTGCGCCACTTCTGAGTCCACTGGGCCCCTGTTTCGGGGGAAACCCTGGGGACCTAGACTCGTGTGGTCCTGGTGCGCAGGGGAGCCGGAAAGGCAGCGGTCAGAGGCGCTGCAGGTGCGCACAAGGACCGCTCCAGCGATTACCCAGTCACGTGAGACTCAGGGGCCGTGGAGGGCGGGGCCGACTGGAAGGCAAGGCGGTCCCTTAAGCCCTGAGACTCCACCCTCCCAAGCTCAGCAGAGGCTTCTGCGGCTGATTCCAGCACAGAAGTTTCCCCGGCACAGTGAAAATGCCGAGACAAGGGAAGGGATTACAAGCAAAAGAAATGGAGGAAAAAAAACGACTGGATATAGAGTTCAAAACCACGCTTATAAGGTTTTTCAAGAATATGCTAGAAAAGATGGATAAATTTAGTGAGACCCAAGAGAAGATAATAAATACACTGACTGAAATGAATACTATTACGCAGAGTACTAACAGCAGACTAGAGAAAGGCAAGGATCAAGTCAAAAATTTGAAATATAAAGAAGCAGAAAACATTCAACTGGAAAAGCAAGAAGAGAAAAGAATCCAAAAATGTGAAGATAATGTAAGGAGCCTCTGGGACAGCTTCAAGCGTACCAACATCAGAATTGTGGGGGTGCCAGAAGAAGAGAGAGAGCAAGATACTGAAAACCTGTTTAAAGAAATAATGACTGAAAACTTCCCACATCTGGTAAAAGAAATAGACTTACAAGTCGAGGAAGCACACAGAACCCCAAAGAAAAGGAACCCAAAGAGGACTACACCAAGACACATCATAATTAAAATGCCAAGAGCAAAAGACAAAGAGAGAATATTAAAAGCAGCAAGAGAAAAACAGTTTATTACCTACAAGGGAGCACCCATACGACTGTCAGCTGATTTCTCAACAGAAACGATGCAGGCCAGACGGGAGTGGCAAGAAATATTCAACGTGATGAACAACAAGAACCTACAACCAAGAATAATCTATCCAGCAAAGCTATCATTCAGAATTGAAGGGCAGATAAAGACCTTCACAGAGAAGAAAAAGCTAAAGGAGTTCATCAACTCCAAACCAGTATTATATGAAATGCTGAAAGGTACCCTTTTAGAAGAGGAAGAAGAAAAAGGTAAAAGACAAAAAATTATGAACAACAAATACACATCTGTCAACAAGTGAATCTAAAAATTAAGTGAATTAAAAATCTGATCAACAGAATAAACTGGTGAATATAATAGAATCAGGAGCACAGAAAGGGAGTAGACTGATTGATAATTCTCAGGAGGACAAAAATCATAAAGCATCAAACAGACTGTGAAATTATAGCAGAAAGATTAAAGTTAGGTGAGGTAAATAAGTGATCAATCAAAGGACTTGTATGCATGCTTATAAACATAACCAATGATCACAGACACTGGGGGGTCGGGGTACGCCTGGGAGGGAGGGGGGCAATGGGGAGATATGTATAAAAAATTAATAAAAATTAATTAAAAAAAAAGAAAAGGAAGGGCTGATTGGGGCATTCAGAAGACCAGGGGACTGTATTTTAAGACTGGCTGGTCAGGGAAGACTTCTCTGAGGAGGTGGCATCAAGCTCAGAGCTAAAGAATGAGGAGGCACGGACTGCAGGACAACTTCAGGGAGAAAAGGTTTGCAGAGGGAAATAACGTTAAGTAAAGAGGCTGCGCAGGAAAGGGGTTGGCCACCTGGAAGGCATCTTAAGCGGTATCACTACCGTGTCTGTGCGTTTGTCACCTTTTTCGCCCGTGCCTATCCATTTCCTCAAGGTTCCCTGCCACAGAGTTCATGTCGTGCAAGTGTTCAGCTGGAATTCAGGTTTTGGTTTCCTTGAAGGCAGCTAGCTAGAGAAGAGTTCCATGAAATACAGATCACAAGCTGGTCAAAATGAATGAAAAAGACCCAAAGGAAGAGTAGATTATGATGATCCTAAAAGGTTTTCAAGTTTCTCAAAGAGAAAGAATTAGGCAATCTCATTGCTGGTGTTCCATTGAAAAGCCGTCTGACTTATTCTCTGAATTCAGGAGATGCTTGCTCTGACCTTGCATAAAACGGTTGATTTATTATGACAGGTATATTAAAACCTATAGCACATGCCCTTCTCACTATAGTTTATGCCTGTTGCACACAAGTCATTTTGTATGTGTGTGTGCCTATTTTTCCCTGATGGCTTCCCAGTGGCTTCCTGCACCACTGTTTCAGAGGAGACACCCTTAGAAAGGTTTCTGGCATTAACTCTTCTTACCACCTGACCAGGTGGGAGCTGACTTAGATTCAGTCCATTCATGTGAGTTGGACGCAAATAATATATTTCTCCTATCAGACCCATTGGCTGTATCTGCTAACTCATTTGTATTTCAAAAAATAGAGTTTCTAGTGGTCATCTCACACATCTTTAAGTCCAGATGATCTACTGGGATGCACATAATCCCCTGCCATTCATGGAGTGATTGTAACATAAAGGCTCTCTCCTACTTGTGATTGAGTCTCCCTTATGCCCCCATAGAGCTTATATTTTAACAAAACAAATTCATTTGACAGGCACATACTTGATTTTAAAGTAGAGAAGGACTTTCTAAGTATAGCAACAGCGAAAGAATTCTAAGTGCAAAGATTGATAGGTGTCCCTGCATAAACATTTAAAATTTGTTTCTCAAAAAAGACCATTGTATCATAGCACATTCAGTTACTTTTCCCCTTCCCCTCCCCCCCAAAAAGGGGAAAGAAAATGCAATTAAATTGGCATAGAATATAGCAGGGATTTCGTTCATAAAGCAGGAAGCCTATTTATTAGTCTTTCCTTTGGATCATCTTCATTCTGAGTGTGGCTCCCCCTGGTGTTTGCACAGTGGCTGCTCGGGATTTCAGCAGCCTCATGTTTTCCCTCCTTGTTCCAGGAGTCGCTTCTAGACAGTCCTTGGACATTCTCTCAGAAAAGAGAGAACATTTTCTTTCTCAGAAACACCTAGCAAAACTCTTCTCATGTCTTTTTGGCATGAACCAAGTAATCATGGCCAGGATTTGGTAAAAGACAAAATGCTAAGAAATTGTAAATGTAATAAAAGGTTAGCTTATTTCATGTAATGAAAAGCCCTTACAAATCATTATATGAAATTATGAATATGTAATAGACAAAAAGAAAAAGAGGAATGAAGAGCGAATTCACAAAAGACGCAAATAGCTAGTGAATTTTTTGGAAAGTTGTATAACAAAACAATTTAAATCATAGCAACAATATATTATGCTATCAGTTAATTCTTTTAACTATTCACATGGTAGAGTTTGGAAATAGGCACTTTACTGTAGCAGTTGAAAACATAAATGGATCACAACAGCAATTCTATTTCTTTTTTTCTTTTTATTAATTTTTATTTTTTATACATATCTCCCCATTGCTCCCCCTCCCTCCCAGGCATACCCCAACCCTCCAGTGTCTGTGATCATTGGTTATGCTTATATGCATGCATACAAGTCCTTTGATTGATCACTTATCTACCTCACCTAACTTTAATCTTTCTGCTGTAATTTCACAGTCTGTTTGATGCTTTATGATTTTTGTCCCCCTGAGAATTATCAGTCTACTCCCTTTCTGTGCTCCTGATTCTATTATATTCACCAGTTTATTCTGTTGATCAAATTTTTAATTCACTTAATTTTTAGATTCACTTGTTGATAGATATGTATTTGTTGTTCATAATTTTTTAGCTTTTACCTTTTTCTTCTTCCTCTTCTAAAAGAGTACCTTTCAGCATTTCATATAATACTGGTTTGGAGTTGATGAACTCCTTTAGCTTTTTCTTCTCTGTGAAGCTCTTTATCTGCCCTTCAATTCTGAATGATAGCTTTGCTGGATAGATTATTCTTGGTTGTAGGTTCTTGCTATTCATCACGTTGAATATTTCTTGCCACTCCCGTCTGGCCTGCATCGTTTCTGTTGAGAAGTCAGCTGACAGTCGTATGGTTGCTCCCTTGTAGGTAATGAACTGTTTTTCTCTTGCTGCTTTTAATATTCTCTCTTTGTCTTTTGCTCTTGGTATTTTAATTATGATGTGTCTTGGTGTGGTCCTCTTTGGATTCCTTTTATTTGGGGTTCTGTGTGCTTCCCATAGACTTGTAAGTCTATTTCTTTCACCAGATGTGGAAAGTTTTCAGACATTATTTCTTTAAATAGGTTTTCAGTATCTTGCTCTCTCTCTTCTTCTGGCACCCCCACAATTCTGATGTTGGTACGCTTGAAGCTGTCCCAGAGGCTCCTTACATTATCTTCACATTTTTGGATTCTTTTTTCTTCTTGCTTTTCCAGTTAAGTGTTTTCTGCTTCTTTATATTTCAAATTTTTTACTTGATCCTTGCTTTTCTCTAGTCTGCTGTTAGGACTCTGTATAATATTTTTTATTTCAGTCAGTGTCTCTAGTATGTCCTTTTTCATCTCCTCTTGGGTCTCACTAAATTTATCCAACTTTTCTAGCATATTCTTGAAAAACCTTATAAGCGTGGTATTTGAACTCTATATCCAGTCGTTTTTTTTCCTCCATTTCTTTTGTTTGTGATCCCTTCCCTTGTTTCGGCATTTTCACTATGCTGGGAAACTTCTGTATTGGATTCAGCCTTATGATACCAGACGTAAAACCGAAGAAGCCTCTGCTGAGCTTGGGAGGGTGGAGTCTCAGGGCTTAAGGGACCGCCTTGCCTTCCAGTCGGCCCCGCCCTCCACGGCCCCTGAGTCTCACGTGACTGGGTAATCGCTGGAGCGGTCCCTGTGCTCGGGCACCTGCAGTGCCTCTAGACCGCTGCCCCTCCGGCTCCACTGCGCACCAGGACCACACGAGACTAGGTCCCCAGGGTTTCGCCCGAAACAGGGGCTCAGTGGACTCAGAAGTGGCGCAGTTGGGAGGGTCTGTCTCCCGCCCACTCGCGAAAGCCAGCGGCACAATCAGCAATCTGTCCTGTGTGCAGTGCTATGCGCGCTACCAGGCCTTTGATCTTTTGCGACTCCCCTAAATTTCCGTGTACTTCTCCCTTTTCACAGTCCAAACTCCCCCCATATGAGTTTCGGCTGGATCTGGGGTTTAGTGTCGTAAGAGAAGGGGTTCAATGCCGTTGGGAGTCTCCGTTTCCCTCCCGCCAGAGAAAGCCAGCCAGGTACTCCGGCACCCGCTCTCTCAGCGCGCGTCTCCGTACCTCAGCTTTTTGCAGCTCCTCTGGGTCTCTGTGAGCCCCTCTCTTTCTTTCTAGCTGTAGAATTTCCACTCAGCCAGCTTTCCTGTGGTTCTGGATGATGTCCGTTCTGTCTTTTAGTTGTAGTTTTGAAATTGTTGTGCGAGGCAGCAGTGTAGGTGTTTACCTATGCCGCCATCTTGGATTCTCACGATTCTATTTCTAAAACTTTCCCATAAATCATTTGTGTGGGGGAATTTATTAATAATTATACTAGAAAATAAAAAACACTAAAAATATCTCATTATGGGGTTGTGTTTAATTGAATTACATGCATCTATCTTAGTACTGTGAGGCCTTTCAGAATCACTTTATGGGAGTATACCTGATCCTGTGAGAAAATTCGCCCGATATATCAAATACAAGCATTACAAAGCACTTTATGATTATTATCTTTGATTATTATGATCTTTTTTACTTTATATCTTTATTGTTGAAAGTATTACATGTATCTCTTCTCCTCCTCCCATTGAGCACTTTATGGTTATTATTTGATCTCAGTTTTGTATTAAAAATATATGCAACCATGAAAGAAAAATAGTTACATACATTTTTTAAACAACTTTCATATGGCAGTATACCTTAAACAGTATCAAAAGATCATTGACATACTGGAAAAAATACTGAAAACACCAATGACAAAGGGTGATTTTCTTAATTTATAAAGATCTCATGCAAACCAATAAAAAAAACAATCCAAAGAAAATGTGTTTTTCAAAGTTTACCTAAAAAGAATTACCAATGACTGATAAAAACATAAATTTTTCAAAATAGATTCTAGGGAAGTTAGTTGGAAAATTAATCATATTCCTGTTGACATCCATTTTATATCTGTTCTGACTGGATTGATATATGACAAAGAAACCTCAATTTTCAAATATTGTGTTACAAAATATTTTTTGGGGAAAAAATAGGTTAGGTAGTAGGATATTTTAGATTTGCAAGTACAAGGTTATGTTTATGGTAAAATTGTCAATAATAAAAAATAATTCTAACTATGTGTACAGATATAAAACCTATACATGGCAAAGCAAATCTGGCATTTTATCTTACCTATATTTTTCTGTAAATAGTAGCATTTCTTTGTGTATCACCTCAACATTATTCTAGCATGAGCTACTTATTACTCTGATCACATATATCACCTATTAGTATGAGATATCATGTATCCAAACAGCACAGCTGTGGTTTTTCTTTTTGTAATTGAGCTATGACCAGTAATGGTCTTTATACTTAATCATATTATGTTCTACTTGTGCTGTGTAAATTTGAACTATAGAAAGGCATCTGACCTTACTTAACCGCCATTCCTCCATTAATTACAACCTAAGGCCAGAAAATGAAGCATATTTTATGTTTAACCTAAGACAGTGGTGGGCACGAGCCACAGTTTGCCGACCACTGCTCTAAGAAATCCAAGGGCCTTTTTCCAGATTATTCCCTTCCCCCAAGATTCAAGGATACATCTTCACCTGGTACCACCATCATAGTGAGCACTCGTATTGGTGGCATGTTGGGGTGCAGGGATTTGTTGAGGAGCACGAGTCTAAGCCCCCTGCCCACTACCAGAGCCAGGCTGCTAGCAGGAGCTGTGCGTGGTTAGTCACATTCTTCTGTAGAAGCAGGGTTCCTGGGTCTGAAAAATGATCGTTTCCCAAAGCCAAGCATTTGCCAGCAAAACATATTATCATATGACTTAAACTTACATCAAACGTATTCCTTGCTTTCCCTGTGGCGAATTGTTAGTAAGAGAAACATATACCAGCACCATACAAATAATACATCAAGGCCCTAGCCAGTTTGGCTCAGTGGATAGAGCATCGGCCTGTGGACCGAAGGGTCCCACGTTTGATTCCAGTCAAGGAATGTATCTTGGTTGCAGGCTCCTCCCCAGCCCAGGCCCTGGTTGGGGCATGTGCAGGAGGCAACCAATTGATGTGTTTCTCTCACATTAATATTTCTCTCTGTCTTTCCCTCTCTCTAAAAATCAATGGAAAAATATCTGTATGTGAGGATTAAAAGAAAAAAGAAGTGTTGTTAAAACACCTGTTTTTAATATATGTCAGGTGTCTGGCACACAATAGTGAAATAATGTGTTCACTCCCTTCCCTTAAGGGTAATAACAGTAATCAGAAGTCAAAGATGGAGGTTGTCAGTTTCTTGTGCACTTTATTTCAAAAAGAACCTTTGAAATAATATTTTCTTTCTTTTTTTCTCAATATCAGTAGCTGTTCTGATAGAGAATATTCTAATAAGCCACATAGTGTACATCTTTGCTTCACAGGTAAAAAACCTAAAGCCTGCCTATGTTCACCTGATTTCCCGCTGCCCTCCCCTCACCACCACAACCTTCCCTCCCGCTACCAGCACAACCCCTCCCACTCCCCGTCCCTCCAGGGCAGGACTCTGCTCTGCCAGCCACGGAGCTGTCCGCTAAGAGGTGCTGGACGGCCCGAAACAGCCCCTCTCGTGGCGGAGGAATTCAGCTTCGCTGCACGGAGGTTTGCGTCAATGGGGCATTTGGCCACATAATACTTTTTAAGGCATTAGTTGTAGTTGTTTCCCAGTTCTCTCATGGACATTGGGTTTTCCTAAGACGTCATAGGTATTTCCTGTTTTCCTTTGTATTCCCCAGAGAAACCACACGGACAAGCAGGAGTTTGGGAAACTCTTGTAGAAAAAGCAAACACTCCAAAGAATGCTTATGCCAAAGTGGCATATTTGGGGATGGCGTATCTTGACCCCCTTCAAAATGAATGAGTAGGCTGTGTACAAAGGATTCTACAGGCAAACATCTTTTTAAAATTCTGTTAAAGTTTATTTACATAGAACTTTCCCAAAACTTTCGTATCCTAATGTGCATCGGAAATCTCCCAAAAGGAATTCAGTAAGCAGCTTTCCCAAACTCCCTAAGAATGGAACCCCTTTTTTTCAGGGAGCATGCCAAAGGCCCTGTGTCCCAGAATTCATTTGGAACTCTTCAGAAATGAATGTTAGGATGCACCTTTCGCTGGTGCTTTCATTATTATCTGAGTTTTTTTGAGTGACCTGAGGAAGCATTCAGAATTGAGATCATGTGCAAGCACCTGGAGCAGAGGTGTGCCGGGGTATTTTTTTAAGGAGTGCTGCATGTTTAGATTCTGGGCATAAAGGAAGAAGAGTGAGCACATTGGTGACAAGGCAAAAGCCCGGCTGTGCCTGACCAGATGGGGAGCCACTTCGACATTAGGTGGAGGTGGATCTGGGGCTGACAAGGTAGTACACACCTTCAGACAGATTTGAAACGTTCCCAGACACCTCATTGGATCTTCTCAAATGCCCAAACACTTGACTAGAACCCTGTAGTTCTGGGTCAAGAAGCAACTTTGAGAAAGCCTTCACCCGAGCTATTTTGACGATGAATTATCCATTTTGGTACCTCCTTTTTAAAGAAAACAAACCAAACTATAAAGAAAGCAGCCTCTTCGGTAGAGCTCCACCGAGGGTTAGCTTTTGAACAAGGCTGGCTCCCAAGAGCCAGTCAGATTAACCTGATCTGTTGGCTGGAGTAATTTTCATTTCATTTGTCTTCAAACAATTGTAATGTGGGTGCTGCTAGGGTTCGTGTTGAGTGGGACTTCTGACTGTAATTGACCAAGAGGTTCAATTGCTTCTTCAAGTTACAGTTACTAGGGGGTTGTAAGCTGTGGCACTAACATAGTAAAGAAATCATTAGTGCAACAGTTGTGTGCACTGAAGAATTGCTAGGCTAATGGGTCTGGACAAGGCCACATAGAAAATGTATGAGTCCTAAATGAAGGTTCACAGGTTGGCTGACTCGGCAAGTGAGCCTACTAGATCCAGATGAAGCAGCTCAGGGGTGGACGTTTCACACGCTCATACACACACACAGTTCAGTTCACCAGCAGGACTTATAAGGATCAAGCTCACGTACACTTTGCTTTTTGTTGTTGTTGGGGATGTGTGTTTTTTGGTTGTTGTTTTTTTTTGGGGGGGGAGGAGGGGGTCTCTGTCTTTATTTTAATGCTTTTAATTTGTTGATTGACTAAAGATTTGGTCATTTCATTCTTAATTTTCCCTTAGATCAGTGGTCCGCAAACTCATAAGTCAGCAGAGCCAAATATCAACAGTACAACGATTGAAATTTCTTTTGAGGGCCAAATTTTTTAAACTTAAACTTCTTCTTACACCACTTCTTCAAAATAGACTCGCCCAGGCCGTGGTATTTTGTGGAAGAGCCACACTCAAGGAGCCAAAAGAGCCTCATATGGCTTGCGAGCCACGGTTTGCCGACCACTGCCCTAGATCATCTCAAAATGCTATTTCTATCTATAAATCTAAGGAATAGCATGTCAAGAATTATGCTAAGAACCTACCAATTATATCCACTGGATTTTATTTTCTTCTCAGTATATATTAATGAGGGCTGAGGGGGTAACATGGAGAACTAGAAAAAAGGAGAGCTGGCCTGTGTTTATTTCAGAGACTACTCTGAAGATATGTAATTGACCTACTTCTTCATAGAGTATAAACCAGAATCCTTCATCTCTGGCAAAGTACATCTTGTACTTTAATGACTGCCAGATGTGGCTTTGCCGTGCCTGACCACGGTGGAAGTGTGCACCAGGGGAAAGCATGGCATGGTTAAGACGGCACTATGAAACCTCTGGTTAAACATGACAGATGGTATTTACAGCCACTCCCGCTCAGAAACCCTCACTGAGCAGGAAGGGGTAAGAACTGGAGAAACCCTCAAGGACAGATGGGATCATGGTGAAAACAGCAGCAGACAAGAGGCATCTGCCTGGTTTTGGAACAAATGGATGTGTAGCTAGTTACTCTCCCAAGCAGGTGGAGAAGCTGAAATCTTAAGTGCCTGCAGAGAAGGCAGGTGAGAGTCAGTTCACCTGGCCACAGGATTCTGGAAAGACTCAGGAGTGAGTGGAAGGAATCTGGGAGAAGTGAGGGAGGAGTAGAGCTCAAGGAGAGCAGGTTCATGCACTGGCCAGCTGGCTCCGTTGGTTAAAAATTGTCCTGTACACCAAAAGGTTGCAGGTTTGATTCCTGGTCAGGGCACATAACTCAGTTGTGGGTTCGATCCCAGGTCAGAATGTGTACAGAAGGTGACTGATCCATGTTTCTCTCTCACGTTGTTGGCTCTCTGTCTCTCTCTCTCTCTCTCTCTGTCTCTCTCTCTCTCTCTCTCTCTCTCTCTCACACACACACACACACACACACATACACATACAACCAATAAAAAAGGCATATCCTCAGGTGAAGATTTTTTAAAAATAAAACTAGAGGTTCACAAAATTCCTTTCCCCCAAAGTTCCTGAAATTAACAAAAATGGAAAAATACAAAACATGTCATCAAGCCTGAAACCAAAAAGAGAGCTCAGCTTTATACCATAAACTTTGAGAAGTGTCATCCAAAACAAAAACAAAAAACTGGACCAACTGAAAGAATTTGCTAAAAAAAAATCAATATGTTCACCAAAGAAAAGACTGGAACACGGAGAAGTACAAGGAGGGAATTCTGAGAAGCCTCACTGCTTTTCAGGGCTCTGGCTTTTAATATAAAGATATACCAGAGGGAAGACTCGCTGGGAATAACCCACAACTTCACTGGGGACCCTTTCTTACATCAAGAAGTCATCTTCCCTTAGGCAAGAAAAGTCAAGGAAGTTTGCCATCTTTCCTGCCTCTGATGCATCAGTACATGGGCAAGAAACTGGGGACACATCTAATAGGAATATTATTACAGCCAAACCTGGAAAAAGCTCCACAAGACGTAGCAAAAAGAATCTCAGGAGCCCACACTACACCTAGGCAGGGGAGCAGACTTCTGGTGCACTCCTTTTATTTGTATCAGGGAAGGGACTCAATAACCACTGACCCCCAGCTCTCTCTTCACTCTGTTTGAGCAGCTGAAAGATGGGATGAGGCATATAAATCATGGACATCCCGTCCATGTGATCCATGGAAGAATAAAATCAAATCTAATCGGACACTATTTGAGGTAGATGGAACGCTGAGAAGGGAAGATTTCAGGTCATATTGACATGACTAAGGCAAAAAAAATTTCGCATATACCAAAGGAGATAAAAATTCAAATACTCATAACAATCAATGCATAGAGTGTTCCAGCTCCCCACCAGGTACTGTTTGGTGTGCATTATCTCCTTTAGTCCTCACAAAAGTACTACAAGGTAAGCATCATTTTTATCCCCATGTTTATAGATAAGAAAACCAGGCTAGGAGCTTGCCCCGATTAAACCAGCTGGTAAGAGTGGGGTCAGGACTTGAACACAGGCAGGCTGAGTCCAGGGCCTTTTCTCATCTGCTCTGCTCTTCACCACGAATCACACAACAGTTTAGGCACCTGCTTGGTACTCTCAGATTAAAGAGAAATAGAAATTCACTGGCCACACATCCTTTCTTGGAGGCTTCTGGAGGAGGAAAACCAAGAAAAAGAAATACTTGACACTTAGGAATCAGGAATCCAACAGGAAGAGTGCAGTGGCTTAAAGAGGAATGTGAAAGAGAAAGGTTCGATTGATGGGCTTGACAACTGGAAAAATTATTGTTGATTATTTGGTGGGTCTGTTAGAGCATTTGGCTTAACAGTAGGTATCCTATATAATGAAAGGGCAATATGCAAATTGACCCTAAGGCGGAACAATCAGTCGCTATAATGCACACTGACCACCAGGGGGCAGATGCTCAACGCGGGAGTGGTGGTCAGTGCACTCCCACAGGGGGGTTTCCACTCAGCCATACGCCAGGCTGATGGCTGTGAGCACAGCAGCGGTGGCAGGAGCCTCTCCCACATCCTCGGCAGCACTAAGGATGTCTGACTGTGGCTTAGGCAGGTGGACATTCCCCCGGGGCTCCCGGGCTGCCAGAGGCACAGGCTGGGCTGAGGGACCCTTCCCCCCCCCCACACACACACACACACACACACACACGAGTGCATGAATTTTCGTGCACTGGGCCTCTAGTATAGTAAATAAAACAGACTTTTAAAATAAGACAGCTGTTAATGTCAAAACAAATTTCCCTGACATAGTAATGAGTGGGTAGTCCTATTATATGGTGGTGAATCAAACTAATATAGAATATGAATATTATAAATAACACAATAAGTAAACACTTTCAACTTTAAATTTTTAAATGTACCTCTTATGGGGATGAGAGGTTCGAGTAATGGTGAGAGAGCTACATCACCAACTTCTGTAATTTGGGTATGTCTGAAAGGACCAACCAAGAAATAATAGTGTGTGTGATATTAGTAAATATCAGGAGACATGGTTAAAGTTGTTTGTGTGGAATGGAACCTCAATGTGGGGTTAGGTGGGCAAGGGGAAGAACTACTATCTTTTTTTTTTTTGTAGCATTTCTGTACTATTTGCTTTTTCAACTTGACTAAGCCAAGAATACAGATGACATTTTAAAGATTCAAAAAAGCAACAACTATGCCTTAAAAAGCACTTACTTATAAAATGTTTTTTTCCACATTGCTAAAGCATCTAACCAAAAACATTTTAATAAGAAGCTCTATAAAACACTTCTTGGAAATTAAAGATTGGTTTCCTATATAGATGTAGCTCCAGGGAGTCTTAATTTCCTTCCTCTTAAAAGAAAGGCAACGAACAGTATGAAACTTTAAAAATGTGTTTTCTTTAAGAAATTGAATCACAGACGTCCACCCTGTAATTGTATTCTTTTGGTTTTTCAAGATACTAAAGAAGGAACCTTTATTTTAGTGCCTGGGTGGAGGCGTAACAAAGCCATTTGTAGGATGGATTCGGCTACAGAGCAGGGGGCCCTTTTGACTAAAAAGGGTTTCTGTGCCAAGGCCACAGAGGAAGTTTCCATTGCCCCATTGTCTATATATTCTGTTTTTATGTGAACTCAAGGTGCCTACCACAGATTGCTCCTAGTTATGTTTTCCTTCCACATCACGGTTTTCCTGGACCTGTTGGTTCCTCTTTGGGGTCCCCTGATGACCTCCTCACATGTAGTATGCAAACAGATCTATTGTGCAGCAGGCTGAAAAAGGAGAAATTGCAAACACATGGTGCCCATTTAGGGGTCTGCACCAAGGGACTCAAGATGACTGAATAAAAGAGGCGTTACATGGGTTTTTTCTGAGAGAAACTAGTGGGCACAGTTGGGGATTTAAGAAGAAATAAAAGAAACCTGAAGGAATCTGGGGAGTCCATATGGTGGGCTTTGAACTAGAGGTTGCAAGTCTTGGTCTTAAGAGGCCAGAGACAGGCAGGAAAATAACACCCTCAGCCTGAGAATTGGGATGGTCATTTAAGAAGCAGCAGTAAATAACGGGAACATGATATTGGTGTATACAAGGAGTTTATTGTCAAAGAAAGCAGAGTCGTTTGAGTGTTGCAGACTGAGTAGCAGAAAGGAGAAGAAGGGTTTCTACTGCAAATACTGTGGAAGCAAGACTTGGGTGGTGGTGGAGAGCATATCTAGGGAAAGAGCCATTGATGAAGATTACACCGGCTTTCTCTTTGCTTGAGAAGTATGGGAACCTAAAAAAATATGTAAGTATCTCTGCCTGGCTGGTGTGACTCAGTGTTGAAACATTGACCCAGGAACCAGGAGGTCACAGTTCAATTCCTAGACAGGGCACATTCTCAGATTGTGGGCTTAATTCCCACTAGGGCATGTGCAGGAGGCAGCTGATCAGTGACTCTCCTTTTATTGTTGGTGTTTCTATCCCTGTCTCCCTCTCTCTCCCTCTCCCTGAAATCAATAAAAATATTTTTAAATATATATATTTTTTTAAATATATATCTCTGACTTCTCCATGTTTAAATAAAGCTGGCATTGAGCCCTGGCTGGATAATTCAGTTGGTTAGAGCATTGTCCCCATATACCAAGGTTATGGGTTTGGTGTCCAGTCAGGGTACATATAAGAATCAACCAATGAGTGTATAAATAAGTGGGAGGACCAATCAATGTGTGTGTGTGTGTCTCTCTCTATATATATATCTCCCTCCCCCTCTCTCCCTCTCTCTGTCTAAAAATTAAAAAGCTGGCATTGAGACATTTATATATTGTCTGATTTCCAAGCACTGAAAAGATTTTAACAATTATTCATATGGTATTTGTTTTGTTTTATGTTTTTTGTTTTCTAAATACGTTTTTATTGATTTCGGAGAGGAAAAGGGAGAGAGAGAGAGAAAAACATCACTGGTGAGAGATACTGGTCATCCGTTTTGTCCTCCCTGCAGGAATACATCTAAATCTATCCGGGCTGTTTCTTTATCTCCCCATGGTCTCTCTCTTCTCCATGTGTCTGGTTTTGTAGTTCTCTCTCTCCTCATCCCAAGCGAAATCTGACCTTTCCGTGGTGGAGTGTAGACCTCCTCTGAATCTGCGTGTTTGCGCCAGTTGGGGACTAGTAACCTGGCTGGGTTTACACAGCACCTGGAGGGGGGCTGCCCAGGCTGTGTGTAAGTCAGTTTGAAAATGCGGTGTGTGTGGCATTACCCTAGCTGCCTGTGTACATCATCTGTGTGAAGCTAGGCTTCATAAGAGAACTTTTGGTTTTCTGGCTCATCTTGTTCCCTTTCAACGTTCTTAAAAAACGTTTATCCAAAGATATTTGTAGTTTGTCGTTCTTCTTTTCATGACCATAACGGTTAAAACAGGACTCCAAACTCAGCATGCACCCCAGTGCAGACAGTGCCCAGGTAGACGGGCCCAACTCCCCACCGCCACCTGTTGGTGGCTGGCAGAATTGGCATGCTTTGGCTCCTGCTGATTTGGGTGGCACACATGCAGGTTCTCCAGTTGAGTTTATAAGCAGAGGAGCTTCTATGACTTCAAAGTGACCTACTAGCAGGCAGCCGGCAACACTTTTCTCTGTCTCTCCTCGGTCGGAAGGTGTGGCGGGGCACGCTGGCCCGCATGCGGTACAAGAGGACCAAGGCAGCGCTGGCCATCATCAGGTACTACCGGCACTACAAGGTGAAGTCCTACGTCCACGAGGTGGCCCGGCGCTTCCACGGCGTCAAGACCATGAGAGACCACGGAAAGCACGTGAAGTGGCCAACCCCTCCCAAAGTTCTTCGCCGCTTCGAGGAGGCCCTGCAGGCCATTTTTAATAGGTAAGACCTTGTTCATATGTGCTGCGTCCGTGTGTGGCAGCACACTCTAAATCACAGTTCTTCGACCAGGAGACTGGCTCGGCTGTTTGCTGTTCGAACATGTCTCCAATTTTGTAGACTTCGATTTCACAGAGCATCTGTTCCCCTCGCAAAATAGCAGAACGGTCCATTGATTTTTTTTTTCCTGTAGCCATGTAGACAGCAGCATGCTGCCACCCCTGGATGAAGCCATATTGAAGATGTTATTGGCATGCAGACTCCACTTTCTTCTAGTAGCAAAAAAATAGCTATTAAAATCACCACAAATAGCCGAAAACGGTTTGGCTCAGTGGATAGAGCATTGACCTGCGAACTGAAGGGTCCCGGATTCCATTCCAGTCAACGGCATGTACCTTGGTTGCAGGCACATCCCCAGTAGGGGGCATGCAGGAGGCAGCTGATCAATGTTTCTCATCGTTGTTTCTAACTCTCTATCCATCTCCCTTACTCTCTGTAAAAAAATCAATAAAATATACGTATATATATATTTAAAATCACCACAAATAACTCACATTAGGATTTCTGTCCATCCTTTCTGTGCAGTGGTTGTCTGTCCTGCTTACCTTAAACTCACGAGGAGTGTATAATACATGCCACTGCCCAACCCCCGCCTCCAGAAATACCTGGAGCTGAGGAGTGGGGACCCAAACAGAGGTCCTTTGTAAAGTTTCCCAGGAGATTTTAAATTACAAGGGAGAAAACAACTGTTTTAGAGCACACAGTATTTTTTAAATAAACAAGCATCTATGTAAAATGTGATACCTTTCCAGGCGATCTTCATTTTTTTTATATATAAACTGCTCTGAATCTGAGTGTTTAGTTATTTATAACTCCTTGCTCCTGATTGCTTGAGCTTATTTGTTGCCAGTGTGCACCAGATACATTTAGCTTTGTCTTCGGTGCAGCTGTCTAGTCCCATAAGCTAAGCTAATGGTCCTCAAATGTGGTCATTTGGTGGCATGATGGTCCACGTGGAACACTGAAGTCATTGAGAGATTGGATGTAAATTGGTGGCAGATGTCAGAAGATAAAGAAAATGCATGGGGAGAAAATTTTATATTACATATCTCATTTGCTTTAAAAGCAAAAGAATGATTGCTCATAAAAAGAAAAAAAATCAAACAGTGCAGATTTATTGGAAGCAAAAGCACCTACATTCTCAGGTGTAATACTATCAATGTTATTTGTAGCCTTGGCAGCCCTTTCAGTGCACAGATAAGTGTTTTTTCATGAATTGTACTCTCTGCAGCCTGCCTTTTTGACATAATCTAAAACATAATTAAGTGATACATGAATACATGCTCATTTTTTTTAAAGTGAAATAACATAAAAATATATAGGATATAAAGTTGAAATCCTCCACCCCTCCTCTCGTCTCTCCCCATTTTATTTCTTTCCCCTGAAATAACCACCCTTTAACAGTTAGTTTATATCCTTCTAAATTTTTGTCCTTGCATTTACAAACACACACGTGTAAGACAGCATGAGCTAATGGTTAGGAACACAGACCTTGGAGCCTGGGTTCATATTACAGCTCTGCCACTGAAGAGCTGTGTAACCTTGGGCAAATTAGTTACCTCTCTGTGCCTCAACTTCTTTATCTGTAAAAGGACTGTAACAATAGTACCTGCTCATAGGCTTGTTGAAAGAATTATGAGTAAATACATATATAAAACATCTGCTCATACTATGAGTGCATATGCATCTAGAGTCACATACAATTTGGAATTTTTTCCTCTTTTACACAGGCGAGATTATGAGTATGGTTATATGACTTGACTAAGAAATAAGTCTTGAACCTATGCATGACAACAAATAAAGATCCGGGTAATATTTTTAATGGGTGCAAAGAATTATTGGTTTTGATTATGTTACTCTGTGCCTGTTTAGTCTTCCTTAGATTTTGAGGTTTTATGTATGGCCTACAATTGATTAATTTTTGTAAAATTTTTTTAATTAAATCTTTATTATTCAGATTATTACATTTGTTTTTCTTTTTTCCCCTCCATAGCACCCCTCCACCCAGCAAATTTTTGTAAAATTTAATGGCAATATACACTCAGCACCTGCTGTGTCAAAGGCACTGACCTAGGTTCTAGGTATATGGTGGCAAACAGCCAAGATGCAAAAGACGGTCCCAGGCCTGCTGTTTATTCTCATTCTCTCTCTCTCTCTCTCTCTCTCTCTCTCTCTCTCTCTCTCTCTCTCTCTCTCTCGTCTTGCTAGTTGTATTAATCTAGTCAAAAGGCAAACTCTGTACAGAGCTAGATAGTATATATTTTGGAGGCATGTTACTGGTTTTAGGGTAGCATGCAAGCAGTCTGGGTTCATCCTACTTAATGACAGCTTCTTGTGTTTGAGAATAATTGGTCTTGTGTTTCTGCAGTCAAATACATTGTGTTTATCTATTCATAGATGGCGAGCAGCTCAGCTTATCAAGACCATCCCTGCTTCAGACCTGCCCCAGGTCAGGGCAAAGGTTGCGGCCATGGAGATGCTGAAGGGTCAAAGGGCTGACCTAGGGCTCCAAAGGGCCTGGGAGGGCAACTATCTTGCTTCGGTAAGTGCAGGAGAACTAAGTGGGTTCACTCCTGCTCCCTTAACGAAACAAAACAAAAAAGGAGAAAAATTTTTCTCCAAGATTTTATAGAAAAACTGACAACTTCTGAAACTAAATCCTATGAGCAACACTAAAGTAAAAGTTTTATTGCTCCCAAGTGTACAACAGCTGACATTTCTCCATGTTAAAAAGGGTGTTCTGTCTTCTATCTGTGTGTATTAGGTACACGCTGGACCTTGGCTTTGACCATTTAAACCTTTCCTTGCATAACTCAGCAACTATTTTTAACCATCACCTTTATATCAGTTATTAAGCCCTGTTTCATCCTCTCTCCAATCCCTTATTTTAAATGTTTACTACTATAGGACCTTGGTTGTTAAAACAGCCTTTTAGTAGCTTAGCACCTGGGATGGGAGGTTAAAAGCAAAGCGTGTGCAACGTCATGAGCTTAGTAATAAAGCTGGAGCTCACTTTTTCATCGGAAATGCTAAACATCATTTAATCACACTTCCTGTCTCTTTCAGAAGCCAGATACACCTCAGACCTCAGGCACTTTCGTCCCCGTTGCCAATGAACTGAAACGGAAAGACAAGTACATGAACGTCCTCTTCTCCTGTCATGTCCGTAAGGTAAGGCGATCTTGAGACAGACCTCCTCGGAAGGAAGAGGCTGCTTCCGATGAAGCACCCTGAGACACAGCTTCATTGAAACGGCACACCGCTGGCTCTGTCCTCGGGAGGCTGTGACTGTCCATGGGAGGCATGATGGAAGGGGAGTGGATATTTTTGGCAACCATTCTTCCTAAAACAGGAGAGGGGAACCTCCTAGAGGCCAAGTATTTGTATTTTATTGAATATCTATCTTTCAAACACATACTCGTCTGCCTGTATTTAATGGTCATTGAGTATGTTTTTTTAAATATATTTTATTGATTTTTTACAGAGAGGAAGGGAGAGAGATAGAGAGTTAGAAACATCGATAAGAGAGAGACATCGATCAGCTGCCTCCTGCACGCCCCCTACTGGGGATGTGCTCACAACCAAGATACATGCCCTTGCCTGGAATCGAACCCTGGGACCTTTCAGTCCGCAGGCCGACGCTCTATCCACTGAGCTAAATCGGTTTTGGCTGACTACTTTTTTATACATGTTTTATTGTTGGGTTGTTGTTGTTTTTTATTGATTTCAGAGAGGCAGGGGAGGGTGAAAGAGATAGAAATATCAATGATGACAGAGGATCATTGATCAGCTGCCTACTGCACAGCCCCCCACTGGGGATTGAGCCCACAATGCAGGCATGTGCCCTGAACAGCAATCAAACCCATGACCTCCTTGTTTATAGCTCAATGTTCAACCACTGAGCCACACCAGGAAGAGGAAGGAAGAATGTAGTTTGGAAAAGTGAGAAGGACTTAGTGAGATTCGGAAGGGAGGGTGAAAGGTTATGTGCTAGGGATATATTTGCTCATCTGGAGCAGGATGTGTGTGGACCGTTATTTACCTGGAGATGAGAGCAGCTGGGCGTGTGGAACAGGTGGAAATTGGAAAGTGGAAGGCAAGGGACATAGTTGGGTTTTTTAAAACATTTGTTTAGAAAAGGAGAGAGAGAGGAAATTGAAATAACTCTAAAAGAACATTTTGTAAAGATATGCGAATAAAATTATGCAAATAAATTTTCAAATGTTAATTAAGTGGGTGGATTTAAGAAAAACATTGCCTAGATTAACCCCAGGAGAGATTTTGATATAAATACACCAATATTCGAAGGAGGAATTAAGAAAATATCAAAGAGTTGCCTCACAACAAAGGTTCAGTTTTAGGTGATTTTAGAGGGTTTTTGTGTTTTGAATTTTCAAAAAATACATAATTACAGTGTTATTCAGATCAAAATAATGAAATGATATTTCTCTATATAAATGTGGGGAACTTTAAAATGTTAATAACAACTAGTGTTTGCAAGAGTTTAGAGAAACGCGGTAGGTCATAAAACAAGCCTCAGTAAATTTAAAAGGATTGAAATCTTACAAAGTATATTCTCTGGCAATAACGGAGTGAAATTAGGAAAGAAGAACAGAAAGCAATTTAGGGGATGCACAGATAGATGGGAATTAAGTGACACATCCTGAGTAACCAGTAGTCAAAAAAGAAATCACAGGAAAATCAGACATTTGGAGAAGAAGACACAACATAGCAAAACTTATGGAAGACAGTGAAAGCAGTCTTAGAAGGAAATTTAATGCCTATAATAGAAGAGATGAAAGATCTCATATCAATAGTCTAATCTTCTACCTTAAGACACTGCTAAAAAAAATAATCCAAAGCAAGCAGAAAAATATAATAATAAAGATTAAAGCAGAAACCGATTAAATAGAGAATATAAAAATAATAGGGAATAAAACAACAAAACCAAAAGTTTTAGTTTTGACAGATCTTTAGTCAGACTGACCAAATACTATAATAGAAGAAGGAGCTTGAACTATTCATGAAGTTCAAAAAAACATAACTGCTAGCGTTCAGACATTCAATTCAATGTAATACAAACTTTTTAACAACATAGAAAGCAGTCTGCTTTAAACATAGAATGAAATAAATGTCACCAAGGAAAGTTTATAGTATCTTGGAGTGGTTACCAAAGTCCCAAGTCTAATTCTGAGCTGAATTCAGAAACCCTAGTTTGTAAGTGTACCTAGGGTTGATCAGCCAATCAGGAAATGACTTTTGCTAACCAGATTTCACTGACCCACACAAAAAAGTATAAGCCCTAATACCAGTTAGTGAATTTAACCAAGGAATGGATCATTCATGCCAATTCCGCAAGTCCGCATTTCCACTATCGAGGATACTTCCTCTCTAGAATCAAGGTAACTATGAAGTCAAATTAGTTATCAGGACAAGTGATCAAAGACTGTTGGGTGGTGTTGACAGTCATCCTCTACTCTAGAAAAGTCTGGTGCCTCTGATTCTTTCTTTCCAGAGGTGACAATGGGATGTCTAACAGCATGTCTCTCCCTGGCTCCACCTGGATAAAAACTGAAAAAATTCTTAGCTGTGCTCCTGTATTGTTTTTAAATATATTTTTATTGCTGAAACCAGTTTGGCTCAGTGGATAGAGCGTCGCCTATGGACTGAAAGGTCCCAGATTCAATTCCGGTCAAGGGCATGTATCTTGGTTGCAGCTGTATCAGGAGGCGGCTGATCAATGTCTCTCTCTCATCGATGTTTCTAACTCTCTATCTCTCTCCCTTCCGCTCTGTAAAAAAATCAACAAAATATATTTAAAATATATGTATATGTATACATATATATTTTTTATTGATTTCAGAGAGAAAGGGGGAGAAAGAGGAACATCAGTGATGAGAGAGAATCATTGATCAGCTGCCTCCTGCACACTCCACACTGGGGATTGAGCCTGCAACCTGGGCAAATGCCTTGACTGGAATCAAACAGTGATCTGCTTCATGGGTTGACGCTCAACTACTGAGCCATGCTCCTGTATTTCTAAGTTCAATACAAAATAGTATTTCTCCATACTACAGATTAGGTGATGTCCTCTTTAGAATCTTTTTAATACCAAAGATGTACCAAGATGAACTTGACACGATTTCAGTAAAGTCCTCTTCTTTTTGGCTTGACTTTTTTATGAAGAATTCAATTTCTATTAACTGCTGTCATAAACTCTCCTTTAAGATGAGAGACTTGTGCAGATAGCTGCTCTCACTCTCATAATAGGTTGACTCTCCAGGGAATCTCTCTCTCTGGCCCCTGTGGTGCTGATTAAACCTGTAAACAGATCCTTAGAAGTGTTTAGGCAAGAGCAAGATGACAGGGATTTTTTTCTTTAGTAGAGGATTTTAGTTTGGGTAAAAGAAGAAATAAGATGAGATCTTATCTAATATGAAGTCTGCAATCCAGTTTTTCTATTAATTTATGGAATTACATGGAAGAGAATTAGTGTTCCTATGGCATAATTATTTTAATTTAGTTTGAATTTATAGATTTACATTTGTATAGAACAAGTTTTTCTTGCCCGGCTAGTATGGCTCAGTGGTTGAGTATCAACCTATGAACCAGGAGGTCAAGGTTCCATTCTGGTCAGGGTACATGCCTGGGTTGTGGGCTCAATCCCCAATAGGAGGCGTACAGGAGACAGCTGACTATGTTTCTCTCATCAATGTTTCTGTCTCTCTGTTCTTCTCCCTTCCTCTCTCTAAAATCAATAAAAATATTTTTTTAAGTTTTTTTTTCCATTTTGATTTAGCTGAGTTATGCCACCTAAAGCTATCACTGAGTTGCATGACATCCCTCTCACTCCATTCATATTTTAAGGACAATTTGAGTTGCTAAGAAAGAAGGTAAAGATTTATGACCTGTTCTCTTCAGGAATTACATTTTTACATAAAAAAAGAATGTAATATTTCTGAAGATTGTCAGTAAAATTGCTGCTTTGAGGTTTTTGTTTGTCAATTTCCAGATTAAGTCATGGACATAACATAGAAAGGACAATATTCTCCACTTGACTGCTGTGGCTTATCATTTGTGACTCTTGCATGACCTTATGAAATTATGCAAAAGCATCCTTTTCATACTTTTTTTGCAACACACTCATATTTTTCAATATGAATTCGCAAAAGATGAGGAACACTACTTTGGCTTATTATTCAGATTTTGTCTTTGATGTTCTCTCATCTCTATATTCTCAGATGGCTACAAATGATGAGCGTTCTCCAATATGGGTTTCTGTTGAATCTGAGTGTGTTTTTAGAAAGGTCCCCAAGTTTAATGTTGAACATGCTCTCTATCTGTAGCATTCTCAGAGTCTTGAATGGATTTGTAGATTATGATCATCCCAGGGAAGGCTGTGGTTTGCATTGTTCCTCAAACCAGCTTGACTGGGAACTCTTTCTTGTACAAAGCATCACGCAAGGCTAGTGTTGTACAACACTAGCAAAGGCTGATGTACCCACTCTGCAGTCTCTCGTTTCCAGTCTCTGACGAGTGCCAGTTCGCTTTCCTAGAAAACACTGTTGCCGTGTGCCATGAATAAGCACCACAAAGAATAGTTACTATTTCACCACATACACTTTATTTTACTATTTTTTTAAATACCTTTTTATTGATTTCAGAGAAGAAGGGAGTGGGGGAGAGAGAGAGAAACATCAATGATGAGACAGAATCACTCATTAGCTGCCTCCTGCATGCCCTGACTGGGAATCAAACTATGACCTCTGTGTTCATAGGGTGATGCGTAACCATGGAGCCACACTGGCTGAGCTCTATTTTACTCTTTATTTATCTTCATTTTTATCAAGACTAAAAAATATACATCGGTTATCATATGTTTAGAGAATTGACTGATTTCTAAAGCTATGCGGCAAAAGGGAGAAGACTGAATAAAATTCAAACTGAAACTGGAATTTTAGTTTGCTATCTTTTACCTATGGGATATATCTTCTGTGTCCCATCCACCTGTCGTCATTTACTCAGGTGTGTACCCTACCAACATTGTGGATGTTTTCAAATGAATCTCCAACTTCTTTGTTGCATCTTTAAGATCTGGAAGGAGGGATGGAGGTTTATATATCACAATTGTACCTTCTATTCTCCTTAATGGAGTGTTTTTAGTGGTCTTTTATATTGTTTTGTTTTGCTTTGCTTTTCCTTCTAATCACTGAGAAACATGACCTTGAAGTTCTTCAGAATTTTTTTAAATTTAAAAAAAAATTTTTTGATTTATTGATATTAGAGAGAGAGAGGAAGGGGGAGAGAGATTTGTTGTTCCACTGCTTGATTCTTATATGTGCCCTGACAGGGGAATCGAACCTGCAACCTTGGTGTATCCAGACAATGCTCTGACCAACTGAGCTACCCAGCCAGGGTGTTCTTCAGAAATTTTTAGTGCTCAATACCTGGGTTTAAATATTACCCAAATCTAAAATTAAAACTTGCTAATCAGCAAGTAGCTAATTGCATAGTTATACAGTGCCCCTTCGTTAATCTGTTAGAAAAAGGTGTGCCTACAAATGTAGCATTTCTGACTCGCTAGTAAATTAGCACTCTACAGAATCACACACACATACCTTTCCTCCCAGTCCAATTACCTAATTTTCTTTATACTACATTGTATGAAATTACTTTCATTTACAACCTTCTTATCTGTCTCAACTCCATCTGCTGTCCTAGTCTCAGATTTGTACCATAACCAAGGGATTTCTCTCATTCCTTTGTATGTCATCAGCATCAATTTATAAAGTACTTGAAAATGCACATTGCAAATTTGGGGGAAGAAAACATTTATCAAATCAATTCAAGTAAATATTTACCAGTATAATTTTTTTAATAGGAGTTGTATACTGGATTAACAAATGTAGAAAAGTTAATTCAGTTCTAATCTCACAACAAAATTGTGATTCTAAAGATTTTTTAAGGGTAGCTATTACCAAGTAATACGCATGGCAAATACAGGCACAGGTCTGTTTCTGTAGGCACGTCTCTCTCAGGACAGTCCGTCCGGCTGCCAGTGCTCTGTGTGCATGGCTGGCCATGAAACTTAAGACTCCGATGGCATTTGTGGAATATAATGAACAACATAAACTGATGAACAAAAACAGATCCAGGGACATAGAAGCATCCAACAGACTGTCAAACCTCAGAGGGAAGGCAGGGGAGGGTGGGAAGAGGGGGAGCATAAGAGGTCAACCAAAAGGCTTGTAAGCATGCATATAAGCATAACCAATGGACACAGACAGTAGGGGGATGAGGGAATGCGCTGGGGGATGGTGGCGGCCAGGGAGAGGTCAATGGGAAGAAAAGGAGACATATGTAATACTTTAATCAATAAAGAATTTAAATTTTTAAAAAAAGGCTCTGACGGGAAAAATTAAACTCATTGAAAAAATCGCTTTATGAGAAAAGACAATATACAAATAAATCTCAACCATTCCAACCAGGAGAATAAATAATTTCAAATCAGCAATTTGTGTGCTTCTATAGTGCCTGCAGCGTTAGAGAGCTTTTTATTAAAGAGGTGGCTTACTCATAAAGGGACGCACAGCCCCAGGTACATAAAAGCAAGCAGCCCACAGTCCGTTTTTCTTCAATGCAGCAATCACGGTTTTCCAGGATCAAACTGGGCAACGGGGACTTTAGCTATTGAGCACCTGTGCCTTTATTTGCCAATTGGGGATTTTGTTCCTACATTATGTAACTTCCCACACACTGCAGCCTCTCTTCCTGTTTTCCCACCTGACAGCTCCCATTGGCCCATGGGAGGAAGAAGGGTTCTTGGAATTATCCTGTGGGATTTAAAGCAGTAGTCACCAGCCTTTCGGACCTCACGGACACCAGTGGTCCATGGACCACCGGTTGGCGACCGCTGCTCCAAAGGTTTCCTTAAGCCAGTGGTCGCCAATCTTTCAGACCTCACGGACCACCAGTGGTCCGCGGACCACCACATGGCGATGGCTGATTTAACGGACTCTCATAACCAATGGGTGAGAAGGAGTGTAGTATCACTCTGTAGGTTGCCCACTTATCTGTTAGGGGCTGTGAGGTACAAGACAAAAGGCACCATAAGATCATGACCTGTAAGGAGCTAACTTAGTATTATGAAATAATAAGACAGTAAATAAAAATCTGTCATGGGTAGTTGGGATTCTACATTGTTTTTACTTTTGTCTTTGTATTGAGGTAGGTAGTTTACATTCAGGTAAATATCATTATCTGAAGTGTGCAGGTGAGTGAGTTTGGACTAGTACATACAACCATGTAAATTTAAACCCTGTTGAGAGACAGAGCCTTTCCATCACCCTAAAAACCTTCTCAAGTCCCATCCCAGCTGTGTCCCACCCCCAACAAAGGCAGCCACTGTTCCAGTCTCCTTTCCTATACATTCGTTTTGCTGTTTCTTGACCTTCATTAAGAAAGAAATCAGCCGAAACCGGTTTGGCTCAGTGGATAGAGTGTCGGCCTGCGGACTAAAAGGTCCCAGGTTCGATTCCGGTCAAGGGCATGTATCTTGGTTGCGGATACATCCCCAGTAGGGGACGTGCAGGAGGCAGCTGATCGATGTCTCTCATCAGTGTTTCTAACTCTCTATCCTTTTCCCTTCTTCTCTGTAAAAAATCAATAAAATATATTTTTTAAAAAGAAAACAAGAAAGAAATCACACAGTGTTATGTAAGGTTTTTTACTTTGTTTTGAAGTGAACTTGATAGTCTTTTATAACTATTTTGATAACTTATCTGTAGCAGTTTTACAAAGAAAGCAGCTTTTTTATGTATTTCCAATTTAAAACCATCTGTATAATCTCTTATATTGGCTAAATTCATTAGACCTAGATTAATGGGTTATAGCCATTCGATTAATTACCACAAGGTTTAATAAGTAATACCAACCTCTTGCCAAACATAGCTTCAACTGTTAATTTTAAAAAAACACAGTGCTCTACACTGCTGTTTTTTAAAATATATTTTATTGATTTTTTTACAGAGAGGAAGGGAGAGGGATAGAGAGTTAGAAACATCAATGAGAGAAACATTGATCAGCTGCCTCCCATGTACCTCCCACTGGGGATGTGCCCGCAACCCAGATACATACCCTTGAGCAGAATTGAACCTGGGACCCTTCAGTCCGCAGGCCGACATTCTATCCACTGAGCCAAACCAAGTAGGGCCATACTGCTATTTTAACAAGTATATTTCTTAATGAGCATTCATGATCTAAAAATTACAAGTCAGCTGTCCTTGAAATTATTCAAGTTTTCCAGTTATTAAATGAAAGATTTGCACTTCTAACAGAGAGATGTAGAGTGTAGCTCGACTTCGTAAGGAGAACCTACAGACGGGATAGATGTAACTTGATTGTGTTGGTATTTTGGGTGTATCGGCCAACCTTCGGTCCTGTCTTTCTTGCCGAACAAAGAGTAACAATGGATCCATGATTTTACATTAGCAAAAGCACTCCCACCAGTGCTCCTCCTATTCTCAAGTATTCTGCTTTAAAAGAACCTTGTGCTCTTTTAATTTCATTATTGATTCTACTTATATTCTATCTCTTTCTCCTACAACTACAGGAAAGAAGTTCAAAGAAAACAGCAATCATTTTTCACTATAGGAATTGAAAAGGTTTCATAATGGAATGAAAACTTAAGCAATATCTTGAAATACACGTAGATAAAAAGAAAAGAGAAGGAGAAAATCAGAAACATAGAGAACATAACATCATGCAGGAGCGTAAGAAATAAATAAGTAGAATAATGGCGGATAGGAAAACTTGAAAGTTGGGTTGAAAAATCACAGAATCTCTAGAAAGGGACCTTGGGAATCCCTAGACTTCCTATTGCAGCACAAACCCCCTCTACCCCACCCACATCAGATATCCACTGAGCTTCCACTTGAATCCTATGGTGGGCACTTACTGCCTTCTCATAGCACCCATTCTTTTTATGGATAGTCATCATTAGGAGACAGTTATTTGTGCTGTGGGCAAAAAGGCACTGTCCATTTTGAACATGTGTATTTAATGGCACAGTGTCATTATACTCTAGGAAATTTAATCTGTGCCTTAGAGAAGGGGCAGAATGTGTTGTTTCATATGGGACTTACCTTTTTCTTTCACAGCTTCATTGAGATATAATTCATACAGCGTCCGATGCACCATTTTAAATCACACAATCCAGTAGTTATTAGAATATTCCCAGAGTTGGGTCCATTACCACAATCAACGTTTGAACGTTTTTATTACCCAAAAAAAAAACCCCACACTTCGTAGCCGTCATCCCTCCGAACCTCTCATCTCCCCCAGCCCTATGTAATCTACATCCTGTTTCTACCCATTTGCTGCTTCTGGACATTTCATATAAATGGAATCATACAGTATATGGTACTTAGTGACTGGTTTACATTACTTAACACATTTTTAAGGTTCATCCATGTATCTGTAGTTCATTGCCAATTTATATTCCATTGTGTGAATAGGAATTTTATTTATCCAGTCCAATGTCAGTTGGGTGACATTGGGTAGTCTCTACTTTTTTAGCTATTTTGATTAATACTGCTGTGAACATTCAGGCACAAGTTTTTATGTGATTCTATTGTCAATTCCCATAGATATATACACACACCTAGAAGTGAAGTTTCTGGGTCATATGGTAACTCTGTTTATCTGGCTGAGGAACTGCCAGACTTTTCCAAAGTGACTGCATCACTTTATATTCCCACCAGTGGTGGTGAGGGCTCCAGTTTCTCCACATCCTGACCAGCACTTGTTACTGTCCATCCTCTTTATTATCATCATCCCAATGGGTATGAAGTGACATCTCATTGTGGTTCCAATTTACATTTCCCTGGGGACTGATGGTATCAGGCATGTGTTTATGAACTTATTGGCTATGTGTATGTCTTCTCTGGAGAAATGTCTGTTCACAATTAAAAACCCATTTTTAATTGTGGGTTTTTTTTCCCTTTTATTATTGAGTTCTGTATTCTAAATACAATATAGATTTTATTCTTTATATGTTTTGAATACACATCCCTTATCCGACATATGATTTGTACACATTTTCTCCTATTCAGTGGGTTATCTTTTCATTTTCTTTATAGTGTCTGGGTTACATGGTTTCAGTCTTTTAAATCACTGTGGGGTTGTTGTTGTTTTTGTTTTTTTTTTTCCCTTATGTTCTAAAATGATGGAGTTTAAATTGTAAAATTCCACAAATCTGGACACTGCTCCTGCTTTTGCATCTCTGGTGCATCCAGTAGAGTGGCCGTCTGTTAAAGGCTGCGTCTCCACCAGCAGCTGCCTCTGCCCCTCGATGTTTTCCTCGCAGGCCATTGAGCTTCACGCCTCATGAGATGGTACAATTGTTGGTTGGTTTTCTTGCAGGTCAATCGGTTCAGTAAGGTGGAAGACCGTGCCATTTTTGTCACTGATCGTCACCTGTATAAGATGGACCCCATGAAGCAGTACAAGGTGATGAAGACCATCCCTCTGTACAACGTGAGTGTTTTCCACTTATCTCTGAGCAAAGGAGTACCAGCCTGGGTGGGGTCCATGAGCCACTCGTGGGCTGACAGTCTGATCACTGGAACCTTCGGGGTCTTAGAAACCCTTGAAACGTTATGCCCATCTTACGGTTTATACAGATGTTCAGTTTTCTCTCAGGAGGTTCCAAGGCTTCCAAGTAGATCAGTGAAAGCATTTTTTTTTTAAGCATAAAGGCTCTGCATTCTGTGTGATCTTTCTCCAGTCCTCATTCTACTCCCTGTTTCACTGTTGTGATACAGAATATATTTTCTCATTTATTTTCATAAGGCTTGTTCTTTCTCTGTGCCTAATCCCGCTCATTGCTTCAATGTGGTGACACCTAATGCATTTTCTTACTTATTTTCATAAGGCGTGTTTTTATACAGAAATGGAATCAGGTAGAGGAACAGTAGAGAATTACTTGATGAAAGCATTACCTCTCTTTTAAATGTAAAATGTATGCTGCTCCCTGAAGTTCTTTTCACCAATATACTTTACCTCTGATCTAAACCCACTCGGTAGCTCACTGTCTCCACGGGCTTTTCAGATGCTGGAATCAGCTCCTTATTTGAAATGAGAAATTTGGTAGGTGTCTCTTTGAATTTCAATACGAGATTTCTTTTTCATTTTTTTTCCCCTGCTGTATGAGGTCTGCTTAACAAGTGACTGTTTGTTCTAATTCTTCAGAAAGATCCTACTAGACTCCAGATCTCTTCATGTGAAAGGTGATTTTCTTTGTCTGTTCTTAATGAGGGAGGTCTGTGCCGGTCCCATGGTAGCCTGTATGAGGAATATTATTAAAGAGTCTGTTAAGTCCTTGTGGTCTCTGCAAAAGGGAGTAGGAAGTACATTGTTTTGTAGCTGTATTTTGTTAAATCAGGAGTCTCGTTGGTTGTAAGGCACAGAGGAAGCAAATCATTCCTGGCTTTGCTAAGTGATGTAGAATATCACTGCAGGATGATTGCTGGAATTATTGCCCAGGTTGAGATTTGTCTTCATTATGCACCTCTCTCCCCACACACCACACACACACACACTGTCTCTCTCACCTTTCTCCCTTTCAGGAGAAGACTAATGGATTGCAGCTAATAAGAAAATGCTCTTCTAAGACATTCTTGGTTGTATATATTCTTAGCAAAGACTTATAATCTTATGTACCAGTCACAGTTGAAGCTTAATGACCCTGCCATCTTAAAGTAGGAGGTAAAGGAAGATAAGATTTTGCCTAAGTCTAATGAAGCATGTGCAACCAAACAAATATACATTGCGGTATGCATTTTATTTATTTTTCTTATTTTCTGTTAAGTGGAGGTCAGTCAGGCACAGAATATAAATTCAGTAGCTAAACAACTCTGAACTAAAGTTCTTTTCCCAGCCTACCTTCCTTTTTTATGTCGAACTGGTGTATATTTATGTTCACAGTTCCCCTTATCACATTATCACAATTCATGTTTCCAATGTCATCGAAATGAATGCTGTTTAACAATTAACCTGTAGCAAAGGTTAAACAGTGTCAGCAGGATGGATGCGCATGGTCGCAGGTGCTCGCACTGCTTGACCCATAGCCTCTTGTACCCCCTTATTTTCGGGCGCACTGGCCTAACTTCCAGCAGCCAATATCTTTGTCAAAAGGCTGTGCTGCCAGAACCCACTTTGCCCCATGCATAGAGGACTGGACATGCCACCCTCCACCCACCACCCAAGCCACCCAATGGCTGACAGGTGTTGGGGGATAAATACTCCAACACTGTCATCATTGACCGAGGTCATTCTGAGGTGTGTTTTCTACCGTCTCCTAGACCCGCCCTGCAGGAGTAAGCTGCAGCTGGCCACAGTGAAAGCTGATAGGCCATCCTGGCTGCCTCCCCTTGCCTGTGTCCCTGCGCCTCCCAAGTGAGTGAGTTCTGTGTGCCCGTCAGCCTTTGTTCCAGGTGTGCTCTGGGAGGAGCCAACTTCAGGGGAGTGACTAGGATGGAGCAAGTCGAATGGGATAGACTGCCACCTGGGTCGGTAAAAGTGTTTTAAAGTCCAAAGTAAATGTGGCAACGTATTAAGTCCAGATAATAGGCACGTGGGTATGTGTTATTTTATTCTTTATACCTTTTGTATGATCCAAATGTTGTGAAATTAAAAGTTTAAGATAAGGAACCCTTAGAAATGATAATGCTGATCATGGTGATGGAGCCCCTGAGAGAGGGCGAAGGAGAAAGATCTTCATGTTAACCATGTTGAGTTCTAGGCGTCGTGAAACTTACAAGTATTTATTTCATAGGTAGTCGAAGGTCTCATGTTGTAGGGAGGGGAAGAGTTCAGCACTTATGATAAAAATTTAAAAGCAGATGTGTGTACAGCTGGAGGCTGAAATGATGAGTCTAAAGGGAACATCCATCCATTATACAGTGGGAGAGAAAGAATCGCTGATGAGAATGGAATAAAAAGGAAATCTCTTCTCTATGGCCCTCCATTTTCTCAACTCTCTTTTCTTAAAATATACTTTTATTGATTTCAGAGGGGAAGGGAGAGGGACAGAGAGATAGGAACATCAACAGTGAGAGAGAATGATTGATTGGCTGCCTCCTGCACGCCCCACACTGGAGATAGAGCTTACAGCCCGGGCATGTGCCCTGAACAGGAATTGAGCCATGACCTCCTGGTTCATAGGTCAATGCTCAACCATTGGGCCATGCCAGCCAGACTCAACTCTCTTTTCATGTGCTAAACAAGCTCTCATGTTTCTTCGGTTCCATCTGGTATGGATTATTTTAGGAAAGAAAAGAACTATGAGAATACCATGGTTCAGAAGCAAATTGGAAACTTTTCAGAAATAAGAGTAATGGATAAAAGCATAGAGCTAAGTGTGCCACACTCCTCTCCTCTCATGCTCTGCTTTTCTTTTTTCTTTCTTTCTTTTTAAATATATTTTATTGATTTTTTTACAGAGAGGAAGGAAGAGGTCTAGAGAGTTGGAAACATCGATGAGAGAGAGACATCGATCAGCCACCGTCTGCACAACCCCTACTGGGGATCTGCCCGCAACCAAGATACATGCCCTTGACCGGAATAGAACCCGGGACCTTTCAGGCCCCAGGCCGATACTCTATTCACTGAGCCAAACTGGTTTTGGCTCATGCTCTGCTTTTCATTTCTCCATCTGCATTGGCTCCCCGGAACAGATTGTGACCATAAACTGTCAAACACTCTGCTGTGTTTCTAGTAAGGTTACAGGTAGAAGTAAGGGGGAGGAGCCTGAGGGAGATCCAGGACACACCACCACCCAGGCTTCAAAGCAGCTCTAAGGGACTGTGTTACCCTGCGGCCCTCGGCAGCATGAATGCTTAGATATTCAAAGTTTCGGCCCTTCCCTCTGTCTCTACCTCTCCCTGTGTGTGTCTTTTTACTGTCCGTTATTTTATTTGCAGCAAGGGCCAGCACTAGGCTCAGGTTTAACTCAGCCAGCCCAGCACACCATTCGAGTTTCATCCTACACTAACAGATTGAACACACTGTCTAAGATCAGGCTTCACCATAGCAACCAATTCTGCATGAGCCAGATTGGTATTCTAGTTCCTTGTCAAGTACTTGCAATTCTTCGCATAGCCTTTCCTAACTTTTCCTAGTATGCCATATATAGCATGGGTAATGACCATAGTTCCTTTTAAGTACAATTGACCTCTTCCTTCTGCACTTTTTGACTCTTGTCCTTAGTCCTAAGCCCCATTTGGACCTGGGTCACAAGTCATGCTGAGTACTGGGGCAGGTTATTAGGTTTTTCTGGTGGGGGAAGGATCAGTGGGAGAGAAGAGCTTCAAATAGGCCAAGTTCATCAGGCATCCCTGAGTCCTTGGAGTCTGCCCACTTGCCCCCCTTCCAATTGCCAGAAGCCCAGTCTTTCTCAAGCAGGACTTAAATGGTGCTATATGTGTAGTAACTGATGGTACATGTATGTGCGTGCAACTCTCATCGTTGTGGCCATTCCTGCGTCCAGCTGATATCTGTATTTCCTATAAAGTCCCCTGGTTGTTACAAGCTGTGCACACCAAACAAAATGCATCTGGAGCTGCGCCCAGCCCACAGGCCACCATTTGCTAATCCTATGTTAAAAGGTCTCTGCTTGTCATTTGTTATTCTAAAGGAGCAGTAATCATATTCCTTGGTTTCCTCCATGCCAAACGTTAAAAATTCTAAAATCTATGATATATTTTGTTCTAGACCTTGTGTACTAGAAACAGACATGAACCATTTTTCACTTTTCAAAAATTAACAGAGTGTCGGCTTCTAAAGAATGATTTCTACTTCCGTAAGGCAGTGAAGGAATGAAGGGTCTCTTGAATAGAGGTATCTTTCCTGCCTGGAGAATTTTCTATCCCCTCAGAGTTCACTGCTACTTCTGTCCCTACAATTTATAAGTGTTTGGGGTGTTTGTTTTTTTGGGCCATATTTGTTTTCTATCTCTTATGATACTTTGCCACTAAAATGCCCCCGTGTGCATTCTCCTAAGAATAAGGTCATTCTCCTTCATTACCATGGTACTCCTTTCATATCTAAAAAATGAGTATTACCATAGTATTTAACATCCAACACAACTCAAATTTCCTCAATTGTTCAAAGAATGTCTTTTGTACACCTATTTTATTTTTATTTTTTAAAATATATTTTATTGATTTTTTACAGAAATGGAGAGAGAGAGTTAGAAACATCTATGAGAGAGAAACATCTATCAGCTGCCTCCTGCACACTCCCTACTGGGAATGTGCCCACAACCAAGATACATGCCCTTGACCGGAATCGAACCCAGGATGATTCAATCCGCAGGCTGATGCTCTATCCACTGAGCCAAAGTGGTTTCAGCATGTACACCTATTTAAAAAAAAAAAAATTCAGCCCTGAACAGTGTTGCACAAAGTGGTTAGAGCATCGGCCCATGGACCAAAGGGTTACAAATTCCATTCCTGGTCCAGGGCATGTGCCTGGGTTGCAGGTTCAATCCCTGGTCCCTGTCTTCATCCATAATGACAGTCCGTCCTCAGGTAGCTAGAGAGTAAAAGCTGCCTAATAGTTCTCATAAATTTCTACAACCATTCTCTCGCCCCTGGATTCATGACAACCATGTTACTCTCTCTGTAGTTGTGCGTTTTCTAGAATGTCGTATAATTGCACTCCTGCAGCATATGGCCTTTGCAGACTGGCTTCTGTCACTTAGCAACAGGTATTTGAGGTTCTTCCGTGTCTTTCCATGACTTGATGCCTCTTTTCTTTTTCATCACTGAATAATACTCTGTTGTGTGGATATACCATAGTCTGTCCATCTGCTTACTGAAGGACATCTTGGTTGCTTCCAGTGTTTGGCAATTCTGAGTAAAGCAGCTGTAAGCACTCACATGCAGGTTTTTGTATGGACACACGTTTTCAAATCATTGGGGCACATAGCTATGAGCAAAATTGCTAGATCGTGAGCTGACACTAAGTTTGGCTTTATAAGAACTGCCCAAATCGCCTGCCAGAGACTGCGCCATTTTGCACTCCCACCAGCAACTAATGAGAGTTCCTGTTGCTCCACATCCTCATCATGACTGTTGTTCTCAGTTTTTCTAAAAATTTAGCCATTCTGACAGGTGTGTGGTGGTGGCCTGTATTTTTCTATGACCTTAAACCGGATAACTCAGCACCCGCTGGGGTCTCAGTCCACTTTCAACTACAAGCATAGCTCTCCACACTCTGTCCGTGCCTGGCTTTTGTGCTCAGGAGATAAAGGCTGATCTTTCTGTAAAACTAAGCAAAATATAACTAAAAGAAAAACTGGGCACCTTTCCCCCCCTCCCATTAGCAAAAGTATTCTATCAGTGTATCATTGAACAATGAATGGCTCCAGTCCCTCTTCAGAGAAAAGATAAAAATGGGAAGTCATGCTAGGTTTGGGAGAGTATTTTCAGTCAAATTGTTCTCAAAAATGGTCTGGTCAAGTAATTGTCAACAACAACCTGAGGATGAAGCATTCAGGTTATAGGTGGCCCCTTTATTAGCCACAGAGGGACTTCCTACGTGCAAATCCTGCCTGGTTGTGGGTACGGTTTCTGCCGGCTGGAATCTGTCATTGTCCTTGGGATCCTCCCCCTGAGTCACTTGCTGCACTATATTTGTGAGCTGTAATATCACATTAAAGCATTAATTCCAATACAGTTGTCCAGAAACGTTAAAGTGTTTTACCTTTAGGGGTTAGTGGGGTAAGAATTGGAAGGATTTGCGGAGCTGGGAGGGAGACTGTGGGTGCTGCGGCTCGATACGGAGAACAAAGGCGGGCAGGTATCCAAAACTGGGGTTGCCACCCCTTTGACTCTGGGAATCACCCTAGAGATCACGGTAGACTGGTGAGGAAGATCACACCCTGTGGCCGGCGCACACTGCTTGAATCTGCACATTTCTGCCAGGGGAGCCGTGTGGACACGGGCTCACCCCCGCCAGCGCCCGAGGAGCTGGTTGCCAAGATTGAGTTTAATTTGCGTAAACATGAAATCTGTTCACTGGTTTCGAGTGAAATGGCATAAACTGAAACATTTAACCTGACCTCAGCCGGAACCCGGCTTCCCCTTTTGTTGGAGAGCTGTGCCCGATGGGTTGCCTCTGCCCGTGAATGCTGTTTGATACAGTCCCTTTTTTTTTTTTTTATCGGTATGGGCTCAATGGCTAAGGAAGCCGCCAATTAATTACACAAACACATCCTTTCGTTCTGTGGAGAATAGGAAGCAAGCTGGGGAGAGAACAGAGACGCTTATCTGAACCGATGTGACAATGTTGTAGCAGTGAATGAATTGTAATTATGCCGGGCTTCAGGCTTTATTACTCTATCTGACATGACTTGCTAGAAAGATCGTGTTTTGTTTGGAAGATGGATTATCCTTGTAATGTGTCCAGGGGTGAACCCTACTGAAATCCCGGGGCCACCAGCTCTGCTCCCCATCACCATTTCTAAGGCACAGTCGCAGGAGAAGGGGTTTCCATGGTAATCTCCGGGGCAGCAGTCAGCTGATGTCTGGCCCTGCCTGCCTGAGTGGGTGTGCACCAGCCCTCTCCCCTCCCTCCTCCCTCGAGCCTTTAAACTATGTTTATTAGTCCTCTTTAATGGAAAGGAGAAAACCCCTTAATGTTAGGCGCTGAGTGGCACTCAGGTTTATTTATTTATTTGCTTGGGTGATAAATTTACCTTCCTAATTGATCCTCAGCAGGTCCCGGAAGCTGTATCATTTTGAACACCTTGTGCAAACGCTTTTATGTTTGCCTGTTAGGACAAAGAGAGCCGCTCACCAATGTTAGATATTCGGAAGCCCCTATTCTCAGGGGGCGGGGGAAGTGCCATCTCTGTAAAGAATTTTTAAAGATGCAGATGATAAGGTTACAGTTTAATTTTTTAAGAATCTCTTCTTGCTTTGATGGCTTTGGCAATGAAACAATCTTTGCGCTCTCCTTTTAATTTTTTATTTAGCATTCGATTTCATTATTGGATTTGAGTGATCCATCTGGGTTTAAATACTTCTAAGAAAAATGACTTCTAGTCATGTTCTCTCTTTTTTTCTTGTTCTCTCTCTCTCCCTTTCTCTCTCTCTCTCTCTCTCTCTCTCTCTCTCTCTCTCTCTCTCTCTCTTTTCTTTTTCGGTAAGAGAGAAAGAAGTGAGAATCCCAGAGCTAAGCTATCGATTGTTTTCCTGACGTATATAGAAGCAAATGCCTTTTGTCATACCAGTTAGAGACCACAGTTTATGTTAAACAGTACTAAGCAAACTGATTTATAATGTCAGAAGTCAGTGCTTCCCGGCAGGAGGTAGAGTCCATTTTCTTCTGTACTGTACTTGGAAATTCAATTACAAATGTAAAAGATGTACCAAATCAGTGTCTGAAAGGAACAAGTGTTAGAGCCAACTGATGACCCCTTTAAGAAGCCATCTTGTTAAAGAAACACAAAGCCTTTTTAGAAGCTGAGGTATGAGAAAATTAGTTTGACACCACCATATTTATCCAGAGGTCAGATTCCTAGAAACAAGATCCCTTTAAAATAAAGTCTTAAATGAAGGCATGGGCATAGAAAGATCTCTGTGGCCCTGGCCCATTTGGCGCAGTGGATAGAGCATCGGCCTGTAGACTGAAGGGTCCCAGGTTCAATTCTGGTCAAGGACCTCAGTTGCAAGCTCCACCCCCAGCTGTGGTTGGTGTGTGTGTGGGAGGCAACCCATCCATGTGTCTCTATCTCATCGATATTGCTCTGTCTCCCCCTCGCTTTCACTCTCTAAAAATCAATGGAAAAAACACCCTCAGGTGAGGATTAACCTTTCCTCCCCCCCCCAAAAAAAAAAAAAGATTTCTGAGTGTGCAGAAATAGATGTCACTAAGCCAAGACAGGGCCCTTTTTATGCAGTAAGCACTTTTGAGCACCTGTGGTGCTCTGGGCATTTGCTGCAGTCAAGATAGAATAGTGTGGGCATCCCACAGTCTCTGCCCACAGCCTGTGGTGGCCACGTGGGTGCACATTACAGGCACCTTCTTCTCAAGAGGAAACTGCCCCTCAGAAATCTACAGCAGCCGCCCAAGGCTACAAAGCTCACAGGGAATGGAGCCCTGGGAACCACAGCCCTAGCGGTGACCTCCTATGCTGCCTCCCTTCCAGGACAAAGAGCACATACGAGTCCTAACTTAAGAGGGGAAAAAATAACAAGAGAAGTATTCGTTGCATGCCCAATACCAGGCTTTAGATGGCTTAAATAGATGATCGCTCCATCTTTATTAGAATCCTGTGCAGGAAGTTAAATATCCTTTTCTCAGTGAGGAAACCAGTTCTCAGAGATGTTAGCCACTGGGGCAGGACTCCAGTGCAGGTTTTTTGCACACCGGAGCCCAAGGGAGCCTTCTAGCTGAGTTGCCTACAAAACACTCTTTTTCTCCCGTTCCCTTTGTTTACTTGCATAAGTCTTTCTGAGCACCATAATTGCTTCCTAAAATATTTCATCTTAACCTTTTGAGAACAAGTGGCCTGTGGGCCCTGGGGATCCTGTAGGAAACTGCCTCATCAAGACTAGCTTCTGTCCAGGTCAAGGGCTCTCCAGCATGGTCCCTTGGGATACAGAGAAAGAAAAAAAGAAAACCTGTGCTTCCTTCCTGTCGGATTAAAAGAAAATGCAGCCCCTCTGAAGACAGCTGCCACTTTGTACTTCCATTTGCACAGCTGTTTCTCTCGCAATTGCATCCCTTCGTCTCCAAGAAGGAACATGTAGGAAAAGGTACCACAGTCTCAGGTGGGCCAGGGAAAATGTGCTGCTTTCCCTGTTAACTGGATTCTTTGGAGATTTGAACTTGATACGATTTAGTTTCCACTTTTAAAACCCAAGTCAAAAATGTTAGTAGCTTCTAACTCATGGGTCCTCAAACCTTGGCTGCACATTGGACTAGCCTGGGGTGTTTTGTTTTTATTCTGATACCCAAGCACACCCCAGGCCCATGAAATCAAATTTCTGCAGGTAGGCCTAAGCATCAGCATGTGTTATAGCTCCCCAGGAAGAGTTTCAGGGGCTCATGTGTTCGTGCAAACACTTGTGCATTCTTCTATGCTTGGGCACCTATAGTGTTGTTTTTTGTGGGGGTTTTTTCTGATTCTCAAAAGAATGTGTGAATTACTGTTTTGAGCAATACAGATTTAATATATATGTGTGTGTATGGGTGCTTATTGATTTTTTTTTTTTAGAGAGAGGGATAAAGAGAGAGAAACATTGATGAATTGGCTGCCTCCTACACGCCCTCTACTGGAGATCAAGCCTGGAAACCCGGGCATGTGCTCTGACTGGGAATCCAATGGGGGACCTCTTGGTTCATGTCATGGTCAACACCCAACCACTGAGCCACACCAACTGGGCCTGACCCACAGGTTTTAGGTGGTATGGTGAGGTTTATTTCTTAGGAAGCTCATTCTGACAGCATTACAAAGTATGGACCAAAGAGGCTGGTGAAATAAATACCATTTCAGGGGCCCTCAGAATCATCTCAATGGAAACAGTGGCACCAGAGATAAAAGAGTCCAGCCATATTGCATTACTCTTCAAGTTGACGTTTCAAAAGGACTTTCTGTGTGCCAGGCACTAGTTTCATGTTCTACACGCATTTATGTAGATAATGTTTTCATCTTCCCTGGGAGGTAAGTAATATTATTAACCCCATTTACGGTGAAGAATCTGATGCATGAAGCACAGATCAGGTTTACCCAAAGGCATCGAGTGGCAGTGCCCAGATTTGAGCCCGGGCAGGGTGGCTCAGAGCCTATGCTCTGCTGCCCTGTGCTGCCTCCCAGCTGAGGATGGGTGAGTGGGGGGATTGAAGAGAACTCTTTGGGCTTGGAACGCACTGTAACTGGCGGCCCTTCGTGGAAACAGGGCCCTGAGACGGAGAGCGTTGAGGGAAAGGAGGCAAGTTTCATTTGGCCAGGCCAGAGGGGTGGTCCCATGGGCACTCCAGGGGGCCCCATCTGGAGGCCCAGAGAAAGGTCTGAGCCTGACATTCACATTTGAGAGTCATCAGTATTTTACACATATATTTTTAAATATATTTTTGTTGATTTCAGAGAGGAAAGGGAGAGGGAGAGAGAAATAGAAACACCAATGATGAGAGAGAGTCACCAATCGGCTGCCTCCTGGAGGCCCCCACTGGGGATCAAGCCTGCAGCCTGGGCATGTGCCCCTGACTGGAACCAAACCCGAGACCTTTCATTCCGCAGGCTGATCTCTATCTACCGAGCCAAACCAGAGAGGGTAAGGGTCATTCGTATTTTAAAGAGGGAAACTTGCAGCCCCTTTTCCCCAACACAAGGCCTGTGTCGTCCACTCCTGTGGTGTGTGCCTCCTGGCTCCTCAGTTGTCCTGGGAGCTCCCTAAGGAGAAAGCTGCATTCCCTGACCCATGTGCATGCGTCGTCTGGAAGAGAGAGTGGGAACCTCTGGTTCTGGACAACATGGGATGGATGCACTTCTCCTTTTCCTTCTCCCTAAAGATCGCTAAAAACAATGGACATGGCAGTATAAAACAAACTGATTGTGTTATATAGGAAGACTGACAGGTGAGAGGAGGGGACTAGCTAGGGATCCAGGGCACACCTGAGAAGCAGTATGGCCGGGAGCTCCCTAGGTTTCCTTTGGCTTCTATCGCCTGGATGGGAGCAGGCAAAGCCCCACACAGAAACACCAATAGACACAGGCAAGAAAAGCTCGCTCTCGCTTGCCAAAGGACCAGGAAATGGGCAGCCTCGCAGAACAGAAACCTTTTGTCAGTAAATCCTCTTCTCCAGAAAACCACCAGCAGTAGAAATTGCCGGCCCCCCAGCTGCAGTCAGCTAGGGCCAGTTGGAGAGCTTAGACCTCTGCCCTCACCCGGGAATAAAGAGGCAGCCCTCCCAGGCCCAGCGGGGTGGTGTCAAAGGGCCCCAAGGGGAGCTTGGGCTTCCTGCCCCCTCCCCAGGCAAGGGAGGTGCTGCCCTTTTCACTGAATAGCATCAGGGGAGGCTGAGGGAGGAGCCTAGGTTCCCACCCCCTCTGGGTGGTTCCAAGGTGCCTCCCACCAGCAGTAAAGCTGCCCCCTTCCCCTGCCGAGCCCTGTGTATCAGGAACCCGCAAAAATGGACCATTTTCACGGGATCCGGAGTCTGATAACACAATACCCACATGACCCGGTTACAACCGAAGATCGCTCACGCTCCCTCAAAGAGAGGGGCATTAGCGTGCACGTATTCAGCTCGTTGACAAACATAGGGTGAGGGAAGGAAACCTAAAAATTGAGTGAATTATCTTTTTGCATTGAGAGGATCATTCATTTGTATGGTGTGTGTTTTTTTAATTCAATTGAAAGACCAATTAGGAAAGCAACTTAATTAGTTTGGTATTTTAAGAGAGAGCGAAAAAATAAATTTAAATTGGGTAATATAAAACGCAGTTCAATTAGTAAAGCAATTAGCTTTGTAAAATAATAATCTAACTGTTAGGACCCAGTTATTTGGTAGTTTTCTCTAAATTCGTGGTTATGTGCGATTAAAATCACTTGGGGAGCTCTTAAAAAGTACAGATGCCCAGCTAGATCCCAGACCAAATAAATCAGAGCATCCCCAATGATTCTGTGATGCAGCCAGAGTTGATAGCCATTGGCTAAATCAACCATAGGTGATAAATAGAACACACATGGGGGTATTTTATATCTTCTGAATCGTCCAGATAGAGATGGCGAAGCTTAGACACTAAATTTTGCATGCGCCTTCTAAAGGAGCACCCTGTTGGGCCATTTGTCTTGCTTCATGCATCCTTGAGATGAATCTGGTGATCTGCTCCCCAATCCCACAATAAGTAAATATGAAGGTGTAATTAAAAGGGAGTCAGCCTCTTACAGGCAGACATATTGATAGTTGCAATATATGAAAACGTAAAGTACGGAGAGACTCAGAGGAGACTTAGCTCAATTCCACTGGATGGCTTGGTATTAAAACTCGTTGAAGTGATTTCTTGAGCTATTTCCTCTGAGCCGTATTTCTGGAATTAAAGTTCAACTTGGCGTGAAATCCCTGAAATCCAGGTTGCAAGAAGACAAACCCATGAAATCAAACTGCCAGGTCTTTTTGATAGAGACCTCCAATAGGACTGCCTGTCTGAAATGATTTTTTCTTCTTCTTCTTCTTTTTTTTTTTTTTTTTTTTTTTTTGCAAAAAAGAACAACAGTTCACCCATGAACTGATAGGGTCTAACCACCTTTCTCATAAGGAATCTGACAAATTTAATCTAAAATTGAAGAAAACAAACTTGCATGCCACAAATCAGGTACTTGCAACAAAGGGCAAAAAAAATTTCAACTGGCCGAAACCAGTTTGGCTCAGTGGATAGAGCATCGGTCTGCGGACTAAAAGGTCCCAGGTTCGATTCCGGTCAAGGGCATGTACCTGGATTGCGGGCACATCCCCAGTAGGGGGCGTGCAAGAGGCAGCTGATTGATGTCTCTCTCATCAATGTTTCTAACTTTCTATCTCTCTCCCTTCTTCCCTGTAAAAAATCAATAAAATATATTTTTTTTAAATTTTTCAACTGAAAGACCAATTAGGAAAGCAACTTAATTAGGTTGGTATTTTAAGAGAGAGAGAAAAGGAAATTTAAAATGGATTAATATAAAACGCAATTCAATTATAAAACAATTAGCTTTATAAAATAATAACTTGACTATTAGGACCCAGCATTTAAATTAATAAGGAGGCCATGGCAGGCCCTGCTTCCTCTCCAAAGGAGTTTATATGTGATTTTGTAAAGTACGACGTTCATTTGTGATGAGAACATTATCTAGGTTGTAAATTTCCTGCTTGGTGGTGCCCTTAATCCCTGTCAGGATGTGGAATATTCAAAAGAAGTATAAGTTCACAGTGGAGATGTTATTTATTCCGTGCAGTTAAGATGGCTTATCTTTGGAAACTTGTTAAAGAGTTTTACCACGTTGCTTTCATGCAGCTGTTAAAATCGAGAGTTGAGCTCTGACTGGTTTGGCTCAGTGGATAGAGCATCGGCCTTCGAACTGAAGGGTCCCAGGTTCAATTCCGGTCAAGGGCATGTACCTTGGTTTTGGGCACATCCCCAGTAGGGGGCGTGCAGGAGGCAGCTGATCGATGTTTCTAACTCTCCCTCTCCCTTCCTCTCTGTAAAAAATCAATAAAATATATTTTCAAAAAGTCAAAAGTTGATTACAATTTCTTTCATTGACCTGAATGATATCGATCAATAGTACTAGTCTCCTAACTAGGTGCTTGTATATAAAGTCAATATCCTGGCTTTCAGACAATTTTTTTGGTGACTGCTCAAGGCCCATATTTTGTGTAATAAGTTTCATTTCACTGTTAGTCTGCATGTGGTTTTTGCCTTAGATTTTACTTTATTATTCCCATACAACTCTCTTTTTGGTACATCTTTGTCCATTTCATTTTTTACCTGCTGTGTCTTTGTTTTAGATGCATCTTTAACAGAGTATAGTTAAATTTTGCTTTTCACCTAATCTGTGAACCTTCTTTACCCAATAAAGCAATTGTATCACATTTGAATTTCTTATAGAAACTGATTTTTTTCTTACATTTAATAATATTATGTAAATGCTTTTTAATTATTCCATACTATTTCTTTTTTTCGAGTTGCAGTGTTGATCAAGTTTTTGTAAATATGCTTTTATTGACTTTAGAGAGAGAGAAAGGGAAAGGGAAAGATAGAAACATCAAGGAGAGAGAAACATTGATTGGCTGCCTCCTGCATGGCCCCTACTAAGGATAGAGCCTGCAACTCAAGCATGTGCCCTGAATGGGAGTTGAACTTGTGACCTCTTTTTTTTTTTTTTTTTTTTTTTTACAGAGAGGAAGGGAGAGGGATAGAGAGTTAGAAACATGGATGAGAGAGAAACATTGATCAGCTGCTTCCTGCAGGCCCCCTAGTGGGGATGTGCCCGAAACCAAGGTACATGCCCTTGACCGGAATCGAACCTGGGATCCTTCAATCCACAGGCCGACTCTCTATGCACTGAGCCAAACCGGTTTCGGCTACTGGTGACCTCTTGATGCATGGTTCACATTCAACCACTGAGCCACACAGGCCAGGCAGTCAAGTTTTATTTATTAACTTTTTACTAAATATTATAAAGTTATGCATTCTTTTTAATTCTAATAATGGTTATTATTAAGTATTTAAACTGATCTCTCTTAATCAATACCAAGAATAAATCAGATTTACTCACATCCTCCTATGAATAATGACAAAATTAAATGTTTTCTTCCTCTCCATTTCCTATACCTTCCTATATTTTCAGACAGAAGGTGCATCTTTTTTAAAAAGTATTTAAAGCTGAGTGTTATTTTCCTATGCAGATCATTTATTTTCTATGCCTAGATACTTGAAAATTTCTTTCCCTTTGTTCAGAAACTCGAAACTTTCTCTGGGCTACATCTCCATGTGATTGTTAATTTACTAGTGGTTGGGCTGGTACCTGTGACTCCTACCTAAAGACTCAAATCTTTGACATTGAGAAATTTTATTCAACTCTTCTTTAATGTTCTGCAGTATCTATTCTGTCACTTACTGCTTCCATTCTATTGTCAATTTGTCATGTTTATGTTTCAGAATTATTTCACCTCCTAAGATTGGTCTGTTTCACCCTTGTTTCATAGATGAGAATGCAAAATCGGGATTTTCTTTTCTGTATCTCTCCGCTTTCTTGCACTTACTCCATGGCTCTGAATCCTAAAGTAGCCTCTTGCTTCCAAATGGCCTAGTTGTGTTCATTGATGGGTCCTCCTGACTGAGGAGGCTCTGAGAATTGAGGTCAGAGTTATCCTCAGAGACTCTCAAATCTTCAAGGCAAAAGAAGAAATAGTCTTGGGTTTATCATAGCATCGAGAGCCCACAGATTGTGAGAAATAGGTAAAAGCCTTGATAAGGAGTTTCACTTCTGTTCAGAGAAATATTTGCGTGCTGTGGCTGCTCAGAGATAACTGGGGAAGTGACCCCTTCCCTAACCAATGTATTTCCACACAATACCTCCCCTTCCTATGGTACAAGTATGAAGTTTGCAGATATTGCTGTAACATCCTCTTTTAGATTTGAATGTAAAAACACATAAAGCAGAGGGGTTTTGCTTATTTTTCTTTTTATATCCTGAGTTGCTCTTTGATCCTCACCACACTTTTATAAGGTAGACCAGGCACCTGGTGTGATCTTTATTTTGCAGAAAAGGAGAGAGGGGCCCAGGAAGTTAAATGACTCATTCAGGATCACCTGGCTGAATTGGGGTTAACACCCCAGTTATGCCCAGCTGGTGTGGCTCACTGGTTGAGCATTGGCCTATGATGAACCAAGAGGTCAGGGTTCGATTCCCAGTCAGGGAACATGCCTGAGTTTCAGGCTGGATCCCCAGTGGGTGGTGTAACAGGGGGAGGCAGTCAATCAATGATTCTCATCTTTGATATTTCTCTCTCTCTCCCTCTCCATTCCTTTCTCTGAAACCAGTAAAAACATATCTGTAATAATACAAGGGTAATATGCTCATTAGACTGGACATACTTCCTGACAAAGCCAGCCCGGGTCCCGGGTCCCTGCCTTCAGCCAGAGGAGGGTAACCTGGGTCCTAGTTGCCAGAGGGAAGCCGGTGCCAGCAGCCAAGGGAAGGAAGGCCTACTCTTGCACGAATTTTCATGCATCAGCCCTCTAGTTTAAAAAAAAAAAATCCAGGTCATCCCTTACTCCACTGCTTTTCTGCACTTTCTATCCTGTCTCCCAGAACAAAAGGAGACATTCTAGGTGCTGTTTGTCCTGCCTTGGCGATGGCAGGGGCTTCATCTTGCTTTATTTGTGTAGCATAAGATAGGAGGCCTGAGCAAACACATGAAGAATTCCCATGGACAGCAATATGAAGCCACCCAGACAGGCTGGCAGAGGGAAGCCCACACTCGGAGGTGGGAGGGTGGCTGGGATAGGAGTCAGCAGCTCCCCCCTGCTGGCCCAGCACCTCGGGAGGGACCCTCTCTCTGCATGCCCTCAGCATTCACTGCTGACTGTCCTTGAACCCCTGCAGCTAATGCTCCTGGGACATGCTGGCAGGGCTACTGCTGCTAGAATTCTGATTTTATTAAACTTTAATCAAGCTCTCCAGCGAAGTGCCACATAAATTCAGTGTTGAATTTTGTATATGAAATAATCTAATGAGAGTGAAGCACCACTGACATAAAATGCTTTTTAAAATGAAAATTATGCTTTTAATTTAATCACTTAAAAATCAGCTGGATGGAATACATCTAAGTGGCAGGAAGATTGATTTATTCTCTTGCAGTGGCCTCAGAAAGCCCAGGATCTACATAGATTAGTGCACTGACTTCTAACTCCTTGAATATTTTCTCTTCTCTCCATTAAGCACTGACCCTGGCATTCTTTACTAGTAAAATCAATAAAAATAAAAAAAAGACTCACTTCCATGAAAATGTATTCGCCTGGTGTTTCGAAATACTTATTTATACAGCTTATCAGCTAACCTCATTGAGCCTCAGTTTCCTTATCTGTAAAATGTGGGCTTAGAACTCAGTGGTCTTCCAAATGTGTGAACTGTTAACGTTGTTTGATATTTGTCTCTTCCACTGGGTTACGAATTCCCCTAGAATAGGGCTATCCCTTCAGCCTCTTGAGGTACCGCTGTCCTCCCCCCACCCCCTCCTGGCGGCTTGGAACCTCTGCATTGCCCCCAGTGGGTACCCTGACAGTGCTGATTGCCAAACAAAGCTGACAGCACCTGTGGCGGCCAGGAGGTGGCACTTTGGTATTTTCTGCAATTGAAGAACAAAACAGAATGAGAAATCACTCCGGGTTTTGCTTTGCTGACCAAAATAGAATATCTAGGAGTCAAAAATCAGGGATCTGTGTTTTTTATACTTACATGTAATAAATAAGATTGGCTTTTGGTAGTGGTGACGGGTTTATGGATCTTGATACATGCATAGATTTGTGTAACAGCTGCCACCGTCAGGATGCAGAGTCATCCATCACCCCCTAACCCCGTGTCTCTGACTCCCCCAATCCCAAACCCTGACAACCCCTGATCTGTTTTCCATCCTTAGAGTTCTGTCTTCCAGACACTGTCACTTAAGCGAAGTCCTGCAGTAACCTTGTGAGACTGGCTGCTTGGCTCAGCATAATGCCTTTGAAACAGATCCATGTTATTGATATCAGTAATTTACTTCACTAGTTCATTCCTTGTTACTGCTGAATAGCATTCCAATGCATAGATGAATCAATGAGCATTGTAAAGATGTATCAATAAACATCAAGCAAAGATATTTATCCACTCACCGATGGATGGATATTTCAATTGTTTCCAGTTTGAAGCAATTATGAGGAGTTGCTGTTAACATCCATGCATAAGCTTTTGTATGAACATAAGATTTTATTTCTTTAGGATAGATGCCTAGGAGTGGGATTGCTGAGTCACGTGGTAATTCCATGTTTAACTTTTTTAGTAACTGCTAAACTGGTTTCCCGGTGGCTGTGCCATTTTTACATTCCCACCAACACTGTCTCAGAGGTCCTGCATCCTTGCCAGCACTTGGTGTTGTCCCCTTTTTGTGTTACTGTTTCATTTTTGTTTCGTTTTCACGTGGGCCATTCTGACAGGTTGTGCTGATGTCACAGGGTAGTTATAATTTGCAGTTTCCTAATGGCCAGTGTGATGTTAGCGGTGGTATTTTTGTAGATGTCATTGATCAGTCTAAGTCTTCTTCTAATCCAGTTTGCTGGGAGATTTTTATCATGAATGCATGTTGACTTGTAATGTCCTTTTTACGCATCGATTGATATGATCATGTGGCTTTCTTTTTTACTCCGTTGCTATGATGTATTACATTGATTGATTTTTAAATACTGCACTAGCTTTGCATTTCTTAGCTCAACACCACATGGTCATGGGTTATTGTTTCTGTACATTATTGGATTCGATTTGCTAGTATTTTATTGGCCATTCTTACCTCCTTGTTCATGAAGGATATTGGATATCGGCTGGTGGTTTTCTTGTTACTGCCTTTGTCTGTTTTTGGAACCAGGATAGTGCAGGCCTCATGATGAATTAGGAAGGGTTCCCTTCCTGTCTGTTTTTAAAAATAGATAGGGAGCCGAAGCCGGTTTGGCTCAGTGAATAGAGCGTCGGCCTGGGGACTGGAGGGTCCTGGGTTCGATTCTGGTCAAGGGCATGTATCTTGATTTCGGGCACATCCCCAGTAGGGGGTGTGCAGGAGGCGGCTGATCAATGTCTCTCTCTCTCATCAATGTTTCTGGCTCTCTATCCCTCTCCTTTCCTCTCTGTAAAAAAATCAATAAAAATATATTTTTAAAAAATAGATAGGGAGAATCGGTGTTACTTCTTTTTTTAAACATTTGGTTAAATTTACCAGTGAAAACATCTGAACCTGGAATTTTCTTTTTCAAAAGATCTTTAACTAAAATTTTAACTCCTTTCATAGATATAGCAGTATTCGGGTTATCTACTTTTTGGGGGGTGAGTCTTGGTAGTTTGTGGTTTTCAAGGAATTAGCTTGGTTTAGGTAGTCTGTAGTGATAGCCCCTTTTCCGTTCCTCATATTGATAATTAGATCTTCTCCCTTTTATCCTTTCAGACTAGAGGCTTAGCAGTTTTATTGATCTTTTGAAAGAATTGGCTCTTTGTTTTGTTGGGGTTTTTTCCTATTTTTCTGTTTTCAATTTTATTAACTTTCATTCTTTTTATTGCCTTCCATCTGCTTGTTCCATGAAACTTGACAAAAATTAAAGTCATCTGGGATACTGACCAAAAAAATGTATGATCAAATTACAGGATGGGTTTCACATGTATTCCTTTGAGAACCAACCTAATCGTTTTCTGTGTGTCTCTTCGCAGTTAACCGGCCTGAGCGTCTCCAATGGAAAGGACCAGCTTGTGGTGTTCCACACGAAAGACAACAAGGACCTCATCGTCTGCCTCTTCAGCAAACAGCCAACCCACGAGAACCGAATTGGAGAACTTGTTGGAGTCCTGGTGAATCATTTCAAGAGGTAACGTTTGGTTTTTGTAACTACAACAAGTTTCAAACCTGTGAACTCTTTAATCATGACTCTCGCTGAACTCGTGTGCCAATGTTGGTGTATTGAGCTCTTTTCCTTCATAAAGACCCCTTAAGTCACCTGTTTCCCAGAAGGCACAATGAGCATCCAGGCTTGGTCTCGAGAATAAGAATGACCCTTACTTTTCCATCCTCCAGCTCTACCAACAACCAGAGGGTTCCCTAACGGTGATTTCGTCACTGCCAATCCAAATGTAATGAAATCAAAAAAGATAGAAAAATGTCTTTTTGTCACAACTTCTCGCTTACCCCAAATACAATCATTGAGTATATCTACTGTAAATATAAACCAATGAGGAGGTAGGTTTAGAGTGACATGTAGGTCCATGACAACTGAAGGAATTCCTGAGAGATGCAGAAACCTTGAGAAATACATGGCGCTGTGGTGGAACATGGCATCTTCTGAGAGCTTCGTAGTAAAACGTCGATATAACTGGGGTAGGTGTGTGTGTGTGTGTGTGTGTGTGTGTGTGTGTGTGTGTATGTGGTGAGAAATAGAAATAGGGAGCCGATCCTAAGGGTGATGGGACCAGTGAAGTGGTAATTTTGAGCAGGGGAGTGATGTCTGGTTCTTGATTGGAGTTGTTTTAGAGGTGTTTTTCTTCCCAGAGGAGGCCATGAGGTATTTGGGGGGGGGGGGTGTTTCGCTGACTCCAGAGTCAGATATTCTTCCCATGGTAGCAGAATGCCTCTGCCTCCCCACCACCCTGATGCTGGGAGGCTGCTCCTCAAAGCTCAGTGACCGAGACATGAGCCCAATGTCCCATTCCTTTTCCTCCTAAACAACATTTCCTAAGTTGCCAGAAGGAACCGCATACTCCTTATGAGGATTGTTCATTCTTTAAGTTTAGACATGACTTCTTTGTCTAAACAAAGGCATATTTATAATCCAATGTCCACACGTCTGATTCTACTGTATTAACTTTTGTTGGTAAATGTATGGAGTATAATTTTAGAAGTGGACTGCAAAGACCATTTCTTTTATGTCATCAAACCTTGTATTCTAGATCAAAGTAGATCTTTAAGAATCTTATACAGTTAAATGCTTCTTAATGCTATGATTAAAATAATATTTAATGATTATCTGGGGGGAAAATAAGAATCTAAATAAGGAAATATCAAAAAATAATAATTAACATATGGACCTTTGAAAAACTCCCTTTCATCTGCCGAATAGTTATAAAGCTAAGGGAATACTGAAGAGTTTAGGATGGAGAAGGCTTCTCTACAATAAAATTTATAACTCAAATAAGTAGGCTTATTTTCCTCCTAATATTTAGTTATGGCAAAAGATGGACAATTAAAGGGATTTTAATTTGGATGCCTGTACTAATAAATAGTTTTGCCTGGGAAATTGAAGTATTTTTGCTCAATCTGGATCTTGTTTAGAAAATCCCAACCCCTGTTACATGCCTCTACATGTGACATGTGAATCTGATCCTTGAATCCATCATTGCTTCCTTTCCTCAACATATGCATTCTCAGATGTGTTTCTAGTTGCATTCCCTCAAATCTTTAATACAGGGGGGCAAAAGCAGGTTTATAGTTGTTCATTGGAAAATAAAACAATAATTATTAGCCCTAACTAGTTTGGCTCAGTGGATAAAGCATCGGCCTGCGGACTGAAGGGTCCTAGGTTCGATTCTGGTCAAGGGCATGTACCTTGGTTGTGGGCACATCCTCAGTAGGGGGTGTGCAGGAGGCAGCTGGTTGATGTTTCTAACTCTCTATCTCTTTCCCTTCCTCTCAGTAAAAAAATCAATAAAAATATATTTTTTAACAAAAAATAATAAGTTATTAAATAACAATATAAGAATAAACTCTGGCGGAAACCGGTTTGACTCAGTAGGTAGAGCATCAGCCTGTGGACCAAAGGGTCCCAGGTTCGATTCCGGGCAAGGCATGTACATTGGTTGTGGGCACATCCCCAGTATGGGGTGTGCAGGAGGCGGCTTATCGATGTCTCTCTCATCATTGTTTCTAACTTTCTATCCCTCTCCCTTCCTCTCTGTGAAAAATCAATAAAAATATATTTTAAAAAATAAATAAATAAACTCTGTACTCACTGTTAACCAACTTTTGCCCCATCCTGTATATGTAAGATTTTTGAGTGTCTTTAAACATTTTATATGGAAGAAAGAAAAGACTGTTGAGTTGTTTGATTTTTTTATAGTTTCATGCTCGGGTAGGTTTCCTAGGCCTTCCTCCTTCCCTGGCTCCGTCATCACCCCACCACCACCGCCACTGGTTGCTGCTGCCATGTTCCGCACCGCCCCATGGTGGTCAGTACATGTCATAGCAAGTGATCGAACTCCGGAGGGGACACTTTGCATATTAGTCTTTTATAGGTTTTTGACCTATGAATTAAGAGGTCAAGTACCAATAAGAGATCAAAACCCTCCTTCCTGCCCCCCGAAAATTCAGGCTTGGCATTAGGGTTAGAGTCATCAACTTGCTACTGACCTCTTCGTGAGGAAAGGTTAACTTGATTTTTTTTTCTACTTTCCTTTATTGTCAACTATCATATCATTGGTCTGACTTCAAGAAACAAATTGTGTTTTACAAGCATAAAGAAGTGGCACAGAATCATATTTACCTGAGGGTTAATTATGGAAATCTAAAAGTGAGATGGACTTAATTTCAGATCAATCTTTCAGGTAATTTCCTTAAAGTATATTCTGAGAGCTTCTCTAGTTAGAAGTTACAAGGAAAGGGCTCAAATAAAACATGCTATTGAGAGACTAGATGTGAAAAGGAGTCACTGTCTTGAAAAATTATAAAAAGACAAGGATTAGGACATAAAGTCTATGAGCGATATTCCTGCCAAGTTTCAGAGAGAAGAAAAGTAAAAAGTTTGGAAATGAGTTTAGACCAGCACAACACTATATCCAAAACAGGTAAAGATAATACAAGAAAATAAAATTGTAGTCCAATTTCACGTCAGTACAGAGATTTTTTTTAAATCCCAAATAAAATGCCCCAAAATTGGATCTGAGAGCTTTTTAAAAGACTAATGTATCACAACCAGTGAGGCTGTACTCTTAAGAATATAAGGGTGGGTATCCATTAGAAAGACATATTAATCTATGTATATATAATAGTTCTCAAAAAAAGACAAATACTATTTGATAAAATTTAATACTTACTCCTAATAAGTAAACACATTTAGGATGTGTTAATGAAGTTAAACAGGCTTCTTTATTGCAGTAATTCTCAGAGCCTTTGATATGTCTTTGTTTTAAATATAACAATAAGGGTATGTACTTGTGTGTGTATGTTTACACTCACAAATATATTTATAGAGTGTGTATGTGTGTGAGAGTGTGTGTGTGTGTGTGTGTGTGTGTATATAGTGTCCTAAAAATACATATATGCACTTTAACAACTGATTCTATTACATTTTGAAAATGAAATGCATTTTAATAAACACTGCCTTTATAATTATTAAAAGTATGTATACACATTTTGGGACATACATATGATTGTGTATATTATACACTATTTCTGGAAAAATATGCTGGAAATGGGTAACAGTGTTTGTCTCTGGAGAAGGATTGGGGAGATGGGGTGCTGGGACAAAGAGGTAGGAGGGAGATTTATTTTTCACTGTGTTTTGCAGTAAATATATTACTTATCGAAGTTTTTTTTCATTTTAACAATAAACAAATGGCAGCTAGTTTTGTGGCATATATTATTGGTAGCTTTAAAGTCACGGTTATTTTCCTTTCCTGTTCAGAAAAGCAGCAAAGAACAAAAGCGCTTTCTCACTGAATGATCCGTCGCATGGCATTCGAATACCTTGATATAAAGCCAAGTAAAGCCTCCTGGAATATCACGATTCTGTATGGTCCCATTGTCCCCGGCAGGCGGAGCCGAGTGGGGTTCCTTCCCGGGGGAGGGGGGCGGGGCGGGCCAGCGGTTTGCCCGGCCAGCGTGCTGTGCAGAGGTTCAGGACGGGCTGGCTTGACTTTTGCATCGCCTCCCAGCAGTGACTGACTACCTGCTGGTCATGAGCTTTCCTGCCCAGCAGCAGCCAGATGGGCTGCACTGGCCGCCCCAAGGAGAGCGAGGGCGGCACCAGAAACTCGGCGATGTGGGGCTGTCGGAGGACCCATCTGCCTCCTGCAGCTGCCCGGGCATTGCCTGTCTGGGTGCTGGAAACCTCAGCACAGCCCAGGCTCGGGCATTGGAACTTATTTTTCCTGCGCCGTGTCTGTGGAGGAGAGCCAGGAGTCAATGCCATCTGCTTCTTGTTTTTCGTACACAGTTTCCTGAATAACTGCTTAATTAAAGGAGCGCTGTTACTGAGTTTAGCTGAACACTTGATCTGTTTCTCTGTGATATTTTGCTAAGGTTCTTTTTAACTCACGGGTAGACGCAGATCAATAAGCCGGCCATTGGTTTCAGCCGGGAGAATACAGAGGTCAGGGGAGAAGAGGCCTCCCGGCCAGCGGTGGAGGAAGCAGAGGAGGGAGGCACCTCCCAAAGGCCTCTGCTCCTGCCCTCCTCCCCGCAACAACCCCACCGCACCGCCCCCCCCACCCTCACCCCCATCCCATCACTGCCATATAGAAATAAAATAAGGATTGGCTGAAAATAATGTAGGCAGCCAACGGTAGAAGTTTGGTTCATTAAATGATGGTCCATCTCCTTAATGGTGTATGTGGACCATTTAAAATGATAATTTTTTTCTTTTTTTAAAATATATTTTTTATTGATTTCAGAGAAGAAGGGAGAAGGAGAGAAACATCAGTGATGGGAGAGAATCATTGATCAGCTGCCTTCTGCACGCCCCACACTGGGGATCGAGCCCACAGCCGGGGCATGTGCCCTGACCAGGAATCAAACCATGATCTTCTGGTTCATAGATCAATGCTCAACCACTGAATCACACCGGCTGGGCTAAAATTGTCATTATTGAAGGCATCTGATTTATGGTGACAGCAGTTCACCCTCTTCTGTGGAGGTACACATGAAAACACAGAAGTGCCAGGTTTTCGTAGCGATGGGAGCAGAAATGTTACTCAGGCAGAAGTCCCCTGAGAGATCGTCCTTAGCCTCCGCTCACAGGTCACCTCATCAGGCTGTCCCTGAACGTCCTGGACAGCATAGCAGTTCCCGCCCAGCACTCCCTGCCCTCTGTCCTGCTTCCGTTCCCCACATGACTCTCAGCTCCGTCTGACGCTGCACCCTTACCTGTTGGTTCCAACTAGATTATAAGCCCCATCTTAGCAAGGATTTTATTTCTGCTGTTCGCTGTAGTTTCCATAGTGTTCAGCTCAGTGCCAGGCATTCGGAAAGCTCTCGTGGACAATGGTAGAATACCGAAGCCGGCCTATGGGGCCCACTGGCCATGGAATACTTCCAGTCCTTCCCCACGGATAGTGTGCATCTTGCCCCCCAAAAGATAGTAGTCAGTCCTCCTTCTGCGTGAAAGAATTCTTTTACAGTTTCCTCCCCTTTATGAATACCTCATCTTGTGTTGAGGTAATATATCTAGGGACAGAAGTGAATTGGTATTTTAAGATATTAAATCAGCCACTACAAAAGCTACAGACTTGAAGAGCCATGGGTATGTTGTATGCTAGAAGTTGCAGTTTTTTATTTCCTTTTTTTTTTTTAACAACTAAAGAACTAGAAATAATTACAGACTGTCCTTGCATTAAGCTGACAAGAAAGCAAGATGTAGGGACTTCTCAGATCAGCAGTTTCATAATAAGTAAAAGGCTTCAAAACCACAACTAGAGGCTTTGCTCCTGAGCCAGCTCTCCAGGTTGAAAGCTGAGAAATGGATTCTAACTACAAAGAGGTGGACTGTAAGAAGAAACCCAGAAGAATCCTTGCGCCCCTTTTGTGCAAGAACCCCGGGACTGAAGAGACGTCTCCTTGGATATGAGGCCTAGAAAGAAAAAAGGTAGCAGCGAGAAAGGTGCCGGCTGTACACTTAAAAGGAAAAGAAAATCCCATTTCTGGTAGGTACTGTCACAGTAAATCCACATTGTAGAAGCTGTCTGCATTCTGAATAAAATTCAAGGAAGTGTAGAAGAATACCGAAGACCACATGACAGACCGAGATGAAAAGGGACTGGTTGAGAAATTAAAATGTTCAATGATTTGCATAAAGATATTAAAGAATATAAATCAACCTTAAAATGTGGAAATGACACAGTTGGTATTGCATAAAATAGAACTGATATGAAAGAGTTCAAGAATGTCGAGCCCGGCCGGCATGGCTCCGTGGTTGAGCATCAACCTATGAACCAGGAGATCACAGTTCGATTTCTGGTCAGGGCACAAGCATGTGTTCGGGCTTGATCCACAGTGTGGGGTGTGAGGAGTGAATGGGTTGAGTTTCAGAGAAAAAGAGGGGCGGAGATACGAAATTAGATGAGACTCACAGGGCCAAGATTCTGTCTACCACCTCTACTTGTCCCAGAAAGAGCCATCACTCAGTCTAAGCACTGTTGTTGTTTTTGTTGTTTAATCCTCACCTGAGGATATTTTCCGTTGATTTTGTTAGAGGAAGGGAGAGAGTGAGAAGGAGAAACATCAATATAAGAGTGAAACATCTATCTGCTGCCTCCAGCACACTCCCTACCAGGGATTGAGCCTGAAACCAAGGCATGCACCCTGACCGGGAATTGAACTGGCGACTTTTCTTTTTCTTTTTTTTTTTCTTTTTTTTTAAATTAATTTTAATTAATTTTTTATACATATCTCCCCCTTGCCCCCCTCCCTCCCAGGCGTACCCCGACCCCCCAGTGTCTGTGATCATTGGTTATGTTTATAAGCATGCATACAAGTCCTTTGATTGATCACTTATTTACCTCACCTAACTTTAATCTTTCTGCTATAATTTCACAGTCTGTTTGATGCTTTATGATTTTTGTCCTCCTGAGAATTATCAGTCTACTCCCTTTCTGTGCTCCTGATTCTATTATATTCACCAGTTTATTCTGTTGATCAGATTTTTAATTCACTTAATTTTTAGATTCACTTGTTGACAGATGTGTATTGGTTGTTCATAATTTTTTGTCTTTTACCTTTTTCTTCTTCCTCTTCTAAAAGGGTACCTTTCAGCATTTCATATAATACTGGTTTGGAGTTGATGAACTCTTTTAGCTTTTTCTTCTCTGTGAAGGTCTTTATCTGCCCTTCAATTCTGAATGATAGCTTTGCTGGATAGATTATTCTTGGTTGTAGGTTCTTGTTGTTCATCACGTTGAATATTTCTTGCCACTCCCGTCTGGCCTGCATCGTTTCTGTTGAGAAATCAGCTGACAGTCGTATGGGTGCTCCCTTGTAGGTAATAAACTGTTTTTCTCTTGATGCTTTTAATATTCTCTCTTTCTCTTTTGCTCTTGGCATTTTAATTATGATGTGTCTTGGTGTAGTCCTCTTTGGGTTCCTTTTCTTTGGGGTTCTGTGTGCTTCCTCGACTTGTAAGTCTATTTCTTTTACCAGATGTGGGAAGTTTTCAGTCATTATTTCTTTAAACAGGTTTTCAGTATCTTGCTCTCTCTCTTCTTCTGGCACCCCCACAATTCCGATGTTGGTACGCTTGAAGCTGTCCCAAAGGCTCCTTACATTATCTTCACATTTTTGGATTCTTTTCTCTTCTTGCTTTTCCAGTTGAATGTTTTCTGCTTCTTTATATTTCAAATTTTTGACTTGATCCTTGCCTTTCTCTAGTATGCTGTTAGTACTCTGCATAATAGTTTTTATTTCAGTCAGTGTATTTATCATCTCCTCTTGGGTCTCACTAAATTTATCCATCTTTTCTAGCATATTCTTGCAAAACCTTATAAGCGTGGTTTTGAACTCTATATCCAGTCGTTTTTTTTCCTCCATTTCTTTTGCTTGTAATCCCTTCCCTTGTCTCGGCATTTTCACTGTGCCGGGGAAACTTCTGTGCTGGATTCAGCCGCAGAAGCCTCTGCTGAGCTTGGGAGGGTGGAGTCTCAGGGCTTAAGGGACCGCCTTGCCTTCCAGTCGGCCCCGCCCTCCACGGCCCCTGAGTCTCACGTGACTGGGTAATGGCTGGAGCGGTCCTTGTGCGCTCGCACACCCGCAGCGCCTCTAACCGCTGCCTTTCCGGCTCCCCTGCGAACCAGGACCACACGAGTCTAGGTCCCCAGGGTTTCGCCCAAAACAGGGGCTCAGTGGACTCAGAAGTGGCACAGTTCGGAGGGTCTGTCTCCCGCCCACTCGCGAAAGCCAGCGGCACAATCAGCAATCCGTCCTCCGCGTGGTGCCGTGCGCAACCAGATCTCCGATCCTTTGCAACTCCCCTAAATTTCCGTGCACTTCTCCCTTTTCACAGTCCAAACTCCCCCCGTATGAGTCTCGGCTGGATCTGGGGTTTAGTGTCGTAAGATAAGGGGTTCAATGCCGTTGGGAGTCTCCGTTTCCCTCCCGCCAGAGAAAACCAGCCAGGTACTCCGGCACCCGCTCTCTCAGCGCGCTCCTCTCCGTACCTCAGCTTTTTGCAGCTCCTCTGGGCCTCTGTGAGCCCCTCTCTTTCCCTCTAGTTGTAGAACTTCCACTCAGCCAGCTTTCCTGTGGCTCTGGATGATGTCCGTTCTGTCTTTTAGTTGTAGTTTTGAAATTGTTGTGCGAGGCAGCAGTATATTTGTTTACCTATGCCGCCATCTTGGATTTCCTGAACTGGCGACTTTTCAATGCAAGGGGCAGCACCACCAACTGAGCCACACCAACCAGGGCAAAGGGAAATATTTTTTTACCAAATAACTTGTTTTATAGAAGCCATATTCTGTTGCTTTCTTATATACAATTTCTGCCAACCATTTGCTCTGTTTTGTAAACCTAAGCATTCTTTTTTTTTTTAAGTGATTTCAGAGAGGAAAGGACAGAGAAAGATAGAACATCAGTGATGAGAAAGAATAATTGATTGGCTGCCTCCAGCATGCACCCCACTGGGGATTGAGCCCGCAACCCAGACATGGGCCCTTGACCAGAATCAAACCTGACACTCTTTGCTAACTCTATGGTCTCTTTGAAACTAGTTTCTGATTCTTGAAGATTCCATTTGTTTGGATTCTTACTTGGACTCTCTTTCCAGCTGTCACTATTGGGAGCTAAGTCATTCATATTCACTGCTTTGTGACTGCACTATAAATCCTTGGGAAATAAAGTCAGCATTGTGGTTAAATCAGTGATATCAATCCATTCAGGAGAGCAGAACTCAAGCCTGAGAGAATACCTGCAGCAGAAGAAAAGGCATAAAACTAAACATCTGGGCTCCTGACAAACATTGATTAATTGTTAGACCCTTCACCTTGTCTCTAGTGTAATTCACGTGTCCTTTTTAAAAGAGAGTCAGTCACAAATTAGAGCTGATGTTCATCAGATCTAGAAAACCTAAATATCAATTCAGAGGAGCACATTTCATAGGCACAGGGACTACTCCTCATATCCTTGTGTCCAATTGAAGTCGTTTTCTTATCCAGAGCAGTGCATGAGGTGTTCTTGATATGTAGTACAGAGTTTTAAGGTTGTATGCTCTTTAGAAAACTTTTTCACCTTCCCTTTGTGAAAGATGAGAGTTAGGAAGTCACAGTTGTCCTCGGAAGGCTTTGGCTGGTGACTTTAATGCAGGTTCCTAAATGTGCCGTCCTTTGTTGCTTCCACCCAGGTTCCTTTAAAAATAAATCTTCATGGTTTTTAAAACCTGCCATCCGGCCCTAGTCAGTGGATAGAGCATCAGCCTGTGGACTGAAGGATCCCAGGTTAAATTCTGGTCAAGGGCACATGCCTGGGTTTCGGGCTCGAACCCCAGTGGGGCCATGCAGGGGGCAGCCAATCAATGATTCTCTCTCATCATTGATGTTTCTCTCTCTCTCTCTCTCTCTCTCTCTCTCTCTCTCTCTCCCCCTTCCTCTCTGAAATCAATAAAAATATATTTTTTAAAAAAAACAACAAAAAAACCTTGCCATCCATTATTAGCAAATAGGGCGGAGCAGCAAGCTTGTCAGTTCTGAGGTGTTCTTTGTCTTGCACATTGGGGAGGATAGATGCTTTGACATGGCTTCCTCTCCTTCCACTTAACTCACCCCTGATCTCCCCAGCAGTGAGCTAAATTTATTGCAGTTTTGTTCCCAGATTCTATTAGTGGATTCCCTTTGGTAGGTAAAAAGGAACCAAATGTAAGGCTTTTTGTGGCTTTGTGGTTCCTGTCTGCCTGGTTCCGGCTCCCCTGCTGTTGTCGCTGTCTCTCAGTGGAGAGCATTGATTGACCACAAACCAAAACAGAAAAGGCTCCCTTGATGTTAACTTTACCTGTGGAAAAAGGAGCCTTCCTTGTAAAAAGCCCTGTTTTCTTTTCCACTGCCCTTGGGCATGCCGAACGCTGTGGACTGCCTGCCACTGGAGGTAGGGGAATTGTTTCCTGACCCTCCGTTTCTCTGAAGGGTGGTCATCCAGGCAAGTGCCAAAGAAAAAGCAACAGGAATGTCTACAAGATAATGGAGGCAAAACCCAAGTTAGGAGAAACCCACCCCAGAGGGAATGGTGAGGGAAGGCCATGGCATAAGGGGAAAAGGGAGCTGCCCGCCCCAGCAGAGAACTCACTGCATTCCATGGGGCTAAAATAGCAAGACTGGCGTAATAGGTCACCCCAGAAGTCCCTTTCCTTGCTGTGTTTATCACACCACATGTATATTGGATGCTATTTAACCAAACAAAATGTAGTATAAATGTAAAACTTCTAGTAAAACCTTATTAATTTTTATTTTAGTCATTCAAATTTTTCATCAGTGAGGCCCCTGCCTAATGATTTTTTAATGGATTGAGCTGTGTAACAAGGTCAGTCGAAGGTGCTGGTGGTGGAACCAACTCCAGGAGGTAGGAAGGACATACCTAGACCTCAAGGAGCCTCAGAATTGGAAAATTGTTAATTATCTCAATTTTATTGTAGAATATTTTCATCATGCAAATTGGAATATCATTTCTGGATTCTTTTTCCCATCAAAATCAGTGTTTTAGGTTTAATTAGATAGTTATCTTTTAGTGCTTTTATTAATAATTATTTTTAAGATCCTACTGTTTGTCCATTTATTTACATAAATTATCTGCTTTAATCTTCAAAGTCACTCTACCACAAAGTAGAAATTCTTATGTCCATTTTACAGGTGAAGAAATTGGGATGCAGAACTTATCAATGATTTTCCCCATCACATAGCTAATCAGTGACAGAGTAGAATCAGATTCAAACCCAATTTCTCTGGCTCCAAAGCTCATGATCTCTGAAAGCCATGGTCTTTCTGTTAGGACTGGAAGCCTCAAAAACTAACCAGGGATCTACTTCTTAACGCTCAGAGGAGTTCAACTGTACCTCACCTTTCTATGCCTTGCTTTCATTTCCTCAACCCATAGAGTTCAACTGTACCTCACCTTTCTATGCCTTGCTTTTTTTTCCCCAACTCAAAAGTGCCAGGACTCTGTACAAGCCAGATGCCAGAGAGACAGCTGTGAGCAAGACACAGTTTCCTGTTAACATACAGAGTTTACAAATAGACAGTGAGAAGCAATTACAGTTGTGCTGAGAACCATGAAGATGAACTGTGGACTGCTGTGAATAAGAGGTTAGCTAAGGAAATTATTAGGAAAAGCCTTGCAAAAAAGTACTGAGCCCAATTAAGAGAAGAATTTGTAGAAACACTGTCTATGTTTGGGAGAAATAACATTGAATTTCTTTACTCAACATATAACAATTCAATCTAATTCAGATAATTTAAGTAAGCTAGCTTTCCAAAATTTCTTTTTGTGTGCATCAACCTGAGTAGTCTTGGCCAGTACTGACACAACTGTGGCTTCCTTTCTCTTTATTATTTTTTTTTATTTTTGTGTGCTTCTTTTCTCTACTGTAAATATCTTTCATGGAAAGTCCCCATTGAGATTGAGAGTATACCTGAACGTGTGCATGTACATGAATGCTCTTCACTGATACTAGATGCCAAACAACAATGGAAAATTGTCTTTAAAGCACTGAGCAGAAAGTATTGTCAATCTATAATTCTTCACCCAGCCAAAGTGTCAATCAAGTGTGACGTTAAAAAAAATAATAAGCACTCTAGCTGGTTTGACTCTGTGACTAGAGCATCAGCCTGCAGACTGAAGGGTCCAGGTTCAATTCTGGTCAAGGGCACATACCTCGATTACAGGCTGAATCCCTAGTAGGGGCCGTGCAGGAGGCAGCTGTTTGGTGATGTCCCTCTCTCATTAATATTTCTATCTTTCTATTCCCCTCCCTTCCTCTTTCTTTACAAATCATAGAGGCTTTTCATATACCTTTTCCTAGGTAGTTTCCTGGGAATAAGGTAAAAGAAAGAGGAAGATGTGAGAGCCAAGAGGTAGTAGATATAAATCAGGAGGGAAATAAACTTTGTGACACAGACTTCAGGAGCAGTCGGTCCAAATCAGAGCAAGAAGATAGAGGATTTCAATGAATGGTACCTGGGAAACTCAAGGAGTTTTAGTCTATCCTTTAAAAACTAGACCATGATAGAAAAAAGGTCATTATAAATTTCTGGAGGTGGGGAAGCACTCAAGAGAGAATATATTTAAGTAGTGAATAATAATTACATGGTTGCAGTAATAAAACACTGCTTTATTTCCTCCAACTTTTGGCGTTAATCTTAGTCAAAGCATAGAAGCCTTACTCATGTTACAGAACACTGAGTTGATAATAATCAGTGTTGTTTTTAATGCCTCCTATGTTCCAGGCACTGTTCCAGGTGATGGGGATATGGGCCAGGCACAAAATAGCTCTCAGTGCTCACATTCTAGAAAGGAGGTGCCCAGTGACACATACACAGAAGTAAGGTGATGCCTATAGTGTGCTGGAGAAGATAAAATAGGATAGCATGATGGAATTTAGAGGGCAGGAGGTTGTTCTGCTCTCAGAGGGTGTGATACTTCAGTTAGGTTGAGAAGAAGGAAAAGATCTGGGGTGTTTCCCAGAAGAGGAGCAAAGGCCTTAAAAAACAGGAATTAGTTGTGACAGTTAAAAGATAGGGACTGGTCCAGCTGGAGCGGAGCGAATGAGGGGGAGGATGTAGGAGAATGGAAGTGAGAGATAGATTATTCAAGGCCCTATGGGCAATGGTCCAGGGGTTGCAGTGAGCAACCATCTATTAGCAAGGGGAGTGATGTGATCTGATCGATCCTTCAGAATATTTCTATTTCAGAAAAGTCCCTCTGGCTATTCTGTAGTAGATGGGTTCTCTCACAGAATGAGAGTAGCTGGTCCTGGAAACAGAGGGGAGAACTTGCACTGGCATCTCACACTGGAGATGGCGAGAATATATTCTGGAGGAAGCAATGACGGGACTTGGATAGGGTGAGAGGAGAGGAGAGGAGAGGATTCTCTTCTGGCCGGAGCACCCGGTAGGTGGTGGGGTGGTGACTGAGATCAGGATACTTGGTATAGGAGCACCCTTTGGAGGAAAAATCAGGAGTTCACAACCTGGAGGATGTAAAAATACGGCGGACAGGAGGTGGACGCGGGGAGAAGTGCTCAAGGGAAGGTAGAGCTGCCGATAGTCTCGCCTCATCCACTGGGCAAAAAAGACTGGTTTCTTGTTGATGGAACAGGAGAGAGGATACACATGTTGTTTAATGTGATTAAGATCATCAGAACTATATTGAGTTTTGATAAAGATGAGAGCGGGTTATGACTTAATGAAGATCTGTCATGAAAGGAAGTTAGTGCATAACAGCTAAAATGGATAAGCAGTGTAAGCATATTGTTGAGTGATTGAAGCCAACCATCAAAAGAACTAAAAACAGAAGCAATTTAAAGCAAGCAGGAAAGCACGAAGCCTGAGGGCCAAGGGACCGTGGCCTTTGCTTTTTCTCAGCCCGCTGTGTGGGTTGGTTTCTTATAGAATAAAAGGGTAATGTTTGTAATTGCCTCAACAAAAGCCGATTTTCTGCATGTGGATTGGAAGTGCTTTTTGATTTCCCCAAGCTAATTGAGTGGTGGGGGGGCGGGGCGGGAAGTGTTCAACATCTTACTTGTTAAAAAGAATAAGAATTTTTCATGTTAAAATTTGCTAGAAGGTGGTTAGGAGGGATGCTACCACGTGCCCCAAGGAAATTAGCTGTCAGTTCCTCTCCTGACCTGGAGAAGTTTCAACGTTTCTCATTTTGATGAAATGGTCATTTTAATTGTCCCATGGCCTCTACCACCTTCTAGAGAAGCATCCCAGCCCCACCCAGAGTTTACAGGTTTTCTGGGCCACGTGGCAAACCTGATGGAACTGAGAGTTCCTGGAGAGGCAGACAGGCTTAACACAGAACCGTCCCTAGGAACAGAGGAGTGGCAGCAACATAGAGAGATGCTTTAAAAGTGTCTGCTGAGGAGAAGGCCTCATAGAGGGTTGCAAGGATATATTTTAGAAATTTGTGGCCAGTTCACTGTTCACTTACCAATAAAATAATTTTTCTTCACCCACCTACCTGCCTTCATTGTCGCCCCTGCTCTCACCTGCTTCTCCCCCCCTCGCTGCATTGCTGTCTCTCTCCTGCCTGCACACCCTGGGCACACTTCCTACTAACTCACCTGCCCTAGGGTGACCCGGAGAAAAACCCAATGAAGGCCCCTTTCAAGTGATGTTTGGAGATACATTCCGTGAGGAGAAATTCTCTTCCGCCTGCTTGTCCCTCCACCCTGTAAGCCCATTTGTTGTGACTTCCGATTCTCCTTTGTCCCACCCTTTCTTCTCAGACCCCTTCCTCATTGGATCCAGCCTTTTCTCTAGCCTGGCTTTTCTCATCTGTGCTCCCCCAGCAACAGTTATGTATGCTTGGTAACTCATATTCACGGAAAATTGGTGATGATATTAACAGACACCTTTAGGATATGAGTGTGTTAGGAGCAGGAATGTTGCGTTAAAATTCCATCCAGGTTCTGCCCTGGCTACTGTGGCTCCGTTGGTTAAGCCTCATCCTATGAACTGAGAGGTCAACAGTTTGATTCCCCGTCCAGCCACATACCGGGGTTGTGTGCTCCGTCCCCAATAGAGGGTAAGCAGAAGGCAGCCGATCATCTCTCATCAGTGTTTCTCTCTTTCCCTCCAAAATCAATTTTTTTAAAAATTCCATCCAGGTTCCATCCCTAACTCCTTCCCATTTCATTGGATGCCTCAGCCCCCAAAACTTGGTGTTACAGAATCCATCTCTGCAGAGTAATCGTGTCAAACTAGGATGTCACACTGTCTTTGAGATTTCTTGAACAGCAGCTTTGAAAGCATGAAGGATGCTAAAAGAGCCTTAACAAGCATGATAACTTTAGTTGAGTGGAGATGAGGGTTGATATAGGGGAACCATCTTGTTTTCCATCTAACCCCCAAGGATGTTTGACTGTAGGCTTTTGATTGTCAGAGGCGGATTAAATGATGGAAGACTCCTGGTATTACTGCTTCTCATCTTTAGTGGAACCTAAAATTAGAAGTCTTATGCCATTCACAGGAAGCAGCTCGGATAACTTCTTGAGGCCCCTCTGGTCCTGGGTTTGGCTCATCTTTCACTGGTGATTGATGTAGAATCCTGAGACTGCATGGTTGGGAGGGGCTTAAAGTTTCCTGCCAGTTATGACTGAATTTAAACAAAACTCATCCCTGACTGCTTTCTACCGGCTCTGTCCTTAGAAACCTCCAGAGGAATCTATTCCATTGCTCCTTTGGTGATGTATTTCATGATCTTAAACATCCACCCAGGAAATGTGATCCTGTTTCTAAACCAGTTATGGATCCTTCTAGTTCTCAGGGCTGTGGGAGCAGCTGTCACCATTCCATGCCCTCCCCTTGATACCTTCATATACTCATCCTCTGCACTTTTTTCCCTCCATTAATCACAGGTCCCATTTCCTGGCTATTCTCTTCCAATTACGGGTGCTGAACATCACCACAGGGAAAGGCCATCATAGTGGGGTGACGCCGTTGTGTTCACTTCATCACTCTCCAAAGTCACTGGACGTTCTGATTTAGGAAGATGTATCAATCCTTGCTCATCACTGAGAGATTAAGGCTTGGGGAGAGGGAAAATCTTACGAGAGGGAATTCACGCTACTGGGTGGGTACTCATTGCTCACCCGGTGGGAGGAGACGTTCTCCATCCGTCTGGGGAACTTCCTTTCACCTCCTTCCGGTGTGCACCCTGGTGAGAATCAGGTTAGGTAGGAAAGAGCCACCCAGGAATTTTATACACAGTCTTCTACACAGCAGATAATGTTACAGGCTTTGCCCTGCGGGTCTGAAAGCACCCTGGCTGAGTTCAAGTCTGGGGTCTGAGTTTTTGGACTCAGCGCAACTCAGTGCACCTCTGCGATGAGTCATTACTTATCCGGCTCAGCATTTAGCCTAGGCCCTGGAGCAATGCTCTCCCAGTGAACAATGGAAGTGAAATATGCGTGTTACTGTCTTCACCACTGAGAAAACACATTGCTCATAGAGAATTATTTTTCTGTAGGCTCCCACAGGTGGCAATCAGACTTAAGTTTCTGTGATACCAGGACAGTCAGCGGGTCCATAAGAAAACATTGGAGTCATAAGCAATTTGTTCACAATACAAATCTCGGTGTATTTATTGAAAAGATATCAGATTCTCCAGTTTCTCTCTTCATTATCAACTAATTTTTACCGAGTATTTAAGACATAAGAAACACCCTCTACTCATTGGCAGTCCCCACAAGGAGGATTTCAACCCCCTGACCTCGAGGAGTTCACAGTATAGAGCAGTGGTTCTCAACCTTCCTAATGCCGCGACCCTTTAAGACAGCTCCTCATGTGGCGGTGACCCCCAACCATAAAATTATTTCCGTTGCTACTCCATCACTGTAATTTTGCTACTGTTATGAACTGTAATGTAAATATCTGATATGCAGGATGTATTTTTATTGTTACAAATTGAACATAATTAAAGCATAGAGATTAATCACAAAAACAATATGTAATTATATATTGTGAAATATTTATTTCTAATTACAAATAAATGAAATTTTGTCTTGAATCATGGTATAGCATGGGCAACAGTCTTCATATAACAATAGTAAACTACATTGCTACATTTTGCTACGTGTGTTGGTTCCTAAGACCATGGGAAATAGGTGTTTTCCAAAAGTCTTAGGCGACCCCTATGAAAGGGTCTTTCGACCCCCAAAGGGGTCGCAACTCACAGGTTGAGAACCGCTGGTCTAGAGAAGACAATATACATGGAAAACAAATGGTAGTAATCCAGGAAGTGATGTACTAAAAGGTGCCTGGGAAAGAGGCCATCCAACAGAAACACAGGGCAGGGCCCAGGGGCAGAGCCCAAAGCTTGGCAAGGGCAGGCACTGCTCAGAGGTTGACCTGGGCAGGGGAGGGGCAGGACAGCTTGTCGGGAACCTCCTCAACAGGCTGAGCCTAGGTTCCAGCTTGCAGGGAACAGCTCTGGTTTACACCTGGGTAATTAGTAAGCCACCATCTTTAACTCTCAGGAGTGTCCCAGACAGGGAGAAGTGACGAGGCCACCTGACTTACACACTGTGCCAACGAATCAGATATCTGCTCTGGAAAGATGACCCCAGCAGCCATGAGAGGACAGTTTGTAGAAGGAAGAGACTAGAGGTGGGAAAAACTTCTCTACAGAGAGAAGTGGTGTTAGATGCCACTTGCCTTGAAAGCTAACTGTATTCTTAACTATAGTCTCAGCACAAACTTGCCGAAGTGTTGATTATAAGAATACCTCCGTCTCCAGTGATAATTTTTGAACAGCATGAAAGTTGCATGGGAGTTCTGAATGTGTGTTAATCTCTTCCGTTCTTGAGAATTTTCTGAAATAATACTCGCTAGTGATCTACCAACCTGCCTTTAAACAAAAACAACACAAGCCTGGACAGCATGGTCATGGTTCGATTCCCAGTCAAGGCATATGCCAGGGTTGTGGGCTCAGTCCCTGGTGTGGTGTGTGCAGGGGGCAGCTAATCAATGATTCCCTCTCTTCATTGATGTTTCTATCCCTTTCTCCCTTCCTCTCTGAAATCAATTAAAAATATATTTAAAACACATATACAACATCAGAGACATAAAGAAGATTCTGAGAATTACTGAGGGAAAGAGGGATCTTGGGATTTCGTTGGAAAAAGGCCTGAGCCATGTAGAGGAGCTCAGATCACCCGAGTTTGGGCTAGATAGCTGTGTGATCTTTTTCTAGGAAGCTGATTCTGACCAGGATTGTGACATGCCTTTTGAATCGCTTTCCTGCTCTTACAAACAGGTTTTACCAAGTCACCCACACTCCTCAAGCTATCTCTTCTGAAACTAGTGACTGCGTCTCTGAACCAGATGACTAGGACTGGGGTGTGTCTCTAAGCCATAGAGACCCATCCCGTGTCAGTGGCCTCATTTGCACGACTGACCCAGCCCATCATACTGGTCACTGTCAGTAAATGCACTTTGTAGGTGTGCTTCTGTGGTCCCCCTTCTGGCACAAATACGCTTCCTCCAAGCCTTGGGCTGCCTGGCCTCTGAGACTGATCAGGGTAACAGCATGAGGCTCCGCGTGTTCGTGTTGAGAAGCAGCGAGGCCGGCAGGCAGAGCAAAGGCTTTGGACCGAGGCTCCACTGGAGCCCATCTCTGGACTAGAGTTTGGATGCCTGATTTAACCTCTAGATACCTTGTCCTTCCTCGTCAACGTGTTGAGGGGAACCATGCCTGCTTCACGCGTTGTTGGGGTTTGTCTAGCCAAGCACCGAGCTCAGGTGTGCATGTAGTAGGTGCTCAACTGGTGGTGGCTATTGGATTATTATTGTCACCATGATTATTACAGAATCAGTTCTGCCCAAGGCAGGGTGAGGTGGTAGAGGGACTGAGGTGGGAACTGCATCGTGCAGTGGATGCTGCCAGGATGCCTTCCATTGCTACAAAGGAAAATCCTTTCTTTATGGAACAGGTTTAGCACAAGACAGTGATTTTTATAAAAGGAGATGATTTCTAGTTCTACACACCACGAAGCAGGAAACGCCATCGCATCCTGATGGCCTGTTGTGCATCATGGTGCGATTGAAGAGCACATTGTCTCCAGGTTGATCTCAAATTCCCCTCCGTGACAGTGACAGCAGAATGCAGGCAGCTTTGTGGGCCCCCTTCGATGCTGTACCCCCAGACGCACCAGGGCTGTGCCTCTTGGGTGAGTCCTTAGGGACGGGCTGACCATGGAGCCAATGGGGAGGGCCTCTGTGGCTCTTCATTTGTCAATCTCCATAGTTGCTCATTTTATAGTTAGCTGTATGCTTGATCTGTCACCCCAGGGAACTCCAAGTTCACGGAGAACAGGGCATATGCCATGTATATATTTGAGTCACCCTTGCACCTCACACAGGACTCATTGCACCTCACACATCAAAGGAGGGGAGGAAGGAGAAAGCAGGTAGATGGGAGGCTCTGGTTGAGGGAGGGAGGATGTGGAATTCACCCTGGGTTGTCCACCACACCGCAGCACTGACAGTATCGCCCCTTAACAATCACTGCTAAGTACAGGGTGTGGGCTTAGGAAAGAGAGGGAGTGCGAGCTGACCGAGATTTTCCTAAGTGACTACAGCAGGTTGATGTCAGCCTCATACCCAGCTAGGTGTGAGCAATTAGAAACTTCAGAGCCAGGTAAGGAAAATGCACCTGCAAGCTGACAGCCCCCTTCTCAGCCCATTTGGACCAAATTGTGAAGGAAGCACGTGGAGAGGTGTGAGGATCCACAGCTCTTGTGCCTGCGCTCTGCTCACCGCCTCCATGCCAGAGCCCTACCCCATGGCCGTAAGGCCTCCACGTGGGTCACGGGAAGCCAATATTATATCACAGGAAGTGCTTCTACAGTGATCTCTTAGTGGTCCATGGCAAGTTGCAGGCTGCAAACGGACTTCCAGCAACACAAATTTGAGTCAATTGTTGGTACATCTCACCACCTCTTGCTACTTTAAAAAAATTTTTAATATATTTATTGATTTTTTTTACAGAGAGGAGGAGGAAGGGGGGGAGAGAGTTAGAAACATCAATAAGAGAGAAATATCAATCAGCTGCCTCCTGCATACCCCCTATTGGGGATGTGCCCACAACCAAGGTACATGCCCTTGACCAGAAATGAACCTGGGACCCTTGAGCTCGCAGGCCAATGCTCTATCCACTGAGCCAAACCAATTAGGACTCTTGCTCCTTTTATATTCTCAGTGTAGCCTTTAACCCAGCAAGAATCATAGTGAACCAAATGAATATCATAGAAATCCAGGAAGGTTTAAAAAACCAAATATGTTAAGTCCAATACTTAGTGGCTCATCTTTTTATTTGGTTTTGGGGTTTTTTTTATGTTTTGTTTTGTTTTTTTGTTAAACCTTACCAGAGGATATTTTTCCCATTGATTTTTAGAGAGAATGGAAGAAAGGAGGAGAGACATTGAGAAACATCAGTGTGAGAGAGATACATCAATTGGTTGCCTCGCATATGCACCCTGACCAGGGCCTGGGATTGAGCCTACTACTAAGGTCCAAGGGATGTGTCCTTGGCCAGAATCAAACCCAGGATCCTTCAGTCCCCAGGCCGACCCTCTAACCATTGAGCAAAACCGGCATTTTAGTGGCCCATCCTAACCCGATACATAGCAGGTTAAGACTGACTGTCCTGTGTGCAGTGGAGGCACCGAGAAAAGCAGAAAGAGCTGCCTCTTTGGCTCCTCCTGCGTGAAGCAGTCCTCCTTATTACTCCCTTGGAAATCATTCCCTCTGGTATTCAAATGCACAGAATCTTGGGGTAGCCTTATCCTCCACTGATGCATTATAGTAAAGAAAATGAACAATTCACACACACACAAAATACACAAAAAACACCGAGCTATACAAATGGTTAGTAAACATTTGAAAAAAATGTCAATGTCATTAGTAATCAGAAATGTGTTAGCATAACAATAAGATGCTACTTTTTTCTTCAAGTCAATGTAGTGCATCTTAATGGTAGCAGTCTACATTAGCAAGAATGCAATAAGGTTCTGCATTGCTTTATTGCTGCTGAAAGAGGTCATTGGTACAAATCGGGAAAACCATTTGAAAGCATGAATCAAAAGTCTTTCAGAGGTTCCCGCCCTTGAAAAAGGCCAGAAGGAAAAAAAATGTTAGTAGTAGTTATGTTACCTAAAAAAAGTTTGTGTGTTTGACTAAGAAGATGGGAGACCTAATTCTCAAGCCCATCGTGAGAAAGGACAGAGTTTAGGCTTCTTTTATGTCAAAGGAAAGGACAATAGAAGGAGGGAGAGGTGGTTGACGACCACACACATCTGGGCACCAGCAGGGGTGGGAGGAAGATTGTGCCCAGTCTGTTGACCCTAGTTAATGTGCCTTTAAATCTTTGATAAATAATACGTAAGTCCCTTATGTCCTCTGGAGAGGTACTGTCAGGTGAGGGGGTATCTTTACAAATAGCATTCCTGTAATGATTAGCATCTGTATATGCAGGAAGCTCTTCAGTTATCTGAAGGCCATGGACCAAAACAGGCTAGAACAGGATGCAGTCAGAGAGGCCAGCATTTCTCTGTCTCGGTTATTTCAAAGGTTACATTGTACATTTAGAGTCAGAGGAAGAAATAAGTATGGGTAATTTATTAATGCTCTTATCTTTATTCCTCACAATCTCCAAATATGTCCTTAGAAAATAATAAGAAATGTGAGCAAAATGTTATATGGAAAGATGCACATAGCAGTGATTTATATATAATGAAAAACTAGAAACAACCTAAACATTAGAGCAGTGGTTCTCAACCTGTGGGTCGCGACCCATTTGGGGGTCGAATGACCCTTTGACAGGGGTCGCCTAAGACCATCAGAAAACACAGATATTTATATTACAATTCATTAACAATAGCAAAATTACAGTTATGAAGTAGCAACGAAAATAATTTTATGGTTGGGGGTCACCACAACATGAGGGATGGTATGAAAGGGCCACGGCATTAAGAAGGTTGAGAACCACTGCATTAGAGGAATACCTCAATAAACTTGTGTAGCCATGTGCTGAAACTTTTTACAGCCATGAAAACTCAGTTTTAGAAACTTTTTGTTGTCAAAGGACATGCTTGTAAGTGTTTTAAGTATGTAATATGTTGTCCAAGTTGTGATCACAACTTTGAAAAAAAAACCTGCATAAAAAGAAAGTAGAAGAAAATAGACCAAAATGATTAATTCAAGATGCTTCTGTTTTTCTTTCAACTTCTCTATGCTTTTTGACTTAATTTCAATAAACATATATTGCTTGATAATCAAGGGTAATTTGAAAGAAAAAAACAATTACCTACCATGGCCAGATGAATCAATTAGCACAGTGGTCGGCAAACCGTGGTTCACGAGCCACATGTGGCTCTTTGGCCCCTTGAGTGTGGCTCTTCCACAAAATACCACGGCCTGGGCGAGTCTATTTTGAAGAAGTGGCATTAGAAGAAATTTAAGTTTAAAAATTTTGGTTCTCAAAAGATTTTAATCGTTGTACTGTTGATATTTGGCTCTGTTGACTAATGAGTTAATCAACCACTGAATTAGCATATTTACACATAAAGAAGGGATTAGGTTTCTCCCAAAATAGTTGAATTTGTCAGCCACGAGCATATTCCATTTGTCACCCTCCACGTTTGCAGTTGAATGAGGATGACTAGAGGATAACTGTTTTGCCCCCACAGGGAGCAGCACACGGGTACATACAGGACGAAGGCTGAGAAGTCAGGAAGTACTTCATTCAAAATTCTGTGTCTAGGAACAGACGTAATTACATTTCAAAAAATTGATGATAGCCCTAGCCGTTTTGCTCAATGGATAGAGTGTCGGTCTGCAGACACATTGAAGGGTCCTGGGTTCGATTCCAGTGAAGGGCTCATGCCTGCATTGCGGGCTCAATCCTCAGTAGGAGGCAGCTAATAAATAATTCTCCCTCTCTCTCTGAAGTCAATAAAAATATTTTTTTTTAAATCGATGATAAGTAATCAGTAAAAAGAGAACAGCTTAAAGTAGTACAAAGAGTACTAAGGATGTGAAATGTAATAGAAAGATAATGGTAATAAAGCATATAAGAAAAATCACCCTCTAATAAATAATTGAAATTCTTATTGCATATGGATTACAAATATGTGATTTTTTTATTTTAAAAAAAAACACTTTTTTTTTTATACAGCCTTTTCTTTAAGGAAGGTCCCCAATAGGCAAAGGGCAGGAAATTGAAGATCACATTCACACCTCTTTTTTCACTCCATTATTTAAAGCCCTGAAGGACAGTTTGGTTCATAATAAAAAGAAGATTCACAGTTGAGTGGCCTTGGACCACTAAACCTTAGTTTATCACTCCACATAAAAAGGGAGCAGTGCCTGGCCAGCTTGAGGATCAAATTAAAATGTGTGTGTGTGTGTGTGTGTGTGTGTGTGCGCGTGCACACGCGCATGTGTTTGCACATGCATGAAGATAATACAAAAACTTAGCAATTATCAGTCTTTACTCCATACCAGGCACTGTACATATGCTGACTCATATCAACCTGACAAGTCTAGAAGGTGAGTTCTATTCTCCCTGTTTTATAACTGAAGAACTGAGGCGTGGAGAGGCTAGGTAACTCACTCTCACAGCTAATTAGTGGTGGGCAGGCGCCCCAGCGGTCAGACTCCAGAGTCTGCACCCCACTGCGTCCTGTGCCGTGGGTTCTGCCTCTCGGATGTAAGGCACCGGCGTTACTCAAAGCAGAAAGAGGGATATGTAGAACAGAAGCACGTTTCAAAATAGAAAATGAGTGGGGCAGGAGAGAGGGACCTGGTAAATGACCTCTTTTTTCTCTCATCTCCCTGGGAATTCATTCTCCAGCCAAACCAGTGAGAACTGTGGAGGGAGCCCTTCTCCCTGGCAAAGGACAGCATCGCTGGGCCCCCGGTCGGCAGTTGTCATACCACCGGGAGCCTTTGCAGGGAGAGTCGCTGGGACCACAGGTGCGGGCACAAGCGGCTAGCAGCACATTCATTACGTACTTTCTGTTTATCCCGCCCTGGAAAGCACTAATATAATGTGCTTCTGCGCTTTTGATCAAACTAACGCACACTGCTCACTTGCAGAGCAGTCTTTCTCCTGTGTTGCTCCATCTTACACTCAGTGTTGGCCCTGAGGTTATCTGCTCATCTGGTCATGCTCAGCAGTAAATTGTGTCTAAGGGGCCTGGGCACTTGAGCAGTAGACTTGCTCTTCTGTGCTCAGGGCCCTGCCTCAGCGTGTTTCTGTCCCATAGCTGCCCGTACAGATCATCTGCCATGAACTAGCCCAGAGGTCAGCCCATGGGCCCACAGGCCCCAGCTGGCCTATCACCAAGTGGGGTTTGCAACTTTAAATGGTTGGGGGAGCCCAGCCAGCATGGCTCAGTGGTTGAGTGTTGACCCCTCAACCAGGAGGTCACGGTTCAGTTCCCAGTCAGGGCACATGCCCAGGTTGCAGGCCCAATACCCTAGAGTGGGGCGTGCAGGAGACAGCCGGTCAATGATTCTCTCTTATCATCAATGTCTCTCTCTTTCTCTTTCTCTTCTCTCTCTCTCTCTTCCCTCCCCCTTCCTCTCTGAAATCAATAAAAAATATATATTTAAAAAATAATAATAAATAAAAAGTTGGGGGAGGGTGGAATGGGAATCAAAAGAAGGATGATATTTTGTGACACCTAAACATTATATAATATTCAGATTTATATCCACAAAATTGTAAACAAGAGCAGCCATGCCCATTCATTTATATCTATACTGCCAAGGCCAAGTGGAGTAGTTGCCACACAGACCATATGGTCTTCAAGGCTAAAATATCTACTATCTGCCCCTTCATAAAGAAACATTTCTGACCCCTGACTCATTACAACAAAGCATTTCCAGCTCTGTCCAGTTTGGCGGCTTTTTGCAAAGATAAGGCGATAGGCAAAGGGCTCATGTTATTACACTGAGTAACTGGACTGCGGAAACCTCGGATTTCACATTTTCTCCCTCGAGTCACTAGCCGTCTCTACGTTCATCATCCTTAAATTGAACCGTTTCATACTTAAGCTGCCTTCATCGGAGTGATTTCCCCGCACTGTCTATCTTAAAATATGGGAAGTCTCTGGGAGCACATTGGGAAAGAAACAAACATTCATTTAAGGGTTCCACAGGGAGCCTGTAAATTCTTTAGGTTAAGGAATTTAGAGCAGTTTACTTGCTGACAGACCCAAAGACACTATAATTTTTCTCTTTTCCCTTCTTTTAATTCTGTGGTCTCAGTATTAGGTTTGCTATAGTTTGTTTTTTGTTGTTTTTTTTTAATCTGAAGTTTAGGAATTAGTTACCAATTACTAAAATGTAGTTAAAATTTTTTGTAGCCATAGAGTGATGTGAGCTGATGCTAACCCACAGGGAGCATCTCATTCCTGGAATGGTTCCCTTCACCCGTGTGGAGCCCCGTCACGCAGCCATCCCCAGCCCACACTTGCCGAGCACCCACAAGGCACCAGGCCATGACGCTGTACCCAGTCTCCATCTCAGAGCACCTACAGCCTGTTTCAGAGAACAGATGTAAAGAAACCACTGTGTTAGAGGTAGAACATATACGTACATGGGTCGAGGCAGGTCGCTGGAGATGAGAGTGCAGAGTCCCACAGGAACACGGAGGAAGGCTTTACGGAACAGTGGGTCTTTCCATTGTCTGTTTCCCATAAATCTCCATGTGCATCCACCATGTGGGAGAACCTGGGTGACAGAGATCACAGCCCCTCCTGGAGCTTATGCTGACGTGGGGCAAACACACAAAAACCAACTAAATAGAAATAGTTCTGTACTGTAGTGAGTGCCGAGGAGAAAGACACAGGATTCTAAGACCAAGCCTTGAAGAAGCTGAGTTATTTTAATAGAGCAGTGGTTTGCAAACCGCGGCTCGCGAGCCACATGCAGCTGTCCAGCCGCGGTTTGCCGCTCTGTTGACTAATCAGTTTGCTGACCACTGGGATAGAGTGGTTGGAGAAGGCCACATGAAGAGGTGATATATAAGGTGTGGAAGATGAAAAGGAGCAGGTCTTATGAAGACCAATACAGGCAGGAAAAAAAAGAAAACAATAACAGCAGTTGATGCAAAGGCCTTGAGGCAGATAAGGGCCTTTGGAATTGAAAGAGGACCAGGAATTGGAGAGACAGGCCATGGAGAAATCTGTGGAGGAGAGGTAGGAGGGGCGTGGCTGTGCAGGCGAAGGTCTGAAACCACAGGCTTGTTGGAGGACGGGCGCATGGGTAGGCCACAGATATGGGACTCTAGTCAGGAAAAGCAGGCTGGAAAGGAGAAGCCAGACTGTAAAGCCTCGAAGATCAGGCAAAGGGATCTTCTGGGTTTCCTCCTATAGACAACAGGAATTTTGTGTTTCTAGATAACAGTATTTTTTCTGATAGCAAAGGCAACTCTATATGTAGAAATTTTGGAAAATGTACACAGGAACATTGAAAAAACCTGTAAGCACACTTTCAAACCATTGTTAACATTTTTATATCTTCTCTGCATACAGATATATACATAGATTTCTAGAAGTGAGATTTTTTAAATACTTTCTATTTTATAATTGCTGTTTCACTTAACAGTATAGAGAAATCATTCTGAAAATGTCCTCCTGTGTCACTAAGTATTCTTTTTCAGAAAAACTTTTAACACCTGTATGGGATCATGTACTAAAAACAAACTAAAATTTATTCTTATTATTTAATTGTCAAGCCTTGTAGTTGAGCATCTTGAATGTTTTGTTTTCTGCATTATAAGCAGTGCTGTAATAATTGCCCTTAGAGGGGTGTCGTTATTCATATTCATGATTGTGTCCTTAGGAATTCCTAAAAATGCAGTTGTGGGGTCAAAGGGTGTCTATTTTTTCAAGGCTTTTGATACATACTTACAGATTAGCATTCTAAAAGTTGTGACAATTTACACTCTTATCAGCCAAGAACAAGCATGCCTCATGTACCAAATTAGCACTGGATTTAATTTGTCAATTGGACAGAAAAAAAACTGTGATATCTATTGTTTTTGTCTACATTTTTTAAATGAAATGGGATCCTTTCTCCCATGTTCTGCTTGTCATCTGTCACGTATTGTGAAATTGTTCATATTCTTCACCTCTTTTTATTTTCTGATGCCTTCCTCATTTGATTATTAATTTGTAAGAGCTCTTTGTATATTAGAAATATTAAACCCTCTTTCCAAATAGTTTCCCAAATCCTCTTTTCAAATTGCATTATTTTTTTCTGCAGAAGTTCTGTACTTTTATGAAGTCCAATCTTCCTTTTCCTTTAGCCTTTGCACAAATGCTTTTAAAAAGTCTTACTGGCTGGCTGGCATGGCTCAGTGGTTGATTGTCAACCTATGAACCAGGAGGTCAAGGTTCAATTCCCAGTCAGGGCACATGCTGGGGTTGCTGGCTCGATCCCCATTGGGGGGTATGCAGGAGGCAGCCTATATATGATTCTCATCATTGATGTTTCTCTCTCCCCCTCTCCTTTCCTCTTTGAAATTAAAAAAAGCCTTAACCCACCCCAAGATTAGATAAATACTTATTTTTCCTTCTCATCCTGAAATAGTTTTGTCTTATAAATTTTAATAATTTGTCATCTTGAATCAGACATTTGTATTAAAAAGACAACTACAGAATTCTGAAGAGGGTTTTAGAGGGAATGGAACTGGTATCAGGGAGACCGGTTAACTAGCTATTGCAGTTGGCCAAGAGGGATGTGGACAGGCCAATGATTCTAACCTTTTTCTGCCCTCACACAGTCCAGGTGCACAGCATATCCCCATCAACAGTGAAATTTCTCCTTATGGGCAGTGATTCTCAGATGGGTGAAGCCGTAGAACTCCTGGTTGAAAATCCCTGGTGGAGATTTAAAGGAGATGATGTATTTGACAGAGGTTTATAACAGAGAGGATGCTGGCAGGGTCAGCCACCGATTAGCTCTAGGTGTGATGAGCAAAGTAACAGGAGACTCTGGGGTTTTTATTTTGGTGATTCCATTAACCTAGACTGGAAAGACTGTCGGAAACAGAGCCTTAGAAAGGAGGCAGAAGGGTGGAAGGTAATGGAGGCAGCTTAGGACTATCACTTTGAAAGGCTATAGGTCAATTCCGGATGAGAGATGCAGGCAATCGGGAGCCTGGAGGTTGGAAGCCATCTGCCTAAAGGAAGTTGAAGCAGTGGGAGTGAAGGAAACAATCCATGTGTGGAGAAGAACAAGAAAAACATGGCCAAGAAGAAACTCAGGAGAACACTAAAATTCGGGTTGGCGGGGGGAATGTTGCAGAGGAAAAATAAGCAAAGGAACTAAGAAGAAATTGTCAAAGAAGTAGGAGAACCACCTTAGCTAGTTTTGCTCAGTGAGTAGAGTGTCAGCCTGAAGCCTAAAGGGTCCCAGGTTCGATTCCAGCCAAGGGCATGTGCCCAAGTTGCGGGCTCGATCCCCAGTAGGGAGTGTGCAGGAGGCAGATGGTCATGATTCTCTTTCATTGATGTTTCTATCTCCCTTCCTCTCTGAAGTCAATAAAGAAATATATTTTTTTAAAAAAGAAGAAAAAGAAGTAGGAGAACCAGAGTACAGGGGAACCAAGAGAAAAAGAGTTTCAAGGAGAGCGAATAATTTGTGGAACTTTCTATCATGCCACCTGGGCTCTTTGCTCTCAAAATCTACCTCTTTCTTCAGCTGCTGCTAGACTCCTTGTTCTCATATGCCAGCTCCATCTACGGCTCCTGGTAGTGTGCACACTGCTGCCTCTGCCCACAGTGACGGTTCCCCTCCCACTCCTCTCTCAGGAGCTCCCTGGGGTGTCCCCTCCTCTGTAAGGGGAATCCTGTCCACCCCTCCCCAGAATTATACATGTATTCTCGGAGATTTGAAACTACAGTTTTTCCTCTAGGTGGTGCATCTACTTGGGTGGTAGTTATCAACTTATGTGTGCCTTTCAGGCTTTTTTAAGGGAACTTCCCTAAGCAACAGAAAAGTTAACTCAAGATTCCCTGGTACCACCTAATTGGTTTGGCTCAGTGGATAGAGCGTCAGCCTGTGGACTGAAGGGTCACAGGTTCGATTCTGGCAAGGGCATATGCCTTGGTTACAGGCATATCCCCAGTAGGGGGTGTGCAGGAGGCAGCTGATTGATGTTTCTCTTTCATTGATGTTTCTTTTTCATCGATGTTCCTAACTCTATCCTTCTCCCTTCCTCTCTATAAAAAAAAAAAAATCAATAAAATATAATTTAAAAGAAAAGGATTCCCTGGTACCATCCCAGCATCTTTCTTTTAAAGTCCTGTGTTTATTTTAATAATTAGTGCTTTTTCCTTGTGCCATTCATAATATTGGTTTTTATTTCATTAAGTGTTAATGGCTTCCGATTGCTTCTATGGAATAAAGCTGATTCTCCAGGTATTCCCTCCACATTTGTTCTGTGGCTTCGCTTACTGTAGCACATGGCTGAGTACAAGAGAACCAAACCCCTAGACATGTCTCTATCGCCAGATCAGAAACCTTTCCACTACAAAGACTGTCCCCAGGGCCCAGCACAATGCCCAGTACAGAGAAGGCACTGATAGGTATTTACGGAAGCAGAGGAAGTAGGGAGGATGGAAGAACAGGTGAATGGATGGAAGGAAAAGAAGGAGGGGAAGAGTAGGTGGACAGAAGAACAGATGGATGAGAGGGGTGAAGGGTGAGTGGGTGGATGGATGGATGGATGAATAGGTGGATGGATGATGGAGGGATGGGTGGGTAGGTGGATGGAGGGATGGGTGGGTGGATGGATAGATGGATGTAAAGGTGGATGGATAGATGATGAATTGGTGAATGGATAGGTTGTAAAGGTTAAAGCATAGGCAGTACAGAAGCAAAGATAATGCATATAAACTACTCTCTTAAGAAGCTTAACTGTAAGGTAAGATGAGAGAAAGCAGTAGCTAGAATGGCACTAGCATTGTGGACAGTTTATTTTAATTTAGGGAAATTTTTGTGGCTGGTGGGGAAAAAAGAATGGGTGGGCTTTGGGGTCTTTTATTTCTTTGGGGAGATCTGAACATGCTTATAGGCTGAGGGAAAAGCAGATAGCCAGTGGAGGAGAGACTTAAAATGGTCACTCCATTCACTTAAGAAATATTGAATGCCAGCAGTGTTCCAGGTACTGTACCAGGGAGTGAGCATAGCAGAGTTCCTGTGGCAGGGCGTTCATCCTAGTGAGGATATACGGGGGAGAGAATGGACAGTGGGCTTCCACCCAAAAGGAGATGTAACCTCGTGCTGACTATTTAAATGCTTGTCTAGGTCAAACATAATGATGGAGGTAAGACTGCTGGAAAAAAGCGCCACATGCATTCCAGTGCCTCCTGGGTGGGTGGGTGGGTGGGTGGGTGGGTGTCAGTCACATGGAGAAGACTACTAATAAAGCTGGATGTGTCCAGGATGGAGTTGCCAAAAATATTTCTCTCCTGTGATTCATATAAGGTGTGCCTATGGGATATGTAGAGGTGGACAGAGGCAGAAAAGCACGTGGTTGAGTCCCTGTCTAACCAGTTAGCCTGAGCTTCTCTGGTTTTTCGTGAGTCATTTCCCTTTTTTTTGTGGTTTTCTTAACATATTCTTCATAAGACTAGCCATTACATGCAAATGGCAGTAAAATGTGTGATCCGGGCATGGGCTTCATGTTGATTTTTAATATACTTCGTAATTGTGTTAATGTTCATTCCGAATCCACCCCCAGAAGTCATTTATTTCCAGATATCAGCAGCTCCATATTTAGTTCCAGAGAATAAAATATCTTCAGTGTCAGAGACTATAGAAGACCTCATTTGTAACTCTAGATTAATTCTGTTCCACAGATGTTCTTAAGAAATGACTGTGAATTGGATGAAAAGATTATTTTTAAATTACTTCCCTTTGGTTATGTCTGTTCCTTGTATTGTAAGCTCACCCCAAATATTTTTAGAGGTAGGCAGGGTATACTCACAAGTATCTTTTCTAATTACTTAAAAAACAAATCTTTAGAGACTGAAAATGCTGACTGAGTTGGTGAGCTGCTTGTTTTTAATGATGCAGTATTACAGAGACCTTGCTAATCCTCTGTGATTAACTGAAAAGTTTTGCTTTGATATTTGCCATAGGTTAGATCACGAGACAGAAATCACACACACCAAAAAAAAAAAAAAAACACACACACACAAAAATCACAGCTTTGGACTAGAAACATTTCTACATTAAATATTGCTTCAAATTAATCAGTGCTAAAAGCTCAGAAAATCATTGTTTTCATGGTACTTGTAAATAGACTTGATATAACATAGATATTGAGCTTTAAATTAAATTATTTGTATGTGAGTATTCGCTACCATAGAATCCTGAGTTAGGCTCATTTTTGTGGATTCAGTACTTTTCCCAGGTTATTCACACTTTGCATTTTCACCTCACAATTTCCCTGGAAGGTAGATGATGGAGGTGACAGTATCCTTCCTTTGACAGATGAGGAAACGGAAGCATTTGGAGGAAGGAGACTTGCCCCAAGTGTTAGAGCTAACAGACGCCTGCATACATCACAGACCTGCCACCAAAGAGCTCATAGTCCAGGGCGGAAGCAAGTGAGCAGTAACATAAATCTCATCCCCACCAGCAGAAGTTTCCACCACTGCACGCAGAGCTTCATCCCGTGGGAAGGTCCAAGGGTGCTCTGCCTGAGACCCTCCTAACCTCCCCAGAAGGTGGCCCAGGGCACCACTCACTGCCCATCTTTACATGGTAGTGCTTATAGTCATAACAGTCATGCATTTTTTAGAGAGAGAGGGTGAGGGAGAGAGGAAGAGGGGAAGAGAGAGAGAAAGAGAAAGTAATAATGGCCCTGGCCAGGTGGCTCCATTGGTTGGAGCATCATCCCATAAAAAGGTGGTGAGTTTGAGTCCCTATCCCATGTGGCTCACAAGCCGCAGTTTGCCGACCACTGTCCTAGGAGGTGCTGGTGGGTTGGAAAAGAGGATCACAGAAGGCTTAGTCTGAGCATCTGTGATTTTAAGGCAGTGGAAGTCACCTTGATGCCTCTGGACACAGGTAAGATATGGTAACCTCTATGCAGTATGGGAAAGCGTGGCATTTATTTAAGTCACCTCATTGCTTTGTGCTGCATACTCCTTAGCTGTTAAATTGGGATAAAAATAGCTGCCTCGTGGGATTTTCCTGTAGGTTAATTTAAGTCATGAAACAGAATGTAAAATGCCTGGTACAGTGTGTGTCAGGTGCTAAGTAACCGAAGGGTACAGTTACAGACTCACTGACAGGTGCCGTAACATGTTCAAGAAGGAAGGCTGATGGCTGCTGCGTGTGAGATGTGTTCCTTCTCTCTGACTTGGTCAGCCTTCAGGAATGGATCTCAGCAGTAATCTAGGACAGTCAGGTTAGGGAACACCTGGCGGAAGGGCTATATAAGGCCTGAGAAATCTTTGGGTCTGGCCCTGCCAAGGTATTAGGGATGAGTTAATTCAATGTTTAATCAAATATAACTGGCTAATTTTTAAGGTGATAATTTTATATGGCCCGCAAATGATGTTATAAATATCCAATGGCCCTTGGCAGAGAAAAGGTTCCCCATCCCTGGTCTAGATGATGCTCACAAAATAAGCAAACATGGCTTTGAACTTGCCTTGGGGCATTGCTGAGCTAGCCAGGAAACCTTAAGGTTTTATAGGATATGAACTACAATGGAATTTGGTGTCTTCTCTTGGCAGGAGAAGTCATTTATCCGTCCATGGATATACAAAGATTTGGGGAAGCAGTAGGCTCTCTTTAATCTATCCGTGACAGTGATCTCCCCAAAAATCCTTTGTCTGCTGCTCTAGGAAGGGAGCTGGAAAGCAGCCAGCATGTCGGAATTTAAAAGACCGCCGGTACAGACCAGAGCTGTGTGCTAAAAATACTAAAACCCAGGATTCATCTGCAGGCAGGAATAGACCCTATATGCCCCCTGCTTCTGGACTTGCTGGAGCCGTGATGGCTCCGTGTTATTTGCAGATGACAGTGATTATGGAGCCAGGGTGCTCCTGGGCAAAGACAGACGCTCAGAGCTCAGAGCTCCGAGCTCCAGCAGAGGGATGGTTTCCATGGCAATTACATCAGCATCTGAATGACTTCCTGTCACTACAAGTTGGTGATTTAATGAGTTCATTACTGAATTTCAAAGGAAAACCTGAGAGTGGGTGAGCCACTGGTCAGCCCTCAGAGTGTCTAAGTCCCCAGTGGACAGCCAGTTCCTGTAATGCAGCATAGGGATGGAAACCTGCTCAGAGCCGGCACAGGGCAGCCTGGGGCGTGGGGCAGGCGGGTCAAGGGGAGGGAATCCCCTGACTCTGCACCACCTGGTGTGTGAAGGCCTCCGTGCCTTTTGGCTAGGAGTCTCCACCATAAGCGTGCCCTATTCAAACCCAATGAGATTCATAATCACTGCAGTCTAGCCTAGGGCTTCAGATGCATACCCCCAAGTACCCCACCTCCTTTAGAAAAGAAATCCAGAAAAGAAAAACAGATCGTAAATTCTACTAGTATATAAATAGCAGCAAAGGGGAAAAGGATGTTAGCCTACTTCTATTCTTTAATGCAGAGCAGAGAGACACTTATTATGGAACCAGAAAAATCACCTAGCTGTTAGAGCATCAGCCCAGACACCGAAAAGTCACAGGTTGAATTCCAGGTCAAGGGCACGTACTTGGGTTCCAGGCTCCATCGCTGGCCTGACTGGGTTGCATGCAGGAGTCAACCAATCAGTATGTCTCTCTCACATCAATGTTTCTCTCTCTCCTCTTCCCTCCCACCCTTTCTCCTTTCTACTCTCTAAAAAAAAGCAATGAAAAAAATATCCTTGGGTGATAATTTTTTTTTAACTATTTGGACACGTTCAGAAAACAAGGGTGTCATTCATATGGGTGATTGCATATAAAATTTGAGGTGAGAGGTTCTGTATCACAATAAGAATGTATAACAACTAACTTTCCCCATCTTGCTGTCATTGTTCATGAAAATCTGCCACCTGCCCAGCAGAGTAACAGAGCCTTAGTCTGGATCAGTGACCTAGGGGCAAGACAGGGGCAGAAGAGAGACAGTGGTCACCATTCTTCAGAGCGGCTCATGAGTAGGAAGTGGGGTGGTATCCCTCCTATTTTCCAGATGAGGAAACTGAAACCCAGAAATGCTTGTCCCTTGCCGCCAGCGGCCACGGCTAGTAAGTGGCCGAGTTGGAATTTCAGCTCCATTCCCTGTGGCTCCTCTGCCCATGTCACTGTCCAGTCCTCTTAAGGAGAGGGGCAGATTCTAAGCCACAGGTGTTGGGAGGAGGGATCAGAAAGAGGGGGGGTCCATGATGGCATATGGCAGGTGGACACATTCCTTGCCCCTCCACTGACCCCATGCAGGTGCCAGAATGCAGGTAGGCCAGGCCTATGCTCACAAGGAAAAGAGGAAACTCAGAGAAGGAAAAATCACAGCTCAAAGTACTCATTTTTATCCTCTAAATATTTTACCAGATCAACTAATAAGGTAGGAAATTTGGCTAATTTGCATATGTACTTATACAGGATGGGGCAAATGTAGGTTTATAGTTGTATGTGAAACACGGGTTTTGTTCTTGTTTTTTTATTATTTATTATTGTGTTACTTTCCATAGGAACAACTGTAAATCTACTTTTGTCCCACCTTTTTTGGTAAGTGTGTATATAGACACATATGCATAGAAGGTCAGGGTGGGGGCAGGGAGTGGGCACGCGCCAGTGTTGCTCCTTTTTGGTCTTAATAAAGGGAAGGAAAAGTAATTGCGGATGCTAGGAAGGCTCTGAAGAATATGTCATTGAGTCTCATTTTCTACGTGTGAATGTACTGACTTTGAGAATTGCCATCTGGCGTGTTTTCCTGGGACGTATGAGAGCTGCCGGCCTTTGTTTTTCTAGCCCTCACCAGTAAAATGCATGGGGGACAAGAGAAAGGTTGCTAGTATTTGCTAGGAGCACTGCCCACGATATGGCTAATAGTGAAATTTTTTCCTATTCATTCGTCCTCGTGTTTGGATATAAACTCTAAAATATAAGTTTTTAAAATATATCACTGAAAAGGAAAAAGAAGACTGAACCAATACATACACACACACACACACACATCCAATATATATTTATATAGAGAGATATAGAGATATATAATTCTGTTTGTATAAGATTACTTGTGGTTGTTAAAGAACTTAGGGGGAAAAAGAGATATATTTCTACAGATGTATAGGGATAGCTTTGGAATATTCAAAAGTTGCAAAGTAGCCCTAGCCAGTTTTGCTCAGTGGATAGAACATCAGCCCACGGACTCAAGGGTCCTGGGTTCAATTCCAGTCAAGAGCACATACCTTGTTACAGGCCCGATCCTGGCCCTGGTCAGGTCATGTGGAGACAACCAATCAGTATCTCTCTCTCACATCAATGTTTTTCTCTCTGTCTCGCTCCCTTCCGCTCTCTCTAAAAATCAATGGGAAAATATCCTCCCGTGAGGATTAACAAAAATAAATAAATTTTAAAAGTTGCAGAGTAAAATAAATAATAATCATTTCATTAAGTTATGTGTACATTTTGGATAGTAATTTTTTTAAAGGCCAGTGTTCTATAAAAAAAATAAGCCAGGACTTACTGCTTTCCTGGATGCAGGATTATCGGGGTGTAGCGAGGGCACCTGGAGTGGTGCAGGGGGGCAGCCTTTATCTTTACAATCACTGTCACCTGGTTCGCAGACATATCTGGATGATAAGTAATCACTGGAGTGGAGCTCGAGATCACTGGCTCCCAAGTCCTGCCACCCTGGCTTGGATACTCTGGGTTAGGACGCTCTCGACCTCTGAGGGTCACAGGGTGTTTCCCACAGGCCTCCCTGGGTCGATCACTGAGCTTAGGACCGGGGTGCATTTAGAAAGCAGCCATTCCCTCTCGTGCTTACACTGCTGCTTTCTCTGAGCATCACCTCCCACAGGGCCTGCAAATGCATTTTCCAACCGCTGCCAGGTGTGACCCTCATGCTGCCTTTGCTCCTTAGATGCCCCTTCCCGCTAAGCACACTCGTCTGAACCTGTGCGTCAGTAAAGTGTTAATAAACAGATGGGCCCACCGCTGAAGCAGGGCTTGACCTGCGTCACAGAGATGCCATGTGCCTGTCCCAGGTCACGCGGTGGGAAGCAGACAGCAGGGCAGGTCTGCACACGCACGCACGCACACAGGGAAGGACCAGAGCCACCTGCCAGGTGCTGGGGCCCAGGGAAACAGGGAAGTGCTTTAGTCTGAATACAAGAGGAAAAATATTTTCTTTTCCCTGGGGAAATGTTACTGCTGACACCACCAGAATTCTTCTCTGTAGGGCCAGTGGTTATTTAGCAGGTGCATTTCTTACTCTTTGCCCCTCTGCTAGGCATCTTTATATAAAGATGCGTAACATGTGAGGCAGGCAGGCAGGCAGATGCCATCGGGAATGGTAAGTGCTGTGATAGGAGTGAGCGGGCAGCTGTGGGAGCTGCCAGGAGGAACAGCGGCCCAGTGGGAAAGGAAGGGCAGTCTTCAGAGCCAGGGGAAGCGTCCTGGAAGAGACAGAGCTCAGGAAACCCAGAAGGGGGCGGGATGGGGAATAAGCCAGGCTGAGGGCAAGGGAGAAAGAGAGCATCCTCTAATAAAAGCAGAAGCTGGTTCAAGGCACTCTGCACGTTGAGAACCGTTGACTGTGAGGTGGGAGGGGTGCAGAGGAGACTTCCCTGAACAGAGAGTTAAAGAGATGACAAGGGGCCAGTGATAGGCAGGGGCCAAGTGCCTTCAGATGCCAGGAAGGTAATAGCAGTGTTGCCCACGTTCAGGGGTCTACCACCTGCCGGGACCCTGGTAAGCCTGTGTCACGCATCTACTCTCTCATCCATCTGCGTGTTCTCTCAGAACTGAAACTGGGCCACAGACTCTCTGATTAGCCCTAGCTGGTTTGGCTCAGTGGATAGAGTGTCAGCCTGCTGACTGAAGGGTCTTGGGTTCGATTCTGGCCAGGGACACATGTCCAGGTTTTGAGCTCAATTCCCAGTGGAGGGTGGGAAGGCATGCAGGAGTCAGCCGATCAATGATTCTCTCTCATCGTTGATGTTTCTATCTCTCTTCCTCTCTGAAATCAATAAAAATGTATTTTTAAAAGACACTGATGCTATAGACTAACTATAATAATAAAAGTGTAATATGCAAATCAACCAAACGGCCATCCAGACGTCCTTCCAGATGACCTTCCAGGGCTACAGCTGCAGGATCAAAGCAACCACCAAGGCTGTGAGGGAGGGATGGAGGCAGCTGCTCCTGCTGCAAAAGCCTACTCTTGCATGAATTTCATGCATCAGGCCTCTAATCTGTATATAAAGAGCTTTATTGGAATACTAAAGGCCCAATGCACGAAATTTATGCAAGAGTAGGCCTTCCTGGAATTCTTACCATTTGCAGCAGCATGGGTGGACCTGAAGAGCATTATGTTAAGTGAAATAAGCCAGGCAATGAAAGAAAAATACCATATGATCTCACTCATTTATGGAAAATAAAGAACATTATAACCTGATGAATAAAAGATAGATACAGAGGCAGTAAAGCACTGAACAGACTGTCAAATTATAGCAGGAAGACTGGGGAGTCTTGGGGAGGGACGGAAATAGATCAACCAAAGGACTTGTATGCTCTCATATAAGCACACCAATGGACACAAGACACTTGGGGGGTGGAATGAGGTCATGCAACAGGGTGTAGGAGGGGCTGGGGGAAGATCAATGTGGGGGGGAAAGGAAATATATGTATTAATATGTATAATATTTTAAACAACAAAAAAATTAATTTAAAAAAAAAGAGTAGGTCTTCCTCCCCCCCGGCTGCCGGCACCAGCTTCCCTCTGGCACGAGGAACCCGGGCTTCCCTCTGGCCACCAGCAGGCACCCAGGACCCAGGCTTCCCTTGCAGCCCCGGCTTCATCTGTAAGAACAGCCAGTCTAATTAGCATATTACACTTTTATTACTATAGATAATTCACATACCATACAATCCGCCCATGTAAAGCCTACAATTCATTGGGTTTAGTATATTCAGAGTTGTGTGATCATCACCATAATCAACCTAGAATATTTTCATCACTCCAAATGAAAATCTCATACCCTTTGGCAATCACCCCACCACCACCATTCCCTTTAAACTTCTCAACTAATCTTTCTGTCACTATAGATGTGCCTATTCTGAACAATCCACATAATGGAATCATATCATATGTGGTCCTCTGTGACCGGCTTCTCCCACTTAGCTCAATATTCTCAAGGTTCATCTCAGTCATAGTAGGTATCCATAATTCATTCTTTTTCACTCCCAAATAATATTCCATTATGTGGGTTCATGCAGTATTTTGTTTTTCTCCTTGTCAGCTGATGAACATTTGGGTTGGGCTATTATGAGTAATGCTACAGGGAACATTCATGTATAAGTTTCTGTGTGGACTTGTTTTCATTCTTCTTGGGTATATTCCTAGGAGTGAAATTGCTGGCTCATATGGTAACTCCATGTTTAACTCTTTGAAGGGCTGCCAGATTATTTTCCAATTTATCTGTTCCTTGCTAATAGGTGTTGTTTGCCTTTTTTAGTACAGTCATCCCAGTTGGTATGAAGTGGTATCTTGTTGTGGTTTTGATTTTTAGCTCCCTGATGACGAATGGTGTAGAGCATCTTGTCATGTGTTCATTGGCTATTTTTATATCTTCCTTCAAAAAATGCCTATTTAGATTCTTTGCCAGTTTTCTTAATTGTGTTGTGTTCTTACTGAATTCTAAGTTATCAGATATATGATTTGCAAATATTTCTCTCATTCTGTGGCTTGGCTTTTCATGTTCCTTTTTTTTAATATATTTTATTGATTTTTTTCATAGGGAGAGGCAGGGAGAGGGATAGAGTTAGAAACATCCATGAGAGAGAGACATCGATCAGCTGCCTTTTGCATGCCTCCTACTGGAGATGTGCCCGCAACCAAGATACATGCCCTTGACTGGAATCAAACCTGGGACCTTTCAGTCCGCAAGCTGACGCTCTGTCCACTGAGCCAAGCCAGTTTCGGCGGCTTTTCACGTTCTTGATGGTGTTCTTGGAAGTCCCAAAGTTTTTAATCTTGAAGTCCAGGATATCTATTCGATTTTTCTTTTGTTTCTTGTGCTTCAGTTTAGAGATCATTTGAACTTGATCCTGGAATTGATGGGTAGGCACTGAAGGACTTCAAATTGTAGAATGACTTAAGATTTGTTTTTTTTTGTGTGTTTGTGTGTTTTTTTTAATCAAACTAATGCATGAAAAGACTGATAATGGTTTCCAAAGGCATGTCCACATTCTAATCCAAAGGTCTTTGTGGATATAATTAAATTAAGGTTCTTGCAATTAGGAGATTCTCCTGGATTATCCAGGTGAGTCCTCAAGGCCACCACCCGTGCACTTAGAGGACAGGGAAAGGCAAAGGGAGGTTTGACACACACCAGGCGGTGGAGGGAGAGCTTGGAGGAATGCAGCCACCAGACACTGGAAGCAGCCAGGAACCCGAGAACCTCTGAGTCTGGAGGAATGTGGCCTTTGCAGCATCTTGATTTCAGACTCTGGCATCCAGAGCTGTAAGAAAATAAATTTCTGTTGCTTTCAGCCACCAAGCTTATGGTAATTTATTACAGCAGCCACAAGAAACTAATACAATATCATTTTTCAAAATCAAATAGCGGAACCTGGCTGGTGTGGCTCTGTGCTTGAGCATGGACCTATGAACCAGGATGTCCAGGTTTGATTCCTGGTCAGAGCACATGCCTGGGTTGTGGGGCTTGACCCACAATAGGGGGCATGCAGGAGCCAGCCAATCAATGATTCTCTCTTATCATTGATGTTTCATCTCTCTCTTCCTCTCCCTTCCTCTCTGAAATCAATATATATATATATTTTTTTTTTAATCAAATGGGGAAAGTTTATAATAAAAAGATAAATAAACAACATGCATCTGCTACTGCTTTGGACATTATTGACCTTTGACTATAAGGGTTGATGGATTATTTAGCTGCCTTTAGTCTCTCCCTCCCCCCAATTATTGTTAGTTTTTTCATTATTGATGATTTACTGGTTACTTAAAAAAAACACTTTATTAAAAATAGCAAATTTCACAAATACTATTATAACACATTGATACTGCTAGCCATTGGAAAACACATCAGTGTGTGTACTGATTGTCCAACGTAAACAGAAGCTGGGCTGCCGCCTGAAGCATCTTCAACTTGGGACCAGTATAAGAAATTAGGTGAGCTCAGGAAGGATAAACCCCAGCCCATCCACAGCACTGAGCACCACGTATAACCCAGACGGCAACCTCTGACCTTCGTCATCGTCAGTAACCTCTGTATCACGGTTCCTGACGAAGCCTCTGACAAGGCCAGGCCTCCAGTGATGGCAAATGACGGCGAGCATGTGAAAACAGCCATTGCATTTGCACTTAATGACTTTCATTCCTCCTCGTGGGAGAGGACTCTGCCCCTGGGTTCAGCTGGGAAAATCAAGAATGCTGCTTTTCTTCAAACCACAGGGAAGCAACTGCATTTCATTCCAGCTGCTAGAAGTATTGGGAGCATCTTGTGCATCTGCCAGATGGAGTTTTTGCCCGGATAGCTTCCGTTCTTCTAGACCCGACGGAAGCCTAGCCAGACGAGAGGTACTGGCTGTTTCCCTCGGATCCTCAGGAAGTTCCTCTGGCTCCTCACAGAGCTCTAGGCTCAAGCGAGCTCATTTCTCCTGCTTTCCCCGAGCACGCTCCATCTTCCGCTGCTGGAAGTTTTCCAGAGTGGAAATCATCCACAAGGCCAGCAGCCCTGCCCCCTCCGGACGGAACGCTGAGCACCTTTTCTGTCTCTGCCCCACCCCGAGACTTCGAGACTCTGTCTTTTCTCTCATCCCTCCTTTTAGCTTTGGTGGCTGTGGAGTTGACTGTGATGCTGGATTTGAGACACCTGTGTTTTGATTCACTAGAATGGCCTTTTGGGGGGCATTGACAACTTGCGTAGCGTGGGCACTGAAAGACAGGACTCCTCACCTTCCACTCCTCCATTGTTTTAAGTTCCTTATTGCACCAGGCCAGCTTCTTACAACCTGGGGAAGGAGGGGATTGGTCCTCTTCCTCAACCTGCCATGCTTCCTCTCCCCACAACCCTGAGCCTCCTAAGCAGCTTGAGCCAGGGTTACATCCCAGATCCCGTGCCACCACAGGTCCTCCCTTTATTTACCTACTATCGGTTACTTTTCCAACGTAAGATACTACATCATCAGATCTAAGGTACCATCGATTTTAAGATACCCCATTATTTTATATTCCACTAAGAGAAACACACTGCCAGTTATATTATTAGAGTTTCATTAAGAATAAGGAGCACCCTAGCTGGTTTTGGTCAGTGGGTAGAGCATTAGCCTGTGGACTGAAGGGTCCCAGGTTCAATTCCATCAAGGGCACATGCCAGGGTTACGGGCTCGATCCCCAGAAGGGACCTGCAGAAGGCAGACGATCAGTGATTCTTTCTCATCATTAATGTTTCCATCTCTCTCCTTCTCCCTTCTTCTCTGAAATCAGTTTTTTTTTTTATCACAAATTGCCAACAGCACTTTATTTTTTCTTTTCAACATCCTGTTCTGCAGCTTCCTTGGCTCTTTTTGCCCGGATACCAAAGAGCCGGGCATTGGCACGGGCCATTCGAAGACTGGCAAAAGCCTTGAAGTTCTTCTCCTCCTCTGTGATGACCCTGGCTTTCTCCTTCTTGTAGACATTCCGTATGGGCATGACTGGTCCAGTCAGTTGTGTGGCCAATTTGAGTTCTTCAGCAGAACTGTCTCCCTTCTTGGGGGCCGAAGGCTTCCTGGGGAAGAGTATGAGCTTAGAGCGGTACTCCTTCAGCCGCTGCACATTGGCCTGCAGGGACTCAGTGGACTTGTTCCGCCACCTCGGATCCACCGAGATTCCAATGGTCCGGGCCACCTTTTTGTGGATGCCAGCCACCCGTAACTCTTCCAAGCTGAAGCCCCTGCCGGCTCGCACTTTGGTGTGGTACCTCACGGTGGGGCATCTCACGATGGGTCTGATGGGTCCGGACGCAGGACGAGGGGCGATGCGTCGCGCTTTGGCTTGCCGGGCCTTGCGCCGGCTGGTTAAACCACGTAGCAACGCGCCGCTGCCAGTCCTTGTGGAAGTGGGGCTTTAGGATCATGCCATTTTGGCTGGGCGCCTTGGCTGCTGCCTACAGGACCACCTTCTCCAAAGGAGAACGGTCGGCGAAAAAAAAGCAAAGATATATTTTTTAAAGAATAAGAAGTATCCCAGTTTCAAAGACATTAAAGGATTGTTTTAAATGTGAGCTTTAGAATCAGTGAGAGAGAAAAAAGGGAAGTTTCATGCCCCATCAACTTCAGGTGCCATCTCGTAAGTCACCCTCAAGTGAAATAGATATACGTGCCCTTCTTGAGCTTTTCCCAGCTCTAGCTTTTTTTGTTTTTGACATTGTTAATATTTGCATTGTTTTATACTTGATGATTGACTCTAAATCGAAACCAGCAACCAGTGTTTCTGTTACTATAATTTTATAAAAGTTGTTTCCTTCAGAGTGGCCAGTATGAGAAAATTAGATTTTGTTCTTTATGAATGCATATGACCTCTGCTGCAAGTACTCAGCCCTTCCATTACGGCACAAAAGCATCCAGAGACAATAGGTAAATAAATGGATATGGCTGTGTTCCAATAAAACTTTATTTAAAAAAGCAGGCTGTAAGCCAGATTTAGGCCTTTTAGTTTCCCATCCCCTGATCCAGAATAATAAATTCTGACCCTCCTATCTTAGAATACAATCAAGATTTCAATTTGAAAGGTTTTGAATAATCTAAATTTAAAATGACTGTGGACATGCATGGGTCACACAGATCATTTAAACACCTGAAAATCTAAAATTCTTGAGATGCGGTTAATAGGGATTATCCCAGGACCCCAGGAGGAAACCGGGCTGCTAAATTGCACCATGTGCATTTCTCCATTGCGTGGGTAAATCGGCTAAGACAGAACAGAGAAATGTCTTTCATGCGGCCGCACATTTCTGGGTCAAAGGTGGCCTTTCAACCTCAAAAATAGAATCCTTCCCAACCTCCACTTCCTGCTGACAAGAAATGTGACACCCCCCCTCCCTTCAATTTCTAACCGTGAAAGGATGCAATTCATGGGACTTTTTCCCAAACCACCAAAATGAAACCCTGGGCAATGAAGCTTCAAGGAGTCAGTAACAATTGCTGGAATGCTGCCAATGTTTAAGGGTGTCAAGTGGAAGAGTCTACAGATCAGACCCAGATCCAATTCCAAGAAACAATTCAAACTTGAGGATGAAATACATACTGCCTAATATTTCCTTATTCATGCTCTCCTTTTTTTCCCACTTTACATGTGATTCTGAGAATAGTAATTCTAGTGTGGTTCTAATAAATTGGCATTCCCTTTAGAGCAAGCCATTTGAAAATCAAGGAAATTCCGTCAGCACATAAGCCTCATCACTCATTTAACCCAAACAGCCATATTAATGGATCATTTTCATATCTAAACCAATAAGAACCCACTCACTTTATCCAGCTGTAATACTAAAGGCCCCTTCCGAGTTGGAACTGATCTTTTGTTTTCCCTCATCCAGAGATGACTGGTGATTTCTCACTGGTTCGCTTTCTTCTAGACCTAGGAACCAACAGAATCAGCGTCTATAGCTCTGGGACCCATAACTCTTTCCTGCTCCCTGGTCTCTCACTATGTTCTGCCTCATGACTTTGAGTACTAACACTCTCCTCAGGAATAGAGTTACGTATGAGAAAGAAATGTGTTTTTCTCCTGCAGATTGCTACAGTCTTGTTTCTGTCGGGAAGACACTCTGAGATTTTCAAAGATATTACCTAATTGTTCCTGTGTTTTCTATCAATCCTCCTATATAATAAAAGGGAAATATGCAAATAGACCAAACAGCAGAACAACTGAACAACAAATCAAAGTGTAATATGCTAATGATATACTTAGGCTGTTCAACCGCCCGCTATGATGTTCACTGACCACTAGGGGGCAGACAGTCAGCTAGTCGACCAGTTGCTATGATGTGCACTGACCACCAGGGGGCAGATGCTCCAACCAGTAGGTTAGCTTGCTGCTGCAGTCAGCCGATCAGGTCTGAGCGAGATGAGCTGGACAATTTCTTAAGCCCTCCCCAGGCCCCTCCCCAGCCCAATCGTGCACCAGTGGGGTCACTCACCCTGGCCTGCACCCTCTGGACCCCTCAGGGGATGTCGGAGAGCTGGTTTCAGACCGATCCTGTGGGCCACTCCCCTGGGGAGAGCACCAGATGCAGGGCTCATGACTGGCGAGCGCTGCGGCAGGGGCAAGCCTCTCTTGATGGGGCTGATTGGGCGAGAGCCCGTGGCAGGCACAGTGGGGCCGGGATGAGTGGGAGTGGCAGGAGGGAGGGAGTTGCAGGCAGCGTTGGACTTCAGGTTTTAGTCCAATCCCTGCAGGACACCCAGAGGGACCCCACCTGTGCATGAATTCTATTGTTTCTCTTCAGAGAGACTGAAATATGTTTTTAATTCTGACCCAAGGATATGTTTATTGGTTTTAGACAGGTAGGAAAGGGGGGAGAGAGAGACAGAAACATCAATCGGCTTCCTCTCATGTGCCCCAACCAAGGCTTGAACCCCCAACCTACGCTTGTGCCCTGACCAGGAATTAAACCCGAAATATGTTTGGTGTACAGGACAATGCTCCAACCAACCAGTTCTCCAGCTCCCAGGCCAGGCTGAAATATTTGTTTCAAAAAGTATGTTTTACAGTTACTCGCTTAATTATTTTAATGTATGCTTTGCAATGAATGCTATGTGCTAGGTCAGAGTTTAAAGTGAAAACTTAATCAGCAATCATACTTAAATGAGCAAAAGAGGCTGTATTTCCAATTTTGTGCTTTAAAAGGACCTTTTTGTGTAGGCTACAAGTATAATCTTGTTTTCCCAAAAGTATACCCTTCTAACACGTATGGATTGAACTCCAAATTTAATTAAGACAGAAAAGAACCTTTAACAGAAGGAGCATCTGTGCTCCGTTCAGGGGGCAACCCCCCTCCAGGAGGTAACACACACACACACACCCCACCCAACACATACACACACACACACACACACACACACACACACACACACACACACAGTGTAAAATTCTCAGGCGCACACTCCATGTCTCCTGTTACTTTGCAAAGACTAACGTAGCCCAAATGGCCACTGGATACAGCTGTACAGGCTTAGCTGCATGATTTTCATTTTTCTGGAGAACAAAACCTTTGTGTGCTCACTTTCCACTCTCTTGGGCCCGGACTGGCAGGGTGACACCTGCTGTTCCCTGCTGAGTGACGTGCAGCAGCTGGGGGGGCGGGGGGAGAATTAACCGTATTTCACTCACTCGACTCCATTTCTTATGTCCCCCCACCCCTGGCTGGTGGAACAAGACCAAAACGTGTGCCCACATCCACGGAGGAGAGAAAGGCGGGAGGATTTAGTCAGGAGTGAAAACATCCCCAAAATAAGGAGTTAAGATTAGCCCTGGCGTTTGTTAGTGGAGCGTCCGCAGAAACCCCCCCCCCCCCCCCGGCCCTCTTCAGCTGTTGCCCTCACCCGTGGCCGCAGATTATCTCCGGGCGCCTGGCGAGCTTTGATACCTCACCAGTTAAGCGTTTAAACCTTCCCTACCAAGCAGCGCTCCCCGAGAAACAGGCTCTTCCCTCTTTACATCGGCCCTGTGTTACCTTGACCATGGGTGGTCGTCTTTAAAAATAATAATAATAAGTATTGGCTGTTGAATTTTTTCTAATTATGAAAATAATGATTGCATGCTCATGGGGTAATTTTAGAAAACAGAAAAGTCAAAAGGAAAAAAAATTAAAATCCCCTAGAACTTGGTCACGCAGAAATAAGTGCCCCTCCTAGTTTAGTAATCTATGACATGATAGAACGACGCTTGATACCTTGGTTTTCTCCTCGAATATCGCACACACCTGCATGCTGTCCTTTAAAAAGCAGGTTTGTTGATCATGGCCAGTGTGGTTAAGTGGTTAGAATGTCAGTCCATGCGCCGAAGGGTTGTAGGTTCGATTCTCAGCCAAGGGCATGTACCTGGGTTTCAGGTTCCACTAGGGCCCGTGTGGGAGGCAACCTTTTCTCTCACATCTGTGTTTCACTCTCCGCCCCCCCCGCCCCCCCCCCCCCCCGCATCCCGCTTTCTCTGGAAAAGCAATGGAAAAAAAACTCTTCTGGTGAGGATTAACTAACTTAATTAACTTAAAAATGTTTGTCATAAAAGTTTAAAACGTTCTTAAATCAAAAAAAAATGTTTGTTGGACATTTTGGTAGTTTTTACATTTTTTATTATAATTTGTGCCATGATGAGCATCCTGTGATCCAGCTTTGTTGGCAATTGGGATTACTTCCTTAGGATGAACTCCAAATGTGGGTGGGGAGTGGGGGGAGGGGGGAGGAGGGTTTGAGTGTGGTGTAGCAGTTGTGAAAGCCAGGGTGCAGGAAAGACCTGAGATCACTGGAGGGGCGGGAGGCAGGAAGCCCTGGAGGGAAGGTGGGAGGGAGAGGGAGGAACCAGAGAGGGGAGCAGATCACAGAGGCGCCAGCAAGCATTTGGATCCCCCCAGCCTCCCCTCAACAAACACACACACACACACACACACACACACACACACACACACACACCAGCCCCCCAGGGCAGTAGGAACTCAAGGAGGGTTTTAAGCTGGAGACCGGATTTGTAACTTACATATTTACCTTTTACTAAAGTCATTCTGGTTCAACTTGAAGGATTGGGGGTGGGGGGAGGGGCAGGGCGGGATACCAAAGGACGCTGGTAGCAGCCTTTGCAGGGAGATGCGGTGAAGAGTGAGGTGGCCGTGGGGATGAAAGGATGAAGAGATTTACGAGGTAAAATCCCAGGACTTGCCGATGGATGCTGCGTAGCGGGAGGGGAAAGGCCGAGTCAGGGAGGACCCGCCGGCTTCTGGCCGAGGGGTGGCTGGACAGCACACCCAGCTGCCTCCCAGCCAAGTGGAGATGCACCAGAGTGGTTTGAATCTAAGGTTTGGGGTTCGAGTGGACTGGAGATAGGGATTTGGAAGTTCCCAGCATGGAGAAAGTACCTGAAGTCATGGAGGTGGGAGGAAGAGGAAGGGATGAGAAGATGATTAAAAAGTAGGAAGACAGGCCCTGGCTGGTTGGCTCAGGGGCTACAGCATCGGCCTGCAGAACGAAGGGTCTCCGGTTCAATTCCTGGACAAGGGCACAAACCTCGGTTGCAGGTTCCATCCCTGGTCCCAGTTGGGGCACGTGCCATTGGGGTACCTGCAGGAGACAACCAATCGATGTGTCTCTCTCCCCCTCCCTGGCCCCATCCTCCCCTCTACTCTCTCTGAAAAAAAAATCAGTAGAATAAGTATCCTCGGATGAGGTTTAAAAAACAAAGTAGGAAGACAGAACATGCTGTACCACAGAGCGTGTTCTCCGGCCACCAGGGAGGTCAGGCAACAAAAACCAAGGCAAATCGCCGACAAGGGACTGAACTCGGTGCCGTAGAAAACCCAGGGAAGCCAGGTGCAGTAACGAAGTCCGGCTTCTTGACGTGGGTATGTCTCGTTCATTCTGTCACCACCCAGCAAGATAACCTCCTTGGCCAAAACCGGTTTGGCTCAGTGGATAGAGAGCATCGGCCTGCGGACTAAAGAGTCCCAAGTTTGATTCCGGTCAAGGCCATGTGCTTTAGTTTCAGGCACATCCCCAGTGGGAGGTGTGCAGGAGGCAGCTGATCGATGTTTCTCTTGCGTTATTGTTTCTGACTATCCCTCTCCCTTTCTCTCATAAAAAAATCAATAAAATATATTTTATAAAAAATAAAGATAACCTCCGTGTAGAGAAGGCCACATGGGATGGGTGTTCAGCCAACAATGGGAGCGGAGGGCCTCGGCTCTCCTGCGGCAAAACGGGCGCATCACTCTCTAGGCACTAACACCTGCATCAGGCTCTTCGTGAAACTGCCTACCTGATACTGGCTCTCATCAACCTTTAAGATTCCCCACGTCTGCTTCTCCGACTAATCCAGATGCCCCACTTAGGGGAACCTCTTGGAAGGCCACAGGTCACCATAAGATGCTGGCACCACACAGTTTCACCTGCCACAGTCTCTTGACTTCTGAGTTCGTGTCACAGCATAGGTGCCATCTGTCACGGGTGTAAACGCGTGAGGAGGCTCAAAAGAAGGCAGCTCCTGTCTGGTTGGGAGATGGAGATCAGAGGAGTCACGGAAGGCTGTGCATTTTTATCATTCCTTTGTCCCTGGCTGCTCCCCGCTCACCAGGGGCGCGGCCAGTGGCATCCTCAGTCCCCACATCAGAACCAGAGTGGTGCATTCCAGGACCTGAGCTGCTCTCCTCCTGCAGGAGCCCGGGGATCAGCCGCTTGGTACTGTGGTTTGCAGCCAGATAACGACACAGCCATTGAGACCGAGTCTCTGCTTAAAGGGCAGCGGCCTCAGAGACAGTTCCATTGTGCGATTCCCGTGGAGACTGGATCGCTGCTGCTTGGTAAACAAATGATGAAGAACATCTGGCGCTTCGTCCTTCGGAAGCTTCCCTGTTGCCTCTTCACGTTCCAGCGTTATTGTCTGTGTATATTTGGACTTCACTTTCCTGGCTGATCATGCCTGTCAGCTGTGGGGGTCACCCAGCCAGACCTTCTCTGAACGCCCTCCCGGCGCTCCCGTCATGCGTGGCCAGGGCCTTGCTGTACGAGCAGTGCTGTAGTGGGGCCTGCGGAGCCAGGCTTAGGAATGGAGGACAAATGTTTCTAAGTGCGGAGCTGGTTCCCACCTTTGGTGGTGGTGGTGGTTTTGGTTTGTGTGGTTGTTGGTTTTACTTTATTTTATTTTTGAGGGAAAACAATGGCCTTTGTAGCATCTTTTTCCAACAACATTCTATTTTTTTAAATATATTTTATTGATTTTTTTACAGAGAGGAAGAGAAAGGGATAGAGAGTTAGAAACATCCATGAGAGAGAGAGAGACATCGATCAGCCACCTCCTACACCACCCCCCCACTGGGGATGTGCCCGCAACCAAGGTATATGCCCTTGACCGGATTTGAACCTGGGACCTCTTCAGTCCGCAAGCCGATGCTCTATCCACTGAGCCAAACCGGTTTGGGCTCCAACAACATTCTTATTTTCCCTCCTCAAGGCCGATCAGTGTTGTAGAGTAAGCTTACTGTCTGATCAGAACTCTTCCAGATAAAATGATCAGTTTAAACCCAGAGTTGTAGGAGCCTGGAGACTTACATGCTAGATCAAGTCGTAATCCAGACCCACTGCCTTACCCCAGCCCGCTCTCTTTCTCCGCTCCCCTAACCTTGCCTACGCCAGGCTCTGCACTGGGAAAACGGCCACGGGCAGCTCCAGGCCTGCACTGTGTCAGCAGAGCAACCTGGGAAAAGAGAAAGACCTGTCGTACTTCAAGAGAGATGAATCCCAAGGACAAGCTCTGATTAGCTCCCATGCCCTCCATCCAGGCTGAAGCTCGAAGGCCAGGGAACAGGGTCCCGATGCCGTGCCCGTCCCTGAGGGGGGAGCGTGGCCCTGTGACGGCCAGCAGGGCTGGTGGCTGGTGTGTGGCGGGTCCGCTCTCCAAAGGGACTGACCGCAGAGCACTGAAGAAGGGAGCAGGCAACAGCCAGCGTAGACTGCTCAGTATCAATATGTTCTCTCCTCTTGAGCGATTGCTCTTATTATCATCCCAGAGTATCCTTATGAGTCACAACAAATTATATTCTTGGAATTAGACTAACAGGCTATATTTTTTCTACCCTTCCTTCCTGTCATTTTGTTCATATTTCCTTATGCTGTACATTGTATTTTGAGGTATCATTGTTATCATCTTAAAAGTGCCTTCACATAATCTCATCTAATTCTCACCATCATCTGAGTCACCTTATTGTAGTAAACCTATTTTACAGATGGACGAAGATAGACAGGCTCCGTGGCTTCCCCACAGCCACAGAGACAGCCTGGCTGGGGACGTCACAAAGGCAGACCCTCGCTCCTGTGCCAGGTCCTCTGGGTGTCACTGCCTTCGATACCTGTCACCTGTGTGTTTAGTTTTGGACTGGGTTTGGGCATCGTTCTTGGATTCTCCCTGGAGAACTGAGACTGTGCCGTCCCCCACGACACTTCCTCCGTGCTGTGGGCACTGTGAGCGTCCAGTTAATGATGCCGACCCATCTTGAATGCAGGGCTTGGGACGCGGTTGCTGGAGGTAGATGCAGCGGCCGCCCTGGGAAGACTGTGTGGTCCCCGCCTGGGTTTCAGGTTGGAAGTCAGCACAAGGCCTCACCCACAGTGATCCTCCTTGTGTCCGGAGCGCCCCTTGGAAAGCTGCCAAGGCTGCGAAGCGCGGCTTTCTCTTGCTTGTCTGGCTCGGGGGTTTCTCACCTCCTGGGCCCCTTTTCCAGCTCCCATCTGAGAGACCGTAGAAACACGTTAGCGTCCTAAGCCCGAAGCCATGCTGTAAGCCAAAGGCAGCAACCAGCACCCGGTCCTGGCCACATCCATCAGCACACCTCGCCGGTCAAGGTCCCGGCATTCCTCTTTCTAAACATAAGTCGTACACCCAAGAAGGTAACATTTATTCCTAAGAAAGCGTTCTCGTGCCCTTCCTCAGGGAGCAGCTTCTTCCAGCTGTAAAACAGGTCCTTCCCCGTCCCTGGGCTGGCGGGCATGCCCCTCGCCCCTCTGTCCAGGCTGCCCGCCCCTCGCTAAGCGGCTGCTTACCTTCTGCTGCTCCCCACCGCTGTCTCCACTGTGCGTCCTCCATGCCGCCAGGACCCTGACTGAGCTGCCGGAGCTTGTTTCATGATTCTTTTTCGTGTCATGAGTTCCTGTTCCGATTCACCCCGAGTTATTCTCAGAAGTGGCCCAGCACTGCAGAGCTAGATAAGAGCCGTCAGTGATTTCAACCCAGGAGGGTGTGTGTGTGTGTGTGTGTGTGTGTGTGTGCAGAATTTCGTACTCACTGAACCTGCTGAATATAGTAATGTGAGTCGTTTGTTCTTCTCTTTTATTAGTCCTACCATCCAACGCTTGTTGGAACGGAATCGCAAGTCTCATCAAAGGGCATACGTACCTGTCTGTGTGCGCCCCCCATGGCTTCTGTAACAAATGGCCATAAACTTGGTGGCAGAGACAACAGAAATTTTTCTCAGTTCTAAGGTCAGCAGCCCAAAGTTGGTATCCCTGATTCCGTTTTGGCTCCAGGTCAAAGGGTTGGCAGGACTGTGCTCCTTCTGGAGGCTCCAGGAGAGTGTGGTCCGTGTTGCCTCGAGCTTTTGGGGGCTGCCAGCACTCCTTGGCTGGTAGCCACATTGCGCCAGCCTCTGCCTCGGTGATCACATTGCCTTCTCTTCTGTCTGTCAGCTCTCCTCCGCCTCTCTCTCTAAGGACGCCTGTGGCTGCATCTGTGGTCCACTTGGACCATCCAGGACCATCTCCCCGTCGCACGAGCCTATGCAGTCACAGCCACAGCGTCCCTTTTCTTGCCATATCGGAGTCCAGGCATTCGGATGTGGATATCTTTTGTGGGCCATTATTCAGCCTACCACACAAGCCCTCCCCGTAATTCCCACACACCTGCCCCCACGTTCTAGGTCAGGGTTGGTTCCTCTGTCAACTTCCTGAATCTGAGGAGATAACTGCTGCGCTTTTGATTTCTACCTTCTGGCTTTCTGCCACCTGCAGTGGCAACAGCGTCTGTGGTGCCTTCCCACCAGCTCTCCAGCGGGCAGAGGAGGTCCGACCCTCTGATCAGGCCACTTCTGCCGCACACCATTGGCCCGGTGGGACCGGAGAGGTGGGAGCCTTACGTGGGGTCCATCCCGAGTAAACCACTTCCGTTGCTGCAAGAATCAAGCAGTGCTGCTTTTGTTTAGCTCTGACTAGGGCAGGAATCGCCTTGCCTCTGCCTGTCCATCAGCATGTCTCCAGGATGTAAAACAGGTCTTTGGTGTAGACTCCGCTGTGCCTGGCAGCATCTCTCTCCATGGACTCAACACACAGTTACCAGTCATCTCTCTGTGTGTGCGCACGCACGCACATACACACACACACACACACACACACACACACACCCTGGGGCAGCCGCACGGACCCTCCCTCCTGTGGTCGGCCACCACCAGCCCGTCGTCCTGCCAGCATCCAGGGTGGATTGGGAAGCACCAGGCACAGCCTCAGATGCCACTGGGCAGAGTTGAATCCTGTGCCAAATACGGTGATGCAGTCGTGAGAGGCCTGTGTTGTTATCCTGCACACCATGGCCGCCACTGCTTGAACGACCACTTGATGGTGAGGCAGAGGAGAGACACCCATTGTGAAAAGAATGAAAAGTGGTTGTAGCGAGACCAGCAGAGGGGCTGCGTGGAGCCGCTGATAATTACCACTCCTGGCATTCGCTCCTATCTGCTTACTGCAGAAGGTGGGTGTGGGGTGAAGGGACATTAGTGGAAACGGCATGTGATTGAAAATTTCCTCTCAACTGTCAGAAGAGTTCTCTTGGAAGGAAAAACAGTTCCAGATGGTCAATGGGAGATTTTTCTTGGTTGGAAACCTATGCTTTCTCCTTGTCAAGAATAACTATGCCTTGAAAATAGGGGTCCAAACTTATCCACCCATTTAAAAAAAAAAAAAGGCCGCTTGATGAAAAAGAATGACCAGGATACAGATGAACAGTGTCAGTGCTTTTCAGTGGCCCAGCCGGAATGTTCACTTGTCATTTATGTGTTTATCTCAGACACAGACACTGTCTGGGAGTCTGCAGCGCCGCATTTTCATACCTACATGCACAATGGAAGAAGATTCTTTTCAAACTCAGAAGTAACAAAGGACTTTGCTTGAATAGATTTTGTGATAAAATAGAAGGTCTGGAGATGATTCGAGGGACAAAGAGCTTGATACAGAAGGCAAAAAGACTATAAAGGAGGCCAAAACAAAACATGGAGCGAGTTCTTGCTGGATCTGGAACATTATTCAACAAATATTTACAGAGCACCTACTATGTGCCGGGCCAGATACTGGGCTAGGAAACAGGGATGCAAGGGTGAATAAGACCCAGACCCGACCCAGGAGTTTCCAGTCCAGAGGGGGACGGGATGAGCCAGTAGGGCAATTACAATCCAATGTGTTAAGTGCAGTCAGGGGACAGTTAACCTGTCTCAGGGGATCAAAAAAGGCTCCTGAAAGTAATGTCGCTGTTGAGACACAAATGACAAATAGCAGTGGGTCTGGAAAAGGGGCCAAGAGTCTTCCAGGTGGGAACTGCATGCAAAAGGCCTGAAGATTAAAGCACCCTCCCTGGTAGGCGGGTGTATGCGAGTGAACCAAGAGACTTAACAGCCCAATGACCTAGAGCAGGGGTGGGGAACATGTGGCCTGCGGGCCGTATCAGGCCTGCAAAACGATTGGGCTGGCTCTGCCAAGACCCAGTTGGGTTGAGTTCATTAAACATTTGACCAAATAGAGCAAGCTAATATTTTTTAAGTTAGTAATTTTGCTTGGCCCTCGAATGATGTTATAAATATCCAAATGACCCTGGGTAGAGATAGATAGATAGATAGATAGATAGATAGATAGATAGATAGATAGATAATCCCCCACCCCTGCCCTAGAGAGACAAGGAAGCGTATGGAGGACAGAAAGGATGGCAGGGGAACAGGAGGTGGCTCGGGGCCCATCCAGTCTTGCCCTGGCTGAGTAACTACCTCCTGTACCTTTCAGCCATTGTCACTGAAGGAAGGTCCCCGGCAGCCAGCAAGCCCCCTCATCCTCTCTGCTTTTTTCCCAGGAGACAGAGGGCGGGCTCCTCACTCAAACTGGAGAACTAGGGGGAGGGCCTTCGGGAAGCTGTCGATACCAGAGCCTACCACACTGTCTCTGAGAGTCCTGATAGCAGAACCTGGCAGTTCTGGGCCTGAGAAATGTGGGCCCTGAAAGTTGAAACAAGTCTTCCTTTCTAGCAAGGTCCTGGCTTCCCCTCCAACCGGGAGCAGGCTCTCTGATGCACCGCTGTAAGGTTACAGCTTATATTTGGGGGGAGAGAGAGAAAATGCTTGAGATCACCTGAAAAAAAATACAAGGAATTTCAGAAATTACCTGACAAGAAATACCCAGTGCTACTGACTGGAAATCAAACCACGGCAGCTGCTTCCCACAGCTGCCGACCACGTGGTGCGGGCATTGGAACCAGCTAAAGTAAATGAGGCTAAAAATATCCACAAATGTGGAACTCTCAGGAGCGGGGTCCCTGAGTGAGGTAGCCACAGAAACCCACCCGGGGGACGAGGGCAGGGGGGTTGTCTTCCAGCCACTGGATCAGTGGTCAGATGGCTATTACCGGAGGGGCCCAAGAAACAGCACCAGGAGCCTGCCGTTCCCCATTCATATTAATTGATTGAGCCTCGCGCGGTACCCACTTTACAGATGGTGAAAGGGGTGGGGGGGAACACGTTGGCACCTGAACTCTTTCAGACTGAGAATTCCTAATCTCGCTATAATCCAAGTCCAATAGATTTCTCAAGGAAAAGAAATTAGAAATACGAAACTTCTTCATTGTTTCCGTCATTTGCCTGAGCCAGGCCGCGTGGAGAGTTTGTGACGCTCGGCTAAGAAGCACCCCTTTTTTTAGTTGCGAAACTGAGACGGGGACTTTCTCACCAAGAAGAAAAGTAAGTTGGCGTCAGAAGGAAGCATGCCCCACCAAAGACAAAAGCAAGAGGATGTTTCCTGTGTGTTCTTTTTTTTCATTATGGGAAATTCAAAAAGTATATATACACTCATTTAGCACCGAAGAAAATAGATGTGCTTTTCCACGCTTAGAAAAGCATCAGCAAAATGTTCATGCATCTTCCTAGTAAGAAGTCGATGTGTCTGTCCCTGGCGCTAGGAGCTCTGTAGTAATTGTCCTAATCGCACATGCTGACAATGCACTGCAGCTCACAAAGCCCTTTGCTGTGGAGCCTGTTTTTTTTGTTCGTTTGTTTTTTTATCTGCACAAAATCTGTGGGTGGCAGCTGTTACCCACGTTTCACGACTGAGGAAACTGAGGCTCAGAGGGGTTTACTGCTTGCTGGTGGAGAAGTCAGGATTCGCCCTAGCTGGTCTCACTCCAGAAGTGGCAGTCTCAAGGCAACTCTGTCTCGGTGCCTTGTTTCATCACAAGTTCCAGTGATAGGCAAACTGCAGCTCCAGAGTCAAGGTTTGTCACTATGTGGACTAATGAGTTTGCCAACCACTTACCTAGACTCTCAATTCCACTAACTACAGGCTGTTGTTGTTCCTTATTATTAAGTCCCTGTCCCATGTGGATCGAGAGCCAGAGTTTGCCGACCACTTGTCACAACAGACTACTTGCACTTATTGGACTGGTTTTTAGTCTTCTGCACTTCCTGTGGAGAATTCTTTTGCTTCTCATTTGCATTTTGCTCTTTCGTTATTGGTGGCATTCGGTTCTTCTCCCCCTTCCCTTCCCCTTATAAACTAGATGAATGGACATCGAACCGGAAATCTGAAGTCGAGGTGAGAGTTTCGCTTCCCCCACAGGCTGCCTAAGTGATCTTGCACAGTTCACAACCTCTTCGGCCCAGTTCCTTCTCTGTCAGAGAAGCTGTAGGACTAGAAGGAAGGTCCCCTCCTGTGCCGAATAGTATCTTCCTTTCTCTCTGCCCTTCCGTCCTCCCATCATCGCTTTTCCTTCCTTCCCTTCTCGGCCTAGTATAGCAGGCCCTCCCTCCCCCTTGTCGCTAGGCATTCTTCTTGTATGTAGGCAGGGATGTGGTGGGAGAGGGCACTGTTGACTAAGAAGCTGGGGAACAGGAAGATAGTGAGGAGAGGGACAGGACAGGAATGCACAGGCAGCCCAGGATCAACCTGTGAACCAGGAGTCACGTGTCCAGGTTGCGGGCTCGATCCCCAGTGTGGGGAAGGCAGGAAGCGGCCAACTGATGTCTCTCTCCCTTCCTCTCTGAAATATATATATATTTTTAAATGCACAGGCAGAGCTGGCTTCAAACATGTAACATAAATCGTCTTGGCTTTGGGACCTCTTTCCCTGCTGGTTTTTCTTGGTCTCCCTGTCACCAGTGACCTCATACCACCCCTTAGTTTCACAGCCCCATCCCCTTTGTACCAGGTCATCTCACTCCCTTCCTGCCCCTCCCCATCGGCATCACATCTTACTGGCTCCGTCTCCCATTCCTTCGGGACTCTGCTGTGTGTTTGGAAATGGTGTGTCTCATCTTCCTACATTCAATGGTGTGTCTCATCTTCCTACATTCACCAAGCATCCCTTCCGAGCACTAGAACGTTTTAACTCATCTGACCACAAGCGGGGAACCCATCTTGGTCTAAGGCTTTCCAAGTTCAGCAGTTTCTGCTCATAAAGCAGGAGATGATGCCAGAGCTTCAGAATGGGAGTAAGGAGGAGACCCCGTGACGATAATTTACTTGATACTTTTATCATTTTCAGTTAATTTTTCCTATAACCACAGAACATAAACCTATTTGCTCCTGGAGGACATGTACACTTGATTCCAGAGTGTCTCCAGAAACTGAGGTTTGGTGAGGGTTCCATGGACCATGTCTCAGCAAATTAATGTTTTCCCCCCAATCACTTGATTACTAATCATTAATTTCTCTAGTTTCTGCATGTAGATACTCCTTAAGGCTCTGGGTACTGGAGACAGGAGCAACGTCTATGAGCCCCTGAAAACCCCTCCTCCTCTTGCTTCCCCCGAGTTCTTTTCAGCTTGTTTGTTATCGCGTGGGTGTCCCGGGCTTGTATCACACAGGCAGCCTCCAAAGGAAGGCTGCTTTAAGGCTCACTCTCAGAACAGGCATGGTAGGCTCCAGAAGCGATGTGCGTCGTTGGGCCTTCTCATCCCTATTTTGGGTGTGTTTCTAAGGAGTAGGTTGGTTGTCATGGTTTTAGAAGGACTTCAGTGTCAGGGTGCACTAATACTAAGGGAGGCACCGGCCATCTGTCCCTAAGGGAGAGGTGCTTAGGAAATAAATGGACGGGCTTCTAGCCAGAATGTGTTAGATGTCTCCCTGCGGGAAGCAGAACTCGGTCCCAGTTCTGGAATGCTTAGCTTCCCAAATAGAGGTTTGGTCTTTTCGGGAAACCTATGGGAAGAAAGTGCTTTGCTGATTGAAGGGGGCTGACTCTCTGCCCCCATTTTCTCAACATCTTCGTGCTCCCGTTCCCTGCTCGTCGCCCACCCCCTGCCTTTCCACCTACAAGGAAGATGAACTTTGAATATGGGCAGGGGAGCACCTGGGTGCAGGACCAATAGCAGTTGGCATTTAGTATTTTTTTATTCCTAGTTGTTCTGCCCAGGGTCGTGGCGAGGCCTGGTTGAAAAGAACCCTTCCCTACCCTGGCATACCAGAGCACTGAGGACTGTCTAAATGGAAAGACCCAGTTCTTCGGGTCCAGAATCAGCGGTGCAAGCAGACACCGCACCCTCGGGTTCCTGGGAATCCCACAGCTCTCCACTGCAGCCGAGAGCAGCACAGGCGAGAGCCAGCCCACACTGCCCTGTCACACGCCTATTATTCATCAAAGGCCTCTATGTTCTTATGAATATGACGCTGCAGACCCTGAGGGATGTGTCACCAAGGGGAGGCTTCGCCGGTGGGATACAAAGGCATGTGTGCATGCCCCCCCGGAGTTTTCAGAAACTTCCCCAGCCGCACCCCTTGGGCCTTGTTGGACTTGACAGCGAGGCATCTGTGCTAACAGGATGCCGCTGGGCTCAGTCCCCATTGCATTCAGACAGCGACCAGGGGAAGGCGTCTGCAGGCTTGTGCACAGTGGCCAGGCCATTCCCCGTGGAAGATGTGGGGGTGGGGGTGGGGGCACAGGCTCAGCAGGCGCAGATGGGTGAGCAGAGCACAGTTTCACCAGCATTTCCCTGCTTGTGCTGGGATACCATGCAGGTGTAATACCACGGCGTCGGGCTTTACGTGCACGAAGAAAAGAATGAAACCGAAAAGACGCCCAGATTGATTTTCTTTTTCTGGAGCAGGAATCTGAGCAGGAAAATTGTCACCAGGGGCAAACTCCTGCAGCGGGGTTCATGCAGCCTGGCTTCAGGGTTCCCACTAATCCTGTTCCACATGTCTGTCCCGGTAGCGCTTCCCCTCCCTTTCCCTTTAACCATTTCTGGCTGCTACATTGCCCTGGTTCTAAAAGAACAAAGGGAGTACTTAGGGAACTAGCCTGTCTGTCTGTGTTTGTCTTAAGCTAGTCAGATACCCTCAGCTGATCCGAATCCATATCCACTCTCTCTCTCTGCAACCCACGGAGCTCATCAATACGCCCGAGCATCCCTTCTCCGAAAGACGCAGAAACAGCTGGAAGGAGGGAGGGCGGAGTGGGAGTGGGGGGCACTATTGGCGGAAAACACCGGGGTCTCCAAGGAGCCAGCCTTGCCCGGCCCCTCGGTGGACACGCGTGTGTGTGAGCACATTTCCCGCCCGCCGGCCCCCCGCAGCACCCCCGCGCCCCGCCGGAGCGGCGGAGGCATTTTAATGTCAGATGGAATCGCTAATGCCCGCGTTGCCATGGCGACCCCAGGCGCGGCGGAGCTAAAAGCGGCTGCCTCCGCCGCCGGGCGCCGCCTCCCCCGCCGCAGCCCACCCTGAGCGGGCGCACATTCTCTTTGTCTCGCTCGGTTCTCTCCACCCGCCCTCCTCTCCTTTGTCGCACCGCCCCGGTCCCGGCCCTTCCCGAGCCGCCCCAGGTCCAGGTGCCCAGAACCCCCCCCCCAAAGAGGTGGTCCCAGCCCAGAGCGAGGATTCCCACACCTGCCAGCGTCAGAGGCCCCACCCACCTGTCATTCTTGGGGCCCCGCACTGCCTCAGTTGAAACCAGTCTTTTCAGAAGAGAATTGAGGGAACAGGAATGTTCTTCCCTCACCTGGTGCTCCGCCCCGAGCTGTCAGTCTCTCTGGCTGGGTCACTGGGCTGGAGGTGCTGCCCGCCTCACCCACCCGCTGCCCCAGAGGGACAGGGAGCTCTCCGTCCTGGGAACTCACCTCATCCGGGTGGGAGAGGGCCTCACCCCCAGCAGTGCCTCTTCCAGATGGGATTGCCGCCCCAGACCAGAGTTCCACCTCTTTTCATGGGGGTAGGGGTGCTGTGTAAGCATATGTGCTGTTAGCATTCCCCGGACCCTGCCAGGGAAGGGTGCTGGGGCCACAATAATGACCCCACAACCCGCCATGCAGCTTTGCCCTGGGCAGCCTAGCAGCTCTCATGGCACTGGTTTAGAATGTTCTAGCTGAGGCCCTCTTTCTTGGAAAAGGAAAATGCAAAAAGAACACAGATTTGTGCCATTCCTATTAGCATGTCTCTACAAAGGGGTACACGATGGTCTCCTTCTGTGTAAAAAACAAAATGTAGCGTTTTCCAGACACCAGTTCTGTGTAGCACAGTTAGACGTTTGGTTTAATGGTGTATCTTAGACTGCGCCTCTTCCATGTGCTGAAGGCCATGCTTAATGTTTAAATGATAGAACACATTAACGGTCAGAAACCTTGGGCCACTCTCGTGATGGTCATGAACCAGTGGCTCTCCAGCCTCCTCTTCCAGAAAAACCATAATCCCATCGCTGTCGCTCCTCCGTCGAAAGGAGAGGTATGTCTTTAAGATGGATAAAGCCAAGGTTTTCGCTTTAGAGTCACACCCCCATGTTTAGGTGTGTGTGAGAATGCATTGGATCTGCAGACCATGTTCACACAGGACAGCGGCTGGGCTGATGCACGGGAAGTGGGACCAGACTGCGTGTAGGGAAGGGAACTGAGGCCGGAGCAGAGTGCGGAAGGAAACGTGCTCCCCCTGTACGGACCCTGCGCCTGTTGGTAGCACACCAGGTGCGCTCATTACTCACTTGTAAAAATGAGAAGTGATAGATGTAATATCACTTCAAGAAAATGCTCCTCAGTTTCCCCAAGAGTAGAAAAGACCAGCGTAAGTCCCAGCTGAAATGCTGATGCTAATGCCTTGGACAAAGGGGTTATTTGCATCAGCCCACTTCACATTGCTTCCATACTGCTCATAGAACCTCTCTGTGCCAAAAAAAAAAAAAAAAAAAAAGCCTGCAGGTCCAGGTCCTTCCCCGTGACAGTCATTTAAAACAAATACGTAACTGTCTAATCAGGGCACGAACCATTTTTCAGCCTTGCCCTGGCAGCAGTGACCTAAATATTACTCAGGGTGTCTGACTTCCAGCCCAGAAGAACCCTGCGTTTGGTTTGATTGTTTTCATGCTAATGAAGTCGAGCCCATAATGGGAGGGCTCCGTTGGGGGTGGCTGAATCATTGGATGCCGTGAATCCCTTCTTTGGAGAAGGAAAGCAGGGGTGTCGAGTTATTATGGGATTATTCACTTTTCAATAGACACGCCATGTGCACAGTCTAATTGGTTGTGCCATTTTTAATTTAGGAGGTAAAAGGAGCAGAGACCGGAGGGTCGGTGGAAGTGGCCCAGCCCATTTATCCCAGCCAGTTTTTATCCAGAGTGAATCTCTGCGAAATGTGACTAACCCATTCTCGAACCAAAGGCTGTCACAGCTGGCGCTGGCTCTCTGTCCCAGGTAGCCCGGCAGGCAGTAAATAAGGCCTGTGTTAGAGAGCCGCTGCTGCGAAAGCTGCAAACACACACAGCGGGGAAATCTGCCCACCGAGATATCAGAGGCAATTAACTTCCTGCTAGAAGGTGTCTGCACTCGAGGTCAGGACAGATTTATCAAGAAGCCACGTGGGGACACTTCACATAGAAATCTCTTAGGGGGCAGGGCATAAGGGAGGCAGGCAGCGCAATAAAGGTCCCTCTTGGGCTCTTCAATAAGTTCATGATCTTGGAAGGAGTGGGAACCCTTTGTGGCAGGCAGGAGAGAACCCACACTCATTTCCAGCCTGAACCCCAACAACCCACTTCTGGGAAACAAAAAATGAACCTCCGAGTGGACGTGAGCCCCACGGGTCCTCTGAGGTGTGTCCCCACAGCGGCCGCATGCAGAGTGGCTCCTGTGATGTGGGATCCGGGGCGCGCAGGGCCTGACCGCCACCGGCTCCTCTCTCATTATGGGGCCAGAAATAGACGCCCGTCCCAGGAAAAGGGAGAGAAGGCTGCGTGGAATGTTTCATCTGTTGGAATAGTGTTCCGAGCTGCCTGACAAGATTACCGAGTGCTCAATTCTGTGGCAGTGGCACTGAGTAAGAGTCTGGAAATTGATGCATTATGTCCTCACTTAAAATAGCAAATGCAGCATAGAAGCAGCAGAGCCACTAGAAGTGTGGAGAACATATTGATAGAAAGGCCTGCTTCGCCTCCATTATTACCGGCCTGAAAGTTGGGTATCCAGGGGCAGGGCGGGAAAGATGTGTTCCATTGGAAAGCATTTGTGCTGCCCTAACTGGTTTAGCTCAGTGGATAGAGCGTTGGTCTGCGGACTCAAGGGTCCCAGGTTCAATTCTGGTTAAGAGCATGTACCCTGGTTCGGGCATATCCCCAGTAGGGGTTGTGCAAGAAGCAACTAATCAATGTTTCTAACTCTATTTCTGTCTGTAAAAAATCAGTAAAATATATTTTTTTTAGCCCTAGCTGGCTTGGCTCAGTGGATAGAGCATCAGCCTGCGGATTGAAGGATCCCAGGTTCGACTCTGGCCAAGGGCACATGCCTGGTTGCAGGCTTGATCCCCAGTACGGGGTATGCAGGAGGCAGCCAATCAATGACTCTCTCTTATCATTAATGTTTCTATCTCTTTCTCCTTCTTCCTTCCTCTCTGAAATCAATTAAGAAATATATTTTTAAAATATATTTTAAAAAAAGAAAAGCATTTGTGCTGTAAAGACTTTTGTACTGCAATGAGACAGGGGCAGGTTTTTTAGCTCACATAACTGAGGACTGCCAATTTTCCTGCTTTCAAACAGGTGGCAGAAAGTGGGCAACTTGTTTCTTTTCATCTCGGGTTTGTTTGTGAGATAGTCACTTCTGTTTTAACCTCTTTGAATTCCCCTCAGAACAAAAAACCCAAGTACCTGCTACCCCATCAGATATTCTTACCCGTGGGTTGCAGTTGCCTGAATGGAAACATGCATAAAAAGAAGTGTCATCAGTCCCCAAAAAGAAAGCAGCATCCTTTGTCAGCTTAAATGGGACTTTCAGATGCCCCAAAACAAGGTAAAAGGGCCCTCCCCTCTGAAATCCACAGCCTTTTCACCAGTATGGCCAAGGGCGGGGGTAGAGGTGTTTCTGCTTTTTTTAGAGAGAGAAAGGAAGGGTGAGAGAGAGAGAGGGAGACATCGATTTATTGTTCCACTTGTTTCTGCATCCATTGGTTGATTTTTGTATGTGCCCTGACTAGGGATCGAACCTGCAACCTTGGCGTATCAGGACAACTCTCTTAACTAAGCTACCCAGCCAGGGCTGAGTTGTTCTTTCTTTAATATATTTTTATTGGTTTCAGAAAGGGAGAGAGAGAAACATCAATGATGAGAGAGAATCATTGATCGGTTGCCTCCTGCACACCTTCTCCTGAGGATTGAGCCCACAACCCAGGTATATGCCCTCAACGGGAATTGAACCTGGGACCCTTCAGTCCGCAAGCTCTATCCACTAGCCAAACCAGCTAGGGCCCGAGTTGTTTCTTAAAGGATTATTTGAGATCAATCAAAGAGGCCCTGACAGACAATGGCAAGGGATCCTTTCAGTCCCATCACTGGTTTAACCAACATCTTAAATATAAAAGCCTCCTTCATTAAAGCACTCCACTCCAATAACAAACTCTAAATGGGCACTTACTGAGTGCCAGTCACTGCACTAGCCACTGTGCAGGGGTCTTGAGCGCTCACCAGGACGCTCTGGGGAAGAGAGCGCCCTACCACTGTTAATTAGCCAGTTAGGGAATCCAAGCTTCTATGGATGAAGTAATCACTTCAGACCCATACAGCTGGCCTTGAACCCTCGACGGGCTGGTTCCACACTGCATGTTCTCCATTTGCCCCATTGTCTCCTCTCTTGGTTAAGCAACATTCCTAGAAATGTAGAGAACCTGGAAGTCCCCGGTCCCTGTCTCATCCCTGCTGCCGCCGCCAGCTGGGAGGGCATAGCCCGAGCTCTGGACGACAGCTCGGGATCCGAGAGAGTCACTGTGTCCAGGTCAGCAAGCAGCTCGCTGTGCTTGCAGCCCCTCAGTGGGGACCTGAACCACGCAGGAAACCATAATCTGTTGATGGTTTTTGGACACTAACCAGTTTCCAAATTCCTTCAAGTCACCACAATTTTAGAGAATGTGAGCTTCTATTTGCAAAACAAAGATTAGACCTTTCTCCCCCTCCACTTTGTAATTTGCATCACCACTCCTAGGAATGCAGCTTTAAAAGTTTGGACATTTTAAGATAAATATTGCTAGAAAGAATGGTGGGGAAAGTGTAAAACAGCAGCAGAATAACATTGAATAAAAAATTAGAAATGTTGGGCCTAGCCGGCATGGCTCAGTGGTTGAGCATCGACCTATGAACCAGGAGATCACAGTTTGAGTCCTGGTGAGGGCACATGCCTGGGTGGAGGCTCAGACCCCAGTGTGGGGCATGCAGGAGGCCTCAGCCAATCGTTGATGTGTCTATCTCTCTGTCCCTCTCCCTTCCTCTCTGAAGTCAGTAAACCAATGGGGAAAATATCCTCAGGTGAGGATTAACAAAAATAAATAAAAAACAACAGTGAAATAATATAAAAAATAACCTAGTAATTTAATTATAAGAAAATTTTGATTGAAAGCATTTTAAACAAGGGTGTTAATGGTCACCTATGACACACGACCCAGAAATTTTGTCTGTTAAATCGAGGTCCAGAAAACCAAGGGTTTACTGTACTCGTCCTCATGCATTCTTTTGAGGGCTCTCTTTTTAATATTGTGTGTCCCAGTGCGTTTGTGTGCAGCTGTCAACCAGCTTAAATGCTCATTTCTCGGAAGGCAGGGCCTGGGATCCTGTTAGCTCCTCGATAGAGTGACCCATGGCCACACACAAAAGCTCAAATGCTGCTGTTTTTTTTTTAATCCTCACCCAAGGACATGCTTAGCGAGAGGAAGGGAGAAATAGGTAGATAGAGACACTCTGATGTTGCCTTCCATACCCTCCCTGAATGGGGATCAAACACACAACCCAGATATGTGCCCTGGCCAGGATCTCACTGGCAACCTTTTGGTTCACAGGATGATACTCCAGCAGCTGAGCCACCGGTTGCATTCAGATGCATTTTTTTCTAATATATTTTTAATTGATTCCAGAGAGAAAGGACGAGGAGAGAGAATCATTGATTGGCTGCCTCCTGCACACCCCACACTGGGAATTGAGCCATAGGTCGCCGCTCAACCACTGAGCCACATCAACCAGGTTCAAATGCTTCTAGATAATGATGAGATGAATAAGCAAATAGCGGCGTTGTTGACAAACCACCAGAAATCATCTGTTCGAAAGACCAGGTGGGTCCTGCGACATGTTCAGCCCAGTCTTATAATTTAGCACCTTCATTAATGACGCGAATAGAAAATAAACACCGATATTCACAGATGGTGCTAACTTTGGAGGTGCTGTTAGCAGAAGTGTCAAGGGAGGAGAAATAGCAAAGATGTGAAAAAAAGAGGCTCAACACAGAAAAGGAGAAAAAGTCTCTCAAACACTTTTTTGTGATAAAATAAACCCAAAGACACTAGAGCAAAAAGCACCAAGGTGAGAAGGTAACGGGAGAGACAGAAGGCGGAGCCGTGAGGAGAGAGGGGAGGCGTGGATGGCTGTCAGAGGGAAGGGACCCAGCGCCCGGCCCTGTGCGCAGCCTGCTGACAGCTGCTGTCCGTTTGCTCTGGGAGAGGGGTTTGGTTTGGTTCTTGTTGTCTAGTTGCTTGTTGTTTGTCCTTTTCTCGTACTTGAGGTGGTGTTCTTATAGTTTGGGTTTCGAAGGGCTTCATTATCCCCAGCGTAAGGCATTCATTTGGACATTTTGGGAGGGACAGAGGAATGTAGCCTTTAAAGCATCCAGATTCCAAATATAAAGAGCTAAATGGGGCATTCTCACCACCGTGGTCTCTGATGTCGGCGGAAGGGAAAGAAACCGGAGAGCAGGCAGCAGTCCTGAGGCCATGAGGGTGAGCCCCCCAGGCCAGCTTGGCCTGGCCCAGCTTGCCTGGGGAGGGCTGCAGACACACAGAGCAGGCGCCCTCTGACTGACAGACAGTCCGTGGGCCTTCAGCTGGAGAATCAAGATACCAGTCTCTGTGGGAAAATAGTCAAAACATGCGCAGAACCTCCCAGCGCCAAGAGAGTGGCCGTTCTCTGCCAGCCTGGGATCAGCCAGGCCCGGACACAGCCGTGGTGTCTCCTGGTCAAGGAGTAAAGAAGGGAATACCCAGGAAGAGAAATCGACAAGTGGTGACCATACAGGGGAGGGGTCAGAATGCCAGACGTTAGCATCGTGACACAGATTCCAAATGCCTTCTTCTCTGAGAACGAAAGTGTCCCCACGCTGCAAGGTGAGGCCCCACAGTAGAGCTAGAAAAGCACCCCAACGTGGGACTGAATAGAATGGGAGGTTCAACATGTCGCTCAAGAGACAGACACTGTGGGCCCAGACCCTCGTTCATCACTCTCCTGCTGTGAGCTCCACGCAACCTTCCTCAGCATCTGTGTCCTCACCCATCGCGTGGGCACAAAGAGGACAGCGCCTCAGAGCTGTGGGCAGGATTACACACGATGATGCATGTGAGCTGTTTAATGCAGTGCCCACAAAGGAATGATGATGGTTTTCAACCTCCCCAGCCCCATCCAAGACCCTTTCCACTACGCCAGGCGCACTGCTAAGGAGCACCAGCCACAGCCAGCAGACAGAGACGTGGTCATCAGAAATACCCGTCCACGTTACTGAGAGAACTTCACATGGAGCCGGTGTCTGCTCGTGTCCATCCCACCGCAGAATAGGTGGCATGTTCATTGATGCAATTTCTGTAACCTTCCATATGTTTCCATCAGTCCGCCTGTTTGTCAGCCTACGCTGTGTTTCTATTTTCCCTGGGAACTTCAGAGGGTGAAAGTGTGGGACTACTGTATCTTTGCAAATCCCACACAGGTGACTTCATTTTTATTTTCTGGAAAGGTCTTCCTGGTGAACTACTCTTTGATCAAGAAAATTATCATCGCCGAGACCGGTTTGGCTCAGTGGATAGAGCGTCGGCCTGCGGACTGAAAGGTCCCAGGTACGATTCCGGTTGGGGGCATGTACCTTGCTTGCGGGCACATCTCCAGTGTGTGGCGTGCAGGAGGTGGCTGATCGATGTCTCTCTCTCATCGATGTTTCTAACTGTCTATTCCTCTCCCTTCCTCTCTGTGAAAAATCGATAAAATATATTTTTTTTAAAAAGAAAGAAAATTATCATCACCCTCGCCAGCTTGGCTCCATGGATAGAGTATCGGCCTGCAGACTGAAGGGCCCATACCTTGGTTGCAGGCTCCATCCCCAGGGCTGCATGCAGGAGGCAACCAATCGATGTGTCTCGCTCACATTGGTGTTCTCTGACTCTTGGATGAGGATTAACAACATCAAAAGAAAAAGGGAAAAAAGAACAGGGCCACAGATGAACGAACACCCAGCCCAGCCCGGGGGAGGCGGTGGCGGGCGACTCTCCAGAGCTCTGGGGAATGACTAATGGGATTTTGGCAGCGGAGTGACAGGTTCTTTTTGTGCCTAAAGGATCTCTCTGGTGACAATGTGGAGGACCATCTGAGGCAGGGTGTGGGGCTACCTGAAGGCAGAGGAGACAGCTAGGAGCTGCACCAGTCACCGGGGTGGCGGGGGGTGGGGGGTTGCGTGAGGGGAGAGTTCCTGGGCTGTGGCCAGAGATTGAGAAGGTGAAATCAATAGGTGGTGGTGACTGCGTGTGGGCAGAGGAGGGTTCCGCTGACCCGGGCTTCGGGGCCTCCGTGCCTGAGTGAGTGGTATCCTCCCACTGAGACAGACTCAGCGGGAAGAGGGATGCCATTTGGAGAAGGGTCCAAGGGATGAGGACTCAGCTGTCCGAGGGAGGGCAGGGCTTTGTGCAGTAGGTGGCTGAAAGCACGGGCTTGGCCTCATGCTAGGCTAAGGTTACTGACTGGGTCACTGAAACCACAGGTATGGGTGACAGAACATTATTTTAAGGAGAAAACAAACAAATACCCCTGCAGCCCTAGCTGGTTTGGCTCAGTGGATAGAGTATCAGCCTGTGGACTAAAGGGTCCCAGGTTCAATTCTGGTCAAGGGCATATGCTCAGGTTGCGGGCTGGATCCCTAGTAGGGAGCATGCAGAAGGTAGCCAATCAATGATTCTCTCCCTCTCCCTTCCTCTCTGAAATCAATAAGATGAAATAAAAAATAAGTGCTCCTGCAGGATTCCTATCTCTGGAGGCGTCAGTCTGGACGTCCCTCCCTCTGGAAGCCACCCACGTGTAGGTGGCCTTCCTTCAGGCGACCCGTGTGTGTGGCACGGTGCGAACGCCTGCCCACCTACAGGTGAGAATGGGAATGCCTGAGCTGGGCCTGCGTCCCACTAATGCAGTGGTTCTCAACCTTCCTAATGCTGCGACCCTTTAATACACTTCTTCATGTTGTGGTGACCCCAACCATAAAATTATCTTCATTGCTACTTCATAACTGTAACTTTGCTACTGTTATGAATCGTAATGTAAATATCTGTGTTTTCTGATGGTCTTAAGCGACCCTTGTGAAAGGGTCATTCAACCCCTAAAGGGGTAGCGACCCACAGGTTGAGAACTGCTGCACTAATGTGTCCTCTTCCTCTGGAGGGGCCCCCTAGCTGAAGTAGAAAAGAAGGAGAGGAGTACAGGTTGGGAGAGATGGTGGTGGTCGTGGCTGAGGAGAGAGCCACGGGGAAGGGCACTGGCTAGGGGGCCTCCAGGGTAAGTGAGGATGTGCCCGGTGCACCCGAGAGCCTGATGGGCCCAGGATGTGGCAGAGGCGGATGCCAGCCTGCGCCGGGGCCTCAGCATGCGCTGCCTGCCCAGAGCTGTTTAGAGACGAGAGTTTTATTTTCTAGATAAAAGTGGTTTCCCACCCAGCCCACATGGCTCCGTGGTTGAGCATTGACCTATGAACCAGGAGGTCATGGTTGGATTCCTGGTCAGGGCACATGCCCAGGTTGCAGGCTCGATCCCCAGTATGGGGCTTGCAGGAGGCTCTCTCTCTCTCCTTCTCCCTTCATATACATACGTGTGGGTAATTTTTAATTGGTTTTCCCCCACATCCTTCACCAACTGCAAACCCAGAAAGGACCCATTAGACCAGGAGACATAACACCCCCACTCTCAAAGCTGCATGGACCCTGGACTCAGACTCACTTTAGAAGGGAAGGAAGTGAAAGGCTTGTCCGACCCTGACAGAAACAGAAGCAGCGTTTCCCAAAGCAGGGTGTGGGGACCCGCCCTCTGCGGTGTGATCAGAGCACAGGGACTTGCCTCTCGCAGGAAATGAAATGCGCTGGGAACAGCTGCGACCCGAGCGCCAGGCCCCTCTGAGAGCACACGCACCTGCAGCCCGTCTTCATGGCTCGAGGGCTTGTCCTGAAACACCCACTGCATTAATCATCACTTCCAAGTGTCTCTGTGCTGCCTGCTGCGTCTGGCGCACAGCGAGCTTCCTCCCCCCACAGCCTGGGACCCGGCACGGGAGAAACACTGCCTGTCCTTGCATTCAGGAACTCTTTGCCAGGCCCTCAGAGAACACAGTCCCCATGAGTGAAGGAGAGAGGGAGAGAGGGAAACATTGATGTGAGAGAGACACATCAATTGGCTGCCTCCTGCACACACCCAGACGGGGGCCGGGGAGCCTGCAACCGAGGTACGTGCCTTGGACCAGGAACTGAACCTGAGACCCCCTTCACTCCCATTCCGTTCCCTTCCAAGAGCATTGTTAGAGCCAGCGGTCGGCAAACTCATCAGTCAACAGAGCCAAATAGCAACAGTACAACAATTTGAAATTTCTTTTGAGAGCCAAATTTTTAAAAACTTAAACTTCATCTAACACCACTTCTTCAAAATAGACTTGCCCAGGCCGTGGTATTTTGTGGAAGAGCCACACTCAAGGGGCCAAAAAGCCCCATGTGGCTCGCGAGCCGCAGTTTGTTGACCGCTGGGTTAGTTAGACCCAGGACCACCACAGCTCCAGCAGGGAGCGCCATGGAAAGAGTGGTTCACTCCGCTCCCAAGTCCTGGTCTACGGAGGGCAAGCCCGTGGGTGAAGCGGGGGACATTTTCTGGGCTGATTCAGCTCCTGGAAAGGCTGGAGTTCCCCATTCCTGCAGGACATATGACTGTATGGCCACTCGGGACCTCCCATTGATGCCTCCAATGCATTTACCCACGGATTTCTCTAATCAGCAGAGGACAGGAGTCTAAATGAAAAACGAGGGAAAGTAATCTGATCAAGGCCATTTGCCTGCAGTGATGGCTTGGAACAGATGAAAGTCCCCAAATTCCACAGTTTGCTGAGCCATTAAATCCTGTAACAGAAGATGGGGTGGGGGGGGAGTCCCCCCTCCCTCAGCAGCCAGCCTCCGCGGCAGCTGTCGTCTGGCCTGGCGCACCATCACACACGCTGCCTCGTCTGTGAGGTCTCCTTTCTTGCCTTCAGAGCATAAGGAGGGTGCTCGGCTCCACCGTTTCCAGGCAGAGGCGTCCCCGGCCTCCCGCACTGTCTGCTGCTGGGCCAGCTGCCACTCAAACCCTCCCCTCTCCTCCCTCAGCAGAGAAACCCTTGCTGGTGTCAAAACCATGCCTGTGAACTTGAGGTGGGCAAAGAAAACGCGGTGTGAGGGCAACTTCTTATTTTTCCATCTTGATCCACCTACTTTTTAAAATACACAAAACATATTGTCACACTCCGGGCATGCATACTGTGGTGCCATCATCACCACTGTCTCGTTCTGGAATATTTCCATCGCCCCTACGGAAAACCATACAAGCTGGCAGTTCCTCCACGGCCCAGCTGCGCGAAGGTTTCTCTCCATAGAGGTGCCTGTTCTGGACATGCCATGTCAGGGGGATTATATGACATATGCCTTGCTGTGTCTGACTCCTTGAATGCTGCGTAATTTTTTCAAGGTTCACCCATGTAGCAAGTACCGGTGCTTCATTTCTTTCTTCTTCTTCCTTTTTTTAATCTTTATTGTTGAAAGTGCTTCATTTCTTTGCGTGCAGTATTTCATTAAATGGGTGCACCGCATTTTGCGTGTCCACTCAGCAGTTGATAGATGTTTGGACTGTTTCTGCTCTTTGTTTATTGCAAATGATGCTGCTGTAAACACTCCTGTAGGCATTTCTGTTCAAATACCTGTTTTCACTTCTTTGGGGCATGTGTCCAGGAGTGGAATTGCTGGGTTGCGTGCTAATTCTACGTTCGGCTCAGTGAGGAACCACCACACTCCGCCCACCACGCTGCCAGTGTTGTCTGTTGCGAGCAGTGTGTGGACGACACCAACCAGAGTTGCTTCGTCCAGCTCTTCAGACCAGCACAAGGCTGGTTCTTCTTCCTGCCCTCACTGTTGTTATAAATGCAGCCCGACACAACTGGCATTTGGCCTCAGTTCACAGCATAGCCTCCTCCAAGCCCAGAATCCTGGCCGGTTTGACTCAGTGGTTAGAGCATCGGCCCATGGACAAATGGGTCTCAATTCCCCGGCCCCAGTCTGGGTGCATGCAGGAGGCAACCAATTGATGTCTGTCTCTCACATCAATGTTTCTCTTTCCCCCTCCCTCCCTTCCTGTCAGTCTCTCTGGAAATCATTGGAAAAAAAAATCCTTGGATAAGGATTAAAAAAAGAAAATAGGAAAGAGAAAAAAATCTCACTTGATAAAGGCAAACATTTAGTAAAAGCAATGGATATACCAACTATAAAGCTAGTACAAAAATTAAAAGATAAGAGGATCATAATTACAACAATAAATTAAGGGATATGTACAAACACTCTCAAAAATAAGTTTTTAAAAATAGTAACATCCCTAACCAGTTTGGCTCAGTGGATAGAGCGTCAGCCTGGAGACTAAAGGGTCCCAAAGCTCGATTCCAGTCAAGAGCATGTACCTTGGTTGCGGGCACATCCCCAGCAGGAGGCAGCTGATCAATGTCTCTCTCTCTCATCGATGTTGCTAACTCTCTATCCCTCTCCCTTCCTCTCTGTAAAAAAATCAATAAATTTATTTTTTTAGAAAGTAATGACAAAAATAAATGTGGAGAGGGTGAGTATAAAGCAGTGATTTTAAGATGTGTTCCAAGTTAAGTGACCATTAACTTAAAATAGACTGCTATAAACATAGTATAGGATATATGAAGAACATGGTAACCACAAACCAAAAATTTACAAGACATACAAGAAATAAAGAAAATAATCTGAACACAACACTAGAAAGTCATCACTATACAAGCATGCAAGAGAGTAAAAAGGAACAGGGAGGAACTGCAAACACAATGAATAAAATGTCAATAATTCTATAAATATCAGCAATTACTTTAAGTGTAAACATATTAATTGCTCCAACCAAAGACACAGGGTGACTAAATGGATTTTTTTTAAAAAAACCCATACAGCTCTAGCTGGTTTGGCTCAGTGGATAGAGCGTCATCCTGCGGACTGAAGGGTCCTGGTTTCAATTCTGGTCAAGGGCACATGCCCTGGTTGTGGGCACAGTCCCTAGTGGGGGGCATGCAGAAGGCAGCTGATCAATGATTCTCCCCCATCATTGATGTTTCTATCTCTCCCTCTCCCTTCCTCTCTGAAATCAATAAAAATATTTTTTAGAAAAAGACCCATGTATAATATATAACCTCATACTGGTGAGGGTCTGGGGTGGGAGGCGAGGGTGGGCTGGAAGGAGGGGAATATATGTAATACTTTCAACAGTAAAGATTTTTTAAATAAGTTTAAAATAAATAAAATAAAAAGACCCATATATAAGCTGTCTACAAGAGACCCACCTCAGATTGAAAGACACACAAACGTAAAGGGATAGAAAAAGACATTTCATGAAAATGGAAATAAAAATAGCTAGGATAGCATTATTAGACAAACTGAGATTTTTAGCAAGGGCTATACCAAGAAGCAAAGAAGGGCATTTCATAATGATAAAAGGACAATCCAATAGGAGGCTATAACTCTCAAAAACATCTACACAAGAGCACCTAAATATATAAAACAAATACTGATGCACATAAAGGGAGCGATTAACAGTAATACAGTTATAGTAGGGGACTTGAACACCCCATTGATATCAATGGATAGATCATTCAGACAGAAAATCAACAAAGAAGCAGTGGCCTTAAATGGCACTTTAGACCAGATGGACTTAATTGATATTTTAGGACATTCTGCCCCAAAACAGCAAAATATACATTATTTTCAAGGACACATGGAACATTTTCCAAGATAGACCACATGTTAAGCCCCTAAACAAGTCAGTAAATTTAAGAATCTAACCTTATGCCTAAAAGAACTAGAAAAAGAACAAACAAAACCCAAAGGGAACAGAAGGGAGGAAATAGAGAGTAGGAATCAATAAAATTGAGTCTAAAAATGAGTAGAAAAAAAAAATCAATGAAACCAAGATCTGGGTTGTTTTGTTTTGTTTTTTTGTTAGTCCTCACCTGAGGATATTAGGGAGAGTGAAAAGGGAGGGAGAGATGGAGAGAAACATGATGAGAGAGAAACACATGGATTGGTTGTCTCCTTCACAAGCCCCCACCAGGGCCCAGGGCCGGGGAGGAGTCTGCAACTAAGGTACATGCCCCTTGACCAAAATAGAGCCAGGGACCCTTTGGTCCACAGGCCAACACTCTATCCGCTGAGGGAGGGAAGAAGGGAAATGATAGGCCAGTGTCCCTGATAAACATAGAAACTAAAATCCTCAACAAAATATTAGCAAACCAGATCCAGCAGTACATTGAAAGGTCAGACACCATGATCAAGTAGGATTTATTCTTGAGATGCGAGGCTGTTTCAAAATCCACAAATCAATTAATGTGATACACCACATAAACAAAATGAAGGACAGAAGTCTATGATCGTATCAATAGAAGCAGAAAAGGCATTTGTCAAAATCCAGTACCTATTTATGATAAATCCTCTCAGCAAACTAGAGATAGAGGAAACATACCTCAACATAATGAAGGCCATATATGACAAACCCACAGCTAACAAACTCAGTGGTGAAAAGCTGTAAGTCTTATCTTTAAGATCAGGAATAAGACAAGGATGTCCACTTTCACCACTTTTATTCAACATACTGGAAGTCCTAGCTACAACCATCAGATAGGAAAGAGAAATAAAAGGCATCCCAAACTGTTATTTGCATATGACACACCAGATACAGAGAACCTATACACACACAAAAACTATTAGAACAAATTAATTCAATAAAGTGGTAGCAGGATACAAAATTCATATTCAGAAAATGGTTGCATTTTATATACCAATAATAAACTACCAGAAAGAGTAATTTGAGAAAAAAAATTCTATTTACAATTGCATCCAAAAGAATAAATACCTAGGAATAAATTTAACCAAGCAGGTAAAAAGACCTGTAATCAGAGAACTGTAAGACACTGAAGAAAGAAATTGAAGAATATACAAGTAAATGGAAATGTGTACCATGCTCATAGATAAGAATTAACTTCATTAAAATGTCCATACTACCTAAAGCAAACCACAGATTCAATGCAGTCCCTATGAAAATACCAATCGCATTTCTCACAGAACTAAAACAAATAATCCTAAGATTTTTGTAGAACCATAAAAGACCTCAAAAAGCCAAATCAATCTTGAGAAAGAAGAACGAAGGTGGAGGAATCACAATACTGGATATCAAGTTATACTGCAAAGCCACTGTAGTCAAAACAGCTGGGGTACTGACATAAGAACAGGCATCTAGATCAAAGGGCCAAGGGTTCTCTCTCCGGTCAAAGGCATGCACCTGGACTGCAGGATTGTTCCAACCACTCAACTTGTCTCCCTCCTGTCAGTGTTTCTCTCTTCTTCTCTCCCTAAGACTTCCTCCTGCTTTCCCCCTCTCTTTTTTTTTTCACACTCTTAAAAAAATCAGTGGAAAAAAATATCCTTGGGTGAGGATTAATTTTTTTAAAAAAATGGGCACAGGACCCCAGTAGACATTTCTCCCCAGAGGACATACAGATCCTCAACAGTAATCATAAAGGAAGGGCAAATTGAAACCTCCATGAAATAACACCTCACACCTGTTAGAATGGCTACCATCAATCATTGTAAACTGGTGCAGCCATAGAAAACATGTGGAGGTTTCTTAAAAAGTTAAAGCTAGAACTACACATGACTCAGCAATTCCACTTCTGAGTATTTACCTAAAGAAACACAAACACTCATTTAAAAAGAGGTCTACACCCCTCTGCTCACTGCAGCATTATTTACAATAGGCAAGGTATGGGAGCAACCTAAGTGCCTACCAATAGATGAGTGGGTGAAGAAGACATGGGACACATATGCAATAGACCGTTAGCCCTAAAGAGAAAAGAATAAAATCTTGCCATCACAACAACATAGATGGACCTAGAGGGAATTATGCTGAGTGAAATAAGGCAGACAGAGAAGAACAAAAACCATATGATGTAATTTATATGTGAGGTCTAAAAACAAAATAAATAAACTACAAACCCATACATACAGAGAACAAGTTGATGGTTGCCGGATTGGGGGAGAGGAGGGATGGGTGAAAAAGATGAAGTAATTAAGTACAAATTGCCAATTACAAAAACAGTCACGGATCTCAAGTACAGCAGGAGTGCAGTCAATAATATTTAATAACCATGTATAGTGCCAGATGGGCATTAGACTTACTAAGGAACCACTTTGTAAGTTATGTAAATGTCTAATCACTATGTTCTACACCTATAACATATACTGTAGGTCACCTGTGATTGAAACTTTTAAAATGTTTCTAACACATAAATGATAGTTCCTGTGTCTTACCGGCTTGCATGTCCCAGAGCCCACGGTTTCTGCTTTTGCTCTGCTGCCTGCGGCGGAGGCTGGCCTCCTCCCCCATCCACTCCTCCGCCAGCAGTTTTACCCCACGGTGCTCACTGGGGCACAAGAACGGGCGCAGGGACGCTTCCCGCCCAGCCCGGTGTGGGGCGAACAGCCTGGAGCAGTGATTGTCCCCCGCCTTTTTTTATCCTGCGACCCCCCACCCGTGGGCTCCATTTCAAGGTGAAGTTGTGCCCTTGTGATCCTGGGGTGCCGTTCTGCAGTAGCCGTGTGCTCCTCTGTTACCCCCAGCCCACGCCCTGCACTAGGACTGGGGAGCAGACACTGGAGATGCACAGAGCCAAGAGCAGGGGCGGGGCGTCGGGGCCCGCTCCCCTGCCCTGACCAGTGACCAGGAGGGCTCTCTCGTCGGAAGGGCTGAGAGTAGCCTGTTCGGATTGTATGCACAGGGGTGGGCTAGGGATTCACGTTTCCTCTGTTAGATTTTTCTCGCTGACTTGGAATGGGCTCTTTCAGAACCTTTTCCCCAAGTCTGAGGCCCCAGCTGGTTCTGGAGCCCCCTGGGTGCCCACGAGTGTACCAGGCTCCACAGACGGGGAGGGAAGACGCAGGCAGTGGGGGGCAGTGCTGGGCATCGCGTGCTCCTGGCCACGGGCCCCACATGGACCCGGCCGCCCGCAGCCCAGGCCCTCACCTGCCCCGCTCCGCAGGGGTGAGAAGGGCTGCGTCACGGCCTCTGATGGGCTCTGCTATTTTTATGTCGGGGCTGGTTAAAAATAGCCGGCAAAGCCCAGGTTTCAGCTGCAGCTGACAAGGCATTGAGACCGAAGGCCCACAAGTGACAGCCCTGGGTCTCCTCGGCGCCCATTGCTGCCTCTACTGCAGGTTTCACCAGAGCGCCCGCCTGCTTCCCGCTGTGGGGCATGTGCGCGTGGCACCCCGGGAAGCGTGCCCAGCGGGTGCTCAGCTTCAGGCCGCAGCACCTGCCACCCGCGCGCTGTCTGCGGCCAGGACAGGCTGCTGAGGGCCGGGCAGGAGGAGACGCCGCGGTGATTGTGCCTGGAAAGCGCCTCCTGCTCACCTGGGCCGGGAGGCA
>JAAGEH010000016.1:21997272-22153875 GCA_011751065.1 Lasiurus cinereus | reverse complement strand
TGTGTGTGTGTGTGTGTGTGTGTATACATACACACACACACACACACAGTAGCCAGATTATTATGATCTCAATGCATAATAATCTGGCCACTCAGTGTATATCCTTTGTAATAAAAGGCTAATATGCAAATTGTCCCCTCAACCAGTTCAACCAGCAGGCAAGCCAGCCAACCGCTCATGTCCCCTCCCCCTATCCAGGCTGGCCAGACCCCAACAATGCATGAATTCATGCACCAGGTCTCTAATATCTACACTAATAAAAGAGAAACATGCATATTAACCATCACTCTGCTATGTCAAGCCACACCCACCAGCCAAGCAGGAGCCAGTATGCAAATTAACCCAACCAAGATGGCAGCCAGCCACAGAGCTGGAGCAAGCAAGAGGCTTGGGTTACCCCCGCAATGGAGGAAGCCAAGCTTCCCACCCACCCTGGCTGGTCCTAGCCTCCACTCAAGGCTATAAAGTTTCAATTACAGAAGATAAATAAATCCCAACAAAAAGGGTAGTACCATGGAGCTGGAGCAAGCAGGAGGCTTGGATTGCCCCTGATGGAGGAAGCCAAGCTTCCCACTGGGCCTGGCCTCTGCTCCAGGAAGTGCTGGGAGGGGGGTGGGAATGAGGGGCTGGGACCTTGGGTCATCTGGGGGTGATCAGGCCAGGTTGGAACAGCAGGGGCCTTTGGGGGTAAGCAGACCAGCAGGGGGGCCAGTTGGGGGTGAGCAGGCCAACAGTGGGGGTCAGTCGGAGGTGATCAGGACAGTGGGGTGGAAGTTGGGATGAGCAGGCCAATGGGGAGGGAAGACGGGGGCGTGCAACCCAGCAGGAGGGGCAGTTGGGGGTGAGCAGGCCAGCAGGGGAGGGCCAGTTGAGGGTGATCAGGTTGGTGGGGTGGGGGACAGTTGGGGGTGATCAGGCTGGCAGGCAGAGTGGTTAGGCACAATCATGCAGGCAGGCAGGCAGGCAGGCAGACAGGCAAGCGGCTGGAGCCAGCATCCCAGATTGTAAGAGGAATGTCCAACGGCCAGTTTAAGCCTGATCCCTGTAAACCAGCAGTAGGACATCCTTCAAGGGGTCCCAGATTGGAGAGGGTGCAGGTCAGGCTGAGGAACACACCCTGCCTCCCTCTACCCCTTGCACAAATTCCTTGCACTGGTCCTCTAGAGTGAGTGTGTGTGTGTCATGGTGAGAATAAAGCTGTGGAAAGGAGTAATGGAGGGAAGGCAGTAGGGTTCAATCTACTTTCTTGTGCCATTTTGAGGCCTGATGGCTGACTCCAAGTTCAATGCTTTCACGTTTACTGAAGCTGAAGCAGGCATTGATGAAGGAAAGGCTCAGGTCTTAAGGCTGCAGCCTGGGGAGGGATTGAGGCTGGCTGACTGGGGGTGGCAGGGTGACAGGTAAGTGAGAGAAACCAGGACTTCTCAGGGTGGGACAGCTGCAGGCTCTAGCACTCACGGGCCCTGCAGCCACAGGAGGCCACCCGTCATCACAGAAAAGAACATGCAGTGCAGACCACGGGGGATGCAATGGGGAAAGCCAGTGGCCCTCGCCACAAGGCTGACAGCCCCCCACGTTGCAACCTGAGTAGAACAGCCTTCCTGGTGCCCAGGGGCAGCTGTAAACCACAGGCCCAGGGCCTGGAGAGGACGGAGCCCACCACCTGTCCTGAGGCTTGGGCTGGGAGCATGCGCGGACAGAGACCACTGGCAACACAAGCTTACCTCATGTTACTGCCTCTGGCAACACAGGTATACATACCTCATTTTATTGCGCTTGCTTTATCTCGCTCACAGATCCCGCATTTTTAACGAATTGAAGGCAGGACCCTCCACCAGCAAAAGGATTACAGTTCACTTTAATGCAATGCTCCCTTGATTTATGGTGGTCTGAGCCACAGTAACTCTGAGTTACCATCCAACCAGAGGGGACTCACCCTTGCACAATTACGGGCTTACTGGAAGCCCCATGGACACCACTCCTCCTGCTGGCCCGGGTGCCTCTGGGCAGTGGGTGCTGAACAGGGCCAGGCACACGACACATGGGGCCACAGCCTTGGAGCCAAGCTCCTCACCTGGGTCCCTGCAGGACCACTCAGCCATGCCTGGGCGGGACCAGCCCCGGGAGCCACTCCTGGCCCGCTCAGCACTGCACCGGAGTTGACTTAACCTGTGCTTCCTTCTTAATCGCCTTACCATCCGCGTGCTCGGCTTGTTAAGGGCTCTCCCCTAACCCGGCCCCTCCCTTCTCCCACCGCCCCGCCCCGGCCCACCCCCCTCTCCCTCCCCCATAACACAAATCCAATTACATTCTGAGTACAGGAATCCTTTCTAAAAAGCCGCCTGGCCTGCTCATGAACGTGTGCCCACAAAAGAGGTCTATGTAATGGATGGTCAGTGCATTTTATTTAATCAGCACGGTACAAAAATAAATAAAAATAAGGGAAGGGGAATTAAATTACAGCCAAACTGAGCTTCATGACCTTGTCAGATTATAAACCACACATACTTACAAACACACTACACATACATACAAAAATGAGACAAATATAAATTAATATTAACAATACCCACAGTTTGGTCAAAGAATAGCTACAGAAGAAATTGCACTAAAAAACCAACATACATCGCACGTTGTGTAATTAGCAGTTTCAAATATACAGCTATGAAAAGATTCCGAGTGGAAAAAAAATGGCACATTTTTCTTTTCATTGCAAGTTTAACAACTGTTGGAACGCAACTAACTCCTAATAACTGCATGGAAAGAATATATCAACCCTTCGGCTTTACAAGAAAGAGAAAAACCAAATCCTGAACGATTATTCCTGCGACTTGTTCTGTGCACGGGTGTAAATTTCACAGCCATCTGTTCTAAGATTATTTTTCTTAAGACACAAAATGCTCCTGGTCAGCATGCACAATATCACTGTAAAAGCAACAAGGAAAGAATAAAGGGGTGGTGGCGGTGGGATTTTGTTTTTTTGTCGGTTAGTTTTTTGTGTTTTTTTTTATGTTGTTCTAAAAGTAGTCTTCATAGCAGCATGTCAGCATGTCAAACGGGTGCGTTGCTTGCACACTCGCGTGGATCAGTTCCTTCACACAATACTGATGACCAGTGCGAGGGGAGGCGGGAGGACGCGCTAGGCTTCACATTGATGGAACTAGAGTTCTGTCCTTAGTCCCCAACCCCTCCTGAGCTCCACACCTCCTCCGGGGCATAAAAAAATAAATATGGAGAAAGAGAAGGAAACACACAAAACTGGAATCCTGTGGGTGTGACCTAGCACAGTTCCCGGCCAGGTTCAGCCAGCCGCACCAGGGACGGCGAACACGGCCCCTCCTTCTGGAGACGCGGCTCGGACCCCCCTCTTCCATGCCTCCGGGGCCCGCTGCCCTCCGGGCCTCCTACCTCGGGTCACACGTGGCAGCGGGGTCTGAACAGATAGGCCGGTGCCGACTCCAGCAGAGAAGAAAGAAGCGCTGCAGCGAAGTCTGCGCCAGCGGCCGCGGGTTCCTCCCAGTCCTGTGGCATCAGCTTCCCTGGCGCCCCGGAACGGACAGGCTCGGCCGGGCTCGGAGTGGGCCTCGAGGCGCAGCTGGGGCCCATGCTCTTGCCCTAGCGCGGGCTTGCCTCGGGCTGCAGGCTCTTCAGGCCGGACCTCAATTTCACAGCTTGCTCTTTTCAACGTGATTTTCAGTAGTGCTTGTGCTGAGATGGCAGCCACCTGGGACCTAATCCTATGTAACATGAGCCTCGGCCTCCCCACCAACCCCCCATTCCAGCACTCCCTGGGGGGCTGGGAAGAGCGAATTCTCTGGAGCCTTCACACTGCTCTTTGTTCCCCAAAGCCAGGGTGATGGGCCTTGGAGGAAGACTCGGTCCCTTCTCTTGGTCCTCTCCCAAGTCCCCAGCCACCAATCTGGGAGAATTAGAAAGAAAATGGATTAAGTACATATCCTGTGTTTCTACAGCCACTAAAGTGGAAACCAAAACCAGCAGCTGCAAATGATCAGTTGTAGAACCAGCAGGCTCACAAAGCAACCAGGAGTCCTACCCCGGCCTGTAATTGTCTCGGAGATCCAGCTGTTTCCCGGGGCCTTGCGGGGCAAGGCTTTGTCTTCAGAAGAAACCGAGCTGTTTGCAAACAGCTTTACATGAAAAGGGGTAGGAGTGGGGGGTGGGAGGACATCGTTACCAGCCCCCACGCCCCGGCTCTGCGGAACGGCATGTGCACCAGCAAGAAGAGGCCTCCGCCCTTAGGTGGGCTCTGGCTTGGTGTCAGGCCTTGGCACACCACCTGCCCAGAGGCAGGCAGGGGTCATGGGCACCTGCAGCTGTCCTGGCCTTCACCACGGGGTGACTAAGCTGCATTACCCAAGTGAAGCACTCACCCAGGAAAGGAGTGTCCCCAGCTTCACCCCACCTCTTTAGCTGGGACCCAAAATAAAAGAATTTCATGAGTCAAGCCAGCTCCTTAACCAGTCCTGCCAACATGGCTGAGAGCCGGGACAAGGGGACGGAGGAGCAAGTTCCGCGTCTCCACTAAAGGAAAGCCCTTCTCCCTAAAAAAGAAAAAAGAGCAAACGAGGGTTGTGCACGGCCCAACAACAGGACACGACCTTTGCACCAGGCTGGCTTCTCCTAGACGGAGGAGGCTCAGCTTGCCTCGCCACCCCACAGGCTGCTCAGTCAGGATGGCTGCTCCAAGAGCCTCTGGGAGAATGGACCACCCAAAGCAGGAGCCAGAAAAGGGCCCCCCAACTCGAGGTGCCAAATCCTCCCTGGGTCAACCGGCCAGAGGCCCCTCTCGAGCTCCCGCACAGGGAGCGACAGCCTCACCTGCCCTGGTCCAGCAAGGGCGCAGGCGACAGAGGCAAGTCAGTCTTTTGAGTCCCCCCAAGTCGAAGGTCGGGGACCTGGGTGGCTCTGAATTCACCTTCTAGGTTTTGCACAAGGTCCAGGAGTTCAAAGGCGCCCAGAGTTCTTGGCAGAGCTGAAGAAAGCCCCTGGCAGGGCTGGCGGTGGGCCGGGGCTGGCCCTTGGTGGCTTTGCTAGACACATACTATACATAACATCTGACTTGCTTAATAATAAATCTTTAAAAATGAACTGAATCCTTGAGCCACGACGCCTGCCGCGAGGCTCACCGATCCAGCCCTAGGAGGAGCCGCTTCTTGTCCTCCTGGCCGCTCTCGTTCTTCAGGTCGGAGAACACCTGTGTGAAGTAGTGCGGGTCGGCGTTGATCTGCAGCATCTTGGAGCTCATGAGGTTGATGACGGAGAGGCAGCGGTCCCAAAAGGCCTCCTTGCAGCTCTCCACCAGGAAGGGCTTGAGCGGGTAGGAGATCTCGTTGCCCATGTAGGAATAGGAGAGGTACAGGCAGGTGAGCAGCACGGCCTGGAGCTCGTGGTCAGAGCCCACCTCGGAGGAGATCACGTCCCTGCAGAGCATGTAGAGGAAAACCACGTTGGCCGGCGTGATGAAGCCCTGGTCCTGCCAGCCCTGCAGGAGCAGCGAGCGGTCCACGCTGCGCAGCCAGAGCACGGGGTCCGTGGGGGACAGGTGCTTCAGGCGGTAGCACCGGCGGCACAGAAACTCGCCCAGGCAGCGCAGCAGCTCGCTGGTGGACGCCTGGACGATGACCCGTTTGGGGGTCCCTGCAGAGGTGATGGCAGGGTGTGGGGCCTTCTTGACGGAGGAGGAGACCCCGGTCTGGGAGCCCGAGAGCTGGCTGGCAGGGGGGGCGGGCGGCTGGGCCGGTGGGGGCTGGGCGAACGTGGACAGGTTGGCACACGACAGCGACTTCTTCAGGTTCTCATTGTTGAGGTGCGTGATGTTGTTCTGGTAGTTGCCGTTGGGCTGCACCTTCTTGGAGTTCTTCTTCTTGGCGGACACGGCCACGATCCTCTTCCAGGGCAGCACGGAGATGATGGAGTGCCGCTTCAGGTTCTTGTCCTTGGCGTTCTTGCTGTTCTGCACGGCCGTGTAGTGGCCCACCGTGGCCGCGCCATCCTCAAACAGCGTGGCCTTGCGGTAGCTGGGGGACAGGGACAGCACGGTGCCCATGGTGCCGCTGCGCGCCGGGCGGGGGCCCACGCCCCTGCGCGCCCAGACTGCCGGCCCGCGGGGAGAGGCCGCTCACCGAGCCGCGGCGGCCCGGGGAGGAGGCGGGGCGCTCCCGGGGGCGCGTGCTGCCCTTCGGATCTGCGTGGAAAACAAGATGGTTCTCAGCCCCAGGCGCTCCTCCGCCCCTGCCTCGCGGCTCCCGCGGCCCCGACCCCGGCTCCACCAGAGCCCCCCGGGCTCCGCGGCCCCGCCCGCGCCCCGCGCCGCAGCCCGGCCGCCTCCACTGCGGCACCCCGCCCGCCGCGGCCGCTGCGCTCCAGCTGCCGCGGGAGGAGACCCCGCCGCGATCCCGCGCGCAGCCCCGACCCCAGCCCAGGCTCCCGGGGCAGAGGCACAGGCTTACCCGGCCGCCGACGGCTCCTGCGCTCCGCGCCCTCCGCACTGCGCGCCGCGGTCCCGGCGCTTCGCTCGGCGGGGCTCGGCGGGGCTCGAGCTCGGCGGCGGCGGCTCCGGAGCTACTGTCCAAGGTTCTGCAGCCGCGCGCCCCGCCCTCGCTCGCCGCCGCCGCGCGCCCGCTCCCGCCCCGGCGCGCACCTCCGCGGTCTCCCTCTCGAGAGCGCGCGGCTCACGCGCCGGCGCGGTCGGGCCTGGTGTTGCCCGGGAGCCGGGGCGCCGCCGTCTTCAGCACGAGCCGCGCGCGGGGCCGGCGGGGCCGCGGCCGCGAACACGAGGCGCCTGTGCTCACGGCGCCCAGCGAGGACCCGGACTCGGGCGGCGGCGGGACGCGCAGTGCCGGCACCGCCCGCCCCGGCGTCCCCTCCCGCACAGCCCTCCGCCCGCTCCGCGCTGCCGCTCTAGCAGCAGCAGCAGCAGCAGCCGCCCGCCTGAGTCCCGGGCACCCCTCGCCGCCGAGCGCGGGCCTCGGGGGACGACGGGGCGGGGCGGAGCGGGGTGGGGCGAGGACGGACCCCGCCCGCCGCGCCGCCCAGACACGTGCTGCCTTTGTTCCCGCCGCGGCGCCGGCAGCTGCGGGCCTTGGGGACGCTCTCCGCCTCGTCTCCGCCCTGGCGACTCGGGGCCTGCCCTGGCTGAGCCTGCCACCCGAGCCGCACGAGAAGCCAGCCCCGGAGCCGGGGCTCCGAGCTCCCTCCTGCCATTTCACATCCTCTTTCCCCGGAAAAGAATGTGGGAGGAACGCGAAGCCTCGGCAGAGGCCACCTGAGTGCCACGCGCATCCCAAGTGGACTGCCCATTGCTTTTATTTCCTTCCCCTTCAGGACCTCCGCTCAGTCATCCCAGGTAAATGCTCACGGCCCGGGCGGTCTTAGAAATCCAGGCTAACGGGGTGTAGGCAGCTCCGGGCTGTTCCCCCAACAGCGAGCGACTGGCTGCTGTTCCACACCACACCTGTGACAGGTCCCTGAGGCCGCTGGCTTGGCCCTTGCCCCTTGCCCCAAAGATGAGCCAATACTAAGCCCATCACATCTGTGACCTCGAAATTTCCCGCCCCCTTATCTCTTGCAGTAAAAACAGAAGCAGCTACTTCTCCAACCAGCCTCTGATCATAATTTGAAGATTTGGTGCAGGTAAAAAAAAATTTAATTCTCAATGAAATTCTGGTTCTAATAATTGTTACCTTCACAGGCAAGAATCTAGATCCTTCCGTCGTTTCTTTTATAGTTTGGTTCTGGAGATCGATTTAGATTTGACCACAGACCTGGGAAACATATCTTTCTTCAAATTACCACCTCTGGACCCAGAAAGGAGGAAGAGGCAATACAGAAAGGAGGATATCCAGTTCCCTGACACCCAGCCCACTCCAGCACACCAGGCTGTCAACCTGTGCCAGTTCTAACGACTGCCTTAAGCAGAACAGAAATCTGGTTATCATTTAGAACAATGCCACATCAGAAAGTACTGGGATTTGCTTATGTGCTACCCAGAGACCTCTCTATCAATAGTGGCAATTGAATGCTTACGGAGCATGATGACTCTAGAGTAGAAAATGCCTTGCTCTGTGCCGAGGGCTACTTCTTCACAACCCTTCAGAAACATCCACAGAAGCTGTCAGCTCAGCTTAGTCTGAAGGCAGACCCTCAGCTCAATGTGCCCCTCCCTCTGAATGTTCCAGTGTACAACTCCCACCTGCTATTCAAATGGAAGTCTCTTCAACCCTTTGCTATAGTCAGAAGCTCTATGACTGAAGCTTCCGGTCCTCTGGCGCACTGACTCCACAGTGACTCACACAAAGCTGGACCCAGCCTTGTCATCTCCACCCTCAGGAAGAAGCCCAGCTCTCGGGGTGGCCCATGTCCACATTGCCTTTCCTATATTTCAGGTCCCCTTCAGATTCTGGTGTTAAGCAAAGGTTAAGTGGTTCTGGTTTCCCAAAATATGCCAGGATTATAAGGCTGTAACCCACCCTTAGCCCCATCAGGATCCACCCTGTTACCTGTCTCTACAGATTTAATTCTAGCGATTCCAATTAATGGTGGCAGTACCGAGCTCCACTTCATCACACTCCCTTTTCTAAACCAAGGAAGCATGCGTTTGCCTGGACTGTTTCCATCCTGGCCACACACTGTCCTTTTGCCTTTGTCCAGCCAGCCTTCCCCAGCACCTTCAAAAAGAGCCCTGGGCAGTACCACCCCAGCCTCCTCACACCTGTCAAAGACAAAGTCATATTTGCAGCAGGCACAGCATGAATGGGGTAGTGTCGCCCGCCAACCTGCTGTTTTGACTGAGGGGAGGCTGCCCTGAACCTGTCCAGTCAAGCTCTGCCTCTCTCAAGGCATACCGCTCCTCTGCTCACTCAACCCATCACCACCACCAAGCTTCTATCACCGATCCAACCGCGAAGGAAGAAAGGGCAGTCATCTGCCAGAAATGGCAGACTAAAGGACCCGGGAGGCAGACCCAGCTGAATGATGCGGAGCTGTTTTCTTCCAAAGAACTGCAGGGAAGATCTCCAAATCCCACCCCCATCAATCAGCCCATTTATCCTATAGCCTCTCTAGCTGCCCTGTCCGCAAGGCCAGCCTGTCATCTGCACCACTGAGCTGGGCTGCCCGTGTATCACAGGAGAGTCCCTACCCTCTACATGCCCCTTTCTTATATCACCCCTAGGGAGGCCAGGACCTAGCCTGCTGGCTTCCAAAAGAGGTTCCAAATAAAGCCCGCTCACCCTGAGGAAGGCGGCTTTGTTCTTCCAGGGATCTCAGAGCAGCCCCTAGTGGTCTTTCTGGGCAGCACAGGTTACATAACCAGCAGTCGCCTGCTGGAGTCAGGCCTCACGCAGCCTTTGGCCAACACCATCAGATCTCATTCACACAAGCAAGCCTGGCACCAGGAAGGCTGGTGCCAGAAAGGGTCCCAGATGAGCGAGCGGGCCCAGGCCACCCTCAGCTGTGCCGAGACAGCTTATTTGAGCCTGGATGGGAAGCCGTGCTGAGTCTAGAGCAGCACTGTCCACACAAAAATGTAACACGAGCCACAAATGCAAGCCACATAGGTTATTTTCTAGTAGCCACATTAAAAGTAAAAAGAAACGTGTGAATTTTAATAATATATTTTATTTACCCAATAATGTTCAAAATATTCCAACATATAAAAAGGTTGAGCTATTTCACATTCTTTTCATGCTACGTCTTCAAAGCCAGGCTTGGGTTTACATGTGCAGTGCATCGCAACTCAGACTAGCCCCGTTTCAGGGAGCTCGACAGCCATGTGGCACATGGTTCCCTTGAAGCAGCGACCTGCAAAGGGGGCAGAGGACAGGCTGCTGCCAGTTGGGGCTGCCCGAGGTGTGGGAAAACCTCCCTTATGCTCCAGATCTGAAGATACCTTTGGAATCTCATTAAAGTTTTTTTGAAGCAAAGCTCTTCCTGCAAGTAAAACTAGAGACACAACACTGAAAGCAGAATAGCAATTGCTCACACGAAGCAGAGTTGGCAGCTAGAGCTCCCCTCCCTCCCAGGGGCCCGAGCCCTCAGGACCATCCCCAGGTCTGAGGTGTGTGAGGCAATCACCACTCTTGAAAATTCCAAATGGAAACGAAACCGTGAGTGTCGGGCCTCTCCGGGCATTTGCATTTCCATGACTTCATAGAACCCTCAAACCAGTTACCCACCATGGAAACGCCATCCGCTTCATGCAGAGGAAGTAGGCTCAGAGGTTATTACATATATACACCCAAACTCCGTGTCCACGGTGCCTTGGGAAAACAGATCCCTGAGCACCATTCCCCATTTCAGGCCTCATAGACCAACTCTTACCCAGACCCCTCAGTGCAGCACCCACGTCCACGGGTTTCCCAGGAAGCAGGTGAGACAGTGCACCTGTGGCCAGTCTAGAGGGCTCCACAGCGCTGCCTGCATTCACTGGAAGCCCTCCAACACTCAAGAAAAGACACTTTTGAAAAAAAAAATTGTTTTTATTGGAACTCATCTGAACATCAGATATACCTGGTGTTGGTTAGCAAGAACCGTTTGTACATTTGATATTGATGGTGCCAAAACCAAAACAGTGACTGGACATGATGGGGAGAGATGTTGAGAATAAAAACCTGATTTTGGAGAGGAAAATAAGAGCCAGTCAGATTCAGTGAGGATGCAAAACCTGGTACAACAAAATCCTTTTACAAAATATAAATTTATTACGAAAACCTGGAAGGATCATCTGAGAAAGGGAAAGACAAAAGGAGGCCAGCAGGAAGGAAGCAGGAGGGAGAGAGAGGAAGAAGACAAGAGCTGAGGAGGGAGTGAGCTGAGCACCCAGAGGCGCAAAGCTCACCTGCCAGTGGCATCCACTGTGTGACCTCGCCACAGACAAAGCATGCGGTACACAGGCTCACCTCCCCCCTTCCGGGTCTGAGAAGAAAGGAAAGAGGCTCCTTGGGAAGGGGACATGAGGTTGCTCGAAAACCCAACAACAAAAATAAAAATAAACACACCCCACAGTCTCATTTCCGATGTTCACTGTTTTAAAACGGAATACGTCCATCGGTCAGCAGGAGAGGAGTGGGACAGGGAGAGAAGCTAATGGACGTCGGACAGCCCGCCTTCCCGAGGGGGAAGGAGGAAGAAGAGACACGTGATGGTCTCCTGACTGAGAGGGGAGAGAGAAGGAAGAGAAAGCGCAGAGGAGAGGGGCAATTAAAACACTGACGTCTAATCTAGTTTACTGTGTTAAAAAGAGCCACATGCACAGCAGGCCCCTCGAGGGCCCACATGCTCCTGTGTGGCCGTGGTGGACACTAGCTCCTGGCCTCGTCCCCTGTCCTTCCCAGGTCCGAGCGGAGCTGCTGCTGCTGCTGCTGCTGCTGGGGCGATGGCGGGACCTTCAGCCAGTCTGCTGGAGCCTTTGTGGAGGGAAGGTGAGTGGACAGCCGTATGACAGGGGAAAGAACACCAAAATGCCTCATTTCAAATAAAGAAAATAGCAGTCTATACACAGTTGTTTGTTTTGGTTCAGTACAAACAGAATAAAAAGTCGTTGCTTTGATGGTCAGGCAAACACCCAATTCTGAAGAGGAGAGGTGCCGCCAGCGGGTGGATTGGGAGCCCGGTGGCTGGCGAAGCGCCTGGCTTGGCAGCCCTCTCCCAGGAGGCAGAGAGCACAGCTTTAGGTAGTGTAAGCCTTTTCCTTTTATTTAGAATAATCTTTTTTTTCTTTTTCTTTTTTTTTTGTAAGCAATGTCCCCACTCCCAAGTTGGGCCAGTAAAGATTACATGAAAACTGGCACACCTATCAGCTGGAATACAGATGCACCAAATGAGGATTTAAAAACTTTCCGAGCGAAAAGTAGAACAAAAAGAAAAAAGAATCTCCTAGCATTTTCCCCAAAGGTTTCACTCTCCCGCCACACACACTCGCCAAAGGACCGCTAGAGATCCAACTCTGTAAGAGAAGACAGAGCAGTGTCAATCGGGGGCCAAGAGCCACCGCAGGCTTTCAGTCTCGACAGGCAGAGGACAGAGCTGCCGGCCGGTCCTGGAGCCAGCACTCACCTATGTCAGTTTCTTGGCTTTGTTGTAGAGAGAATCCACTACTTTACTCATGTTCTGAATTGTTTCCAGAGCAGCTTCATAAGTTTTATCTACTGGGGGTTCATCGAAAATAATCAAAACACCCTCCCCCTGGTCCAAGATCCCTGCAGGAAAAACAAGGGCAAGCATGTAAGAGATGTAAGAGTTGGGATTAGACACAAGAGCATTTCAGACACATCCATTCCCCAGCTGCCTCATGTCTCCAGAAAGGAGAGGAAGCAGAACCCATCTCCTATTCCATTTACACACGTTTACTATACACTCGCACCCCAGGAGGATGAGGGGCAAGGATCCCAGGGAACTACCAGGTAAAACAATCAAATTATCTTCTTTCAAGATAAACAAGAATATGATGCCTCTTCAACCATTTCATCCCCACCACCAGACCCCCTGCCTATATGAGTGTTACTCACCATGAAATTTCTTGTCAAGAATCATCTGTGATAATTTCCTTTCCACATCGGCCTAAAATCAAAGCACTTGATTAAAGGAACCAATTTCCACTAGTCAGAGATCACACCGACATGAAAGCCGTGTATAAAAGGAACTTAGGGCAGATGCACTGAAGACAAAACAGCAACAAGGCAACTCCAGCTCTGAGCCCATGGTCCCCATGCCCCAATGAGGTGCTTGGGAACCTTCCAACAAGGCCCAATGAGTATAATGCCAGCCCCCCACAAATCCCTTTTCCCATCCCTACCCTCAAGACAAGCTCAGGACTCCTTACCTTGGAAAGTTTGATGAGACTAGATATGTGTTCAATCTAAAAGGAAAGGCAGAGAGACACCAACACTGAAAGTTTTACCTCTGCCTCTCATATACAGGATGGGGGTGGGGGTTGCTGAGTGCCCACAGGGCAAAATTCCCTTTGGCCACGCTTAGGTCTCCTGTGCTCTGTCCATCTGCCTTCATCACACAGACAATAAACACACTCCTATCCCACACACTCAGAAAACATTCACCACATGGTGGCTCACTACAAAAGCAAGGAGATTGCACTGAATACAGGCAGGTGCAATCTCAACAGCCTTTGCCCTCAGCATCTCTCTCCTGGATTCTTGTTCCATTGAGAGTCCCAGGCCCTGGCCAGGTTGTTACAGTGTTGTCCCAATATGTCAAGGTTGCAGGTTCAATCCCCAGTCAGGGCACATAAAAGAAGCAACCAATGAATGCATAAATAAGTGGAACAAGTAGATGCTTTTCTCTCTTTCTCAAAAATCAATAAGTAAAACTTCTTAAAAAATAATCCCAATCTCTTGGTGGTCTCTGCCCACCAGGCACATCCTTGAAGTGAGTTCCTATTGTGGACAGGTGTGGGGAAAGAGGGGCTCAATGACTAGCCAGAGAGGGGCTCGAGTCCCAGGAGGGTTCTTACCTGTACTCGGGAAAAAGGCTCAATGACTCGGATCAGATTCTGTTCCAGTAAGTTATCATACAACTTGGCCAAGTGGGTGTTGATGATTGGGTCATCCCGGAGCTCTGCCCGGTAATCTGTCAGGGCCTGCCAAAAGATTGGCATAGAGTTGCACTTGAAAGTCATACTATGCCTAGCTTCCTAAGTAGTATGCTGGCCCTTGTAATTGCATGGTTGACTGCAGTTCTGGAGGATTGGGGGAGATGAAAGAACAGTTATGGCAGAAGGCAGAAGGAAAGGAACATCAAGAATTAAAGGATTTAAAAAAAATTTTTTTTAAGGAGCTCCCAAGCTGCGGTGACTTGGCAAAAAATAAAAATTTTAAAAAAGGAAAAAAAGAAAAAGAAAATTAAAAGATGGAGCCATCCTAGGCACCATCTTTGTCTGAAAGCTCAAATCATGTAATCCCCAAGAGTGGCTCAGTTTGTAAGCCAAATTCACTACACACATTAGTTCTCACATGTATATCCACAGAACAAATAGGGTCTCCATGGGGGAAAAAAGAACTCTCAGGTTAAGCTAGCTCTTGGAATTCTTCAAGGAATATCAGCACAGTACAGCTCTGCAGTTAGCTCCTTTCTAATTAAACACTGGTTTAGCCCTAGTGTTTCAAATATCTGCTCATAGACCTTTTTTTCCCAAGGAACCCCTAACTGAAGTGTTCTATCAAGCATCCTAAACTTTGGGATAAAAGGATGTAGACTGTGCATTCTTATCTGGCATTCATGTCTGTGATTTATTGACCTTTAGCAATGATCTCAGTATCCTAGCTCATGTGAACTATTCTATAAAGTGTTAAGGGAAGGAAAGAAATCATACAAAGTAAAGAACTAAATACCCTGCTGGTGTGACTCAGTGGCTGAGCATCGACCTATGAACCCGGAAGTCAAAATTCGATTCCCAGTCAGGGCACATGCCCAGGTTGTGGGCTTGATCCCCAATAGGGGCCACGCAGGAAGGAGTCGATCAATGATTCTCTCTTATCACTGATGTTTCTCTCTCCCTCTCTAAAACCAATAAAAATATATATATTTCAAAATGTAACCAGTGAGGAAAACTGGTTAATAGTATCTATATATATAAAAACCTAAGCCACCAAATGACTTGCTGGTAGCTATGATGCACGCTGACCACCAGGGGGCAGACACTCAACAAAGGAGCTGCCCCCTAGTGGACAGTGCACTCCCACAGCAGGAGTGCCACTCAGCTGACACCAGACCACAGAGGCTCACAGGCCTCTCCCTTGGACACTCTCCCTGTGCACCCAAGCTGCGGAGGTAGCAAGCACAGCAGGGCCAGGATGAGCAGGAGCATGCCCAGCACAGGCTCGGGCTCCTCACTGGACACCTGCTGCTTTGCACACTATTTCATGCTGAGCAGGATTGACAAGGACAGTAGGCTGGAGCCTGACAAGATGGTGGGTAAGGCCGGGCCGCAGTGGTGCAGAGATCCACGGATCTCTGCAGGCCAGGCCAAGGGATCCTGCCAGTGCCCGAATCTGTGCACTGGGCCTCTAGTAGGGAATAATTTTGTACTATCTTTGCAATTTCTTTTGAAATAATTATTTTAAAAGAGTATATGTTTTTTAAAAAGTACTTAAATGCCCCTCTCTTCCCTACCAACCCAACACCGTGCTTACCTTCTCAAAATCTGCGAGTGACCTGTTCTTGCTAGCCTGGGCCACACATTTTAATGCTTCTGTCTAAGAAGAAAGAGAAAATAGTGAAAGTGATCTGTCCTGCACACCCACATCCCACAAACAAGTTTCATAAGCAATATGCTACGTCCCAACAACTTCTGGTTGCAGGGAAGAACCAGGCCCACAACTGTTCTTGAGGCCTGGGAAGAAAAGCTACAATAAAACCACTGAGGGAACTGTGGCTATGCCTGCAAAGTAAATTGGGAGGTTCTACACTCATGGTGGCCAGAGACTGGAGTCCACAAAACAGGCACCTGATGTATTTTGGGCAACACTGAGAGACCCTAGTGCACATTCACCTGGCCCCTCCAGATGAGATATGAGGGCCCGGCAACATGCCTGCACCCACTCAATCCAGATCATAAAGGTGGAGGAGAACTCGGCCAACAAGTGACGCCAACTGGCATGGCAGACAAGCAGTTACAGGACCAAGTTCCAAGATCAAGTTCCTGCTGCCCCAATGGGTCCTTCATCACCAGCACTAGCACACTTCACCACCAAAAAGCCCATCACCTTTTTGTTTTGTTTTGTTAATCTTCACCAGAGGATATTTTTCCCATTAATTTTTAGAAAGAATGGAATGAAGGGAAGCGGAGAGAAAGAAGAACATTGACATGAGAGAGACACATCAATTGGTTGCCTCCTACATGCTCCCAACTGGTGCCAGAAATTGAATCTGCAAACCAGGTATGTGCTCTTGACCAGGAATCGAACCTAAGACCCTTCGATACTCCAACCACTGAACCAAATCAGCCAAGGCTCCAACACCTTTTACATGTAGGTCCTACCTGTCCCCTGGTCTGGCCAAATAAACTCCCAGGGAAAACCAGGAAGGAAAAAAAAAAAAAACACTGTGTGCCAACCAGTTTCCCTTTGAAATCTGAAATAAATTAAAAATACTAGAAAACAGCAAGCCTCCCACCCCATCCCCCCACCCCTGGCAAAAAAAAACAAAACACCCTGACACAGCATTCTCCAGAGATGACAAAAGGGAAAATGACCAGAGAACTGTTTTCTTTCCAAGACTCCCTATCCCCGTAACACCCTGATTCCTTCCTTCCCACCTGATAAGACCTGTGCTTCATGAAGATTCATTCTGCTAGATTTATTAGTGTGCACACCAAGGTCTATTTTCATTAGGGTTGAGGCATCACGATTTTACATATTATACTGCACGTTAAAACCTCAGAGTGATGAAGGTACAAATCAATGGTTCAGGGCACCTTCTAACCTAGAAGAAATCTACAACATTAATCTCTTTAGGAGAATGGTCTTGACTCCTGCTCAAAAGCTGTCATCAAGGTACACAGGACCAGGAGCTCCTCCTGTATCAGTTAAATGTACTTAAATAAGGATGGTGTGCCTTATACAGCAGACTTCAAAAATAGAGCAAAGGCTCTGGTCCTTGTAGCTCTGTTGGTTTGGTGTCATCCCATGAACCAGGAGGTTGCCGGTTCAGTTCCCGGTCCAGACACATGCGAGGACTGCAGGCTAAAACCGAAGCAGTAGATCGATGTTTCTCTCTCTCTCTGTCCTCCCTTCCTATCTCTCTCCTTCCCCTCTAAAAATCAATAAAAATATATTTTTAAAAGACAGTGCAAAATGTTCTCAGCATTTGTCCTAGAGACAGAAGAAATGTCATAATGAGAAAAGCCTGGAACTTAAGAGCCAAGATAATCCAAGTTCAAAGTCTGGCTCCACCACTACCAGTTCAGGTGACCTTATTCTGGACACCTGATCTCTCTTAGCCCATATTTCTTCAACTCTACTTCTAAATAATAACCAGTATTCACTTTAGCAATAACCAGTATTCTTTTCGTCAAAATTAGAAGCTGATCTGAAACTTTTTCTGATAAAAAGCCAATCAGGGCCACTTGTGGAAAAGGAAGAAATCATCTTGTGGCCATTCCTCTAAAGATACAGTGATATAGCCAATGTGCCTATTGTTTAGAGACAAATGCATTTGAATCTACAAAGATTACTTTTACTTAAGTAATGATATTTAAACAAAGTACAAAGAAGAGGTGGTGAAGAGATGGTGAAGATATCTGAGACATCATCTTTACACAGGTGATACAGCTATTAAGGCACAAAAGGTACCACAAAAAGAGCTACTGGCCCAACCAGTGTGGCTTGATGGTTAAGCGTTGACACATGAACCAGGAGATCATGGTTCAAGTGCCAGTCAGGGCACATGCCTGGGTTGCGGACTCGATACCAGTAGAGGGTGTGCAGGAAGCAGCTGATCAATGAATTATTTTCTCTAATCACTGATGTTTCTACTCTCCTTCTCCCTTCCTCTCTGAAATAAACATATTTTTAGGAAAAAAGAATTCTTCTTCCACCACATCCAAAACTCAGGACATGAGAGCAAGGTGCTAATATGAGAAGCACTCAGGTGAGTCATCAAGACCTAGTTTCTGCACCAAGCAATCTGATCTTCTTAAAGCACATGTGCACCAGGCCCTACTGTGCTTCAATTAGGAGAATTCAAGATTCCATATTCTGCACATGTCAAATTTGTAAGTCAGGCTCAGATAAATTTCCTGGTCAAAGCTAAATACAACCTAACTTAATGCAAATGCTAAAATTCACTCCTATAGGTCCTTCAAACCTTCTGATGTCCAAAAGAGCACAAAATACTGACTTTTTCTATCACAAATTTAACAATATAAGAAATATACTGAATAGGCTTAAGGGACAGGGGTTGGGGGGGAGGGATATTTGAGCACTAGTCTCACCAAACATCATGTCTGACACAATATGCTGGCCTCAGAGTAAGTAGAGAACAGAACTGCAGTCATGGTGTTCCCTACCTGCCTCCCTGCATACCGCAGTGCAAGCTTCCCGCTCACCAGAGCCTGGACATCTTCTGGGCTAGAAAAAAAAAAACGTACTTGGTAAATTGCTCCAGGATATTATGCTATATAAGTATAGGCTAAGGCAAATTTCTTTTTCTCAGAATCAGCCCCATCCCTAACCTCATATGCCCCTCACATTGCAGAAGCCACTCTGAATTCCTACACTCTGGGACAAAAATCAACACTGAGGAGCAGAAAAACTTTAGAAAGTCACAATGAACCGACCATAAGTAGTAAAACCAAACCAACAGGCAGAATAATAAGTGTAAGTCAAATCCCAATATAAGATCCAAAAATCCAGCCCAGCATGGCTCAGTGGTTGAGTGTCAACCTATGACCCAGAAGGTCAAGGTTCAATTCCCAGTCAGGGCATATGCCTGGTTGTGGGCTTGACCCCCAGCAGGAAATGTGCAGGAGGCAGCCAATCAATGATTCATCATTTATGTTTCTATCTCTCTCTCCCTCTCCCCTCCTCTCTGAAATCAATAAAAATAAAGATCCAAAAAGAATCCCAGTGAATATCTCATTTACTACCCCAAAATGTGGATAAATTATGTTATTCTTTATAAACATCTGTCATACTTTCTGTTGACCCCTTTTTCAAACCTCTTCCTAACCTCTTCCTTAATCTACTCCTGTTTGTCTATAAGTTATTTTCTTGCCCTCTGTCCAATTATTACTCTTTGGACAGAATAATTGCAGGATACTCCAAGGAGGTTTCCCATCTACTTCCAGCAGCCCCAGAGGAAGCTGCTGCAGCTTCTATGATTGTCCCAGTCCCTGCCAAGCTATATCTGGCACAGCAGAAAACTTAGTTAAAAATCTGAATTCTCATATCCCAGAGTTAATGTGCACCTACCTATTGAGCATGATTTTGCACAACAACATGTACTTTAGAGAGGTGATGGCCTTGGGACTATCAATGGAGTCATAACCCTCAAATGCCTCATAGAAATATGAGTATGCAGTTTTCCAGTCCTTCTCCTCTGCTGCGTGAATAATACCTAAGCATTGAAAAGAAAGACGGAAGAACCACATGAGAACCATATAAGATCAGAGCTGGGAAGGGCCTCAGAAATCTATCCCAACCTCATCCACTCATTCCTGGGGTCAGGAAAGGATAAAAGACCTGTCCAAAGTCATTATCAGCTAGTGGCAAATCTAGAATTAGAACCCATGTCTTTCTCTGGCTTCCCAGTTCAATGCCATCTTGCTACTATAAATTCTAAAGGAGTCAAGACCCAACTCAAAGAAGATCCTGCATACTGTAACATCTCCATGCTTCCCACCCTTACTGCATGCATCCTATCTTTTTGCAGCCACTAGGAAAAGGACACCATTCATTACATCATTTTCATAAGTCAGGAAGTTGACCCAAATATCCCTGCACTGCCCGAATGACTGATTTTAATAATATTAATCATTTCATTAAGATAGCTTTTCTAAGCTTGACATTTTTATATGTAAGCAGCTTTCATGGGGGAGGAAAAAAATCCATTCTCTGATATCCTCATTTGAAATATTTCTCATTTATGGATGTCTTTACCCCAGTTGTGAGTTGCAACAGTATATAGATTTCACATAATGCCAAATCCTTGGGCTTAAATGCACACAGTTTAAGCAGTCTTTAGTTAGACTGACATATCACATTCCTCTATTTCTCTACTTCTTAGAAGTTGGGTTGCTCCCATTTAGCCTAACTTTAATTGAACCTGATACTATTTCCAACCTATACCATAATCTGGCATAATATAAAAATTAGTTCTTTTCAGCCTGGGAGCACCTAAGTACTGAGAGTCTATCTACATATTAGTTCTAACTCTGCCTCCGCCCTATCAATTTGTTTACCACAGGGCTTTCCAACATTCTTCAAATCAAGGTACATGTAGTAGAGCAGTGGTCGGCAAACTCATTAGTCAACAGAGCCAAATATCAACGGTACAATGATTGAAATTTCTTTTGAGAGCCGAAAACCAACTTCTGCTCATGACCACGAAATTTCAATCACAATGTACGTGCATGGTATTTTGTGGAAGAGCCACACTCAAGGGGCCAAAGAGCCGCATGTGCTCGCAAGCCGCAGTTTGCCAACCACTATATTAGAGAGTATTCAGCACGCTGGAGTAAAAAGATGAAACTAGTGACATATATCCCCAAGATATCAATGTTTCAGCACCCTTCTATAACCTTCCTATTACATACTTATGTGTCTGGCAGTCTGGCACCCCAGCTGGGAACTTATCCAGCACTTATCCAAAAAGCCTTCCCCTCTGAGGCTGAAGGAATCAAATCCTCCTTCTACTATTCTTAAACACAGAAAACCCACCCTTCTCTGCAGCCAAGGAGAGCTCCCTAAAGAATATCTGACAAACTATTAACCCTGCTAAAACTAGGCAAGACAAATCTCCATTTTCCCATACCTCCCAAGAGCAGAGCTATAAAACAGATCAGACCCAAATTAAAACTAGTCAGGAATAAAAAGTAAAATATGCCCCCACCCCAAGATGGTATATGGTTTTCCCAAACACATTAGTAAATAGGGGCCACATTAGGACTATGAGCATCATGATTAGTGTGGGGTATATTGTTTAAAAATAACTAGACTGGGAAAAAAAAAAAAAAAGAACTAGACTCATTCATTCAACACAAATATTAATGAGTGCTTCCATGTGCCAAGCACTGATATAGCTGCTTTAGAGGAAATAAATACAAATGAGGTCCTCAAGGAGCTCAGTCTCACAGTGGGAAAGATGGTCACCAAAAAAAGAACAAGATTATTACCTTAACATATACAAAAGAATATACCCTTCATAGGGAAGTCTGAAGAAAAGAAAACTTAATGGAGAGAGTTTATAGAGAAGACATCTGAGCTGGATCTAGAAGGATGCATGGGAGTTTGCCAAGGGGACAAGATGAAAGAGGGAATTTTGAAGCAGAGTTGACAAAATATATAAAGGCCCAGAAGCAGAAGCACATGAAGTAATTTGATGAATAGGAATGAAAACCAAAGGTGAAAATGAGAAGGAAAGAATGCTTTCCTTTTTTTAATCCTCACCAGAGAATATAGTTCACTGATTTGAGAGAGAAAGGAAAGGGGGAGAAACATACCATGTATCTGTTGCCTCCCGTACTCACCCCAAATGGGGATCGAGCCCACAACCTTTTGGTATATGTGACAATGCTCCAATCAACTGAGCCACCTGACCACGGCAGGATGCCTTCCTTTGCTTGAAGTATAATTGAGCCTGGAGATTACAAGGAACTACTAGAAAATTCTAAGTAAAGAAGTTGCATGATCAGATTTGTGTTTCAAAAAAATGACGTTGGACCAGTAAGAAAGATGGACTGAGGAAAGTGACTAGGGACAGTTGGATCAGTAAAAGACTCCAGTGGTCTAGCCATCAATTAGAGCAGTGATTGCAGAGATGGAAAAGGAAAGATTCGTGTGCAGACAGACTCAACCTGATCTGGCAACTGAGTATGAGCATGAGGGGTGAAGGAGAGGAAGGGGTTAAAATTACCCCAAAGACAACAGCTTGAGCAACTTAATCGATGATACCACTGACTAAAATCGCAGAGGCAGAAAAGAACAGTTCAAGAGGTTAAATAATTTTGGTTTTTAACATGTTTGAGTTTGAAATATAGTGTGTATGTCCATTATGCAGCTGAAAATCTGGATCTGAAATTTAGGAGAAAGTTACTGGAGATTTAGATGAGGGGATCATTAGTGTTATGTAGCAACTAAAGCCTGGGGAAAACATGAGATTAGACAGGAAACAGGGAAAACAAGAGAAAAGAACTGAGAAAACAACACTGAGGAAAATAGCAAAGCGTGACCAAGGAAAGAGAACCAAAAACAGTGATATCAAAGAAGCCTAGCCATGGCCAAGTGGCTCAGCAATTGGAGTGTGGGCTTACGAACTAGAGTCTCAGGTTCAATTTCCAGTCAAGGGCATATACCTGGGTTGCAGGTTTGATTCCCTGGCCCTGGTTGGGGCGTGTCTGGAAGGCAAACAATCCATGTATTTAACAAAAATGCATCTCTCTTCCTCTCTCTCTTTCTACTACCTACCTTCTTCCCTCTCTCCTCCCATCCTTTTCACTCTCTCTCTCTAAAAATCAATAGAAAAAAATATCCTTGGGTGAGGATTAACCAAAAGAGAGAGAGAGAGAGAGAGAGAGAGAGAGAGAGAGAGAGAGAGAGAGAAAGGAAGAAAAAGAAACCTAGAGTATTCAACGAGGTCAAAATTTCCACCATGCCCCTGTAGATCCCTGTCCCCCATCAGAGATAAGAAAATAAGGATAGTCTTTCAACACTTCCAAGCTTGCCAAGAAAAGGAGAAGACAGCAACTTAAAAAGGAGAAAGAACTGTGCTTTTTCAGCTGGGGTGGTTCAAAGCCTGAGATGCAGATACACATATAGAAGAGACTACAGATTTAGAATGGAACAAAAGGACAACTAGAAGGATCATTCTTGATGAAGGCTACAAATGGATAGTGACTTAAATTCTGGAGAGGGAAAAGAAGAGAGTTTACATAAAAATGGCCTCCAATTCCTCTGAGAAATCAGATGCAAGTTCATGTCTTGACCATGAAGGAAAGGTGTAATAAAAGAGCAGGAGTTTAAAGAAAGTGCCAAGAATTGATCAAAGATAGCTACTATGATAAAAACTTTACATTCATCATAATTTAATCCCCTCCACAATCCTATGAAGAGGTACAATTTACAGATAAGTTACAGATAAATTAAGTAACTTGCCCTATCTTTGATAAATTACCTAACTAGAATTTGGCAGAACTAAAATGTCAACCTAGGAAAGTCGGTTTCTAGAGCTATTTGCTCTTAACCTCTGAATGACAAAACATGCCATTTGATACTCAAAATACTCAAGAGGCAAGTAGGGCAGGTATTATCTCTCTTTTACAGACATGGAAATTAGGACTACAGAGAGGTAAGGGCTTAAACTAGTTTTCTGCCTTTAATTCCAGTGCTCCTTCAGTAATAATAAAGTATAACAAATAAAAGTTGCTGACTTCAAGTATTCCACTGCCCATGGCCTCCTAGCCCCAACATTCACACACTCCATCAGTAAGCTATCCACTAAACTCAACTGAAATTCCGGAGTGGGGGTGTCTTGTCTTAGCCTTGTTCTGAGGCCACTTGGAAAAGTCCAACATGCTTTACAAAGATCTCCAAGTGACAACAGATTAGGGTTAATCAATGTTAGAAAGAGCTGCTACCAGCCTGAGTAGTGACAAAGAAGGAAACTAAGGGAGTCTTTTAACCTAAGTGAGAGCTGAGATCTTGGCTCTAAAAATCAGGTTGTCTGGGCAACCATGGACAAACATGTTATTAATATATTTTAGGTAGTTAATAGCAAGTTAATAGAAGGGGGAAGCTAGTTAGAGAAAACCTTCTAATTGGTTTCTCTGAAGAAGGCTCAAGCCAATTCAGTCCATTTTATTCCCCAGGCCCAATCCCCCATTCCTTCCACCTATGAAATAAGATGAGTTTTAAGAAAACATCCCACGAGTAGCTGCAGGTATTACCTGACTGCATATCCAATGTGGCCTGCAATTTAGGGGGGCAGTAGATGGCATTTGCTGTGGTTCGAGCAGAGGTTAAGGCAGCTCGGGCTTTCGGCAAGTTGCTGAGGGCATGGTACGTTTTGCTTTCTAAAAGCTGTACTTCCACCAAAAGGGCTTTGTCATCCATCTTTTTCAACTCGCGCAACAGCTGAGAACCTGGAGGAGGAAAAATATTATGCCTCTTTCTGAGCCATAATCTTAATACCTTCATCCCATAGTATCTCCCTCTCCCACCCTCATAAGAACACTTAGGATAAAGAAACCAGAAATCTGCCTGAACCCAAAAAGAGGTTACCTATTTACAAGAATTAAATTTTCTGTTAAATATGCTATCTTCCAAAAGAGAAATACAAATCTCTTTGAAGCTTTCTGTACTCTGAGGAGCAGCTTACTTGTAAATTTTGAAATCTCCACTCAGAAAACACTGAAACTAGTTATCCAGTGATCTCACTCACTCTTTTTCTGTCCAGCAATCACAGACTACATAAAAAATACCAGGCACTAGGGTTGGTGGAAGTAGGAAAAGAGTTCTGGATATAGCAATATTCTCCAAATACACCTTACCTTCTCTCCCATCTCAGATGTGAAAAATCAAATCCAAAAAGACTTGCATCAGATATAAAAATGAACTCAAAATGAGTTAAAGTTCTAAATGTAAGATCTAAACCTATAAAATATAGAAGTAAATCGTCGTGATCTTGGATTAGAAAATGACCTCTTAGTAAAGATACCAAAATTATAACGAAAGAAAAATTGAATTTAATTCAAATTAAATTATGCTTCAAAGAAAACCACCAAGAAAGTAAAAAAACAATTCATAAGGTAGGAAAAAATGCCTGCAAATTATATATCTAGTAAGGGACTGGTATCCAGAATAAATAATAAAAGCACAAATAATCCAATTAAAAAATAGCAAAAGATTTTCTCCAAAGACATACAAATGGCCAATAAGTACATGAAAAGATGCTTAACATCATTAGTCATTAGGGAAATGCAAATCAAAACTACAATGAGATATCACATCACGCCAACTAGATAGCTAAAATAAAAAAAGACAGTTCTAGCTGGTTTGACTCAGTGGTGACGGAAGGGTCCCAGGTTCCATTCCAGTCAAAGGCACATTTTGGGGTTGCAGGGCTCCAGTGGGGGGTGTGCAGGAGGCAGCCGATCAATGATTCTCTCTCCCTGATGTTTCTATCTCTCTCTCTCCCTTCCTCTTTGAAATTAACAAAAATATTTTTTAAAAACATAAATAATAAATAAAATACATTTTTTTTAAAAAGGAATGAAGGTGCCGAAACCGGTCTGGCTCAGTGGATGGAGCGTCAGCCTGTGGACTGAGGGGTCCGAGGTTTCATTCCGGTCAGGGGCATGTACCTTGGTTGCAGGCACGTCCCCTCCTCTACCCCCGTGGGGGGCATGCAGGAGGCGGCTGATCGATGTTTCTGGCTCTCTATCCCTCTCCCTTCCTTTCTGTAAAAAATCAATAAAATATATTTTTTAAAAAAAGAGGAATGAGGGCTGCTTTAACATGGATGAACCTTAAAAACATTATCCTAAGTGAAAGAAGATAATCACAAATACCATATATTATATAATCCCATTTATATGAAACTAGAGGCCTGGTATACAAAACTGGTGCACTTGGGGGGCAGGGGCCCCTTCAGCCTGGCCTGTGCTGTCTTGCAATCCAGGACCCCTCATGAGATATCCACCTGCCGACTTAGGCCCACTCCCTGGGGGAATCAGGCCTAAGCTGGCAGTCAGACATCCCTCTGGCAGCCCAGGAGCCCTCGGAGGATGTCCAATTGTGGCTTAGGCCCACTCCCCTAAGCCATAGTCAGACATCCTTAGTGCTGCAGAGGCAGCAGGAGAAGCTCCCTCCACCCAGGAGCCTGGCTTCTGGCTGAGTGTCACTTCCCAGAAGTGTGGGAGCACACTAACCATCAGGGAACAGTTCCTGCATTGAGCATCTGATCCCCTGGTGGTCAATGCACGTCATAGCGACCAGTCATTCTGTCATTAGGGTCAATTTGCGTATTACCCTTTTATTATATAGGCTGTCCAGAACAGGCAAATCTACAAAGGCAGAAAATATATTAGTGCCTGCCTGGTAAGCGGGGGAGGTGATAGATCAGAGATTAATGGGAAGTGATAACTAATGGATTTAAGATTTATATCTGGGGTAATAAAAATGTTCAGAAAATCAGATAGTGGTAATGGTTGCATAATTTTGTGGATATACTAAAAACCACTGGTTTGTACACTTTTAAAGGATGAATTTTATGGTCTGTAAACTATATCGCAATAAAACTTTTTTTTTACATGTTACTATTTGTTAGAACCTTATGAAATTGTCATTTTTGCAGGATAAAAATGGAATATTAGCAATTTCTTCAACTTAATAGATTACAAAAGCCATGTTCTTCCATTTGGGAAGAATAATCCAGGATCTATCCATTAATTAAAAAAAAAAAAAAATAGCCGAGCTGGGTGTGGCTCAGCGGTTGAGCATCGACCCAGGAACCAAGAGGTCACTGGTTCGATTCCCAGTGTGGGGGCATATGCCCAGGTTGTGGGCTCGATTCCCAGTAGGGGGCATGCAGGAGGCAGCCAATCAATGATTCTCTCTCATCATTGATGTTTCTCTTTCTCTCTCTCTCTCTCTCTCTCTCTCTCTCTCACCCTCTCCCTTTCTCTCTGAAATCAGAGAGCAGCAGGTGTTTAAATGCCACACAGGAGAAAGCCTTTAGATGGCCCACTCCAACTTCTATATATAGTCACATCTAGTTAATTTATTTTTAAAATTTTATAATTTATTTTTAAAAATAGATTTTAAGTATAATTATAAACAGATATATAAATGTGGTAGGACAGAAAAACACTTTGCAATTTAATCTTTCTATTCTCTAAATTTAAAAAATTAGTTCTAGTTAGTTTCTTAGAACTTCCAAATGGCATTTTTCCATGACAGATTCAGTAAGTAAAGGTTAAGCTTTCTCAGAAGTAAGAAGAATTATTAATGCATAATTAGTAAGGGTAGTCAGGCTCTAAAATACATTCAGTTAGCCAGCTAGGATGCCTTATTAATTGCTACCAGCTACTTACCCAAATGCAATGCTTCCTGGTACCTCTTGGTATCGAAGTACAAAGATACTAGTCTTGCCTAGGGAAGAGAAACAGCATTGACTGATGAAAGAAAGAAATCAAAGACTGATAGTCACAGAACGGTTACTGTTAAATACTCAAGTTCTGATGATAGCATCAAATTCAGTCCAAAAATATTTATCTAGCTCATAGTATTATCTCTTATTATGGGCAGTGACTGCCTATTACTTTATGATGTTACAGCTTATTTCTCTAAGTTAACAGGTCTGTCATAAAACTTCAACCAGAGCAATTCTCATGAATGAAACTACTAGCAATAATCTTTGGGTGTCTGGATAACACAAAGTTGCAGAAAATACTTTTATCAGGATGGTGTTACTTACACTCATAGTCTGCCTAATGCATAGAGACCTGAAAATAGTACTAATATAGGCACATACCTCCAAAGCTTGACGTAAGAATGTTCTTTTCTCTGATTTGGCCCATTCGATGCACTCTAAACACAACTCAACCTGCAACAGATAAGAGACAATGCAACATTACGTCCTTACATTCCTCCCACAAACTTTGCTTTGGAGAATAGCTTTAATTTCCACCTTACATATTACCTATGTTGCTCTATTTAATGTCTCAGGGGACATAGCTTGATACACAGATCTCAATGTGTAATGGTTATCCTATCTAATAAAAGAATGATAATGCTAATTGACCATACCTCCACTATACTCATAAGCCATGCCCACCAGCCAATCAGGAGTGAGTATGCAAAAAACCCAACCAAGATGGCTACAGCCACAGAGCAAGCAGGAGGGAGCCTTGGGTTTCCCCAGCAATGGAGGAACCCAAGCTTTCCACACACCCTGGTGGGCCCAGGCCTCCATTCAAGGCTACAACGTTTCAATTATAGAAGATAAATAAATCCACTGAGCTAGCAGGAGGCTTGACTCCCTCCAGTATATAAAGTTTCAATTATAGAAGATAAATAAATCCCAGATACCAGGTCCTCCCGCTTGAGTGACTGAGGGGTTGTGACTGGTCTGCAAACCACCAGACCCTTCGCCCAGGCCACCTCACACCTCAAGAGAACTCCCACCCTGATCTGGGACACCCTTCTGGGCAAACCAGCTGGCACCCACACATGCACCAGGCCTCTATCCTGTATAATACAATAATAATATGCAAATTGACCATCACTCCAACACACAAGATGGCTGCCCCCATGTGGTCAAAGATGACTGCCCCCATGTGACCACAAGATGGCCACCACAAGATGGCCAGTAGGGGCGGGCAGTTGGGAGGGACCCGGCCTGCAAGGGAGGACAGTTGTGGGCGATCAAGCCAGCAGGGAAGGGCAGTTGGGAGGGACCAGGCATGCAAGAGAGGGCAGTTGGGGACAACTGGGCCTGCAAGGAAGGGCAGTTAAGGGTGACCAGGCTGGCAGGGGAGCAATTAGGCATCAATCAGGCTGGCAGAGGCGTGGTTAGGGGGTGATCAGGCTGGCAGGCAGAAGCAGTTAGGGCAATCAGGAAGGCAAGCAGGGAACAGTTGGGAGCCAGCAGTCCTGGATTGTGAAAGGGATGTCTGACTGCCCATTTAGGGCCGATCCTACCTGGATAGGGCCTAACGGGCAATAAGAAATTCCTCAAGGGGTCCTAGATTGGAGAGGGTGCAGGCTGGGCTGAGGGGCACCCCCACCACCCCGTGCACCAATTTTGTGCACTGGGACTCTGGTAGTATTATAATAGAAAACCAACTAGGCTTTTTACACATGAAGTATCTTGGTGCTTAGATTGTGTTCCTCTGGAAGAGTCTCATTGTTGAGATTCCTCTTCTACCTTTCCGAGAAGAGATCCAGCATTTCCAATATGTAGTCCTAGAATGTAGAGTTCTATGATGGCTAAAAATTTTTTAAATAAAAAATTTGCCCCCATGCCAAAACCGGTTTGGCTCAGTGGATAGATCGTCGACCTGCAGACTAAAAGGTCCCAGGTTCGATTCTGGTCAAGGGCATGTGCCTTGGTTGCAGGCACGTCTCCAGTGGGGGGTGTGCAGGAGGCAGCTGATTGATGTCTCTCATCGATGTTTCTAACTTTCTATCACTCTCCCTTCCTCTCTGTAAAAAAAATCAATAAAATATATTAAAAAGAAAATTTGCCCCCAAATGGTTGCAAACAGTAACAATAATGTTTTAATGTGAATACACTGCTAATAAAGGAGAGAAATTCTCAGCCTAAGCACAAATACCTTGTTCCTAACAGTTGCTTTTAAAACTCAAAGGGCCCAGCTGGCTCTTCCCTTTCAGATTCTAATAAGTGCAACTAACAAATTCATCTAGCCTAGCAAACTTTAGATTTTATTAAAGGGAGCAAATAGAACTTAGAATTAAACGAACACTTAAACAGGCGTTTAAGCTTTATTTATAGGTACTCTGAACCTCCAGTTCTATCTGCCACCTAAGCAGTGATGTAATGTGCAAAGTAATGATTTAAAGTAGGGATCTATGCTAGATGGTCTAAATACCATCAGGTATCCTTGATATATTAGTTTTGACAAAGTACTTATTAAATACTGCAGGTCTCACATTACTTCTGTTAATGCAAGTTTTTTATTAAAATGCTAATCAGAGCATAATATAAAATGAAATTGAACTTTTTGGAGAACTAATCACTAATACAATAGGTTTTTACTGTTACTATTGTTTTAAATGGTTTTTTTTACTTATTTCAGAGCTTAAGGAAGAGGAAGAGAAACATCAATGATGAAAATCATTGATCAGCTGCCTCCTGCACGTCCTCCCCTGGGGAATCAAGCTTGCAACCTAGGCACGTGCCCTTCACCAGAATCAAACCCAGGACTTCTTCAGAACATAGGCTGACACTCTATCCACTGAGCCAAAGAGGCTAGGGAACAACAGGTTTTTGATGGAAATCCAAAGTTCTCTCGAGAGATGTTGTAAGGAGAGAAAAGAAAGTGGACAGTCCAAACTGATTCATCTTCTGCCTTTAAACCCTAAGTCAAAATTCAATAAATAAATGGATGGCTGACATTAAGTGGTATTTAGAGGATTCAACACTGAGATTCAATGAAACCTTTACAATTCATTGGAGCCCTCTGGTGGCTACTTTAATCTCCAAACCTAAACACAAATGACCTCATAAAAATTCTACAAAAACTAAAATAAAACCAAGCCAATCACAATTTCAGAGTTTTGAGTTGTGTTTTGAAAAGCCAAACTCAAAGTAAGATTTCTGTTCATAACATGAATAACACTAAAAACATTTTACTGGCCTTAGCAGCCTATTAACTTTATGATCCTTTGGCTCAATGGACAGAGCATTGGCCTGCAGACTAAAGGGTCCCAGGTTCGATTCCAGTCAAGGGCACATGCCTGGGTTGTGAGCTTGATCCACAGTAGGGGGCGTGCAGGAGGCAGCCAATCAATGATTCTCTCTCATCATTAATGTTTCTCTCTCTCTTCTCCCTTCCTCTTTTTGAAATCAATAAAAATATTTTAAAAAAATAAATAAATAGCCAAGACCAGTTTGGCTCAGTGGTTAGAGCGTCGGCCTGAGGACTGAAAGGTCCTAGGTTCTATTCCGGTCGGGGGCATGTACCTTGCTCGCGGGCACATCTCCAGTGTGGGGTGTGCAGGAGGCGGCTGATCAATGTCTCTCTCTCATTGATGTTTCTGACTTTCTATCCCTCTCCCTTCCTCTCTGTGAAAAATCAATAAAATATATTTAAAAAGTTAAAAATAAAAATAAAAAATAAATAAAAATATTTTACTGTATAATTTAGCAACAAAAATACAATCATCTTTTGTACTATACATCTTGAGGGGCTACAAAAAGCTTACCATCAATTTTACCCAAAGGGCTTTATCAAACAACACAAAAAATGAGTAATACCTAGGCTCCTGATTCAGTAGTCTAGGGATTGGCCACTGATGTATATTCCCTAGTTAAAAACAAACACTGAGTTCTACTATGAAATCTCACCTGTCCCCATTTCCCTGACAATCCAGATGTTAAATGACTCACCCAGGATTACATATCAGCATTTGGATCAGAACTGGACCCTATCTCTGGTGCTCTTTCTATGTCAAACCAGCCTTAAAAAATTCAGGTCAGTACGAACATTTCTTCTTGAGCAACAGATTTTTGTACAAATGACCACGAACTGCATATCTGTTATCAATTACAGGTACATGATCTGCACTGTTTAGGACTATAATTGGTGCTTCGGTTCTAAGGGGAAAAAATGAAGGCCCTTATGCCACAGCTATTTTGTCAAGGCTTTGTGCTTTGTTCATGCTAACCATGACTGATAAAGGGGCTAAGAATGCACACCCATGCTTCTGAAGGAAGCCAGCCCTTACTTGAGTACAAAAGTTTGATGTGGTCAAAATTAGATATTTAGGTTTTAAATCAATATGTTTAACTATTTTTTTAAGTTCTATTAACTAAATTCATATGGGGGAAAATGACTGTTCTAAATCTAAAACTCTCTAGCACACACTCCTTTTTTCTATTGAAATAACTGTTTCAATAATAGGATTTCTGATGTAAAGTTTCTTAAAATGTACTATTTATTTCAGTTAGATTATAGCAAAAAAAAAAAAAAAGGGCTTTCTATAGGCCATTTCCTAGAAAACCCTGGAAGTTAAGGTAAATTCTGGAATTTCAGTTCACTATTTGGCAAGGGTTTGATTCAGTCTTCTTTCTCTCCTCCTCACCCCAATTTTCTACTCCCCTCCCCTTACCAAACACCCCATTCCCACTCCCCTGCCCAACCCCCAAACCCAATACATATATCCTTATTTTCTAAGCTCTAAACCTTAGTACGGAAATTGACCCAAACCTAATCTGAATCGTATCAGCATTCAGAATATAGCAGCTGCAGACTGTTCTGCAGATCTAACTTATGATTAGTCCCCAAATAAGGAAAAGCCCCTTCCCCATACTCTTGGTACCAAACTGCCCAACACAAAAGTCTTATCTCTCATAAAAGTGTTCTAAAACTTCCTATTTTGTCTCAGGCCTCAATATTACTATGTGTGACTTGTTCCTCTATCCTTTATCATCAAAGACTTTTCTAAAATGAAGACTACTAGTATATCCAAGTCAGAGACCTGTAGTCACATAAATAAATGTAGTTAACAAAACTCTAGCAGGTCTGGCTCAGTGCATAGAGTATCAGCCTACAGAGTGAAGGGTCCTGGGTTTGATTCCAGTCAAGAGCACATGCTGTGGTTGTGGGTTCGATCCTCAGTAGGGGGCATGCAGGAAGCAGTCAATCAATGATTCTCTCTCATCATTATGTTTCTATCTCTCCCTCTCTCTTCCTCTCTAAAATCAATAAAAGTATATTTTTAAAAAACAGTCCTGCTACAGCCCAGATGGCATGGCTTAGTGGTTAAACATCGACCTATGAACCAAGAGGTCATAGGTTCAATTCCTAGTTAAGGCATATGCCTCTCCGTTCCTCTCTGAAATAAACAAAAATCTATTTTAAAAAAAGCCCTGCTACATGGATGCAGACTATAATGATAATCATCCCTCCTACCCCCAAAAAATCAGCCTAATACTTGGCACTAAAATGTCATAATGACATAATACCTAAGTGTTTCCTTTCATCCTAAGAAAAGGAAGAAAGGGTTCTACTTGACAAAAAAAAAAAAAATGCAATATGTAGCCGAAACCAGTTTGGCTCAGTGGATAGAGCGTCAGCCTGCGGACTGAAGGGTCCCAGGTTTGATTCCGGTCAAGGGCATGTATCTTGGTTGTAGGCACATCCCCGTGGGGGACATGCAGGAGGCAGCTGATCGATGTCTCTCTCTCATCGATGTTTCTAACTCTCTATCTCTCTCCCTTCCTCTCTGCAAAAAATCAATAAAATATATTTTAAAAAAAAATGCAATATACAATGAACAACAGCAATGTACAAACACAGTCAAGGGAGAGCTTAACCAGACATGGAACCACATGATATAAAGGTCAGTAAATCTCATCAGACAATGATAGGTGAGTACTAAATTATGATTTGGAAAGATTTCCATAAAGAAGAGAACTGACTGTTAAACAAATGCAGTTCTAGCCACTAAGTAAGCTCTATGTTATGGGAAGGGACAAATTCCAGGAACTGTGTAGAAAGGAGCGACTTGGATAATTAACTTTTCTGCCTAAAAAGTTCCAACTAACATTTATTGGTTTGTTTCAAGCTATCATTTAGTCAGCCCATTTTAAAGGTACCCTACCTATTTCAAACAAAAGATGGTGCCACTTTTTCATGAGAACAAAGTATAATTTATTTTATTTATTTATTTTTTAATTGATTTGAGAGAGAGAGAAGAAGGAAGAAGGATAGAAATATCAATGAGAAAGAAACATCAATGGGCTGCCGCCTGGAGTTCAAGGTCAAAACCCAGGTGTGTGCCCTGACTAGGAATCAATCCAGTGACCTCTCGGTTCATGGGTCAATGTTCAACCTCCAGCCAGGCACAAAGACCATAGTTCTGCCAGAAACAAGTCAATTTGAGACTTCTCTACAAATAAAGTTAGTTTATGTTATTTAAAAGACATGATTTCAAAGTAGAATCTTAATGTCCTAGGTTTCTGAAATGCCTCATTATTTACACAATATACTACTATGCCCTTTCATACCTTTTAGTTGTACACCCAGAGGCTACAGCAAACAATTATTCCTGCAGATTCAAGTAACCAAAATATACTGTGTCTGCCACTTTTTACAAAGTTTTAACTTTGGTAGTGTCTCCTTCCCCTGAATTGCAGTATATGCAGCTATCTTTGAAAGGGTTGGAAGAGGCTCAGTGAATCCAAAGAGGCACTCTTCAAACACAGCTCAGGGTCTAAGTCTGAATTTGTAGAGGACATGTACAGATACACCAGTGGCTTCTGCACACGAGATACAAAAAGATAGATGCTCACCCCTCAAGGAAAGGCATATACTCAGTTCAAAACATGCTAAGAAGTGATGCCTCAAGATTTAATTAGTGTTCACAAGGAGCTTTGTGACACAGAATGAAAGGTACCCTAGACACAGAAAACATTACAAAAGTGTGGCAATACAATACCTCAAAAGCAAGAATCAGTTTGTGACCCTGATGTAATGAGGATTCCAGGGACCACTAACAATCTCCACTAACAAAGCAAAGCATGGAACAGACCCAAGTATCAAATGCCTGGAACAAAGAGAAACTGACATGATAAGTCCTAAGCTGTTCTCCCAGCTGTCCCTTCTACATGAGTATCACAGTACAGTCAGGCACTGCTTTCACTGAAACAGACTTTTTATTCATAATGTTTACCTTCTGTCATTAAATAACAGCTTACCTCCTGCCCTGTAGCTGCTTCCATATCAAGAAACAGATCCAGAAGAGATCTGACAAGACGAGCTGCTTTAGCCTTGCTTATGGAATTCAAGAAGGGTCGCACATACTTTAGGAGTCCTCCAAGCTCTGAATGAAGGCAATACAGAAAGGAAAAAGTAAACATTAATATTAGGAACAAAATACCCATTTAAAAATAACCCAGGATTATAAAATCAGTACTTATGTCACTGGAATCAATCTAAATGAAACTTAGTAAGAATTTACAAGTAGGAGTAGCAAAAATAAGCTAACAACATATACCAAATTTGTACTGTTCTATTCCCCACTCAACCATTGGATTTCTGTAAGGGCCTTAGGAAACACTCATCTTTCTGCCTCATCCATTTTAATAAAAGATAAACAGCAAAGTACTCATACTCTCAGAGACAAGTTTGCTAGAACATAGAATATGCTGTGCCTCTGCCACCTTGGACAGATTATAGTTGTTGTTTGTTTTTAATTTTCAAATCTGCCTTACCAGTTCCCCCTGAACAGAGATTTCCAATTTTAGGTTCCCTTTTTTCTCTTTTCCCAAAATACTCCCCAGTTTAGCCTTTTAGCCATATCAGTTCCTAGGTACTCTTCTGAATAAACTTTTTACATAAAAGTTAGGGTGTTTTTCCCTTTTAATATCCCTCACTAATCTTCAAAATGTAAATCTTAAACTATGATCAAAAAAGATCACCCCCCCCTTGTGTAAGGAAAGAAAGAATACAGTAATTCTAAAAATTAGAGAACGTTTCAATTGACAAATAAGGAAGTACTTCTGGAATGTAGGTTAAAATGACTTTAGTGCCATTGCCTCTTTATTATTCTCCAACTGTAGACTCACCCTCCTGAGAACTCTAAATCAGGACAAGCAAACTTCACCCTCCTGAGAACACTAATTCAGGGTCCTGAAATCTTTATCTGCCTGAAAAGTCACGGGATCCATGTGACTGTGTCAGGTACAAAAGGAACCTTATACAGAGTGGAAACGTTCATCTTTCTCTTGCCAATACTGACCTATGATTTCACTGTCTTAAGATTTTTTCCCCCATTCACACTCCTGCTCTCATGCCTCACTCATGGTGCATTCCCATCTGGAATTTCTCCCCATCTTCTTAACCTCCTAGTATGTGAATCAGATACCTTTTTAGGTCCAACTAAAGTCCTGGTAAATCTTCCATGCCAACTCCAGACTACACTGATTTCTCCCCCTCAAAATCACTCTGCATTTATGCAAATTCCAATTATATAATCATAGCTTTCAGTCTAGTGCAATGTTTCTTCTCTCACAGCACTACCTACTATGCTTGAACAATTCTGAACACTTTTGAGTGACAGAAACGTTCAGAAAGCAGACTACTCCAATGTTGGTCAAACTAAATTCTTTTTTGAAACATGAGTCTATAACCTCTTTCCACAAGTGGTTTCATAGATTTGAAAATAACTACGTTTATATCTCCCTAACTTTCCCTTTCTCCAAGCTAAACATCTTTACCTATTTCAACTGTTCCTTCAATGTCCTGGTTCCCAGATTCCTTATCACCTTAGTTGCCCTCTTCCAAATAAACTCGTTTGTAGGTATACCACTTGTAATACCCAGAACTGAAAACAGAGCTCCAGGTAGGATCGTGTCTTAATTTTCACCTAGCCACCACATGTAACACAAAGAGCACGTTTTGCTTTTTCTAACAGCACTCTCTTGGTTCAGTGAATCCATGAAGATCTTTTTGCAAAGACAAGTAATTCCCCACCTTCCTCTGTTTTGGTAAATACTTTAAGTCTATAACTTTATTCTTAGCACACTGAATTTAATCTTGCTGGCTCTGACAATAACTCTAAATCTTAAATCTGTCCTGAACTGAGTCATCTACAAAAATAAGCACACCTTCTGAAATGGCTTCAGCCATGCCAGATGATGATCAGAAGAACAAGGACAGATCCGTACGATAGATACTAGAGACTTTCCTTCAGGTTGACAAATGATCCATTTGTCGTCATAAATTAATAACCTGTACCTGTTATTATGCAAACCTTTAAAACCTCTGATACATTAGATATGTAGTCTTTATCATCCTCCTAACATAGGGATCGGCCAACTTTTTCTGTGATGGGTCAGATAGTAAATATTTTCGGCTTTGGCTATAAGGTCTTAGGGGGAGGTACTCAACTCAGCCTAACTGTAATGCAAAGCAGTCATAGGTAATCCTATACAACAAAAGGCTAATATGCAAATTGTCCCCTCAGATGGGAGTTTGACCAGGAGTTTGACCAGGGAGCGAAGCTAGCCCCCAAACTGGCTGTCCAACCTCCCTCGTCTTCCCCCACCCCCTAGCCAGCTCTGCTAGATCAGCTCGATTAGCCCAAATTGGGCAGGCCAGCTGGACCCCACCTGTGCACCTATTCGTGCACCAGGCCTCTAGTATGTAAATAAGTAGGTATGGCTATGTTCAAAAAACCTTATTTACAAAAACAGCTGTCTAGCCACTATCTGTGGAGGAACCCTGCATATCCAGGGTCTAATAAGGCTAACCAAGAAAGCCAAGGTGATTTTGGAACAATCTTTTCTTAATAAACCCACATCTAAGTGATGAAGACATACTTATCAAATAATCTGTAACAGAACTTTACTGATGATTACCAGTTTATCATGTCTAGTATTTTTTTATTACCTGTTTGAAAAATGGAATAATGTTCATTCATACTGTTTTCTTCTATCTCTGCATCCTCCATGATTTTTCTTAAAATAATAACAGTGGCTCTATAAATATATCTGATAGAACTATTCTTTTGATACTAAAAGACAAAAAATGTTGACGAAACTGGTTTAATTCAGTAGATAAGAGCGTCGGCCTGCAGAATGAAAGGTCCCAGATTTTATTCCGGTCAAGGACATGTACCTTGGTTGTGGGCACATCCCCAGTAGGGGGTGTGCACCAGGCAGCTGATTGATGTTTCTCTCTCTTCGATGTTTCTAACTCTCTACCCTTCTCCCTTTCTCTCTGTAAAAAATTAATAAAATATATTAAAAAAAGAAAATGTCAGAGCCTAGAACTTATTTAAAGAGACTATCTGCTGCTCTCTCTTCTCTCGCTTATCTAGGCTTTAATTCTTTCTGATATTATTTCTATATTTTTATTTTTTGAAAATCATATTCCTTCCTGGAAAAGGCAGAAGCAAAACATGTGCTAAGAAGTGTGCCTTCTCTTTAGCACCTGCTAACATGACAGCATTTTCTCCAAGCACTGAGTGTTATTCTCTTCACACTCACAGAGAAACAAATGACATCTTAGTTGCCAAAAGACTCAGTTCATTTTTTATTTTAGCCTACTCTTGCTTCTTATTCATTCTTGGTTACATTCCCTATTTCTTTCCATGTTTATATATACTAAATTAATTTTTTTAATTTCCACAGACTCACATAATTCCTTATTCCTATTCTGAGATTATTTGCAATTATATGATCAGAACTTTCCTTTTAAAACCTCACAGAATTCAACATAATTTCATAGTTTCAGGCTATGAAATCTGCAGACCCTGCACCTAGGCATCATGTCTGATAATATTCAGCAATACTTTCCATCACAACTTTGCACAGGACAAAGTCTGATTCACAAGTCCCAAAATGAGTGCTGTCAGTCAGGGACTCTATCTTAAACTTTTTAAGTAGAGTACTTTAGCACAGTGTTAGCCATGTATTAAACACACAAAAATTTAAGATTCATGAAACAGAGATATCTTCTGTTCTCAGAAAACTCCAAATCAAAAAAAATAACACAAACCTATCAATTATTAATAGCTAAATAAGGTAAATGAATGCAGGCTCCAAGACCTCCTTAGGATTTCTATTGTATATACCTATATTCATCACTCTTCCTTAGAAAACAAGTTTTTAAACATTCTTATGATCCACCTGTTAAATTCCAATAAGATTAACAAACAGTACATTTCTAAACTTCTCAGGTATGGATCACCAGGAAGGGAGAGGCAAGGAATAAGAAGAAAGTAAAGCATGAAAAAGGAAATTTCAAGTAAAACAATTAATATTTTGGGATAAATTTTCTGAAGCACTGACTATATACTACATGCCGTTTTCTAATTACCTATGCTACTGCAGAGAAAGAATTTGGATGGTTCAGCAACAGAGAAATCTTAAATCATTTCACTCTGTTCCATAATTCTTTCAAGAAAGTGACCTTATTAATTATATTTTGTATGAACTAATTATCAAAACTGTTCTCCAATCACCAGCTCACATTAACTGATGGACAAGAAGAATCCATACTGTGTTAAATAGGAGGGAAGTCAACATAAATTAAAAAAAACACACGACCCACCACTGATAATCCACAAAGTGATAACTATGGGAAGTAAAAACCATTATACCATGAGGCCTGAACTCTGTAGTAGGACTCCGTGGGCTCAAATCCTGGCTCTCTCACATACTAGCTTACAGACCTCAAATAAGACAGTAACTTTCCTGTGTTCTGTTTTCCTCAGGTATAAATAGATAACAGAATCTACCTTATGGAGTCGTTTCAAGGATTCAATAAGCTAAATCATGTTTGATGTTTTTGCTTAAAACAGTAACTAGCCGTAGCTGGTATGGCTCAGTGAACAGAGGGCTGGCCTGCAGACCAAAGGATCCCAGGTTCAATTCCAGTCAAGGGCATGTACCTCAGTTGAAGGCTCCCCCCCAGCCCAGCCCTGGTCAGGGAGCATGCAGGAGGCAAGCAATTGATGTGTTTCTCTCACATCAATATTTCTGTCTTTCCCTCTCTCTTCCACTCTCTATAAAAGCAACAGAAAAATATCCTAAGGATGATAGATAGATAGATAGATAGATAGATAGATAGATAGACAGACAGATAGATATAGATATAACCAGTAACTACATCATAGTAAGTAGTCAAAAACTGTTTTGTGCCAAAACCGGTTTGGCTCAGTGGATAGAGTGTCGGTCTGCGGACTGAAAGGTCCCAGGTTTGATTCCGGTCAAGGGCATGTACCTTGGTTGCAGGCACATCCCCAGAAGGGGGCATGCAAGAGGCAGCTGATCGATATCTCTCTCTCATTGATGTTTCTAACTCTCTAACCCTTTCTCTTCCTCTCTGTAAAATATCAATAAAAATATATTTTTTTTAAAAAAACTGTTTTGTGTGTGTTTTTTAAAAAGACTTTTGGTCATTTTTAGTTTTATTTTTTCCCCCTTTTTAAAATATATTTTTATTGATTTCAGAGAGGAAGAGAGAGGGAGAGAGAGACTGAAACATCAATGATAAGAGAGAATCACTGATCAGCTGCCCCCTGCAAGCCCCCTCCTGGGGATCAAGCCCACAACCTGGGGATGTGTTCTTGACCAGAATTGAACCCTTCAGTCTGCAGGCCGATGCTCTATCCACTGAGCCAAACTGGCTAGGGCTATTTTTCTTATTATAGATATTTTAAATAAGATAAAGACCCACAGAAACATATCCTCTCAATTTCACACAACTTTCTATTAATTTAGCCTAATAATTTGTCATCCTTAACTGGGAAAGATCTTAGTTCTTAAGTTCAAGAAGTTTTGCTATCTTACACCTAACATTCTCTTAGATAACATAATTTGGGGCAAAGTAATTCATGCGATCACCTATCAGAGCTTAATCCATTCTAATCAGATAAACTCTAAATTCACTGTAAGGTCACCAAAAATTATCCATTTTAAGTTTAAGCAGGCTTCTCTAAATAATATTACCACTTTACTAGTCAAAGGCACCTCATGGTCAACAAGAATCTTATTCTAAGGACATACCCATCACCATCTGAAGCCTAGAAAGTCAATGGTTCAATCACAACTAGAATGCTTGAGCAATGACATGCACAAAGACCTAGGTATCAATGAAGAAATCTTGGGAAGGCTCTTCCCATTTAATGTCTGACTCATCCTGTAGCAGGAAAAAAAGGACATTAAGTTATTTACTTACAAGCAAAATCCCTAGTCATTTCCACACTAGGAGCCTAAAGTCACTCCCCACCTTAAATATATCAGAGCTGCTCAGTGAAATCACTGAAGACTGCTGCTGCTATTGCAGCAGTATGAATGGGAATACAGCTAAAATTCAAACCACAAACAAATCCCAGATCATTAAATCTAAGAGGACCAGCTTTTCATGCAAAGGCAGAACAAAACTATCCCATGAAAGAATTGAATTTAAAGGCCATTTAACCTCTTGCTAAAAAAGTGAAGCTCTTATGTTCCTTCACTCCAACAAAAAATTGCAACTTCACCCAACATTACAGGTAAAAAGAGAAAGCAATTCACTTGTAGCACTCACCTGCAGCTTGTCCAGTCTTCGCCAGGAGAGACCCCAGTTCCAGGATGCTCTGCTCTTTGACCTGCACTGCCTCCTCATCATTCTCCTGAATGTCACGCTTCACTGGGAGAAGAAATTCAAAACCTCTTAAAATTCTGACAAAAAAAAGAAGACTAAAGGAAATTTCACCCTCACAAGACCAATTACAAACTCAGTTAACAAAAGACAAATTCGAAAGCTTTAAAAAAAAAGTAGAAAAATCATGTACATCATAATAGACTCTTCTATTTAAATGTCTTTCATTCTATCAGAATTTCTCTTGCCCACATACACTGAGATTTCTGCTGCATCATTTGGTTAAGATAAAATTAAAACAAAACTAGTTCTTCATACTCATGGTGGTAAGCCCCAGGCTAGGCACTATTACGTGAAAATATTCATCATATCTGTGCATTTACCTGCCACAAACTAAAATCAAATGACCACCTTAACTGATGACTATAAAATCAAAAGTCAAGAAACCACCCTGACCAGTGGTGCTCAGTGGTTAGAGCATCAGCCTGCACATCAAAGAGTTGTTGGTTTTCATTCCTGGTCAAGGGCACATACCTGGGTTGCAGGTTCATTGGGACATATGCAGGAAGCAACCAATCGATTTTTCTGTCTGTGTCTGTCTGTCTGTCTCCCTCTTCCCTTCCTTTCTTCCCTTCCTCCCTCATCCCCTTCCCACTCTCAAAAAGAAAATATTCAATGGAAAAAATATCCTCAGGGGAAGATAAATAAATAGTCCCCCAGTAAACTTTAAGCCCATGAAAAGCCTCCACTGATGGATGCTAGGGGTAAGCCATTCAGGAAAAACAAGATCCTTAGGAGGGACTGCTGCTTCTTAATGGACTCAAGACCTGTTAAAATAACTTTGTGCTGCCGAGACCGGTTTGGCTCAGTGGATAGAACGTCAGCCTGAGGACTGAAAGGTCCCAGGTTCGATTCTGGTCAAGGGCATGTACCTTGGTTGCGGGCACATCCCCAGTGTGGAGCATGCAGGAGGCAGCTGATCGATGTCTCTCTCTCTCATCGGTGTTTCTGACTTTCTATCCCTCTCCCTTCCTCTCTGTAAAAATCAATAAAATATATTTTTAAAAAAAACAACAACTTTGTGCTATCTATTCCACTTTCGACTGTTAACTATTCTGGAACATTGAATAGTCTCTCCAAATTTGTACAGGTAATTTTAGAGATCATCACTAGTTATCACTTCTCTTTACAAAGCATCATGACTTGACAAAAACCAAGACTTTGATACTCCATAATGGAGTCCAGAAAAAGTAGGGCTGTCAACCATCACGACTCAAGCTCTAACAGGAACACTTTCAGGGAACTCTTTCCTAGTGTAGTGGGCAAGCAAGAGACAGATACTCTCCTTATAATGTTTACCGTAATTCCCACTTTAGAAAAGACAAAAAGCTAGGCACAAAAAAAAAATAAAAAATAAAACCTATGCTTCTCATAGTAGTTCTAAATGTTAGTATGTATCCACAGAATAAAAATACATATGCAACAGGGATTGCAATGACTCTGGTTCTGCAATTGTAACTGGTAAGTCAAGATCAGAACTTCAAAATGAAACACTATTTACCAATATCATCCATTCACAAATGCACCTTCGCTCCCCAGAAGGAGGCCCCCCTCTTTCTCCAGGACCCCCAAAGATAAAGTCATCAAGATCTGGTCATTGTCCTTCCTCCGTGCACGCTAGAAATACCAAATTTCAGACCAGTCAACTATAAAAGCCAACATCCTGGAGGTCCCACATACACGTGCATTCTCATACTACTTGTTGATCCAAATCAAATCCGCTCCAGCTAAGTTAAAGAGATCACATTACTGCATGTGCAGCGAGGAGCTAGCTCATGCCCTGGTTGAACCCTTTATGACTGAACATTAAAAGCATTCTCTGTCATCATACATTCACTTCTGTTCACACCTGAATCCTAGCTGAACTCTGTCGGCGGGGACCGGCTGGGGCTCCCGCTGCAGGCTCCCTGCGAGGCGCGCAGACAAACCGCACCAGCGTTAAGGAATGCCGCTTCAATGCTCCCAGCGAGGGCAGCGGGCCGCTTCCGGAGTCCCCTCAACTCCGCGGCTCGCAACTCACTCCCCAACTCACTTCCAGCCTCTACAGGGGCGAGCAGGGCGATGAGTCACCTCCTCTGGCCCGACGGTCCCACCCCGACACCTCGCTCTTTACTCCCGACACGGGGGCCCGGGAACGCGGAGGCCACCTCCTCAGACCCAGGGCCAGCCCGCGGTGCTGCCCCCTCGGTCCTCCCACCCAGAGTGAGGCCCCCTCCCTCGCGGAGCTTCGGCTGAGGGTCCGGGGAGGAGCAGCAGCTCCCAGCGTCCCGTGGAAGCAAACTCCGAGAGGAGAGCGAGCGCCAGCGCCAGCGCTCCCACTCCCACCCGGACCTGGCAGCGCTGATAACGACGGCGGGAAACGACTGTCCACAGCGGGTCTCGCCGGGGCCCTTCACCTGGAGGTCCTCCGACCGGCTGGCAGCAAGCACGCCGCCGGCGCGGCTCCGGTCCCGGCGGCTCGCCCGGCCAGCGCGGAGACCAGTCCAGGGAGTGGTGCGGCCCCGGCTCGGCCCGCTCCGCCGCCCCGCGCGGAGCCCACCGTGAGTCAGCAGCCCGCCAGCGGACGCCGCGGACGCCTCGGGGCTTCCCGCCGAGGTGGGACCCCGGGGGCGCCAGGGAGCCCCGAGCGGCCTGTGCCCCCGGCCCGGCCCCCTTCACACACACAGTGAGTCAGCAGCGCCAGAGCCGGCTAGCCCGGCCCCGCTCCGCCGCCGACGACCCACACAGGCCGCGCCGGGACGGCAGGGCCGGGGCGGGGGCGCGGCTGCCTTTACCTATGGAGTGGAGGATGTCGATGGAGGCCTCCCGGTCGGTGCTGAGTAGAGACTGGGCTCTCTGGAACTCTACCACCGCCGCCGCCGCCATCTTACAGCTCTCACACTGTCCGGGCCGCGGCCGACGCCGGAAACACACGCCCGGAAGACCCGCCCCCGTGCCCCTCCCCCTCCCGTATAATACTCCCTCCCAGAGCACCACGGGAGTTGTAGTCTCTACGCCGGGCGAGTGGGGTGAAGGGTGAGGGTGAGAGCGGGGCTGCTCGCTGGTGGGCGATAGCTCCCCGACACCGCCTAGCGGCCTGCCCGCGAATAAAAGAGGACGTGCCTTGTAACAGGGACTCAAGGCCAGTTAGTCCCCAGCCACCCCAAAAGTGGTCTCAGCCCGGATTCCCCTCGATCGCCCTTGAGAGGGGTATTTGAGCACCGGGCTTGGTATTCCTGGAAAGCTCTTTTCCCTTTCTTTGTAGCTTTTAGGTTCAATTATTTGCTCAGGGCCATAAACAATCTTATAAAGTGCTCACTTGTGGCTCACAAAGAACAGCACCATTCAAATTCGTTCAAGGGTCTAACGACACTTGTGGGAGACACGCGCGCGCGCGCGCACACACTTTGCGGGCTAGAATCCTAAAGACTGCTAGCCAGCCTGTGATTAAATCCACCAGTGCTGGAGAAAAGTGAAATGTCATCCTTGCCCCATGCACCAAATAAACTCCTCTCGAGAATCACTCCGAAGCCTAACAGCTACCCAAACTCCGCAGCTCAAAAAAGGGAAACCGGCCCTGGCTGGTGTGCTCAGTGGGTAGAGCCATCCCCGCCCCCCCGCCCCCCTCCCCGGCCCTGCGCACTGAAGGGTGCGCGTTGGATTCCCGCCTGAAGGGCAGCTACCCCAGTTGTAGGTTCGAGATCAGCCCCTGTCCGGGGTCCTGCGGAAGGCAACCAAAGGATGTGTTTCACTTCAATGCGATCTCTCTCTCTCTCTGTAGCCCCCTCCCTCTCATCCACTCTCTCTAAATTTTAATCCAATTAATACTTAGTAATTTGCACTGATTTATTTACTCACTGTTTCTTCTTGTACCTAATTTTCTCTCATTTCTCTTCTTGTAGAGCACTATTCCACCAAAGAAACCGACTGAAAACTGATCTACTCCATCGGTGCATCCTCCGCGTGCACCAAGGTTGTTGGGGCGTTCCTAGGGCCAGGCAGATGTTTCACTTCTGGATAAAACAGACCCTAGACTTCTGTCCCTGGAAAAATCTAACTAAAATAACTAAAAAGTAGTTATTTCAGAGAGAGTCTATGGGTGGCAAATTTTCTAGGCTTCTGTGTGCCTCTAATTATTTATATTTACTCCCCAAATTTGAGTAGAACTTTAGCTGGAATAGAATTCCTAGTTGTCACATGTAGTTTTCTTTCAGCACTTTGAAGAAAGTGTTTGTAAAACTGGAAAGCATAATCCTGTCTTAAATAAGAGAGATGTGACACAAAAAATATGTCTCTTGTTGAAGGAAGCAATCTGTGCACCTAAAAATACTTTGATTATACAGGATTTATAACATGGTTTGCCATCCTCAGTAGTGATAAGAAATGCAAAGATATAGAATAAATATTTACAACTCAGCCAGCTAAAGAAGGAGCCTTGATCAAGCAGAGTAAAAAGTCTCAAGTTAAATTTGACATGTTCTATTGATACTGTAAGTTATAGCCCTCCTTACTCTGCTTCTTGGCAGAGATAGTATATCCTTGAGATATCAAAATATTTTATGTAAAATCTTTTTTTTCAACATGTAAAACAAAATGCCCTTATCCCATTGTTAACAACAAAGCTTATAAATCATGTTTTGAAGAATTGAATAAAATCAAAACATCAAAAGTAAGAAATATTGGTCCAAGAGAGCATAGAAGGGATAAATGGTGATGGAAAAAATAATAATTTAATTTAAATTTTAAAAATAAATATTAGGCCCTAACCAGTTTGGCTCAGTGGATAGAGCGTTGGCCTGCGGACTAAAGAGTCCCAGGTTTATTTTCAGTCAAGGGTATGTACCTTGATTGTGGGCACATCCCCAATGGGCATTGTGCAGGAGGCAGCTGATCTATGTTTCTCTCTCATCGATGTTTCTATCTCTCTATCGCTCTCCCTTCCTCTCTGTAAAAAATCAATATATTTCTAAAAAAGAAATATTAGTTTATAACATATGCATATTACTACTCACTTAAATTATAAATGGTCTCACTTATTTATGCATTTCCTCTGATTTTCCCTCCAGTGTAGGGCCATCCCTTGGTATTGTCTAGGGAATAACGACAAGAAAAATAGTCTTGTATATGTTCAGTACAGATGTACCCATTCTAACCATGGTAGTAGGCCTAACTACATAGTACATGTAACTTCCCTCCCCCCAAAATATTTTCAATCTGTGATTGGTTAGGTTGGTTGAATCCCCAAATGTGACACATGTGGACACTTAGCAAAGGGCCAACTGTATGGATAACTTGTAAAATGAGGTAAGGAGAACAGTTCAGTTTTCTGGTCTACCTGAGGCACCAAGCTTGAGTTTAAAGATACATCCTGAAGTTTTCTGAAACAAGAACACACACTGATGCTCTGCTTTTTCCGTATGTTCTGTTTCTCGAATCTGATGTTGCTAATGGAAGTCAGATGGCAATCTGATTCTTATTCTTTTCTCAGTAATCTGCTTTTTTCTCTGAAATATCATTATTACATTATTTTGTTTGTTTTTTCTTTTTTAACATATGTTTTTATTGATTTTAGAGAGAGGGGGAGAGAGAGAAATATCCATCAGTTGCCTCCCGTACACTCCCCTCCCAGGAATTGCACCCACAATCTGGCTATGTGCCCTGATCAAACTGGTGACCCCTAGGTGCACAGGATGATGTTCAACCAGCTGAGACACACTGGCCAGGGCTGTTTTCTTATTTTTTCCTTTCTTTCTTTCTTTGTTATTTATTCTGTTCAGCACTTGTCTTCAAATCTATAACTGCAAACAAAATTCAAGTTTAAGAAAGAGTAAAACTACTCTAAAATGTATATTAAGGAAAATGAATGACTTACATAACCTTAAAAAAGAAGAGTAATTGGCCCTGGCCGGTGTGGGGCAGTGATTAGAGTGTTGGCCCAAGCTCCAAAGGGTCATAGGTTCCACTCCCAGTCAAGGGTACCTGGTTTGCAGGTTGGCCCTGTTGGGGAACCTATAAGAGGAAACCAATAGATGTGTCTCTCTCATTTTCTCTCTTTCTCCTCTCCCTCCCTCCCTCTAGTCTCTAAAATAAATCAATGGGGAAAAAAATATCTCTAGGTGAGGATTAACAAAAAATAAATTTAAAAAAGAAAGATAATTGAGGAAAAGGAGGCTTACTCTACCAGATATTGAGATATATTGCAAGGCCATAATTTACAAAAATAGAGAACGCTGAGGACCCATTTACACATAGGCACTTTCTCTATAATAAAAAGAGCATATCATATCAATAGGGATAGATAACTTCTTAGGTGAAGTAGGAAAAACTGGATCACTACACCTAACATCATCAGTAAGAGTGAACTTCAGATGAGTTAAGAAACTAAATGTGTTGCCGAAACCGGTTTGGCTCAGTGGATAGAGCGTCGGCCTGTGGAATGAGGGGTCCTAGGTTCAATTCCGGTCAAGGGCATGTACCATGGTTGCAGGCACATCCTCAGTAGGGGGTGTGCAGGAGGCAGCTGATCAATGCTTCTCTCTCATCAATGTTTCTAACTATCTCTCTCCCTTTCTCTCTGTAAAAAGTCAATATATATATGAAATTAAATGTGAAAGGGAAACTACAAAGCTGACTGAATAAAATGGAGGATGAACTTTGTGACCTAGAATAGAGAAGAACTTACAACTCCAAAAACACAAACTAAATAGGAGAACAAACACGATTTGATTGCATGAAAGTTATTTCTATCCCTGAAAGATACCATATAAACAAAGTTAATGGGTTACAGGATGGAAGGAGGTATTTGCAATGTCCAAAACATATAGGGGATTAACATGCAAACATATAAGGGCCTGGCCTGCGTGGCTCAGTGGTCGAGTATTGACCTATGAACCAGGGGGTCACAGTTGATTCCTGGTGGGGGCTCGATTCCCAGTAGTGGGTATACAAGAGTCATCTTTCTTTCAGCATTGCTTTTGTCTCTGTGGTTGCAAGAGGGCCGCCACTGCAGCTTCTGGGATTTTCTCCTCACACGACTGCACAGGAAAGCAGTTGTTCCTTATGCATCTCTGCTATTGTGGAGAAATACCTTTCTGCTAGGTCCTGTTAGGTCCCCATGATCAGGACTGGGTCACACACCCAGGCCCCAGCTGTGAGTGTGGCCGGAAAAGCAAGTTGCGAGAGCTTTCAGCCTCCATCGTGGGAGACAGCCTGGGCAACAGGAAGAAGGGTGGGAGAAGTGCAGTTGCTGAAATAACAGAGAACATGGCCATATCTGCCCTCCAGCTCTCCACTTTCTCCTGTCACTGCTATCAGACAGATGTTAGCACTTCCTGCTCTATCTTCCATGGCTTTCATATTCCCATTTTCTTTTCTTACTGCATCTGAGAGAATCTCTCCAGCCAATCTTCCAGTGCACTGTTCACTCTTCAGTGTATCGATTCTGCCACTCGCCCATCATCCACTGAGTGTTTTATTTCCAACACTAGAGGCCCAGCCACGATTAAATCATGTGTGTGCAGGGTCCCCTGGCCTAGCCTGCCATCAGGGCCATGTTCACTACCCCGTGATGCCTCGCACGTTCCATGCGCCCTGCCAGCACCCTGCGACACTCCAGGGGCTGAGGGAGCGGGAGTAGGAGGGGGGGTTGGGAGGAGGCCCCCAAGAGGTGCTCCATGCACCTTCTGGTGACCGATGGTTTGATTGTTACGGCATTACGGCCACTGGCCTTTTATAATATAGATTATGTTTTAGATGATCAAGTTCTCCAATTTAATTCATCTTTACCAGTATAATACCTGTTCTTGCTTCATGGATGCAAAGCCTTGCATCTCTCTGATTATATTAATAATGATTATTCTAAGGGTTTGTTTCAATTCCATTAGCTATGTTCCCTCAAGTAAATTCCTCTTTTTTTATTTTTTATTTATTTATTTTACTTTATTTCAAGGTGCTACTCAAGTATCTGGAGATTCTTTACAATGGGCCATTTTTCTTTTCTTTTTTTTTCTTCCTTTCTTTCCTTTTTTTTTTTTTTTTAACTCAGATCCCTACTAAACTGAAATTTTCTCAACTTGGGGGTGTAGTTGAGGGATGCAGATTGGATTGCTGGAGCTTTAAGCACTCCTCCTGTCTCCCCAATATTGAGCCACCAGAGACACTACTCTAGTTCTGAACTACTGCTCCTGCCAAGAGATAGAGGTTGAACTTGTATGACCTCCAGAAAGGAGGATGGAGTGGGATGCAGAATAGGCCTGGAGGCTGCCCCTGTACTGCCCAGCTCCCACAGCGAGGCTTCCTCCGGCTCCCAGCTTCCCCCACCCACCTCCCACAGGAGAACGAAACTCCTGCCTCCCGTGGGAGTAGCACAGGAGGATTCCCACAAGCAGGCACATGGACTGTCACCATTCTCTTTCATTCAATCCCATCAGGAACTTCTCACAATCTCTGATAACTCATCTTGTCTTAGAGCATATGTATGAATATAATAAATGTATCCCCCAATCCCATCATTTCTAGAGTCCTGGAAAAAGGACAGAAAGTGTGGGATGTGCTCAGTCAACATTTTGGACCAGGAACTCTTCTGTAAAATTCAAGTAAAATATTGTTTTTGTTAAAAATTATCATGTGTATATGTGTGTGTGTATATATATATGGATATATATATTTAAATATATTTTCATTGATTTGAGAGAGAGAGGATAGGAGGAGAGGAGAGAGAGACATCCATTGGCTGCATCCTCTGACTGGGGATGGAAACTGCAACGTGGGTATGTGCCTTGACCTTGAACTGGTGACCTTTCAGTGCACAGGCTGCCACTGAACCAAATGAGTCACACTGGCCAGGGCAAAAATCATCATGTATATTTAATTTATATTTTTCTATCTGGTCATCCATCTGTCCTATCTGTATCTATCTATCTATCTATCTATATATATATAAAAGCCTAAGTGACCGAATGACCAAATGACTGGTCGACTGGTTATTATGACATGCACTGGCCACCAGGAGGCACATACTCAACACAAGCACTGCCCCCTGGTGTTCAGTGCACTCCTATAGCCAACATCCCGCAGCCAGCCAACCTCCCTCGGTCCCTTCCCCTGGCTGCCAGCTCCCTGATTGTCCCTGATTGGGGACTAACCAGCCAAACTCCTACAGTCCCCTTCCCCAGCCAGCCACCACCCCACCCCCCCTCACCCCCTGCAATCGGCCCAATCACTGGCCAGGCTGAGGGACCCCACTGTGCATAAATTTGTGCACCAGGCCTCTAGTATATAAATAAAAGAGGAGATGTCTGAAATGCTTTTAGCTTAATATTTAGTTATTTCTGGGATTCAGAGTGATTTCCTTTCTAACTTGTATTTTGATGCATTTTCTGCATTTATAATAAGTATATAACATTTTTACAAAGAAATTTATTCTTAAAAGCATGCTAAGGTAATGAGTGTTGGGGTTATAGGTAATTTTTCATTTTGTATTTCCCAGTTTCATCTGTGTACCTGCATTTATTTTTATTTATTTATTTTTAATATTTCATTGATTTTTCACAGAGAGGAAGGGAGATAGAAAGTCAGAAACATCGATGAGAGAGAGACATTGATCAGCCGCCTCCTGCACACCCCACAGTGGAGTTGTGCCCGCAAGCAAGGTACATGCCCCCGACCGGAATCGAACCCGGGACCCTTCAGTCCGCAGGTCGACGCTCCATCCACTGAGCCAAACCGGTCTCGGCTGCATTTATATTTTTAACAAAAAGTTCAAATGGTGACTAATTCAAAATCGGGAGACACTAAGGCAGGTAAATACTTTAATAGTACCATGAAACATACTAGAAGAGTTAAGAGTTGAAAAGTAGTGATCTTTTTAAATAGGAGTGGTTGGGTCTTCATTTTGGTTTAGGTGATAACATTAATTAAATATGTACAGATGGGAAACACTTATATCAGGGCTTTTACAGTTAAGTTATAAGTGCAGTCAAGTCACTATTCTGAAAGTCTCTATGAAGATCAAAAGCAAAAGAGAAATTTCAAAAGGAACTGGTCCAAGTCACCAACAACTGATGAATGGACAAATAAAATGTGGTCTACCCATACAATAGAATATTATTTGACAATAAAAATGAAGTACTATGGATTAACCTTGACAACATTTTATTAAATGAAAAAAATCCAGCCACAAAGGGCCACATAAATTATGATTCCATTTATGTGACAAGAAGTAAATTAATTATTGCCTAGGGCTGGGGCCTTTGGAGGAAAATGGGGTGTGACTGATCATGGTTACAGGGTTTCTGTTTCGCAATGATGAAAATGTTCTAAAACTGTGGTGATAGTTGTGCAACTCTGTAAATGTACTACAAATCATTGAACTTTACACTTTAAATGGGTGAATTGTTTGATATGTAAATTACCTCTATATATAAAAGCCTAAGTGACCAAACGACCAGTTGACCCATTGCTATGATGCACACTGACTACCAGGGGACAGATGCTCAATGAAGGAGCTGCCCCCTGGTGGTCAGTGCATTCCCACCGCCAATCTCCCACGGTCCCTCCCACCTGCTGGTTGGCCCCAATCAGGCTGGAAAGGCGCTGCACAAGTTGACCCCGATCAACCCTGATCACTGGCCAGGCTGAGGGACCCCACCATGCACAAATTTGTTACTAATTTCCACAAAGCTGTTTTTTTTTTTTAAAAAAGGAGCTGTTGGCTTACACATTTGCTTCTTTGTGAGGAGTATCCAGGCTTTTCCTTGGGCTCCTGAATTTATACTAGGAAGGCTTATTTGGAAAACCAACCCATGCAAGAACAGGGGCATTTTTTAGCATCATACTCTTTATAAATGGCTTCACAATGTCCACAGTTTGCTCCATTTGTTCTTCCTCTACTTGTTAGAAGTCAGATGATTAAAAATTAGAAACCACAAGTAAGAATAGGGCTTTAGGTGCTCCTGTGGTTGCTAGAGGCCAGCAGTGAAGCAGCTCTGCTCTGCCCATCCCCGAAAGAGCTTCTCGGCAAAGGGAGCTTACCTAGTAGCTGAGAGTGAAATGGTCACATATATTACTTCACCTGGTCCATAAAACAACCTTTAACAGCAGGAACTAGATACTGTATCTGTGTTTTACAGTGGGGGAAACTGAAGCTAGCTTAGAGAAGCTAATGAACTTACCAAGAACCCACAATTAGGAAGTTGTGGAGTCATTGTAGGGCAGTGGTTGGCAAACTGCAGCTCGCGAGCCACATTCGGCTCTTTGGCCCCTTGAGTGTGGCTCTTGCACAAAATACCACGGCCTGGGCGAGTCTATTTTGAAGAAGTGGCGTTAGAAAAGTTTAAGTTTAAAAAATTTGGCTCTCAAAAGAAATTTCAATCGTTGTACTGTTGATATTTGGCTCTGTTGACTAATGAGTTTGCCGACCACTGGGCTAGGGAATTAGACCAAGATCAAAGAGAGTGAGAAGACCTAAACTTACCTCCAAGAGAACAATTTCAACAGACAAAGCCACTCACTCAGAGGCCACCATTAAGGCCCACGCTCTTGGCCGCCATCTCTGTACACAGGCATTTGGTAGCTTTACCTTTTCTAGAAGTTACCTTTTTTTTTTTTTTTTTACTCTTTTCAGAGACTTTTTTTTCTTGGCCTTTTTATTAACTGTATTCATCAGAAGAACATTCCACTGTACTTTTTTGAAGAGTCTTCTCAAATCATTTTCCCATCTTCACCTCAGGGTCTGGCACAACCTAGTGAATTGCAGGGACCTCTTACTTAGCCTGCCTTTGCTTCTCGGGACCTGACAAACATTTTATCCAGAATTACCAGCATGTCATTAGATCTGTGATGTCTAGTCAGGATATTATGTATTTTAGGGAGGGTAAGTCCAACGAACATTTTTTTCTTTTCTACTATCTATCTATCTATCTCCTCACTTGAGGATATTCTTCTCCACTGATCCTTACAGTGTAGGATGAAGGAAATGAAGAACAGAGAGAGAGAGAGAGAGAGAGAGAGAGAGAGAGAGAGAGAGAGAGAGAAAGGCAACATTGATGAGAAACATGGACTGTTTGCCTCTCACACGTGCCCAGCCGGGGTTTGGGATCCAACCTGCAACAGAGGGATCCACCCCTGACCTGGAATCAAATCTGAGACCCTTCAGTCTGCAGGCCGATGGTCTAATCACTGAGCCAAACTGGCCAGAGCCCTACATATATTTTAAGGAATTACAGGGAGTAGCTGTGTTTTTTTGTTTGTTTGTTTTTTGTTTTTGTTTTTACAGATTAGATGTTACTGCTTTAGTCAGTTTTAGCCTTTTTTAGTAATTCCAATACACTGTTATATACAAAGTTGTAAGGGTTTGCTGTGCACGATGCTTCTAATGAGCCTGTATTTTTAAAAATATATACTTTATTGATTTTTTACAGAGAGTAAGGGAGATGGACAGAGAGCTAGAAATATCAATCAGTTGCCTCCTGCACACCTCCCACCAGGGATGTGCCCTTGACTGGAATCGTACCTGGGACCCTTCAGCCCGCAGGCTGGCACTCTGTCCACTGAGCCAAACCGATTTTAGCATCATCTGCCTGTATTTTACCACAATCTTTTTTTTATATATATGTTTTATTGATTTTTTACAGAGAGGAAGGGAGAAGGATAGAGAGTTAGAAACATCAATGAGAGAGAGAGACATCGATCAGCCGCCTTCTGCCCGCCCCCTACTGGGGATGTGCCCGCAACTAGGATACATGCCCTTGACTGGAATCAAACCTGGGACCTTTTAGTCCGCAGGCTGACGCTCCATCCACTGAGCCAAACCGGTTTCAGCTTACCACAATCTTTGCTACAGTAACAAAACGTATAATAGAGATCCTTCCCCAGATAAAATCAGACCTTGAGTCCAGTTCTTCTGACTTCTAATCCAACCTTACTTTGCATTAATCCACACTGCATCTTTAAAAAAAATGTTTTTATTGATTTGAGAGGAAGAGAAGGGAGATGGCGAGAAACATCAATCATATGCCTCCTGCACACCCCCTACCAGATATCAAGCTGAAACCTGGATGTGCCCTGACTGGGAAACCAGTGACCTCTCAGTATCTGGGATGACAATCAACGAATTAAGCCACACTGGCCAGGGCCACACTACATCTTATATAGATGATTGTGACATATTGTGTGTAAAATCTTAATAGAGCTTCACGGTTACAAGACAAATAAGCAGTTCTCATTAAGTTAGATAAACCACAAGCTACATTTTTATTTATTTTACTAGAGATCCGATGCACAAAATTCTTGCAAGAGTAAGCCTTCCTTCCCCCTGGCTGCCTGCACTGGCTTTCCTCTGTCACCCAGGACCCAAACTTCTCTCACAATCCCAGCTTCCTCCAGAAGGTCGTCAGGTCTAATTAGCATATTATGCTTTTATTATTACAGATTACTAGAGGCCTGATGCAAGAATTTGTGCATGGATTGGGGTTCCTTGGTGTGGCCTGTGGGTATTGTGCCGAAACCTGCAGTCCAATGCCGCCTGCTGCTCCTGCTGACCCCACCCAGCCTCACTGCATTTGCATGGGCTCATGCCCAGTCAGTCCTGATGGGGAGAGGCTCCCACAGCCACAGTGGAGCTTGCCAGCCGTGAACCCTGCATTTGGCACCCGTCCCCAAGGGGATGGAGGGCGAGACTGGGACATGATGGGCCCCCCAGGTGGGATGCCCTTGCTAGCTCGGGATCCAGATCTGTCCCATTGATGTTCACGCCAGTTATCAGGAGCCACCTGGCGGACACTTTTATATCATTTCTTCCTTGCAGACCATCTAGGGCAGTGATTCTCAACCTTCCTAAGGCCGCGACCCTTGCATACAGTTCTTCATGTGGTGGTGACCCCCAACCATAAAATTTTGCTACTGTTACACATTGTGATGTCAATATCTGCATTTTCCGATGGTCTTAGGTGACCCCTGTGAAAGGGTCGTTCAACCCCCAAAGGGGTCTCGACCCACAGGTTGAGAACCGCTGATCTAGGGAGTGAAAGCAGCCACAGTGCCCAAGGACGACTTCCAGGCCAGCAGTGTTGTCAGGATTTTGCTGGAGGTGGCAGTCCATTGGTGCCTGGCCCATTCTCTGGATATTGGACCTTCAGGGCTGTTGAGGGAGTGAGTGGCTGCCACCAGGCTGGTGGGCCACCGGGTTGGGTCAGTTCTGTCAGCTGAGCGGCACTCCCACTGTGGGAGTGCACTGATCACCAGGAGGCAGCTCCAGCATTGAGTGTCTGCCCCTTGGTGGTCAGTGTGCATCATAGCAACCAGTCAATTGGTTTTTATATATATAGATCCTTTTTAATATATTTTTATTGATTTCAGAGAGGAAGGGAGAGGGAGAGAAAGATAGAAATATCAATGATGAGAGAGAATCATTGAAGGCTGCCTCCATGTGCTCTGACCTAGAATTGAACCGTGACCTCCTGATTCCTAGGTCGATGCTCAACCACTGAGCTACGCTGGCCGAGCATATCTGCCCAAATTTTGAACAAGAGTTTTGTGTTATCAGAATGAATTTTCCAAGTAGAAATTGTTTCTAGTACAAATGGTGGTAACATTGCCATTACACACGAGTGGACAAAAGTAAGTTTACAGTTGTTATACAAATAAATAATGTGATAATTAATAAATACAAGAATAAACTCATTAATAAAAAATAATACAAGAGTAAAGGGTTTCCAATAAAATAATTAAATTAAATTAAATTAAAAATAAAAACAGAATAAACTGTTTTGAGTACTTGCAATTGTAAACCTACCTTGTCCACCTCTGTATAAAATGTATTTATGACCTGACTGACAGCTTTTCCTAATATTACATAGTTTCTCTTTTGCTCATCAGTTTAATCACATTAAAAGACAGAGATCTTACATAAGACTCCTTGTACACCTGCGTTTTCAGATCTGTAAATTTTTCCTTCCCAACCACCTCCTTAGAAGTCTTAGCAGACAGCAAAGAACAGAAATTCTATGCCATTAGACTGTAGCCTGCAGATGGGCAAATGATGAAAAGTACTGTAGATGTAATACTCTATTTAATCCTCCCAACAACGCTATAGAAATAGATGTTATATGACAAAAAAGATACACTGCTAATAAAGATCAGAGCTAGTGTTCAAACCCAGATTTGTCCAATCTAAAAACTCATGCCCTTCCCTCTCTATCATGATTTAAGAATCAGACACTTTGATGTAATAATATGACACAAACTGTAATGTAACTTTTCATTAGAGAAGTATAAATAAAATATTGCCCAAAGTCACAGCTTCCTTTATCTAGTGTATAAGGAAAAAGGATTCTTGTTCTAGCTGGTTTGGCTCAGTGGATAGAGCATTGGCCTGCAGATTGAAGGTTCCTGGGGTCAAGGATATGTTTCTCAATTGCAGGCTCCTCCCTGGCTCCAGCCCTGGTTGGGGCACGTGTAGGAGGCAACCAATCGATGTGTTTTTCTCACATAATACTTCTATCTTTCCCTTTCTCTAAGTATCATTGGAATAATATCTCAGTGAGGTTTTTAAAAAAGAGAAAGGATTTTTAATAGCTAGTAGAGCCCAGCAGGTGTGGCTCAGTTGATTGAGCATTACTCCATGCACCAGAAGGTCAGGGCAAATGCCCAGGTTGTGGGCTGGAACTTTAGTAGGGGGTGTGTGGGAGGCTATTTCTCTCTGATTGATGTTACTCTCTCTTCCCCTCTCTCAGAAATAATTAAAAACACATTTTTTAAAAAGCTAGCAGAAAGACTGGGGAAGGCTTCAGGAGGAAATGGTGACTGAAAGAGGCTTTTAAGTATGAATAAAATGTCTAAAGGTCCAGATAATAGAGCCATGAAGTAAATTCTCCATGCAAATTCACAGAGACTATCCCTCCTACTCCTGAAAACTCCTCAGTACTTTAGAGTCCTGCAAGTGCTCTGAGCCCTGACCCAAACCAAACTTCCCTTTGTTATTATTTTCAACACCCTAAATTATCATTGTTTAAAAATAGTCAACCCCTATTTAAAATAGAAACCAAGATGGCAGCATAGGTGAATACCTAAACTGCTGTCTCGCACAGCAATTTCAAAACTACAACTAAAAGACTGAACGGACATTATCTGGAACCTAATGCTGGCTGAGTGAAAATTCTACAACTAGAAGGAAAGAGAGGGGCTTACAGAGACGCAGAGGAGCTGCAAAAAGCTGAAGTACAGAGATGTGAGTGTGGAGAAGACGGGCAGTGGAGGGCCTGGCTGGCTTCCTCTAGCAGGAGGGAGATGGAAACTCCCGACTGCACTGAACCCCACTTCTGGGCAAGACACATACAGTGGAGTCTGGACTGTTGTGAAAAGGGAGCAGTGCAGGGAAACTTAAGGGAGCCGCGAAAGACAGAGGTCTGGAAATGCGCGTGAAAGTACGCACACAGAGGGCTGACTGTTGACTGTGCCGCTGGCTTTCTCTAGCGGGAGGAAGACAGAATCTCCCAACTGCACTGAAATCCAGGTCAGACTGTACTGAACCCCAGTTTTGGGTGAGACAATGGGGACGCAGACTCATACGGGTCCTTGGAGCACACAGAAATTCAGGGGAGCCAGAAAGGTAGAGATCTGGAGGCACGCACACCTGCACAGAGAGGACTGCAGCAATTACCAAGGGACACTGAGATCCAGGGGCTGATGGAAAGCCAAGGCTGTCCTCATCCAAGCCTAGCACAGAGGCTGTTGCAATCTTGCAAGTCTTAAGGCTGAGTCCAGCACAGAAGTTCTCCTGGTATTGACACAGTTGATCCTCACAACCAATTGGCTTGGGAGTCAATTCCCCCCAGTGATACCAACAACAATCAAGACTTTACTACAACAAGGCTACAACAGTTCACAAAGGGGTGCACCAAGAGTGTCCACCTCAGGTAACTGGGAGGCAGAGCTACTGGGCCATATAGGACAGCTAGCACACAAAGCTACTCTACCAACTCAGGGAAGCAGCAAAAGATGCGGAGACAAAAGAACAGAGCACAAACCAAAGAAATGGAGGAAAACAAACGACTGGATATAGAGTTCAAAACGATGGTTATAAGATTTTTTTAAAAATTTCCTAGAAAAAAGGGATAAATTCAGTGAAACCCAAGAGGAGATGAAAAAGGACCAACTAGAAATTAAACATACACTGACTGAAATAAAAAATATTACACAGAGACCTAACAGCAGACTAGAGGAACACAAGAATCAAGTCAAGATTTGATTCAGAGAAGCAGAAAACACTCAACTGGAAAAGAAAAGAAAAAAGAAAAAGAATTCAAAAATGTGAAGATAATGTAAGGAGCCGCCTCTGGGACAACTTGAAGCGTACCAACATCAGAATTATGGAGGTGCCAGAAGAAGAGAGAGAGCAAGATACTGAAAACCTATTTGAAGAAATAATGACTGAAAACTTCCCCCACCTGGTGGAAGAAATAGACTTACAAGTCCAGGAAGCACACAGCACCCCAAACAAAAGGAATCCAAAGAGGACCACACCAAGACACATCATAATTAAAATACCAAGAGCAAAAGACAAAGAGAGAATATTAAAAGTAGCAAGAGAAAAACTGTTAATTACCTATAAGGGAGCACCCATTTGATTGTCAGCTGATTTTTCAACAGAAACTATGCAGGCCAGATGGGAATGGCAAGAAATATTCAAAGTGATGAACAGCAAGAACCTACAACCAAGATTACTCTACCCAGCAAAGCTATCATTCAGAATTAAAGGGCAGATAAAGAGCTTCACAGATAAGAAAAAAATAAAGGAGTTCATCAACACCAAATCAGTATTATATGAAATGCTGAAAGGTACTCTTTAAGAAGAGGAGGAAGAAGAAAAAGGTAAAGATAAAAATTATGAACAACGAATACATATCTATCAATAAGTGAATCTTGAACAACAAATACATATGGATTGACAATTCTCAGGGGGAAAAAGGTGAGGGGGGTGCACGGAGAGACTGGACAAAAATTATACACCTATGGATGAGGTCAATGAGGGGGAGGTAAGGGCAAAGGGTGAGATGAGAGCTGGGTGGAGGGGCCCTATGGGGAGAAAAAAGAGGAACAATTGTAATAATCTGAACAATAAAGACTTTTAAAAAAATAGCCAACCCGTGGCCGGTTTGCAAATGGTTAAGAATGTCGGCCTGAGCACCAAAGGGTCTCAGATTTGATTCATGGTCAAGGACACATACTTCGGTTGCAGACTCGATCCATGGCTCTGGTTGGTGTACATGAGGCAGGCAACCAATGTTTCTCTCTATATATTTCACCCCCTCCTTTTCACTCTCTCTAAAAATCAATGGAAAATATTTTCAGAGGAGGATTAACAAAAATAAAATGTCTTTTAAAAATATTTATTTCAGAGACGAAGGAAGAGGAAGAGAGATAGAAACATTAATGATGAGAATCATTGATTGGCTGCCTCGTGTACACCCCCTACTGGGGATCAAGCCAGCAACCTGGGCATGTGCCCTTGACCGGAATCAAACCTGGGACCTTTCAGTCCACAGGTTGATGCTCTAGCCATTGAGCCAAACCGGCTAGGGGAAAATGTCAAGTTTTAAAGAACTAAGCATTTGCTGCCAATTTGAGTAACTGGTTCTAACGTGCCTTATCCTACAACTGTTTCAAGCAGTTCTGAGTCCCTGTAAAATAAGGTTTGACTAGACCTTTAAGGTACCTACCTTCTAGCTCTAATATCTTATAACTCTACAAAGACAGTAATGTGTAAGTAGGATAATAAAAACTCCAATCTTGAAAGCCGATACTGTAGTTCTGATCTCAAATGTAAAAATTTTAGTTCTGCTAATATTAACCCTAAATACAAGCCACCTGTTTCTCCCTCTTCTGGTGGGGAGCTGAAAGCACTCAGGTGTATTGGGTTCCCCAGGACTATGGTTTTCCCACCACCACAATAGAGTGTTTCTTATCAAAGCCTCATTCCAGAGAGAAATGTCGTCTGAGTCACAGTAGGGGGTGTACAGAAGCAATCCAAAGAGGTCATAAGTGAAGACCAAAGAGAGAAGAGCAAAACAGAAGCGATCTGGATGAATAACCAAGTAAATTTCCTAACAAAGATTTCATTTTGTACATATCAACTCTTACAATATTTCTATCCTTTCAAAATACCTCAAATTTACTTTTTGTCTATGCAAAGGGGCTCTTATATATTTTTAAATAAATATCAAAATTCTATGTTCCTAAAATAGGTTGTAGAAAAATTTTTTTCAGTAGTGCAATTGGCCTGAAGGCCGGTGGCCAAGAATATATCAGTCTAGAATTTGATCTTATTTTTATGTAAAAGCATAATTATTTTGATTAAATTTATATAATACACAGTATTTATTACAGAGGAAGTATCTTTCTATATCAGCAATTTGATGAGGCATATTACATTGCTAAAGTCCTACATACACAATGTATTTCATTTTCAAATTGTGAAAGGCTTCTGTGAATAGGTATGTGTATTGAAAACAAAATTCGAGCCTGATTGGTTTGGCTTAGTGGATAGTGCATTAGCTTGCGAAGTGAGGGGTCCCAGGTTCGATTCCCGCCAAGGGCATGTACCTTGGTTGCAGGCACATCCCCAGCAGGGGATGTGCAGGAGGCAGCTAATTGATGTTTCTCTCTCATCAGGGTTTCTAACTCTCTATCCCTCTTCTTTCCTCTCTGTGGAAAATCAATAAAATATATTTAAAAAAATAAAATTCAAAATTTCAAAAATATCTCATGTCAGAGCAAAGCCTTACTACTTGCGTAACATCAAGTAATGTAATAAATTGTTAAATGAATTTTTCAGCAATTATCAACCTCAGAGAAAGATAATCTTATTGTTCATAGAACACTTTCTAGCAAAAACTCAGAGAAGTTTTTATTTTTATTCAAAGAATTTTTTTATTTTAGAGAAAGGAAGAGACACCTCTACTTGCTTCACTAATTTATGCATCCATTGGTTGCTTCTTATATGTGTCCCTAAACCCACAACTGTGTTTGGAGATGATGCTCTAACCAATTGACCACCTAGCCAGTGCAGAACTACTGCCTTTAAAAATATATATCCTATATAATAAAGAGGTAATATGCGAATTGACCATCACTCCAATACACAACATGGCCACCCCCATGAGGTCAAAGATGGCCACCACAAGATGGCCAGCAGGGGAGGGCAGTTGTGGGGACCAGGCCTGCAGGGCAAGGCAGTTGTGGAGGGACACAGCCTGCAGGGCAAGGCAGTTGTGGGGGACCAGCCAGCAGCAAGAGGGCAGTTGGGGGGGGCCAGGTCTGCAGGGGAAAGCAGTTGGGGGTGACCAGGCTGGCAGGGAAGGGCAGTTAGGGGCAACTAGGCCAGCAGGGGAGGACAGTTAGGGGCAATTGGACCCACAAGGGAGCAAGGGAGCAATTAGGCATCGATCAGGCTGGCAGGGGAGTGGTTAGGGGGTGATCAGGATGGCAGGCAGAAGCTGTTAGGGGCAATCAGGCAGGCAGGCAAGTGAACCATTGGGAGCCTGTAGTCCTGTATTGTGAGAGGGATCCCAGATTGAAGAAGTAACAGATTGGTCTGAGAGGCACATCCCCCCATGCACAAATTTCATGCACCGGGCCTCTAGAATTTGTATGTGTGTGTGTGTATGTGAGAGAGAGAGAGAGAGAGAGAGAGAGAGAGAGAGAGAGAGAGAGGGAGAGAAACATCAATGATGAGAATCACTAATGGACTACCTGACTGGGAATTGAACTGTGACCTCCTGGTTCATAGGTCAGTGCTCAACCACTGAGCCACACCAGCTGGGCGGAACTACTGCTTTTATAATTTGATCCCCATTAGGTTTTCTAAAGCAATATGCAATACTTTAAATAGAAACTTACTTTTCAGAAAAGGAACTGAATAAACTTCATATAAATTTCTTGGGACCAGGTAAAAGATTATGTGCTTAGTAATTATGAAATATTGCAGTTAAATTCTTGGTGTTTTTGTCTCACCACTACTTGCTGACTGAAAAACATAACCGAGATCATTGCTTTCTCAATTTCCTGGCAGTTATCACAGTCTTACTATAACATTTATTGCCCACTATGTGCCAGGCACTTTAAACCAGAGGTAGAATGAACTCTTTCAAACACCAGAATAAACTTCTACCGTTTCCCCAAAAGTAAGACATCCCCTAAAATAAGACCTACTTCGTTTTGCCTCTCACTGTAATATAAGGCATCCCCCCAAAAAGACCTCCCCGATAATAAGGCCTCCCCCAAACATAAGGCTTCCCCGAAATATAAGGCCCCCCGAAGCTCCCTTAAGGCGTCTGACTCCTGATTTAGAGACCTCGCACTGTCTGAACAGCTCTGGCTGTGCTGCGGCCAATCAGTGAGCTGGTTTGTGATGACAACTACTACCATACCGTATACAGGTAATAAATTTCCTTTTTTTGTTGTTCAACAATAAATGTGTACCGTATTCTTCTTCGTGGAAAAGTAAGACATCCCCTGAAAATAAGACCTAGCACATCTTTGGGAGCAAAAATATAAGACACTGTCTTATTTTCGGGGAAATAGGTTATTATAACTATTTCCAAGATATACTCAAACACGTGCACTGTGTTCTGAAGTTTTACCATTGCAATCCCAATCTTTCTAGGAACTGAAATACTGATGGTGAAGACTAATTCTTGTGTTATTTTTAACTTACAATTGTGATTGGATCACAGGGACCAATTACTGGTTCACCTGCACCAGTCTGTTCACCTGACATTATGCTAAACCACACTGACAGATCATTTGCTTCTCTATCAGCAAACCTTTCTCTCTGGTACTGTGTTTCCTAGTATTGACAGCCACTAGAAAAAATTGCCACTGACATCAGCTTCCATCCAAGAAGTCCATACTGGTAATCCATAGGAGAATCGGCCTACAGATACGTTTGGCTCATAATTTTGTCTTAATGCTGTTTTTATTGATTTATAGAGGGAAAGGAGGGGAAAAGGGAGAGATAGAAACATCAATGAAAAACATCAATCAGCTGCCTCTTGCATCCTCCTACTGGGGATCAAGTCCCCAAGGCAGGCATGTGCCCTGACTTGGAATTGAATGGGTGACCTCCTGGTTCATGAGTTGATTCTCAACCACTGAGCCACACCAGCTGAGTTTGTCTTAATTTTTAAAACAGAACTACCTTTTTGCCAAATATGAAAAGATTTCTAACTTCTCTAGAAAAATGAAATCTGGCAACCATGAGCAAACATAAACAGGGTATGAACCTTTATAAGGGTCATGAGTTCACCACTCTCCTTTGGCTTGTCTCACTCAATTCCATTATTTATTGGGTTCTTGGAGGTTTTTTAGTTTGCAATCCAAACTCTAGCCCACCTCTAAACTAGAGCTCATCTTTCACCATGTAGAAAACAGGAGCTTTTTATTCTGGCAGACATCCCATAGGAAAAATTAACTTCTCAAAAATCCTTCTCCTCTTCCTGGAAAAACACAAATTCCATTGTTTTCCAGAACAGTTCTGTCCAGGAGACCTTTGCTATCCAGAAGCGTTATTCTTTAGCCAATCAATTAGTACCTTCTAAAGATCTTGCTTAAAAGAACAGCATGACTGAGTCACATTTAAACTGCATAATGTTCAAATAAAAGCACATCTATTTATACCTTTAGTCTCTTTTAATGAAATCAATTAGCCCACCAATTCATGTTATTAGTTGAATTCAGTAATTATTAGGTGCCTCTCTGAGTACCATGCAGCAGCATGCTAGGTTTTAGGAATACAGTTGGGAAGATACACTCCTGCCTTCAAGGAAGCTGCAGCCCAGTACCAACAGGCAATATTAACAGCTAAGTAGCTGGTGCAATGAAAGCACATATAAAGATCATCATGAAGGCTCAAGGATGTATAAAAGGAAATAACCTCTAAACTAAAATTTGTTAAGTGTGAGGACGCAACAAAGTCAAAGAGATAAGGAGATACGGTGTTGAGGAAGAGATAAGAGTTTGAGCTGAGTACCAGGCGGTGTGGCAAGAAAAAAACAAAAATAAACTGGGGAGATAAACAGGGGCCAGATAAAAAGGTCTAAGCCAGTGGATGGCAAACTCAGTCAACAGAACCAAATATCAACAACACAATTGAAATTTCTTTTGAGAGCCAAATTTTTTAAACTTCTTCTAATGCCACTTCAAAACAGACTTGCCCAGGCCTTGGCATTTTGTGGAAGAGCTACACTCAAGGGGCCAAAGAGCCACACGTGGCTCTCGAGCTGCCGTTTGCCCATCACTGGTCCAAGCCAAAGAGAAAAACCTAAGCATCATTCTTGATTCCTACCCCTTATACCACTATCACTTAAGTTTTATTTTTACTTTATATTTTTTATTGATTTCAGGGAGGAAGGGAGAGGGATAGAGAAAATCAGTGGTATCCTGCACATCCACACTGGGGACTGAGCCCACAACATGGGCATATGCTCTTGACCAGAATCGAACCCAGTACCCTCCAGTTTGTAGGCCGATGCTCCAGCCACTGAACCAAACCAGCTAGGGTCAATCATTTGTTTTATATTGAGGGAAAATGAGGCCCAGCAGGTGAGCTTCAACTCATTAACCAGGGGGTCATGGTTCGATTCCTGCTCAGGGCACATGTCAGGGTTGTGGGCTCATCCCCAGTGAGGGGCTTGCAAGAAGCAGCTAATAGATGATTCCTCTTTCTCTCCCTCTATGGGGAAAAAAATAAAAAGATAACTAATCCTAAGCAGAGTGCAAATACTGCCTGGCTGGTGTTGATAAATGGTTAGACATCAGCCTATACACCAAAGGATCATGGACTTCCCAGTCAAGGGCACATACCTGGATTGCAGGTTGGATCCCCACCGCACCTGGGGCATGAGGGAGGCAACTGATGTCTCTCACACATTTCCCTCTTGCTCTCCCCTATACCCTTACTAAAAATCAAAAAACATTCTCAGCCCTGGCCAGTTTGGCTCAGTGGATAGAGCATAGGCTGGGGACTGAAAGGTCCCAGGTTCGATTCCAGTCAATGTCATGTACCTTGGTTGTGGGCACATCCCCAGTAGGGGGTGTGCAGAAGGCAGCTGATTGATTTTCCCTCATCGGTTTCTAATTTTCTCTTTCCCTTCCTCTCTGTAAAAATTCAGTAAAATATATATTAAAAATATTCTCAGGTGAGGATTAAAAGGTGTGAATACATTTCTGTAGCTATAGCAGGGAATGACGCAAGAGAACAGATTTGAAGAGAGGTGTAATGAATGGAAATGGACTCTTATGAAAAACTAGAAGCCCTGTGCACAAAATTTGTGCATGGATAGGGTACCTAGGCCTGGTCTAACATCAGGGTCGATCTTCCCTGGCTGCCAGCCCCGCCCCCATGTGTGTGTGGCAACCAGGTCCCCACTTACACCTGCCTTCACCTGTTCCCTCCCATGTCCGATGCAACCTACCACCAGTTGCCTGTTCTCCATTGGGTGATCACAGTCTTCTGGCCAGTGAGGTGATCAAGGCCTGCAGCTGGAAGCAGCTCCTGCATTCAGCATCTGCCCCCTGGTGGTGTGTGTCATAGTGACTGGTCATTCTGCTGTCTGATTTGCATATTATGCTTATATATACACATACACACACTAAAGGCTCAGTGCAGATTTGTGCACAGGTGGGGGGTTTCTTGGCCTTGCTTGTGGGTATCAAGCCAAAACTGGTTCTTCAACATCCCCCAAGGGGTCCCAGATTGTAAGGGTGGTTCTCAAGTGATATACTCCAGAATCAGGCTCACTCTTATTTGATTCTGGGCACATCATCTGAGAACTGCAGCTGCCAAGTCATGGCAGGCCAGCAGCTCTTGCATTAAGTGGCTAACTCCTGGTGGTCAGTGCATGTCATAGCTACATCAGCTGCTTGAATGGTTGGCCAATTGCTTAGGATTTCATATAGGTAGAACACTGGCCAGACTGAAGGGTCATAGGTTTAATTCTAGTCAAGGGCATGTATCTCAGGGGCAGGATCCATCCTTAGCTCTGATCAGGGTTCATTCTGAGGCACCCAATCTATGTCTCCCTCCCGCCATTCCATTCTAAAAATAAATGGAAAAATATTTAGGAGAGGATTGATCTCCCCTACACCCCAATTAAAAAAAATAGAGAATGAGCCGAGACCGATTTGGCTCAGTGGATGGAGCGTCGGCCTGCGGACTGAAAGGTCCCGGGTTCGATTCCGGTCGGGGGCATGTACCTTGCTTGCGGGCACATCTCCAGTGTGGGGTGTGCAGGAGGCGGCTGATTGATGTCTCTCTCTCTCATCGATGTTTCTGACTTTCTGTCCCTCTCCCTTCCTCTGTGAAAAATAAAATATATTTTTTTAAAAATGACTCAGTTATATGAAATAACATTTGTGTGAATTATCAATTTAGGGAGGGGAACATTATCTTACAATAGGGAGAAAAATTAATGATTAACTTGACCAAGTAAGCCAGGATCAATTATGGTTCTTGAATCATACCACTGCACATCACCATGCCAATAGTGATGAGAAAATGGTGACAGCCTCTGGTTATTTGCATAGATTATGGATGCTTCTAGAAATGTGGAGTGCAAAGCCACAGCTCTAGTGTTATTTTATGCTAAAAACTAGAGGCAGTCCAATTCCTAGAGAAAAGGTATTGCTAATGTATTTACAGACCAGCAGTACATTAGCCTGAAATCACCCTATTCTCTACAACTTTCATTCACATATAATAGAGGTAATATGCAAACTGACCACGACTCCAAAACAAGATGGCCAACAGGGGAGGGCAGTTAGGGACAATCAGGCTGGCAGGCAGAAGTGGTTAGGGCAATTAGGCAGGCTAGTGATTGGGAACCAGCAGTCCTGAATTGTTAGAGGGGTCCCAGACTGAAGAGGGTGCAGGCTGGGCTGAGGGACACCTCCTACACCCCATGCACCGGGCCTCTAGTTCATCTATATTGAATGTTCCAGTCTTCTCACTTTTTCCAACTTGCCCCCAATCTTAACAATCCCTCAAAACCTAGTTCAAAGCCCAGCAAACACCGCTGGAGCACCTCAAAAAATAAAAATTTTAGTGCCCTTTGTGAGTTCCAGTTTAATTTTATGGTGCCATAAACTAAGGAACATCTCCAGAAAAGACACAAATAGACTAAAATTCAACATAAGTAAAACACTATCAATGTGTAAAACACTATCAATGTGACTTTTCTTTTGCACTGTCTCCCAAATGCACTACATCAAAATGACAAAAGGAACTATTTGTTAGAAGTTTTTATTTATCGCCAGAGTTTCAATGGTAAAGGTAATTATTCAATTACAACTTTTCTATCAGTGATTTCATTTTCTTACATTAAAAATTATGACACCAATTTCCTTTATGGTTGTTTAGGTAGACCACTTAACCACACACATGATCTAGCCATTCATTTTTCCTGGTTTGTTTTGTCCAGGTCCTCCTTACCATCGTATCTCTTGTATGATTTGTTCTTCATTTCCCTCCTTGCCAGTACAATGCTGGCGTGAAGCCTGGAGACTAAACTGAGGGAAGGGTCCTTCTTACTACAATCCCTGGGGATCTTTTGGCACTTCAAAATTAATGGTATACTATCTTGGAAATAAATGAATATACTACTCAGAAATAAGTCATCTTCCCTGGTGAAGCAATTAGGCTTCACTTCCATATACCATCCTTTTAAAAAAAACTTTTTGCCTTTAAGAAAAATTGATTTTGGAGAGGAAGGAAGACAAGAAGATAAAAAGAAATAGAGAAGCACTGATGTGAGATACATGAACTGGTTGCTTCCTATATGCCCCCTGGCCGGAAATCAAACACATGACCTCTGGTGCAAGAGATGTTGCTCCAGTCAACTGAGCCACACCGATCAGGGATATCTTCTTTTTTTTTGCACACAGGTTTGTTGTTGCACTTCATGGATTCATTGATTGATTCATGTATGTGCCCTGACCCAGGAATGAACCTGTAACCTTGGCAGTTAACAATATTTCACTGTAATATATTGATCCCTACAAATATTCCAAAAAGAGGATGAGTATTTCCCCCCATTTTTATAATCAGCTGCCTATTTTTCATTTTTAATTGGAGCTGGAAAACAAATCTTTGTAAATTAGAAGTTGTCATTTGGCTTAAAAATAGGGACATCTGAATAACACTTCTTGAAGATAACCTTGAAATATAAAATTAGTATTTTAAAGCACCATATAAAAGAAAAAGAAAACAAACCAGACAAGGAGTAAGGTACATTTCAATTTAATCATTGTGAACACTAGTTTATAAAACTGCTAGCAAGACTCGCAGACATTAGGTTGCAAAGGAGATCCAAGAATTCTTGTTCATGTCTACATATTATCTTAAACTTGAAAATTTGGCTACTTTCTTTCATCACTATCACATGCATTTAAAGTTATAAATACTTACCAAATTTTCAATGTCTGCTTATCCTTGCTAGGAAATGACAGAGTTCCTTAGAAATTTACTTCACTTTTAAATCTTAAAGACATAAATTGAGGGTCCATACATTGTTTAGTACTTTATCTAAAAGAATGCATCACCATTATCACATATTCAGGTACCAAGTTTCAGATTTATTTTAGAAAACTATCATTGTTCATACTAAAACGCAGTAAGAGTTGATTTTTCATTATGAGCTTACAAAGATCATCAGGAGATAAAGTGAAAACATCCTTAGTATATATATTTACATTAGCTAGTATGTAGCCCAAGTCTAGAAGGGAAGGTATTAAACAGGGTATCAATTAACTAAAAATATACAGAGGCTAATTTTCACTGTTTACAGTACCAGAAACCACTATTTCTAACCCAAGTTTTTCATGCAAAGTTAACTATGTAAGAATGCATTGGAAATTTTGAAGTCTCAAAGTGAATCAGTTAGCCTCACTCAAAGATAATCAATTAATCAACATTACCATATTTCAGGCCAGCCTCCTTCAACCTTACCCTCCGCTTAATTGCTCACAAAACACTGGAACAATAGTTTCAAGAATAGATAGGAATTCTGGTATTTAAGTTTTATACCTATACAAAGTGAGAACCAAAAGAAATTTTGGTTGTCAACTAAAAAAATCTTAAGCTTAAAATCATAAATGCTAGTTTTGAATAAAAACTTTTATTTCCATCTCACCAAAAGGAAATAATTTGTGTAAAACGTTTTTCTAGTCTGTTAAGTGAAAGTCAGAAAAAACAAAACAAAACAAAACAAAAAAAACCTCGAACCTACATTACTGCAGAAATGTCAGTCAAGAGGTAAAATAATCACTTTCTTAACATTCTCAATTCAGGCAATATAGAGTGCAGTTCTAGCCGGTTTGGCTCAGTAGATAGAACACTGACTGTGGACTGAATGGTCCCGGGTTTGATTCTGGTCAAGAGCACAGCACGAGTTGCAGGTTGGATTCCTAATGTGGGGCATGCAGGAGGCAGCCAATCAATGACTCATTTCTGATGTTTCTCTCCCTCTCGCCCTTCTTCTCTGAAATTAGTAACAAAATACTTTTTAAACAAATAAGTAAATAATAAAGAGTGCAGAAATTCAGATTGCCCATTCTTTGATGTTTTCCCTTTCTGTTAAATTTAAAAGGAAAAACTGTGATATACAAAAAAGTATAAAATAGTACTCACCAGAATGGCAGCTTTAAAGAGATGGTTTTAAGGAAAACCATTTTCACTGCATCTACACCATTTCTTATACAGTTTAAACTGTGAAAGGCAATGAAACTTAAGCCCTTAGGTAATTTTATATTAAAAACCAAGTGGATACCTTATGAAATATATATTTTCATCAGTTGATAAATTGAGGCTTTAAAAAAATTTAACTGAACATTGATCACCACCTCACTTGCTTTTATGTTTTATGGGTAGACTGTCTCAATAAAATTAGACAACATTACACTTAGGTGTAAAGGAGGAAGCCATGAATCCATAAATGCTACAAACTGTAAGGATGGTTCAGGCTTTTATAAATTAAGCTGCATGCTTTATTTTTCATCTTGGTATTTTAAATTGTTATCAACGTAAGAGTCTAATATTTAAAATTAAAGGATATTTCTCATGGATAATTCAAGACAACAGTAAACTATGGTAGACCAATGAAAACAATAATAAAAACTTGAACATCTTTTACAATCCCATCTCTGCTCTTCAAAAGAAATACATGGAGAATCCATCTAGATTTCTTGATGGATTTGAATATTTGAATATTTAAAAAGTAAGGTTTGTTATTTTTGGTTCAAAGCAAGATAAACCCATCATGGTGGTGCATCCACACAATAGGTTCTACTTTACAAAAAATGAACAAAATTAGTACTTATAGCGAATTACTAAAACGTTTTCCAAGCTAAAAAAAAAACCCCACCACTTATCATGGCTAAAGGTGAGGAAACTTTTTGGGTTGATTCGTACTGTAAAAAGTTGAAAGGTAAAGAAAATACCACCACAGAAGTGACTTAAGTAAAAGAGACTGGATCCAAAGCCCTGCACTCCACAGGACATACCAAAATGAGCATATTTGCTCAGAAACTTTCACTGTCTTTTCTTTTTATGTACAATATATTTATTTAGGTTCAACCACAAGCAATAATAAAGGAGTAGTATTATGCTTTATTACAATGGAGATTAGCAAACCTAAAGCTAATAATTTGCCCAAGTACTGGTGTTTGAAAGTGTCCAGTGGATCTATTAGTCATACTCACATTTAAGCAACTGCAGCTTTCTTCCTTGTGTGGGTTATGTGGATATGTTTGAAAAAAATAGGAACATCAGGTACTTACAGATTAAACTAACCTGTACTGGCAGGGCTGTGGGGTTTTTCTTCTCTACCAGTAAGTAGCAAATGCTGAAATTCTGCTGCTAGTTAACAAAAACACAAATTGTATTAAACTGAGGAGTTCAATCCATACTTTAAAAAGTCAATGTGCATTAAAATTCCTCAGACCCTGACATTAATATATAAAAAAAATTTTTTCCCTGCATCTTACAAAAATTACCTTACATTGGCTATTAAATGTAGTGACCTTACAGAATGAATTAATAACACTATCTCTTGGACACAGCTCAATTTTAATAAAACAATGTGTATTGTGTAAAAATTTTTCTTATTCTAAAAGGGGGAGAGAAATCTCTTGTTATAATTTCTTAATTTATATATATGTAGACATACCCCACAGAGGAAATTTATTAATACTAATTCAATTTTTCAAAAAATTGATTTCACTTTCTTATATTTTAAATTACAAAAAAAAATATTTATATATATATATGGGCTGAAAAGTAAATTCTATAGCTTCTCCTAGAAGTACACAGAAAGTATAGCTAAAAGGGAGGCTTTGCTCACTCACTACACACTCCTGTATGTTTTTAATTCAAACTTACAGAACTTTAATAACTCTTCTGTTGGATCACTTGGGTAGTTAAGCAGTGTTGTTTTATGAGTAGAGACTGGAAAATAATGCTTCAAATCTTTTCACTCTGACTATTTATAAATAAAATATTGAGAATGAGCTACATTATATAACATGATTTGGTGAAAGTATTATAATAAATGCAAATCAAGAGCAGAAATGTTACCTTTCATTATATTTAAAGTTCATAAGTCTAGCAAAACTATACAATGGTCTCTCTCCCAAATAATCACTATTAGTCTGTGTGTAGTACACTAGGGAGGACATATTATTCTTCATTTCTATCAATGATGGACACCAATGAATTTCATTGTCAGTTGCTAAAAATTAATCAAAGGTGAAAGCATACAGATTCTTTAAAATTCCAGACACATAAGAATGCCAAAGAGCTTGGAGAATTCCAATAAAGGACTTCCCCCTTTTACAAACACAGCATTATACAAACCCTGACCAAATACACAGCATGCTATTGAAGCTGTGCCATATCAGCACTTTACACATCATTACAGCACTTAGTATTAATGGGTAGGGTCCAAATAACCAATAATTACAAGTTTATTCAACTGTATTTTCTATGTAATTTCATCAAAATAAAAAATATACACATTCTCACAATATAGCTGGTGATTACATGCCTCCTAAAGAACCTATCATGAAGCAGTCTTAATTTATAATGTCCAATTTGCTTGAAACAGAAATAGTTCAAATTGCTTCAAAAAAGATCTCCTTCAGGTCTCCAATTTCTGCTCAATATAACTCCTATATCTTACTTATTGAAATATATTTTCCCTTAAGGATACACATTAATTGGATAGATTTAGAGATGGTTTAAAAATCTGAAACTATTAGTTTTAAGCTATTATTTTTCCAAAGTTGGGAAAATGAGAAATTCTTTATTTTATGGCCAAATTATGCAAGCAAGAATGTATACAGCCCAGGGGAGAAAAACATAGGAACATCAGGTACTTACAGATTAAACTAACCTGTACTGGCAAGGCTGTGGGGTTTTATCTTCTGAGCCTTACTAAAGAAATCTAGTTGTTTTTTTTTTAATTCTTCTTTTAAAACTTATTTCCCAACAAAAATGTCAAGAATATAAAAAAACTTGGAAAGGCTGAAGATTAGGGAGCTCAAAGTCCTGCTTTCTCTAGATCCTATGTATTATTTTAAATTAAATCCATAATAGGGGATCTCTAGATATAAGTTATTAATAGTTCTGAAAAGTCCATTACAGAACTGTATCACCATGTTTACAATACTATATACATCACTAAAGTGCTTATTTTGTCAATAAACACCACAGAAAACTTAAATGGTTTCTTAGCTAGAAAAAAAAAAGGTCATTTATTAAAATGATTCAGATGACAAAATACTAAGGGTTAAAAAAAAAGCAGTCCCTTCACTAATATTCAAGCCATGAGATAGCAAGCAGAAATATAATTGGGAAAATGTTTACTTACAAAAATCTGCTTTATAGTCAAGTTTTCAAACTGAATCCTTCCCTCATTTTAGAAGACTTTTCCATAGTTACAGTGAGATAAAACGGTTTTCATTTTGGAATTACAAACAAGTAAATACCACTTTTTAAAAAAGACATGCCTATTTATACAAATTTTAGGGTACATGTTGAGTTTTTTAGAATCTCCTAACTAATACAAGTTTATATTTTATTTCAATGAAGAGGTAACTTCAACATTTCTTTTTATTTATCAAGTTTTACCAGTGGACGTAATAAACACTCGAAAGTTACGTAATTATTTGAATCACAGAACTACAGAGATAGTAAAGGAACTAAATCTTAAATTACATATTTTGTATCATCTTCAACAAATTATGCCACCCTTAAGAAAACCCCTCTTATCTCTGGTACAAGTATGGAAAGCCTATTGATAATTATTTAAATGACCACTATTAGAACAAGCAGCTTCGCTCTTAAAGTATTTCAGTATATTGGGAAATGATGATGCAACAAAAAACAACTCCAAATATGGAGCCTTAAAATGTATAATTATTGAGATTATAAAATATTTCAGTGGAATACTTCCATGACAAAATTCCCCTATTCAAACATTTAAATCTATTCCCCCGTGATTCAATTACAGAGAAAAGCATGTAAGTTAACCAGGTAAAAAACTGCAATTCATTTAATGCATTTTTTTCTTTATGCTTCCAAGAATTAAAACCATATAGAGACACATTACCAGGTTTGCAAAAAAATATACTGTATGTTGTTACTGTTCAGATGAAAATGCTATCTGGATAGAATGGTGACTCAAACATAGGAAGAAACAAAATCCAGCTTTGCGTTTTGGCCTCTCTTCCAGTCCTCTTTTTACCCCCTACAATATACAGGCATAAACACATCTTTTCTCACCAATTTAAAGCAAACTTTAGTTGCGAAACAAACATGGATACTTCTCATGAATGTAGAGTGTATAAAATATTGTTCACTAAAACTGAAAATGAACCTCAAAATAACTGTTTTGACCCACACACAGTTCAATACACTAATTCTACTACATGATACAATTTTCATTTGGCTACCTGAAAATTAGTAATCTACCCATACTGACAGGTCTGTAATACCTAAACTTTCACTATTTCAAATGTGTAGTGTATACGCATACATACCACACACATACCACCTTCCCACTTTTCCCAGGGCTCTACATTAACATTTGCTCTAATGTGGTGAGGTTGGAAAAATATTAAAAATCACAATCATTTCCAGATGACCTTTCAACCTTAATGTTCAATGAATAACGTTGGGATTAAGAATGTGTATTTCAGTACCCAGTAACATTTCAATAATCAAACTTATCCTTGAGGTAAATTTCATAGTTTGAAGAGAAAGTAAACAGTAAGATTTTCCTAAAAACTGAAAATGGAAGATTTGTTTGAAATATTTCATGCCTCCAAATAAAAAAGGTCAAATTCTGTCAATTTATGAAACTGTAATATTGCAATACCAGCTTTACTGGGGCTGTTAGGTATAACATAACACAAATTACTTATATCCAATGCTTATTTATTTTTCTTAACACCACAGTTAAACGTGAATATTAATATAGAGCCTTCTCTGCCAAAAGAGTATAAAAATCCTACGTTTAATTAAGCGTAGGGGCCTTCACCAAACTTGCTGCAAGTTTGGGGACATAAATATCCAACAGCCATCAAAGCTGTGAAAGCCCCTATAAGGAATAAAATAAATCCCACTTGCCTCAGACTGAACAGGGCAACACTGAGACTCAGCCTCAGCCTGTCCTATGGCAGGGCTATAGGAAGAAGAAAATTTTAATTTTAGAAAAACATTACCCAATTAATTTAAAAGACATGCATTTTTAAAAGATCCCAATGATCTAGCAAGCAAAGGGGGGAAAAGTATCTCTTAAAAAAACAAAACAAAAAAAACTACTGCCCACTATAATTCTACTTTGAGACCATAGTTATTTTTGTTGGGATCTCACCCACACCTGTTTAATTAAGTTGAGTTTAAGTTCAGTATGTAACTTATCAGTGAAATGGAAGCACACTAAGAGTATTTTCCCCAATCCTAATAGAATGTGTGAGATATTACGAAAATAGTAAGGCTCAAATCAAATAATGCCAGTAGCCACTCAAAAGTTGTTCAACTGCTGATCTTGTTACTGCCATACAGTAGTAGTAGCTATATAATAGAAACTAGTGCCAGACAAATGTTTAAGTCATTTTTGTTTTGTTCAAAAAAGGCGATTAAGCGTAGATGCAAGGCAGAGCCAAAGCTGGCAGCCTCATTAATATTGCAACTTCCTAAATTATGGCAATTACAATGTCTGAAAATATCAAGTCCCAAAAGTTGTCTCTTATGAGGTTTAGATGAATTTTATTTCAATTCAACCCCATTATTAAGGAAGGATGTGTCAAAAAAAGATTAATTCAACATAATTTGTTCCATTCATGATTTAACCACACCATGGACCCCAGAAGCAGTTAGGCAAAAGATATTTTCTAGAAGCTAATTATGCTTTGATGCAAGCACAAAGTACACTTTGAATATATCAAGTGAGCCCTATCTGAGCAATATACCTACAGAACACAAGAGATGGTGTGCTTAAGTTTTAAAAGTGTCATGCATAACACTTTACTAAACTGATTTTTAATGAGAATTATACTACTTACTTAAAAGTAATATTTTCTTCCTTCAGAACCCAAAAAGCAATAAAGTGATATAAAATATATTTTCTTTGCATTAAATACAAATAAAGTTTTGCATACTTTTTGAAAGTTCAAGTCATTTTTACCTTAAAGATTTTTCAACACGTTTTTCTTTGGCAGTATAAATGATGTGCTGCCAAATTCCAAAACTATTTCAGTAGGCCAGGCACCAGTGGGTGTGTGTGGGGGGGGGTAGGGGCCAGTATACGAAGCTCAGCTCATAGCACAAATATGAAATGTATTCTAGGCGATGCATTCTTATACTTTCACATAAAGATTAAAAAGAAATGTTACAATTTTCTAAGAACTTTTAACTTTATATGGAAGAAAACCTCAACTTCAGGTCCTTATATTTAATAATTATACTTAGTGCAGGTCACTGATATTTAAATAAGAATATATCTACCTTTAAACAATAAAAACACTGGATGCCAAAAATGGTCAATAGTAACTAACACGAGACAACACAAAATACTAAAGAGCAGTCATCTCTACGTAATAGTTTTCCAAGTACTATAACAGAATAAAAAATTTCAAATCCCCGTTAACCATCCTAACAGGCATAGATTCTCAGCAATACACTTTAGAATATATACTAATCCATTAACATTAACCGCACATTAAGTAATTACTGCTTGCAGCCAACCTTCTAGAAGTTTGCACCTGAAAAGCTTCTGAGGTCCATGGAGTACTGTACTCTCAAAAAGCAATCAGAAGGAAATGAGTGGTCTGGCACTAGGCTCTAAATATCAGCAGGAAGCAGGAAATATTAAGGATTACATTTTAAATATCTAAGACGTCTAACAAGTATTGACATCAAAGGGGTAAAAAGTTGACACAATATAAAAATTTCATACCCATTATGTAATGATTCATTCTTATCTAAGGTTTTCTGTTAACTAAAGCACTAACATACAATTCTATATATATTGTCCAATTTAAAACATGCAGCTAAGGACAACCTATAATTCAAAGACAGAATCCAATGATATATCAAAACTGCATTGGCAACTATGAGTTTTATTATGTGGACATCTAATGTGGCATGCATCTGTACAAACCTTGCAGGCAGTGGTCCACAGCTGGGTTATGAATAAAAAGGCATAAATTTTTCTCTCATTTTATTACAATGAAGTTTAACAGTACAGAAAAAGTCACATGACCTTAGAGGGTCAGATTTCGTAAACCCTGTAACATGAGGAACTCTAAACACATTAAATATTGTTACACATTCAGACTTCCAATGTACAGGTACTTGGAAATAGTTACAGCCCTCACCAAGCTAAGTTGGGGACATGAAGTCCAACAGCATCTGAAATGCTGTGAAGGCATAACTTTACAAATAGCAATGTAAGCTTACAGAACTTGCCTTTATTAAGGTGGTATGTTCATGAAATTCCAGCGCCTTCACAATATAACGAACCAAATTTACTATACTTCACTTCTAAAAACCTAGATGAAACATGAAAAAGAAGCCATACAGTATAAATTGCAACTTCAGGAAAAGTTCCTGCTTTATTATTCCAAATAATTTTTCCCATGTAAAATAAATGTCCAATAGTTCCTGGTATGTGGGAAGATAATGTTAAAGTCACAATGAAGCCTTATTGACGGAAGCTTGGCTATATAAACAGCACAAGTTGAGAAAAGGTTTAATCTCCAAACCTATTAGATTGGATGAAGCGAGATCAGTAACGGCCACCTTGCGACATTACAGGAGGTCTCATTCCCATCGGAGGTCGAGGAGGCCCACCTTGGTAAGGGGGCACCATTGGCGGTCCCTGCCCATATGGTGGCATAGCACCAGGAAGGTAACCTGGCATGCCTTGATGATGACCACCATATTGACCTAAAAAACACATTTAAAATACAAAAAATAGATTAAGTTGGTTCATGCATTGTACTTTTAACTATAGTATCTTCTGCAGATACATTTATTTTATGTGTAGATTCAAAAAATCTGCTAAAAACAATAAACATAAAAAGAGGAATACCATGAGGCGGCATTGGGGGTCTCATTCCTTGTTGCTGTGGGATGCCTGGCTGTGGTGGCATCATAGCTCCAATTGGTCCAACTGGTGGATTACCAATGGGAGTCTGTCCTGGACGAGGAAGATTACGTTGATATTTAGGTAACTGTGCCCTTCTTTCTTCCTAAAAATAAAAAATAAGCATAATATTAAACACCTGAATATAGAGACTCATTAAGCATAAAGGCAAATATCAAAGACCTTATTTATAAAGTTGAAAATAAGTATTCTTATTTTCCAATCAATTACTTTTGTCCCACAAACCAATTACTTATCATATTGATATTTTAAGAACTAGCCATATATTTTTGTATTTGAAGCACAGATAATGACTTTAGAATTTATAAATTGTTTCTGCGATGAAGTGTCTTGTGAAGAATATGGTCTTCAAGGTATATGGTCTTCTACCACACACTTCACTCTCTTTAATTAATTTAGAAATCTATGTCTAACTAAAATGAATTTTAAGAGTAAGAACTTACTTTCTTCTTTCAGAAATAATCTGATGGGAGGAAATACGTCTAAGATCAAAGCATGCACTATTCATTTTACTCTGTGGTTTTTAAAAATAAGAATGGGCCAAAACCGGTTTGGCTCAGTGGATAGAGCATTGGCCTCCGGACTGAAAGGTCCCAGATTCGATTCTGGTCAAGGGCACGTACATTGGTTGCGGGCACATCCCCAGTAGGGGGCGTGCAGGAGGTGGCTGATCGATGTCTCTCTCTCATCGATGTTTCTAACTTTCTCCCTTCCTCTCTGTGAAAAATCAATAAAATATATTAAAAAAAAAAAAAAAAAAAAAGAATGGCTCAGCTAGTGTTGCCCAGTGGTTAAGCAAGGAGGTCCCGGTTAGATTCCCTGTCTGGGCATATGTCCAAGTTTCAGGCTCAATCCTTAGTGAGAGGCATGGAGGAGGTAGCCAAGCAATGATTTTCTCATCACTGATATTTCTCTTTTCTCTCTCTCACTCCCTTCTCCCTTCAATAAAGGAAATCAATAAAAATATATTTTAAAAAGCAAAAGGGAATTGCTTGAAAAAAAGAAAAAAGAACAAACAAACAATAAAGAACCGCAGGCCCTGGTTGGTGTGGCTCAATGGATAGAGCACTGGCCCACACACCGAAGGGTGGCGGGTTTGATCCTCAGCCCTGATGTGTGTGGGAGGCAACCAATTGTATGTGTGCGTGCGTGCGCACATACCCATGTCTTTCCCTTCATTCTTCCACTGTCTCTAAAAATCAATGGGAAAAATATCCTCAGGTCAGGATAACAAAAATAAAAATCAGAATGGTAAAAACCACTTAGTAAGCATTAAATCAGATTAATAAGACCATTTTACAAATTAACTCTTTTCAAATGGGACAAGAGGCTACAATGATATTCAATCAAACTCTGCTAACAAAAAAACTATAAACAACTTACCAACGAGATATCCTCATCTGGATGGATCAACTTACTGGTTGCACTGGTTGTCGTAAGAGTAGCAGGCTTACTTGTTATTGATGCCGCTGGTTTAGCTGCAGTACTATTTGTTGTACTAGTGGTTGAAGCTGTAGACTGTGTATAAGCAGGGAATGTAGGCTTTGGGGGTTCTGTAGTTGTTGCAGGGGTACTACTTAAGGGCTTGAAATCTGTACCAACAGGTCCTTGGACAGCTGCCTGAGCCTGTAAAACACAATTTTTCATCAACAAAACCCACAACTGAGTATTATCTACTACAACTTAAAAATAAGATACCAACATTCAATAAAGAACTAAATTCTAAATGAAATTAAAACAAAGTTAACATGATAAATGCTCCATAAGAATCAAGAAATATTTAAGAATATAAAAATATGCTGGGTCACGATCACATCGAAAACACAGCATTGGAACAACAAAAAGGTAAGACTGAATACTTTACTTCTCAGGTGTCATCTACCTCCTCAACCAACTTCTTTCATTTACAAAACTTTGTATTTATTCCAGGTTGACGAAATATAGTAATTATCTAATGAGATTATCTTATGTTCTACTTTTACTATTCTAAATTAGTTGTTTAATTAATCTACCAAGAAATGAAAACAAACAAACAAACAAACAAACAAAAAACCCAAAAGGTTAGAAATTACAGAATACAAATGCTTGGATAAATTTCAGTTACTAAGCGTAATTAATATAAACTGTGACACATTAAAAATGTCCTTCAGAGGTTTTAGTAATATAGTAATACAATATCTTTCCAATTAATAATGGCTAAATGATTATAATGATCAAAATGGTTTAGAAGGACCTTTTAAGTATAAAATTACCAGTAATTAATGTGCTACTTTTTTGTAATATCCAATATCTAAAACATATAGACAGGACAATTTTAGAACCAAATTTCCTTACATGATAGATGATGCATTCGATTAAACAGCATAAATCAAAAAAGCTTAATCATGCATCAGAGGCTAACCATTGGCTACTATAAAGCATTTACTGCTTACATGCTTTTAACCCTTTAGAACCATAGAAATTTGGGGTTCATTTTTTTCTGAGTTCAATTTTCAAATATGATTGATTTATACTCCATTAATCTTACTTAATAAAAATTACATAGTATATTTTTAGGGAAAAGATTTTGTTTAAAAGTAGGGTCCAAAGGGTTAAGTTATAAAGCCATTTTAACAACTTTAAACTGCAACTTCCTGCGTACTTGTGCTGTGCTAGGAAACAGAGCTTTAGAAGATGCAGACAGACTTTCTGAATTGGATGAAGCTGTACTTGAGCTTGTTACAGGTGTCCCCATCTGTAGCATAAAAGAAAGGAAACAATGAAAAGTCTCCAAACAAATGGGTGAAAATAAGCCATGTGGTAGACTTTTTTTTTTTAGCATAGATTGCATATCTGTAAATGCAAAATAAAATGCAATCAAATCTGATTTATTTAATGAGGCAGGCAATTAATGCGTTTATAATAAAGTGACAGTGAGCCTCAAAAAGATTTAATTCTATACCAATAAACCTAGTTAACCAGTTTCTTTTCTAAACTAATGTTTTGCAATGAGGTATTTCAAAAATACTTTAATCCAATTCTCTATCAATGACACAACAAAAACTTTTTCCTAAGCTTAACATCTCTTAATAAACAAAATACTTACTCACCTCAAAAGCATTTAAAAAGTAGTTTTTAACTTAGCAACTACAAATAGGAAAAAAAGTTTAAAAAAGAAACATCTAAGGGACAACCTTAAAGTGAAAAATAAAAGAACATACACCCCAATTTTCTAAATGAAATACATCTGCTTAATTCTGAATGAAACTGGGGAAAAAGTATCATTACAGACACACCAAATATAACAGAAACACTTTTTGAGCTTCTGAGTTCTGAAGACAAAATTAAATGCGACTAAGTCAAGAGCAATTAAATGGTGCCCTTTCAGCAAGTGTGCAGCATTGTAGTCTGTCATTGTTGTAGAGTAGAAGAGCCCAACAAATGATTTATTAAGGTCTTAAGATTTTCATCTTTGGCTTTGCTTTCATTCCATTCATAATTCAATAGGTAAAGGAGGACTACTAAACATAATCACATATTTAAGTCACTGGAAATTAATTTCATTTCTAACTAAAGTTAGAATAACTAGAGTTCATAGCATACCATACTATCTCTGGCTCCAATCTTTTATGAGTCAACAAAATCAGTGTATGCAAACATGAAATAGACTTCTTAATATGCTTAATAAATTATACTAAAACCATAAACAAAAATTGACCTATGACAATTCCAAAGATTTCTGTAAACGACTACATTTTACCTTTAAATAGAAGTGCATTCCTTTTCAGGAATTTCACCTTACCTGTCCGGCACTGGGGAAAAGAGGCTTAGTAACTGGAGGCTGTGGAGCAGGAACTGTTGCTGTTGGTGCAGGTGGTCTATTAAGTATACCTGGTGCTGAAACAGCCTGTGCTTGTGTCATTGGAGGAATTCCAGGACGTGGAACAGGAGGGGGCATACCTGTAAAGAAGAAATGTTGAGAGGAGGACTCAGTGTTGAAGCATTTAGTCCGGAAAAAAATATTTCCCCAAAACTTTGCTGTTACAATAGAAACCCTTTATGTGGGCAAAGCAGCAATTAAGCTTAACTGATACAACTCCTCCTAATATGTATCACTAGTGTATTTACTTCAACATAACTTAAAACGTTCACTACAGATTATCAAATGAACAAACACTAGTTACTATTCTTTAATATTTTACGTTTTTAAAATACATTTTTTATTTATTTCAGAGAGGAAAAGAGAACAAGAGGGAGAGAGAGAAACATCAGTGATGAGAGAATCATTGATCGTCTGCTTCCTGCACACTCCAACACTGGGGATTCGAGCCCATAACCTGAGCATGTGGGAAGGAATGTGCCCTCAATTGGAAATGTCTTAACATTTCTTACCTGGTGGCATACCAGGCATCAGAGGTGGTATTCCTGGTCCAGGTGGCATCATTCCACCCATTGGCATCATTCTGTCAGAAAGCAAATTTCAAGAAACATCTAAAGTTAATTAACAGTATAAACCACAGAAAATATTTTGGCTAAATCCTGAAACAATAGATAAGACTTGAATTTGACCCCTAATATTGAAATCAAGATGAAAGAACACACAACACACTAAAAATCAATCTTATCAAAATAAGCCCCCTAAAAACCAGCAAATTCTTGGGTTTACCAGTAAGATGAGGGAGGAGGTAAGTCAGTTTTTGCAAAATAAAATAAAATACAAAACTTTTAATACATTTAAAGTCGTCAGGAACAATATATTCTATGCTGTTCTCGATACATAAAAGAGGCCTCTTCTAAAATATGTGCAACTGGGAAACAAAATCACCTTTGTCTCACTTAAAAAATATCCACACAGAATATAACTAAAAAAAAAGAAATTTCTATTTTAGAGTCAACAGATTTTTCAAAAGGAAAATACTGAATGTACATTGTGGGGATAAAATTTTTTTTTGGAGGGCACAGGAAAACTATCACAAATACTAAAGATAGTCAAAAGTAAACTCAGATTGCCTAATTTATACTTAGATTGACTACCTGACACTATAACATGACTTAAAAACCTCTTTTTTTTTCTCTTCCCCTAAAAGAGCTCATCTTCAAAAAATACCAATGTCCAGTGCACTTAAAAAATTTTAAGCTTGTAAATTCTTGATTTAGGACTTTTATAAGATTAACTTCTATATATTGAGTTCATGAGAAAAAGTTTGATTACCTCCTATAAAAATAAAGCATATAATTTGGTAAAAGATTATATATTCTTTCTTAAGTACCAACCCTTTTTTTTTACTAAATCCCATTCCTTTTAGCAGTTAGGAGAAAATAGCTACATGTTTAGAAAATACTTATTTTACATACAGATTTATTACTATTTCCTCAAAGATGTTTTATATCCCTCCTTTCAGAGACTTGTGTCAATGAGCTTGCAAGTTGTAAGAAGTTTTAGTGAGGAAGGTTAGAAAATTTCTGAAGTCAATTGAATAGATCCCATTAAACACACAAGAAAATGACATTATGATTATACCTCCTGAATTACATCATGAATGAGATGCTTACATGTTTTCACCGCAAAATGACTGGGTGTATTTTCTCTGATGATGCAATCTGTGAAAATGTATGACAAAATCAAAATCTAACTGTGATTTTCAAAATACAGTGGGAAAGTGTATTGTTTACCTGTCACATCCAACAACATTTAAGTAAAAGTGATGGGCACAAGCACCTCATATTTATTTTTAGTTCTTGATTTGACAAATACTTAAATCATTTACAGAATTTGCTTGTCACAACCAACAGTGTCATGGACAGTTCTGAATCTCAGAAACTGATCTCTACAACCAACTACTTTAATTACACCAGATGCAATTGAAGCAGATGGCTGCCTACAAACATCCTAAAACACAAAAATCTATTCTCATCAGAGACAGATTTATATTTCTCAAATTTATTGGTAGACCCTATTATTAGACAATTTTAATATTTATAGAGCCCATACCTTTTAGAAGGAAAAAAATGCAAAGTCACATTTAATTCATATTATGCTCAAGTTGAAAGATCATTACTAGGCACAAGTCCACAAGCCATTTAAAAAGTTTTCTTACCCAGGTGGCATGCCTGGCATAACTGGTGGCATTCCTGGCATCAGAGGAGGAACACCTGGCATTAACGGAGGTATGCCTATAAACAATTTCAACAACAACAAAATCAAATTAGGATGAAGAATAGAATACTTCTAACACCGTATCAATAATATCCTAAGAATGTTAAATTGTAAGAAACCCTATATGCTACCTGGAGGCATTCCTGGTGCTCCTGGAACTGGTGGTAGTCCTGGCTGTGCCATTGGGGGTATATAGCCCTGTTGGGGTTGAACAGGCTGCGGTTGAAATGAAGTTGAAGCTGCAGAGTCATCATCATCATATTCATCAGAATCATCTTGCTGCTTCTTTTTTTGACTCTCTGTTAGAAAAGTTTTAATTAATTTTCCCATAGAAAACGGGGTAAAGGGAACCAAAGCAAGTTAAAGACATTCAACAATTAAAAAAATCATTTCAATGCAACTAGCTCATAAAATTTTTCTCCCAAAATGTCAGTTAATATTATTCTTTACTCTTCAAATGTATATTCAACTTATATTAAGTAATTACCCATTCTCTAACAGGTAAAAATAATTCTAGGTCAGTTTTAGTTAAAACAAAAACAAAAAACAAAAAACCCAACAACAACAAAAAAAACCCACCAGCTTTCTATTCCACCCAAAAAGGTAAGCTACAGTAAAGGTGCCTGACCTCTCTGCAATACTTTTTAAAACTAAAAGTTCCATAGGTGATTAATAATAGATATCAACGGGATAGTATGTGGCTTCAAAGTGAAATTAAAAAAAAAGAGTATACAATTTGTGGTTATATAAATCAAAACAAGCTACCTTTGCCAAAGCCAAGGTTGGGGGTTCAATCCCTGGTCAGGGTACAAAATCAACCAGTGACTGCATAATTGGAACAACAAAATCAATGTCTCTCTTGCTCTCAAGTCAATTAAAAACAAATACAAAATACCTTTATTTTCAAAGGCCTCAGCATGTGTTAATTCCACTTGGAATGCAGTTTATAATAAAATATCTGATATGATCCAAACAGTACTATTTACATACACACTAGAGGCCCAATGCACAAAATTCATGCAAGAGTAGGCCTTCCTTACCCCAGCTGCCGGCAGGCACCTGGGACCCAGGCTTTCAGAGCAGCCCCAGCTTCGTCTGGAAGGATGTCCAGTCTAATTAGATTATGCTTTTATTATTATAGACTAAAGGCCTGAGCACAAATTTGTGCACAGGTGGGGGCCAATCAGGCTAGGCCAGTGGGGGGTGGGGGGAGGCGTGGTGTAGGGTCATTAGCCAGCTGGCCCTGCCCCCTGGTCAAACTCCCAGTCGAGGGAACAATTTGCACATTAGCCTTTTATTACAGGATACATATAAAAATCAATACACAACTTCAAAATAAGACAAAGAAAAATGTAATTCAAATTGGAATTCTGGATGAATCTAACATCTACCATTAAATGTATTCTTTAAAATTACAATACTCTCACTAGTGAAGCTACTTTAAGAAAAAGTATACATTAATATTTACCCTGTGTTTTCTGTTCAAGAAGTCGCCTTCTTTCATCCATGTCTTTTTCTGGAATACCTTCCATACCATATATTTCCAACTCTATGTCTGTTCTCCCAGGTATTGCATTTGGTACAGCATCTATGGTCTCTTTATGTACCTAACATTAAAAAACAAACAAAAACCTCCATCAGAAAGTATCTCAGAGAAGTATTTCAGAGAGTAATTTCAAATTACTTAGAGAACATTTAGTATGTTGGTTAAGAGTGATTGGTTCTAGCCCTAGCTGGTTGGGCTCAGTGGACAGGTTCGATTCTGGTCGGGCACATGCCAAAGTTGTGAGCTAGATGCCCAGCAGGGGGCGGCGTGCAGGAGGCAGCAGATAAATGAGTCTCATTGATGTTTCTAGCTCTCTCCCTCTAGCTCTTCCTCTCTGAAATATATATTAAAAAAAATAAATGCAATTACATCCCCAAGCACATTAGTTTCACCACATTTCTAAGTGGTAAGGGCAAGAATATATTAATTAAAAGGTGTTGGAGGACCTTACCTAGGCTGGCCCATGGAGTAAGAGTCCCCTGCTGGGGGGTATGCCCAGCCAGCAAACAGCCCCTTACCCAGGCTGGCCATGCACCCATGAGGTGAGGGTCCCAGCTGGGGGGGGGGGGGTTATGGCCAACCTGAAAACAGCCATAAGCCCCTCACCCAGGTTGGCCAGGCACCCCAGCAGGAACTCCCACCCTGAAGGGGATGTGGCCAGCTTGAAAACAGCGCACAGCCTGTCACCCAGGGTGATCCTAACCCCACTGGGGGGTGGCCAGCCTGCAAACTACCACAGAACCCTTGCCCAGACTGCCCCACGCCCCAACACAGTGGTCAGCAAACTGCGGCTCTTTGGCCCCTTGAATGTGGCTCTTCCACAAAATACCTCGGCCTGGTCTATTTTGAAGAAGCGGCGTTAGAAGTTTAAGAAATTTGGCTCTCAAAAGAAATTCCAATAGTTGTACTGTTGATATTTGCTCTGTTGACTAATGAGTTTGCAGCCCACTGCCCCAAGGGAACCCCCACCCTGATCCGGGACACCCTTCAGGGCAAACCAGCAAGCTCTTATCTGTGCACCAAGCCTCTATCTACACTAATAAAAGGGTAATATGCTAAAACAAACAAACAATAAATAAAAGGTGATGGAAGAGAAAAATAACACGATTTACTTAGAATCTTGCCTAGTATGTCAGTATGGTCTTGGTTGAAAAGATAGGAGGCAAGAGTGATGTAAACCTTCTAAATTATTATTTTTTAAATATATTTTATTTATTTTTTATAGAGAGAAAGGGAGAGGGATAGAGCGCTAGAACATTGATGAGAGAGAGACATCGATCAGCTGCCTCCTGCACGTCCCCCACTGGGGATGTGCCCGCAACCCAGGTACATGCCCCAGATCGGAATCGAACCTGGGACCCTTCAGTCCACAGACCGACTCTCTATCCACTGAGCCAAAGCGGTTTCGGCCAGCCTTCTAAATTATTTATGTCCTAGGTTTATCTTCTATAAAATTGGAGGATGTCTGATTTAACTGACACTCATCTCACAGGTTGCTCTGAAATTACAGTAAGACTATATGTAAACAGAACAACTTAGATACTAATTTCTCAACTAATCTCCTTCCAGCTTTCCCTATTTTATCTCATCTTCTCTATAGTACAACTCCTTGAAAGAATGCCTCTACTTTCCCATTTTCTTGTTGTAAACTAGGCAAAGAACAATTTGTACATAAGCAAAAACTGGAAAGAGCTGTAGATTTTAACACATCCATAAATAAAATTTGAAAAAGCAGTCATAATATAAAATAGCAGCTTCATGGTAACTACTTCAAAAGTTTAATCTTTTTCAGAAGTTGACTTAATTCAGTATGCTTCTTTCTTAAATGCCTCATCAAAATTCTCCACAAGGTCTGAAACTCCATCTTCTTCTCTGGAGCAAGTGGTGCTTTTCCATCCAGATTGTTTGGGCAGAGCTCTTTTAAACTAGCTGGAGATCTGTACCCTGATGAATTAAGATGCTAGGTAGCATTGTGTCAGCAATTTGTCTCAGCATGCCCTGTAATAGTGAAAAGTGTCTGCTGCCTGATCTTTAAGGCTGTTAAAATGGATCACTGTTCCTTGGTTTGTGAACACTTTCACCTCCTCAATACCCTACCTTCTTTAAGGAGAGGAAATGGGACTACAAGGGAGACTAGGGTAGATGCTTAGAAGGTCTTGAGCAGACCAGCTGAAAATAAGTGCACACTCTCTGGGACGAAAGATGGCAGCTTTCATTTTCTCTTTTTTTAGCCTAGAGCACCCAGTATTCCCAGGCAGCCTCCCATCCAAGTACTAACCAGGCCCGACCCTGATTAGCTTATAAGATCCAGAGCATTCAAGGTAGTATGGCTGCAGACCTCATTTTCTTTTGAAATCACTACAAACTTTCATCATCATTCTAGGAAATCACTCTCAGATCAGAAAGTGGAACAATGACCTCCACCTTTTTCAAAAAAATATATATATTTTATTGATTTTTCAGAGAGGAAGGGAGAGGGATAGAAAGCTAAAAACAATGATGAGAGAGACATCCATCAGCCGCCTCCTGCACGCCCCCTACTGGGGATGTGCCCGCAACCAAGGTACATGCCCTTGACCGGAATCAAACCTGGGACCTTTTCAGTCCGCAGGCCAACACTCTATCCACTGAGCCAAGCCGGCTTCGGCTGACCTCCACTTTGATCAATCAAATCCTAATCCCGTTCTTACTTGGTTTACCACCAGCATTTGACATAGTCAAATTAACTCACTCCTTGAAAACACTTTCATTTGGCTTCTAGTGTACTTTTACTTTTACTGTCTTGGTGTTCCTACCCTTTCACTCTCCTTGAATGACTTCTTTAAAACTTCTGACTTCTAAATGCTGGCAGTGGCCCAACATGGAATCCCTGCATTTTTCTAACTATATTCTACTAGAAACCCAGTACACGAAAATTCAAAATTTGTGCACTCAAGGGGCAGGGGTGTCCCCTCAGCCCAGCCTGCACCCTCTTACAGTCCGGGAGCCCTCAGGGGAATGTCCTGCTGATGGCTTAGGCCCCTCCCCTATCCACTGGTAGCTGCTACCTCCCTCCCACCCTATTATCACCCCCTCCCTCTGTCCACTGGCAGCAGTTTGACTGGCCTGCTTGTCAACGCCCCCCCCCAAACTGGTCATTAGGCAGTTCAGTCAATTTGCATATTATGCTTTTAAGGATTAAAAGATTCCCTAAGAACAAAAGACATGGCTTCAAATAGCCATCCTTATACTGTATCCTTCCAAATTTCTATTTTTACCTTCAACCCCTTTGAACTCGACTTGTAGATCCAACTGCTTATGTGACACCTCTACCTGGATAGTCGATGGATCTCCACACTCAAAATTATCGTAAAAATGATCTTGGACACTGGCCACTGGAATAGCTCAGTTTGTAAACATCATCCCACGCACTTGAGAGGTCACTGGTTTGATTTCCAAAGCACATGCCCAGGTTGCTGGTGTGCAGGAGGCAGCCAATCTTTCCCAAACATTGAAGTTTCTCTCCTCCTTTCCTCTAAAGTCAATAAAAACACATTAAAATCCTAGCTAGTTTGGCTCAGTGGATAGAGCGTTGGCCTACAGATTGAAGGGTCCCAGATTTGATTCTGGCCAGTGGCACATGCCTGGGTTTTGGGCTCGATCCCCAGTAGGGGACATGCTAGAGCTAGCCAATCAATGATTCTGATTATTGATGTTTCTCTCTCTCCCTCTCTGAATCAATAAAGAAATATATTTTAAAAAGAGATAAATTAAAAAAAATAAAAATCCTATCCTATATAGTAAAGACCTACTATGCTAATTAGACCGAACAGAACAGTCTGGATGAAGCCAGGGCTGCGAGAGTTGAGCCCCTTGCACGAATTTTGTGCATCAGGCCTCTAGTCCTAGCCTATGTAATGAAAGGGTAATATTCAAATTAACCCTATCAATGAAACAACTGGTAGCAATGATGCACACTGACCACCAGGGGACAGTTATGCAGGAGCTGCTCTCTGGTGGTCAGTGTGCATCCACAGGGAAAAACACTGCTCAGCCAGAAGCTGGCTCATGGCTGGCGCTAAAGATGCCCAACTAACAGCCCAAGCCAGCAAGTGGACATCCTCTAAGGGCTCCCGGGCTGCCAGAGGGATGTCTGACTGCCAGCTTAGGCCCAACTCACCAGGGAGCAGACCTAAGCCATCAGAAGGACATCCCCTGAAGGCTCCTGCACTGAGGGCACAGGCTGGGCTGAGGGGGACACTCCCAAGTGCAGGAATTTATAGTATACCTATAAAACTCTAAACATAAAGAAATCTTTTCTCTGTTTGATGGCAAAATAACAGGTGTGCTGCCCTCACTGGTTTGGCTCGGTAGAGAGTGTCAGGCCGAATTCCCAGTGTGGGGGGTGCAAGAGGCAGTCAATCAGTGATTCTCTCTCATCAGTGATATTTCTCTCTCTCCCCCCTTCTCCCTCCTCTCTGAAATCAATTAAAAAACTACACAGGTGTGCTTTTTAAGCTGATTGCTCATTTAATCTGATCTTCTGCAATAAACAATAAAAAAATCCTAAATTGTCAAAGAAATGAACATTCTTAACCCCTCCCCCCCAATGTTGTTTCCATCTCACAAGGAAGTAAAAATTAAATACAGGAGTAAAATCCTTACCTGCATGCAATGTATAGCCAAGCCAGGTCCTGTGTACAATTTCTTATGACATATATGGCACTTAAAATGTTTTGCTTTTTGGTGCTGTATAAGGATCTTCTCATCATCAAAATCTCTATTACAGTACCTGATCAAGACTGTTAAGGCACAAAAATTAACAATGACACTGCCTATTAAAAAAACCCTGCCCTATGATAAGCAAACAGCAATAAACATAAAATAGAGAAACAGCTAAAAGCAAAAAGGTGCTTTACAGAAACATTGCTTTTGATATTATACAATTAGGGATTAACTTGCCATGGAATTTCCTGGAAGCCCATACTCTCTTCATCACCCCTAAACACATTTTAACAGGTGTTTTTTTTTTTTAATTTTGTGTTTAACAGAGGTTTATATGAAATCAACTCTTCTTTTGTTCACTATTTCAACATTTACAAATGCATATTGTGGATTAGAGGGGTTCAATGTTAAAAAAAAAAATCCCCAACTTTATGTCAAGACAGATTTATAAATAGAATTCACTAATTGGGTAATTAAAAATCAAAAAATAAGTTTTATACCTTATAATCTAAAAATAAGTTCATAGTGAATGACACAACTTAACTTATAAAGTTGCTTGCGATTCCCTATGAACTTAGGTTGCCAAGGGACGTTTTTAAACTCAATGAGTGGCATCCATAAAGCAGAATTACCTCAATAGCAGATTTCCCTAAAAGAACATTAAAAAATCCTCGACCGTTCAACTATTATATAAATAAATGCAGTTCTGTAACAGTTTTTAGGCATAAGAGGCTTTTTTTTGGGGGGGGGAGGGTCCTACAAAGCAGGCTAAATAGATACAAACATCTCCGCCCTGAAAGAGGACGCTTCCTGAAGCCTAAAGCGCCAGTTAAGTGAGATGCGGAAGCTGGTTCTTCCCCCGCCACACACACCCCGCGCGCAAAAAAAAAAAAAAAAAGAAAGAAAGAAAAAAAAGGGGGGTGGGTGGGGAGGATTTGAAATCCGAGTTGACTAATCCATCAATTCTTTAAAAATAAAAACACGGAAAAAGTGGCTGACTGGCTCCGGACGCTTTCCCCTAATTCAGCCGTAGCGTCAACCGGAGTGTTTTACTTGAAGAAAACCCCTTTGTTGAATCGTCACCCAAACCACGGGGCTCAGCGGACAGGCCTTCGGGGACGCTGTCCTTGACGGAGGGTCCTAGCCGCCGCCCAGCGAGGCAACGCTCGCACCAAACCTGGAATCTCCTGAGTCACCGAGCCCAACGCCCCTCCACCGGCAGAGCCGCTCCCCCTAGAGGCCCCGCTTCCTGGGAGACTTGGCAAATTTGCCTCCAGCCGCCAAGGTACCCACCCCCAGGCCTCGATCCCAGACACCCGCCGCCAAAGGCCAAAGCCAGGCCTCCCAGTCCCCGTCGCCAGCAACCGGCGCCGCGGCGCGGCCGCCACTTCGAACTGACAAAGGATACCAACACCACGGCTTCAGCTGCTTCTTCTTCTTCCGACCCATAACTGCGCTCTACCGACAAGGTAGAAAGGGAGGAGAAAACAAGCAGAAAAACGAGGCGAAAGTCCGCTCACTCTTCAGACCAAACGGCCGCCACCGCGTCCCACAGGAAACAGACACAAAATGGCCGACGCCCTCGCTCGCTGCTCTGCCTCCCGTCGGGCACTGCGGCCGGAGGCGGTGCCAGGCAGGGGCGGGTCACATGACGCAGCCCGCCGCCCTGAGTGGGTGGGGACTCGCTGCCCGAGCGGCGGGCGCCATCTTGTCTGTCTCGGTGGCCTCCCGCCGTTGCGGGCTGTTTGTTGATCCTTTCGGGTTTCTTTGTATAGAGGAGCCGGCTACCTCGGTATGCCGAGAAACTCGCGAGTTGACGGGGAAATCTGAGGGGCGGGGGGCGGGGACTGAAAACATTACCACCGTCATTAAAGGCAGACCACAAATAAAGGTTCATTGAGACAGCGCCCAGTTTTCACTCTGTTTTCAGTGCCCGGATGAACCCTTTCTGTAGTAAGTGTTGGGCCTCTGCTTGCTTAAATGTTGAGTCGGAGAAGTGGCAGGCGCAGCTTGGTGACAGAGGAGCGAGCCGCGGTGTGGTCGGCGCGGTGAGGGGGGCGAGGTGCTGCGGGGCCTGGGAAGAAGCCCTCCCACGTGGCGGTGACTGGCGACCAGGACGGCTTCCCGCCCGGCGGGCAGCCGCCTTCGAACCCGGAGGTCTGCGTTCCCGGCCAGGCTACATGCCCGGGGTCCCCACTCCGCTGGGCGGCTGCAGGAGGCAGCCAGTCAATGATTCTCACCTCTGATGTTTCTCTCTCTCCTTCTTTCCTCTGAAATCAATAAAAAAAATATTTATTTTTAAATAAAAAAGAAAGCCCAAACCAGTTTGGCTCAGTGGATAGAGCGGCAGCCTGTGGACTGAAAGGTCCCGGGTTCGATTCCGGTCGAGGGCTACATGCTCCTTGCTTGCGGGCACATCCCCAGTGGGGGGCGTGCAGGAGGCGGCTCTCTATCCCTCTCCCTTCCGCTCTGTAAAAAACAAAATCAATAAACTATATTAAAAGCATAAAATAAATAAGAAAGGTTTCCCGAAGGGCCCAGGGGAACTGGTGAGGTGGAGGAGAGCGGCTCTCTCACTAGGGAGCAGGGAGCGCCGCCTGTGAGGCGGGGCCCGCAGCGCCCGGCAGGCCGGTGGCGGGAGCCCAGGGCGCGGCGGGCGGGCGGCCTCCGCGGGGCGGAGCGGTAGGGGCAGCGGGCGGGCTCGGGCTTCGGCTTTGCTTAGCGACTGGCGAGTTAAGAGGACAGAGAGCGGCGCCAGTGCAGAGAGAGGTAGCCGGTTCGGGTCCCTGCCACTGCCTCCCTCCCTGCAGGACCTGGGGCCCCGCGGGCGAGCTTCCCCTGTGGCTCCTGGAGCAGAGTGGCCCGCAGACACCGCTGCTCGTGTACAGTGTGTTCCCATTGAAAGGAAAGCCAGGAGCACTTCACTGTGTGCCAGGCAGCCGGGTGAGCTGTGCAGGCCTTGTCTCCACCAGCCTGGGATGGAGGCGCTGCTATTGCCGCCCTGCTACTAGAGACAAAGAAGAGGCCCAGCCCCAGCTGGTTTGGCTCAGTGGACGAGTGTCGTCCTGCCGACTGACAGGGCCCAGGGTTCGATTCCCGGCACATGCCGGGGTGTGTGTGTGTGTGTTTATTTTTTTTTAAAGAGCCTTACCAGAGTTGAAGTCATTTACTCAAGGTCACAGAAGTAGTAAGCGTGGAGCTGAATTAGATTGGAGTTTTAGAGAAACCACTGTGGCTAACTGGATGGGTGGAGGCTCAGAGGCCAGACACAGAACGGGATAGTAATCTGGGTGAGAGAAGAAACTGATCTGAAGTAGGATAGTGGGAGCAGGAAGTCATTTATTCATTCCTCCTAAGTCAGGAAGCAAGCAAATTAATTGTAGTGCTTGGTGCTCTACCAGAAACAAAAAAGAAAAAGAAAAAGGTAAGAGAACAAGGTATGGATGTCTACCCTAGCCTCTTCTGTATAACATTGTATTGATCTAACCAGGGTGATCAGGCAAGAAAAAGAAATAAAAGGAATCCAGATGGGAATGGAAAGAGTAAAACTGAAACCCATGGATCCGGGCTGCCTGTCACTGCTTGAGCCAATTCAGCAGAGACGGGGTGAATCACATAAGAGCATTTATTCCACTAATGCCAGAGTATGGGAGAGCAGCAGGCCATCCATCAAAATCTGCTCAGCACCCCTCCCCAGCCAGCCGCTTATATCCGGTAGAAGCACAAAGATTACAAGGGGAAGAAGGCACAAGGAATAAGAATGGGTATAATGGTTACACGTTGCACGCCTGGGCTTGTAAAGGGTCCGTGCTCTATTGTTTTTGGCTACAAAGTTGTTAATCTTTCTATGATGACAGGCAGTTCCAGGAAAAGGAGGATGGACTGCATTCCCAGGTTAACTCCCTCTTCCCCGGGGCTTACAGCTCTCAGCCAGGTTGGAATGTGCTTTCTCTAATCAGAACAACAATCACAGTTTACAGAGCATGATTAATATTTCTGCCCCTAACAAAACCATCTCTATTTGCAGATGGCATTATCTTGTTAGGGGTAGAATTGGGTCATTGTGTCTCTCCCCACGCACACAAAGAAAAATTGAGTTGCAGTACTAATCTCCAGAAGCTCAGAATATGACCTTATATGGTCATATTGATTAAGGTGGGGTCAATAGGGTCAATAGGTTTCAATATGACTGCTGCTTTATAAAAAGAGGAAGTTTGCCGGAGTCGGTTTGGCTCAGTGGATAGAACATCGGCCTGCGGACTGAAGGGTCCTGGCTTTGATTCTGGTCAAGGACATGTGCTCAGGCTCGATCCCTAGTAGGGGGTGTGCAGGAGGCAGCCAATCAATGATTCTCTCTCATCACTGATGTTTCTATCTCTCTTTCCCTCTCCCAACCTCTCTGAAATCAATAAACATTTATTTTAAATAAATAAATATAGAGAGGAAATTTGCCCTAGCCCGGTTGCTCAGTGGATAGAGCACTAGCCCTTGGACTGAAGAGTCATAGGTTCCATTCCAGTCAAGGGCACCTACCTCTGTTGTAGGCTCCAGTAGCTATGTCATTGACATTGATGTTTTTCTGTCTCTCCCCCTCCCTTCCACTCTCTAAAAATCAATGGTGATGATAAACAAACAAACAAAAAAAGGAAATTTGAACAGATAATGCATAAAAGGAAGACCACTATCTATCAAGGAATAAACCCTGCTGACACCTTGATTTTGGACTTCCAGCCTCTAGAATTGTGAGACAATACATTTTTAAAAATATATATTTTACTGATTTCTTATAGAGAGGAAGGGAGAGGGATAGAGAGTCAGAAACATCAATGAGAGAGAGACATGGATCAGCTGCCTCCTGCACGCCCCCCACTGGGGATGTGCACGAAACCAAGGTACATGCCCCTGACCGGAACTGAACCCGGGACCCTTCAGTCCGCAGGCCGATGCTCTATCCACTGAGCCAAACCCGTTTCGGCCAATACATTTTTTTGTTGTTGCTTTAATTGCTCAGTCGGTAGTACTTTGTTATGACAGCCCTAACAAACAAATACACTTGTATTTAGGAAATCCTAAGGGATCCATAAAAAGACATAAATCTTGAGCCACTAAGCGTTCAATAAGGTTCACAGTACAAGATCAAAATACAAAATTCAATTGTACTTTTAAAAAAATATATATATATATTTTATTGATTTTTTTTTAACAGAGAGGAAGGGAGAGAGAGAGAGAGTTAGAAACATTGATGAGAGAAAAACATCAGTCAATTGCCTTCTGCACACCCCCCACTGGGGATGTGCACGCAACCAAGGCACATGCCCTTGACTGGAATCGAACCTGGAACTCTGTAGTCCACAGACTGCTGCTCTCTGAGCCAAACTGGTTAGGGCTCAATTGTACTTTTATACACTAGCAGTAAAGAATCTGAAATTAAGAAAACAGTTCCATTTATAATAGCTTCAAAAAGAATAAAATTTAGGGATAAATTTAACAAAAGTTCAAAACCAAAATATTCGTAAGAAATTAAGTATCTAAATAAGTGAAAACAAAACAGTTAATTGAAATTAACTGTTCGATTAAATAGCTATAAAACATAATTTTAGGTCAAGTCATCTTCAACTCAATTTAGTGGTACTGTATTAAGAGTTCTAGAGTCTGGCCGAAACCGGTTTGGCTCAGTGGATGGAGCGTCGGCCTGCGGACTGAAAGGTCCCGGTTTCGATTCCGGTCAAGGGCATGTATCTTGGTGGCGGGCACATCCCCGGTGGGGGCTGTGCAGGAGGCGGCTGATGGATGCTTCTCTCTCATCGATGTTTTTGACTCTCTCTCCCTCTCCCTTCCTCTCTGTAAGAAATCAATAAAATATATTTAAAAAAAAAAAGAGTTCTAGAGTCTGGCCAGTGTGGCTCAATGGTTGAGCATCAACCTATGAACTGGGAGGTCACAGTTTGATTCCTAGTCAGGGCACGTACCCATGTTGTGGGCTCGATCCCCAGTGTGGGGCATGCAGGAGGCAGCCAATCAATGATTCTCTCTCATCATCAATGTTTTAATCTCTCCCTCTCCCTTCCCCTCTGAAATCAATAAAAAGTAAAATAAAGAGTTCTAGTGCCAGAGTATTTGGGTTTGAATGCACCTTTGCCATTTACTATGGACAAGAGTAACTGGCTTACTCGTCTGTAAAGTGGGGTAAGTAATAATAACATCAACCTCATGGGACTGTGAGCACTAAACAAGTATATGTAAAGTACTTAAAAGAGTCCTCATACACAGTAAACACTCTATGCCTGACCATTATTTTTTCTATAAAGTTAACATGGAATGTAGGTGTACTTTAATATCTTTAATATGGTGTAAGATGAAACATGCAAGAAAATGATGCTGTTGGGTTGCAAAGCCTTTGAATTCAGCAAAGAGTTCTGGAGCACCATAGGCCATGTGCTAGGAGAGAGCATATATCAGTGAATAAGCTGACATGCTAGTGGGGAGACAGACAATAAATACTGTCAGGTGTGGTAAGTGTGTTGAAGATAGGCTATAGACTGATGGGATAGCAGTAGAGGTGAGTAGGATATCCTTTTGCATAGGACAGCCAGAGAAAGTCTCTCTGAAGAGGTGACATTTGTGCAGAGAACTGAATGATGTAAAAAAAAAAAAAGACAACTATCTGGGGGCATTCTAGGCAGAAGACCAAATTAAGACTATTAAACTGGAACAAAAATTGGAATGTTTGAAAAACACCAGAGTGAGCAAGAAGGACGGTGATAGGAAAGTCAGAGTGGGAGGTAAAAACTAGATTATGAAGGCTCCTGTAGGCCACACTATTGGAGCATGATTCTCAGGGTTGTTTCTAAGACCAAAGCCAGTGACCACAATATAAAAAAAACAGTTAAGAGTATGGATTTGAAAGTCAGATAAAAATAGTTTGATCACTTATATTGACTGAGCCTCAGTTTCTTCATCTATAAAACAGGGATAAATCTCTCTGTTATAGAGTTGGTCCAAGGGCAAATAAAATAAAATAGGTAAATATCCTGACCCCTGGTTACTGTTAAATAGGTAGCAATTGTTTAGCTACAAATGCTACATTATTTTTTAAATTTTTTTACAAATGCTATATTTTTATTTATTTATTTTTTATATATTTTATTGATTTTTTACAGAGAGAAAGGGAGAAGGGATAGAGTCAGAAACATCGATGAGAGAGAGACATCGGTCAGCCGCTTCCTGCATGCTCCCCAATGGGGATGTGCCCACAACCAAGATACATGCCCTTGACCGGAATTGAACCCAGGACCCTTCAGTCTGCAGGCTGACGCTCTATCCACTGAGCCAAACCGGTTTTGGCAATGCTATATTTTTTAAAATATATATTTTATTGATTTTTTTTACAGTGAGGAAAAGAGAGGGGTAGTGCCTGCAACCAAGGTACATGCCCTTGACCAGAATCGAACCTGGGACCCTTCAGTCTGCAGGCCAATGCTCTAGCCACTGAGCCAAACTGGTTAGGGCTACAAATGCTATATTGATATTATTATTGCTGTTGGTAGTTAATAGACCAATTTTCAAGGTCTAATGTCCTCAGATTATGCTCACAGATGGTAAAGTTCAAGAGGCCAGTACTAAGATTCCTAAGATCACCCTAACTGTCCACATTACTTTCTTGGCAGTAATCACATTCCGCCCTTCCCCGTTTGCATGTTTTTTCCAGTTGTGTTGCCACCTCTTTCAGGACAAAAACAAATATGGGATTGTCTTTCTATATGTACACATATTCTAATTCATTCCTTTTAATAGCTGTATAGTCTTCTGATACATGTGATAGTTTGCTATTGCTGCTGTAACAAATTATCACAAACATAGTGACTTACTAGCAAAACAACACAGTTATTATATTATAGACATTGAAATGGGTAGGCAGGACTGTGTATCTTCTGAAGAATCAGAAGATCCATTCGTGGCCTTTTCTAGCTTCTGGAGCTTGTATACATTCCTTGGCTTGTGGTGCCAAATCATTCCAATCTCCGCTTTAGGTATCATAATTGTCTTTTCCTCTCTGGTCTCCTGTCTCCCTTATAAAGACATGTAGTTACATTGGGCACACTTGGATAATCTAAGATAATCTTCTCATTTCAAGATCTTTAATTTAATCACATCTGTACAAGTCCTTTTTGCTACATAAAGTAACTCGCTTTCAGGTTTCAGAGATTAGGATGTGGTCATTTTTTAGAAGTCTTTATTCTGCCTACCACCACATGTATCATAACTTATTTAATCACTCCCTTATTGACCAACATTCACATTGTCTAGTTTGTCATCCTTATAAGCCATGCTGCCAGGAATATGTGGAGTCACATAGTTTTGCACTTACGTGAGTGTATCTATTTGATGATGTCCTGTGGTTGCTTTGATAGTCAAAGGGCAAGTGCATTTAAAACACTGACAGATATTTTCAAATTTCTTTCCAAAGCATGTACATTAATCTTATTACTCTCATCTGTTTATGAGAATGGTCCCTTCCTTGGACACCCCAACACAGGATATTATAAAACTTTATTTTTAAATTAAATTTATTGGGTGACATTGGTCACCATGAACGTACAGGTTTCAGATGTGGGTTTCTATGTTACAAGATCTGTGTATTGTACCATGTGCCCACTACCCAAAGTCAAATCTTTTCTTGTCCCCATAATTAGGACCTCCTTCTCTCTCCCAGTCCCTCACACTTTAAATTTCTGCTAATCTGCTGGGTGAAAAGTAGTACAATATACCATAAATTGTATTTGAAATTAAGCAGTTTATATATGTATTCTTTTTTAATTCTGTGAACGGCTCACTGATTTTTTGTTTTGTTTTGTTCATTGACAAATGACAGCCCTTTTTCTATTACATATATTGCAAATATTTTCCTAGTTTGTCATTTGTGTTTTTGACTTTGGGCCACACAGAAATATTTAATTTTTACATGGTCAGATTTATTAATCTTCTCCTGTATGGCTTCTAAGTGTTATATTTTGTTAACATAAGAAACATTCAAACTTGTGAAGAATTTTTCAAATTTATTTGAACCAAATTGACAACAGTTTCGAGGAAGCAGAATCTCAACATATTGAGATACTGCTCTAGAGAATGATGGGTTTTTCACCTAGTTTTATAAATTACCATAAAAGGAGGAGACTTAAGTGGATTACAGAAATCCATTGGTTATAGATTAAGGAGGTGGGAGAAGTGGTGAGTACTGGATAGCTAACAGTCAACAATTAAGAGGATAACAATCTCCCTGACCGGTTTGGCTCAGTGGATAGAGTATCAGCCTGTGGACTGATGGGTGCCAGGTTCGATTCCGGTCAAGGGCATGTACCTTGGTTGCGGGCACATCCCCAGAGGGGAGTGTGCAGGATGCAGCTGATCAATGTTTCTAATTCTATCCCTCTCCCTTCCTCTCTGTAAAAAAATCAATAAAATATATTTTAAAAGGATAACAATCACACGATAACAATGAGGGAATTTGTGGTCTCCGCCCTGGCACATTGGTTGTACCCCGAGGGATCTGGAAAAAGGGAAGTTATAAGTTACCCTGACATTCTGAAGGTATATTATTGAGATGCAAAAAGACAATAGGCTCAGTTAATATCCAAGTTGTTCTTTGCCACGGAAGATACTGGTCTAGGAATGACTATCTACTATAAACCGCTTTTTAATTTAAAACGTTTTAATTTCAGACCATCCTTTGTGGTTATCTGAGTTTAGTTTGCAAGGCAGCCCGGCAGTCCTTCCCTGAGTTCGTCAGGTTAGCATGTGGCCCCTTTTTTTGTCCACAGTTTAGAAAGGCCTTCTTCAAGCATTTAAAACATTCTCCATATAGTTTCACCTTTTATTGTTTATAAAGAGAGGAGCTTCGTTTTAAATTTTGAAAGCTTTGAGCAAACTGATGTGTGTGTGTGTGTTGGGGTGCCTGCAAGGAGCTAGGAGGGCAGCTTTATCTTCTTCCCTGTGTCCTGCTAGTTGAACCGTCTTCATCACGTGGGAAGCCTCCTAGCCGCCTTCAGCGGTGCCCAGAGGTGAAAGAGGAGTCACACAGCCTGGTCAACTGCTTTCCGCGGCCGCCACGTAGTGCGCCCCCTAGTCCCTGCGGGAGAAAGCCTTCCCGGCCCGCTTCCTCACCTGAGAACCCGGAACCCGCGGAACTCAGGTGCGCGGGGGCCGGGAGCCGGCCGAGCCCGGCCGCCGAGGACGGCACGGCAGCGGGGGAGCGCTTTGGAGAGGACACAGGGCCGCTCGGAGCCGCCGCGATGCTCCCCTCCTTGCAGGAGTCGCTGGATGGCGATGAAAAGGAGCTGGAGAGCAGCGAGGAGGGAGGCTCCGCGGAGGAGCGGAGACTCGAGCCGCCGCCCAGCAGCCACTACTGCCTCTACAGCTACCGCGGAAGCAGGTGCCGCGCCCGGCCTCCCGGGGGCCCCGCCCCGGCCCCGCCTCGCCCCCGGGCCCCGCGGCCTGGCTGCTCGTAACGCCATCTTCTCTCCGGGCCGAGGGTTTCGGCCCCCAGGGCCCCCATCCGGGACGTCAGGGCCCGCTGCTGTGACGCCGCGCTCCCATTGGCCCTGTCATTTCCTCAGTCCCGTCCCGTCGCCCGCGTCCTCTGTTTGGCCCCGCATGCCTGTCCCACAGTGTCAACGTACACCCCGTCCTTCCTGTCATTATCGCCCACTTTCTTCCGTTGCCCCCACACTTCCTCCCCCCCCTCCCGCCCCCCGCGCCTGGTGGGGCTCCTTTCCCTTCGCCCAGCCGACTTTCCTGGGCTTTTGGTGGCCTTTCAACGTCTGCTTTTTAGAGAGGTTTCCTTGGCCCTTCTGGGTATTGCGTTTCCTTCCCCTTAGGTGGCCTGGAGAGAGGGGGCCGCCAGCACGGTTGGTGGGGTTGCGTAGGCACTTCTCCCCTGAAGCTTGCTCGTTGACGGCTCGCCCCGCCCCTGCTGGCTGTTGGAGTGGAGGCCACCACTGACGGCTGTGTTGCTTTTGTGGCGTGTAGGTCGGCGCCGCCGCGAGGGGACGGTGACGATGGAAGCCCAAGTGGCGCCAACGCAGAGACTCCCTCTGGCGACGACTTCAGGTAAAGGCTGCTGGGCCCTGACTCGGGCCTTCTTGGCCTGGAGGTGCCAGTGGGGACCCGGGTTCCACTCAGCTGCCCCTGAGTCAAACCATCAAGCCCACCTGCGTCCTAGGAACCTCCTCTGGATTTCTTCGTTGGCTCATTCATTCAAGGCTGAAACAGAGCCAGATACTGATAGTGCCCAACGTGGTTAGCCAGAGACAGGTATTCTGAGTTTCTTGAAAGGAACTCCGGTAAATAGTTAATATTGTATGGGGTATCAAAACCTTTAAAATCCTCCTTTGTTTACTGGCACGCTTAGAATACCCCCTCTCACAGCGCCTCTGCTGCACACTAAAATAGAAACCCCAGGACAGCAGGGGTTGCTCTCTTGTTCATTTAATACACATTAAGTGAATGAATGGATGAACCTTAACACTTGATGCAAAGTAGAGATACCCTAGTGATAAATTTATGATTGAAATGATATGATGCCAGAGACTTGCTTCAAAATAAATCTGGAAGGTAGAAGGGTACAGACAAGGATGGGGGTACAGATGGAACAAAATTGGCCCTCCCTGATTGGTGTGGTTCAGTGGGTGAGCGTTGACCCATGAACCAAGAGGTCCCCAGCTTGATTCTGGGTCGGAGCACATGCCTGGATTGCAGGTTTGATTCCTGGTAGAAGGCATGCAGGAGGCAGCCAATGAGTGTGTCTCTCACATCAATATTTTTATCTTTCTATCCCTCTGCCCCTCTCTCTAAAAATCAATGAAAATCAATAAAAAAATTGTCCATAAAATGGTGATAAAACTGGGTGGTGGGTATATGTGAGTTCATTATACTATTTTACCTACTTTGCATATGTATTTTCTATAATATAAAACAAAAGAACCTTGAGAAGTATTGGGTTCATAATATCTGTTGGGAATTTGGTGATAGAAGATACTTTTCTTCCTGCATGTTCAAATTATAGACTTTATATTCTAACCTAAACCGAACTAAAATTTTTATTTTTAGCTCATGAGTGATTGCTAAGCTAGAGTGTTTATTCATGGGTAAGAGGTAGATGGAGGATTGAGGAAAAAAGAGGCGGCGTGAAATAGTAGTGACCGAGGAGAGTAGAAAAATGAGTGAGCCAGGAAATGTAGTTAGAGCTGGGCCCACTTGAGGCTAGTGATGATTAATTTAGTTTTGTCCAACTAGATTCGACTGCATAGATGCATGTGCAGAATAAGTAGAGAGCTGGACTAATCAGGGTTGAAGTTTTGCTAAGCACGCACAGTGAGATGAAAATCACAAAGGGTTGGATGAGACTTGTGTGCAGGAGTCTGATTATAATGACTGGCCACGGACTATACGCTGGGTAAGAAGCAGGGAAGTGAGATAAGAAACTATGGGTCCCAATGGAGTCATTACACTAGACAGAATGAGGTGAAAAGAGAGTATAATTTTAAACTCTTTGATGAGGTAGCTCATACTTGGTGACATGCACTCCTGCCAGCCACCAGTAGTTAGAACATTTTTTCAAGTCCTTAAAGGGACTCTGGCTTTTAGTAATAATCTGACTGACTTGTGGGGTGTGAATGCAGTAGGCCATTGATATGCACTGTGTCTTTCATTTGTCAAGCCTCTCCCTGGCGGACACTAATCTGCCATCTGAAGTGGAGCCAGAATTGCGCAGTTTCATTGCTAAGCGTCTTTCTAAGGGAGCCGTCTTTGAAGGGCTGGGTAATGTTGTATCTGTGGAGCTGAGGTAAGTGTAAAATGTGCTGTGTCTCGAGTTTTTATTTCTGAGCTAAATATGAGAAGTGATGCGAAACGCCAAAAGATCAACTCCCACTCGACCTGCAAAATCCATCCTTGTTCTCTGCCTGCCTGAGCACTGGGCCTTACACATAAACATTTGTGGAATGGAATTAATTGAACAGCAGAGACTTTCCCACCAAAGTGTACTGAATCAGTCTTGGACTTGGAAGAAAAGAGTTAATCACCAAAACCAAAATTGCACAGTTTGTGAAGTGCTTTCACAAAGTATGATGCCATTCTCTCTACAAAGGGGCAATAGAGCAGATATTCTTACTTACCTTTTTCAGATGAGGAAATAAATTCAGAGATGTTCATATTATAAGGCTGGTCACATTCATGGAGTCCAGGCTTAAATATAGGTGTTCCCAGTTGAATTCCAGCCATCTTTCTATTATACACCTTGACTGCAGTTCACTTCATACCATGATGTTGGCATCAAGTCCCCTCAGGAATGTGTGGCCATAGGTCAAAGATAAGGCCACAAGGTAAACATGTCATATCTGCCTGGAGCTCCAATGATTCGTGAAGGTTTGGGGGAGGGAAAGAACATGCTTTTATTTATGTAGACATGTACTATGAACAAGAGTGAAACTTGCATGTATTTTTCCCATAAAACAGGTGAATTAAAAGAAATTCCATATTTATTAGGTGCTGCTGTAGCTAAAGCCCATCATGTTATACATTCATTTTCCTCTGCTGTTATGAGTAAACCGAGGAGAAGTCTGAAAAGTTCTGACCTAGTTAGCAATATAACAGTATTGCCAGATCAAGATGACCAGTGTTCAGAACAGCCCATAAAATTAGATGCATGACTTATGAGAATAATACATAGAGCTTTTTCCTTACTTTTCTAGAATTCCAGGTTATCGGGTCGGTTGTTACTACTGCCTTTTCCAACAAGAAAAACTGCTTCCCGAAACAGCAGCAATGGACTCTGAACATACCTCTTCAGAGTATGTGGTCTGTTTTTTAGGAGGGTCTGAAAAAGGACTTGAGCTATATCCTTTCTTTGGTCTTTGAGGATATCAGGAAGGAAATCGTGGGGAGGCAAGAAAAGGGGTATTACTACTCTAAAAGGCTTTTGTACCCCTATATATTTACTTGGGTTTCATACATTTATATGACCAGTTTATCTTGGCTTGTTTTAATGTATATTTTGTGTTATTTGCAAGACTTTCTATTTCCTATTGAGAGATAAAACACTTCTTGATTCATCCATTGTTACTTCCTTAAGAACATACATTCAGGCTTGAATTGGATAAGTACATTCAAGGGCTGAAAAATAACATGAGCTGTGAGGTAAGATGATTGAGTCAATAGTTTTTTGAGACTGAGGTGATTAACACACTATACTTGTCAAATTATACAGTATACACAATGACATCTAAATTTTAAAAATGCGCTGCTTGAAGGGCTAGTTGAAAGATATTTGTTAAGGGAAGCAGGGAACATAGTCCTATAAATGCTATGTTACTCAAGTCTGCATCTGATTTTTTTTTTTAATGTATTTTATTGATTTTTTACAGAGAGGAAGGGAGAGGGATAGAAAGTTAGAAACATTGATGAGAGAGAAACATTGATTAGCTGCCTCCTATACATCCCCTACTAGGGATGTACCCGAAACCAAGGTAACCTTCTGTCTATAGGCCAACGCTCTATCCACTGAGCCAAACCAGCTAGGGCTGATGTTTTGTATCCATGAAAAATTCAGTCCATTAAATTCAATGGTATATGGTAACATGCCAAGTGAGGAAGAGGGTGCCCGTCTCCTGATTTCTGGGCACATAAGATTTATATTATGGTCAGAACTAATGGTCCATGAAGCCTCTGGCACCAGAGATGTGCTTTGCAATGGCAGGACTGCCCTTGAACTCAATATCAAAGATTTTTAGAAATGTTCTATTTCTCATTCATTGATCTTTTATGAATTATATATATCCACATCTGTTAACTTATTTATACCTTTTAAAAAACTCTCCATTCAGCTTGTAGCAGTTTTTAAAGTCATAACTCTTACAAATTTACTACCCATTACATAAGGTAATATCTTCTTTTACTTATGTACTTAAAAGCCTGCAGGAAAGGGTAGCATAGGAAGGAGTAAGCCAGGGATTTGAGTCTGGGGGAGCTGCTCTCCGACTGGAGCGATTCTACCAACCCCCAGAGCGCAGCTCAGCCCAGGAAGCTAGATGTTGTCTTGCCAGCACGTCTGACAAATGGAGTGGGCTTGAGTGTTTTGATAAGTTAACTTGTATTCTTCCCTATTCACAGTGTATTCCTTCAGGCATTCAAGTGGCTCTTTATAAGCTAATACATACATGTGTCAGACACTGTACCAGGAGCTGGGGAAGACAGAATTATTAGGAGTGTATCTCCAATGAGCATACTGTGGAAAGATGGACATGTAATGCACAATTCCTCCCAGTGAAGAGATAGCATAGAACTCTATCCAGTCTTTTATTTTATATAATGCATTTCTCAATGTGTTTTATATCATAATTTCTTATTTTGGGTTGGTGTTAGTGTAAAAAAAAGAGGTGTTTGTCCGCAGTTCTTTCACTGTCAAGATTATCGTAAAGAAAATGTTAAGTCCACTAAGGTGAAGGCTTATATTAAAGCAATGACATTCTCTCTTGATCTAGGAAAGGGGCCTGGAGAACCATGTCAAGTCCTATCTGAGTAGCTGGTTTGAGGATGTCGTATGCATGATCCAGAGGGTGGTTCTTCTCTTTCAGGAGAAGCTTACCTTTTTGCTACATGCTGTAAGTGTGGCTTAAACGAAAGCATTCCCTCAACTGAGAATCAGTGGAGCATTTAAAGACTTATACATTTTCTTTAATATTACCTCTCCTCCCCCTCCCGTGAATATTACTTAAACAATGCTTGCACTCTATTTACTTGGGTCTAGAAAGGTACTTTACTAAGGTGGAATTGCAACTAGTGGGTCTTCCTAATAGGATAAAACAATTTAAAATGACTACTTTTTCAAATGATATGGGAGAGGTGTAATTTCCAAATAATTTGAGAAGAAAAACAGAAATCCAAAGTGTATTAACTATATGAAAATATCCAGGAAAAAATGAAAATTCACTAAAATATCCAAACACTGGGGAAGGCTTGAGTAAATGGCTAGTTTTTTCATTTAAATTTGTGGTGGTAGATGCAGCTGAGACTGGATGGTGCCCTGCAACCAGATGGGAAAGCCAATTTCAGACTGTTAGCGAGCAGCAGCTTCACGAGGCTCAGGAGAGCTCCTGGGCAATGCCATCAAGCAGGTGGTCGTCTGGGGGAAGGTGACACTCACAAGTAGCTGCTCAATAAGGAAAACTGGAGAACATGTATCAATTAGGCCTTATTTTTCTCTTGTAGGCTCTGAGTTATACTCCTGTTGAGGTTAAAGAATCGGATGAAAAAACAAAGAGAGACATTAACAGGTAAAGAATAGTTTTGCAAAGAGAGAACCTTTTACACAGCAAACCTGATATTTATGTTTTTATATTTTTATTTTTTATATTTTTAAAGGACATTAACATTTTTTTGACTGATGTTAGAGAGAAACAGCGATTTGTTGTTTTACTTATTTATGCATTCATTGGTTGCTTCTTATACATTCCCTGACTGGGGATTGAATCCACAACCTTGGGATGATGCTCCAACTGAGATACCTGGCCGGGACCTGATATGTTTTGAAATCTCCCATAGTGCAGAATGAATTTGCTTTCTCCCTCCCATCCTGCACTATTTGTGGTAAAGGACTGTGTGTGTGGCAGGTTTCTGAGTGTGGCCAGTCTTCAAGGCCTTATTCACGAAGGCACCGTGACATCTTTGTGCATGGCCATGACGGAGGAGCAGCATAAGTCCGTGGCCATTGACTGCAGTACTTCCCCGCCTCAGTTCTACAACGCAGGTGAGTCACCACCTCCGAAGCAGCCATCCTGTGGCTCTTGTGAGTTGGTCTCTGTTTTTGTACTCTGAACAATTAGTACAAATTTATCCTCTCTGCCCTGTGCAGATTTACAAGTTTATCCCTGACTCACCACAAACAATAGCAATTCTAAAAACATGGAAAAATCACGTTATGCCTAGCAATTCCACTCCTAAGTATATAGAAAAACTCTTGTGTGTATATATATATTAACATATATATATATTGTTTTTTTTAATTTAATAAATCTTTATTGTTCAGATTATTACAATTGTTCCTCTTTTTCCCCTCATAGCTCCCCTTCTCTTGGCTCCCACTGCACCCTCTGCCCTTACCTCCTCCGCATTGTCCTCATTCATAGGTGTACGATTTTTGTCCAGTCTCTCTCCTTACCCCCCTCACTCCTTTCCCCCTGAGAATTGCCCGTCTATTCCCTTTCTATGCCCCTGATTCTATTATTTCACCAGTATATTCTGTTCATCAGATTTTTTATTCACTTGATTTTTAGATTCACTTGTTGATAGATATGTATTTGTTGTTCATAATTTTTATTTTTACCTTTTTCTTCTTCTTCCTCTTCTTAAAGAGTACCTTTCAGCATTTCATATAATACTGGTTTGGAGTTGATGAACTCCTTTAGTTTTTTCTTATCTGTGAAGCTCTTTATCTGCCCTTCAATTCTGAATGATAGCTTTGCTGGGTAGAGTAATCTTGGTTGTAGGTTCTTCCTATTCATCACTTGCAGTATTTCTTGCCACTCCCATCTGGCCTGCACAGTTTCTGTTGAGAAATCAGTTGACAGTTGTATAGGTGATCCCTTGTAGGTAACTGTTTTTCTCTTGCTGCTTTTAATATTCTCTTTTTGTCTTTTGTTCTTGGCATTTTATTTTTATCGATTTTTTTACAGAGAGGAAGGGAGAGGGTTAGAGAGTTAGAAATATCGATGAGAGAGAGACATTGATCAGCCGCCTCCTGCATGCTCCCTACTGGGTTGTGCTGGCAACCAAGATACATGCCCTTGACCGGAATCGAACCTGGGACCCTTCAGTCCACAGGCCAATGCTTTATCTACTGAGCCAAACAGGTTTGGTGGCATTTTAATTATGATGTGTCTTGGTGTGGTCCTCTTTGGATTGTTTGGGATTCTGTGTGCTTCCTGGACTTGTAAGTCTATTTCTTTCACCCAGTGGGGGAAGTTTTCAGTCATTATTTCTTCAAATAGGTTTTCAGTATCTTGCTCTCTCTTTTCTGGCACCCCCATAATTCTGATGTTGGTACACTTGAAGTTGTCCCAGAGGCTCCTTACACTATCTTCACATTTTTGGATTCTTTTTTCTTGTCCAGTTGAGTGTTTGCTGCTTCTTTGTAGTTCAAATCATTGACTTGTTTCTTGCAGTCCTCTAGTCTGCTGTTAGGTCTCTGTATAATATTTTTTATTTTAGACAGTGTATGTTTAATTTCTAGTTGATCTTTTTTCATCTCCTCTTGGGTCTCACTAAATTTATCCATCTTTTCTAGGAAATTCTTGAAAAACCTTATAACTGTGGTTTTGAATTCTATATCCAGTCATTTGTTTTCCTCCATTTCTTTAGTTTGTGATCTGTTCCTTTGTCTCTGCATTTTTGCTGCTTCCCTGAGTTGATAGAGTAGCTTTGTGTGCTAGCTGTCCTATATGGCCCAGTAGCTTCACCTTCCCAGTTACCTGAGGTATACCCTCTTGGTGCACCCTTTTGTGGACTGTATGTACAGTCTTGTTGTAGTTAAGTCTTGGATGCTGTTGGTATCACTGAGGGGAATTGACCTCCAAGCCAATTGGTTGTGAGGATCAGCTGTGTCTATGCTGGGAGAACTTCTGTGCTGGTGTCAACCTTATGATACAAGACTTGCAAAATTGCAAAAGCCTCTGTGCTCAGCTTGAATGGGGTGGAGTCTTAGGGCTGAGCAGACAGCCTTGGCTTCCCATCAGCTCTGCCCTACTCGGCCCCTGGGTCTCAGTGTCCCTAGGTCTCAGTGTCCCTCGGTAATCACTGCAGCCCTCTTTGTGTGCACTCGTACTTGTGCGCCTCCAGACCTCTGCCTTGTGAGGCTCCCCTGAGTTTCTGTGTGCTCCAGGGACCCGTACGAGTCTGGGTCCTAAGAATCTTGCCTAAAACTAAGGTTCATTGCAGTTGGAAGTGGATTTCAGTGCAGTTGGGAGGTTCTGTCTTCTTCCTGCTAGAGAAAGCCAGCGGCACAATCAGCAGTCAGTCCTCTCTGCATGCCCTGGCACGCGTTCCTCCAGACCTCTGCCTTTCGCAGCTCCTCTGAGTTTCTGTGCACTCCTCGCTTTTTCCGACAGTCCAGACTCCCCCGTATGAGTCTCTCCCAGAACTGGGGTTCAGTGCAGTCGGAAGTGGGGTTCAGTGTAGTCGGAAGTTTCTGTCTCCCTCCCACAAGAGGAAGCCAGCTGGGCACTCAGCTGCCCGTCCTGTCCACGCGCGCTCTGTACCTCAGTTTTTTGCAGCTCCTCTGTATCTCCATGAGCCCCTCTCTTGCCTTCTAGTTGTAGAATTTCCACTCAGCCAGTTTTCCTGTGGTTCTGGTTGATGTCTGTTCTGTCTTTTAGTTGTAGTTTTTTTTTTTTTTAAATATAGACATCCATCAGCTGTCTCCTGCACGCCCCCTACTGGGGACATGCCCGCAACCAAGGTACATGCCCCTGATCGGAATCGAACCCGGGACCCCTCAGTTCTCAGACTGAGGCTCCATCCACTGAGCCAAACCGGCCTCAGCTTAGTTGTAGTTTTTAAATTGTTGTGTGAGGCAGCAGTTTAGGTGTTCACCTATGCCGCCATCTTGGATTTTTTTTATATTAATATGTTTTTATTGATTTCAGAGAAGACAGGAGAGGGAGAGAGAGATAGAAATATCAATGATGAGAGAGAATCATTGATTAGTTGCTTCCTGTACGGCCTCCACCAGACATGTGCCCTAACATGGAATTGAACGTGACCTCTAGGTTCATAGGTTGACACTCAACCACTAAGCCATGCTAGGTGGTTAAAAACTCTTGTATGTTTATACAAGGAGACAAATACAAAAATGTTCATAAAGGCATTGTTTGAAATAGCAAAGAATTGGAGGCAACTTAAATGCTTCCATTGACAGGAAAATTATCTGGTAAACTGTTATATTCATGCAATGGAATATACCAGTGAAAATGTATGAACTAGAGTTACATGTCTCCATATAGCTCACAAACATACTAGTGAAAATCAGCTATTAAAGAAAAATACATAGTAAATTTAAAGGGTGTATTAAAATGATCATTTATCATAATGTGAATCTTACATCTTAATTAAACTATTTTCCTTTCAATATGAAAAGAAAAAGAAAAATACATAGACTGGGTGGAGGGGGGCTATTAGGGGATTAGGGAACATGTGTAATATTGTCTACAATAAAAAAATTAAATAAAGAAAAATACATAAAAGTTTTGACATATACAAAATAATACTTTAGAGTTTAATAGATACAAAAGAATGTGACAAGAGTTTAAAGGAATACACAGGAATAATATCCTTTCTAATGGGGAAGAAGGAGGAATGCAGTTGAGAAGTAGCACATGGGGGCTTCAGCTATTTTGGTGTTTTTAGCTAGGTAGTGACCATTATAGAAGTCTTACATAATTCATTATAAGTGTTTTATTTAATAAAGAAATAAAGAATATCACAATGTGTACAAATCAAATCATTATGTACACTTGAAACTAATGTAATGTTATATGTCAAGTATACCTCAATTTAAAGTAAATAAATAAAGCCTGGCCAGTGTTGTTCAATGGCTGAGTGTCGCCCTGTGAACCAGGAGGTCATGGTTTGGTTCCACAGCATGTGCCTGGGTTGCATGGTTTGACCCCCAGTACAAAGCATGCAGAAAGTAGTCAGTGGATAACTATAACAAAGAACACAGATTCTTTATATCAGAGTTATCCACTGATTTTAGCTTTTTGTAGTTTGTTTTCATTGAAGTTTCTATCTCCCTCACCATCTCCCTTCCTCTCTCTGAAATCAATAAACTCCCCCCAAATTAAAAAAATAAAAATTAAAAAACCCATATTTTAAAGTAAATAAACAGAAAGAAAGAAAAAAGAATAGATGTTTGCACTTTGTAGAATTTCATTTTTATTTAATTTTTCTAAAATATTTTATAGGAAGCAACCGATTTTGTGAGGATTGGATGCAGGCTTTTTTGAATGGTGCTGAAGGAGGTAACCCTTTTCTTTTTCGACAAGTACTGGAGAACTTTAAACTAAAGGTAATTAATTGTGTGCCAAGCGCCACATATAACTTTCGTCTGAATTTTAATTAGGTCCAGTGACAGAGGAACAAATCTGCTTTCTAGCTGTGATGTCTATTAAATAGGACCTTCTTAAAACTAGAATCTTTAGAAGGCATTTACTTTATTTTTGTTTTCAGTGGCTTCTGCATACATATCATTGCATTTCCAGTTAATTGAATTGAATGCTTGCTTATATCTCAGTATATCAACCTTGTAACTGACATATCTTATTTGGAAAGCACAAAAAAAGTGGCTTAGTGCCTAAGGGTTAAAAATTCTGGTTGGGTGGAGTGTTGTCACCTTTTAAAAGTATGTTTAGGATTGAAAAACTATTTTTACTTTATATAAGAGATTGTGTTGAACCAAGGGTACAGCATATTAGTGATAACAATGATAGAAATATTTAAAATAAAAAGTAAACATCTCTGCAACATACGAAATGTTTCCAGCTGGATATGAAGTGTTTTTAGGCATCATTTTTATCTCATGAAACATGTATTTAAATGGGTAATCTTTTTCTAGGCCATACAAGACACAAATAATTTGAAGAGATTTATCCGACAGGCAGAAATGAATCATTATGCTTTGTTTAAATGTTACATGTTCCTAAAGAACTGTGGTAGTGGAGATATCCTTTTGAAGATCGTTAAAGTGGAACATGAAGAAATGCCTGAAGCCAAAAATGTGGTAGCCGTCCTGGAAGAATTTATGAAAGAAGTTCCTGCCCGAAGTTTTTGATTGCATTTTGAGATAACTGGATGTGAAGCTGTATATTTCAGCGCTGGTGTTTGAAATGACAGTTGTTATAAATTGTCATAGGATTGCTACTTAAGATGATTTGAAATGCATTCTATGTTTTTTCCTTTTGTATTTTCAAAATTTAACATAATTCGACATGAAAATCTGAGGAATGTCTTCAATGAAACTAGATAAAGTTGTGAACTTTTAGTACATTGCTGGTCCCATAAATTCTATACTTCAGGGAGTTGCTTAAAAAACGTCAGAGGTGATTTTGTGTTTCTCAGGAGTGTGCTGCAGTCTTTAGCAACCTTTGCTCTCAGAAAAATCATAATATTTCTTTCTCAAAATGTACTCCTTTTCTTAGGACAGATTAGCACCATGACACAGTTTCAAGGAGATCTGTGCCTCCTGTGGGTATTTGATTGTTTTCTGTCTGGTTGATAATGGCATGGACAATGAAGCCAGCTCTTAAGTCGGTATGCAAATAAATCATAAGTGTGTAAAAAATTAAATGAGCTTTAAGAAGAGATGCACTAGCTTCAAGATCAAACATTATCTCTGATGGAAAGCTACTGGAGAGATGGCCCCATCACTTTTCTTCATTTGTTCACAGGTCTGAGCCAAGAGCCTGTATTTTCTTTTATATGAAAATGCTGAAGTTTTTAAACAGTGTTAACAAAGAAACAAAATACATACATTTTACAAACAAACGATAACAAAGAACAGAGATTCTTCATATCAGAGTTACCCACTGATTTTAGCTTTTTGTAGTTTGTTTTTAAGTCTCATTGTTTTACTCTGAATCAGTTAAAAATGCCCTCAGCTAGAATAATTTATAATTCCCATGGAAGCCAACTGTAGCTACACACATGATTGCCCTTTGTTCTGCATAGCTCTTTAATAAATCCATTTGATAATGATTTTTGTTTAGATGATCGGAAGTCTTGTGTTCTCACACCCCTCAGGATGCTTGGAGGGACACAAGTTCATAAAAACTGTCTCCTAAACTCATATAAATTCACATTAAGTGCTGCATGTTAACTTTCAAAATGACTGACATTGGCCTGCTTTGTCTTCTACAGAAGTCGAGGGACATGACTCACCCAGCCATTTCTTTTCCTTTAATGAGAAATACAATTCAGGATCTTCACAAAGGATTTCATATGGTTTTAAACTTTAATAACTTTGATTGTAGGCAGTGCAGAAAAAAAAAATCCAAGTAGCATTTTTATAGCATTAAATTCAGAATGACTATGGGAAGTGAGCAATTTTATGGCACTTCCCTGGAACCCAACTTTTTCTAGTGTACTTGGTTGTCCACTTGGAAATTATCAACATTTTTTCATTTTTCAAATTCACATGTCACTTAAGAATTCATGCTGTAAATGGCATTTAAAAGCAAATGTATTGTCTGCTTCAAGTCACTCAAGAATAGCCAAGGTATAAGTATATATTTTTTTATATTATTTTGTTATTGTTATTAATCCTCACCTAAGGATATTTTTTCCATTGATCTCTACAGACAGTGGAAGGAAGGAAAGGAGGGAGGGGGAGAGGGAAAGAAAGAGAAACATGGATGTGAGAGAGACACATTAAGATGATTTGTGTTTCCTGAACATTCCCCGGAGCTGGGGATTGAACCTGCAACCCAGGGACCTGCCTTTGACCAGGAATTGAATCTCTGACCCTTTTTTGGGGGGAGGGTCTAACCACTGAACGTACCGGCCCAGGACCATATGTACTTTTATATATAATTTGTGATGTAGGTTCATTATACAGTTGTATACAATGGTCTTATTTTAAATGTCTGTGACAAACTGTTTATCACTACTGTAGACAAGGAAAATGGTGACATTGAATTGAATGTCTTGTTGGCCATGAGAAGAAACTCAAAGAACTCATGACCAGAAACTTGTACTGTATTCAAATCTTAATAAGCTAATGTATTTTTAAAGTTTTAAAAGGATTTGTTCAGTATGGAATACAGTTATGTATTATTTGGATGCCATAGGCAGAGGAAATATATGTCATGTATCAAAAATGGTTTCAGTTTACCTGTAATTATTTTTTCTTTCTTTTTCTGTTGTTATCGTATTTGAAATAATAATAATAATAATAATAATAATAACTTAGCTTCTCACCAACATAGTCATTTTTATTTAATGAGCTGGATTTTCAGGCCTGACATTTTTATTAACTCACAAAAAGTTTATGGGGAAATTGTAATTGTTATGCTAAGGAATTTGTTGAAGAAAATTGAATCACCTGCTGGAACACATTTTTCTGCATCTTGCAAGAGGCATCAGGTAGAGTGTAAGAAATTTCCACACAATATTTTACTCACCGTCCAGTAGCATCACCTGTAGAACTCCATCACCCAGGCCACTTCCCTTTCCTCTCATTCATTATTAACCCTGAAGGTGCCTGTCCTTCACCAGAGAATCCCTTAGACCAGATACCAGAAAAGCCTGCAGGCATCTGGAAAATAAGATTCCGTTACTACGACTACAATTTCTTAGCTGTGTCTTCTCAGTAACAAAAGCCCTGCTGGCTTCCTCCAAGTCCTAGAGGTCTAGGAAGGCAGCTCCAGTCCTATAACGGCTAAACTTCCTAAATGGGACCCTCAGAATTTAAATCTTTGAGTTTGAGTAATGCTAGATTCTGGAAATTGGGAGGGGGGGGGTGTAATAGGGAGCAGTAGTGAATTGATAGCTGTGGATTTTCTTATAAACTACTTGAAAGAGGGAGATTCTGTTAGAACACTGAGTGTATATTCCAAGGTTCACTGCTGTTCCTGGATGGCCCTAATACAGTGAGACAATCTTGACACAAAACACCCTGACTCTTCTACACGTTCAGTGTAGAAGTCCTATATGAGCACCGGAGTGCTGAGAGTATGAATTCTGCAACCAGGTAGTCATGGGTATGAATGCAGCCAGGCCATATGCTACAGGAAGTTACTAAATTCCCCTGTCTTTCCCTCCTGTGTAATTATGGGGGACATTTACATCCATGTCACACCAAGTAGCTGTGCAACAAAAAAGAATATATTGAAAATGTTTCATCCAGTGCCTAGCACCTAGTACCGTACTCAGTAAATTGTGTTCATACTAGCAGCAAAAAGTTATTGGAAGAATGAGAATCTGGTAGAAAGAGGAATGAGGGAGGAGGCAAGAGACAAAAGCTAACCAGACAGCTCTTGTCTGTCCAGGGAGCTTGCTTTTAAATGCCTCAAGTGTGGGAGCCCACAACTGACCCAGGGAACACTGGTGCTCACACAGGGTCCCACCTTCACTTCCAGAGAAGTCAGTTCACACTTCAAACAGAGGTGGGTTCCTACCTTAGGCCTGAACTGTATCCTGCAGTTTGTTCTAGGATGACTTCGGCATTATTTAGAAATACTTTAAAATGACACATAGGAAACTGTTGTGAAAGAGTTTCAGGAAACTCCTATGCTGAATTGAATAGGGTACTTTCATCCTCAAACAAAATTTAACAGTTATGAATAGCAAACTACATGCACTGCCAATGGCTTAGAAAACCTGGGGAAACTTTTCACTTTCTCAGGCTGCATCCATTCAAAAGCCCACTGGGTCCTTGAACTTACCAAGCACAGACTTTACCTTTACATTTAGGCTCTTATTTTTCCCTTTATGAATTGGGAAGTTTCCCTTTTATTCTAAGAACATTCTATCCCTTCCAAAAGATCAGGGTGTTGACAGTCCTCAGAAAGACCTAAAGACTAGGCTACTAGGGAAAGAAGGAAATGCCTAAGAAATTTCAAAGAAGATTCTTCCAATAATATTAGTCAAAATATTAATCTCTCATCTAGGTGTAGAGTAAGAGTGGAAGGGGAAGGTGGGGCACTTACCACAAACCTGCCACAGAGGTTCTTGACCCAAAGCCATGGATTGGTTTCCTTACACACAGCCAGTCCCACCCAAATTGTACACAAAATTGTCTGTCTGTGGCCCGACCAGTGTGGTTGACCTTCACTCTATGAACCAGGAGGTCAAGTTCAATTCCCCTGTCAGGGTTGCAGGCTCCATCCCTGGTGGAGGTGTGTGCAGGAGGCAGTTGATCAATGATTCTCTCTCATCAATGATGTTTCTATCTTTCTCCCTTTCTCTCTCTGAAATAAATTTTAAAATGTTTTAAAAAATTGTGCTATTTTTACAGAAAGAAAAATAGCTTTCATCAATTGCTCAAAAAGAGTTCAGTAATTCAAGAAAGGTTAAGAACCACCAAGCCAGAAACCCCAGCACCAAGAAACAACCCTCCATCTGTATTATATAAAGTACAGACCCACCACCACGGCTGCCACAGGCCATGACCCAGGCCGAGATGAAACAGGCCAGGCCCTTCAGGTCACTTTCTGAATAACGGATGGCTTAAAAAAAATCTTTAATGGAATCTGTGGTCAAATAATATGTTACAACAAAAATATACAGAATGTACACAATACAAAAATATTTAGAAACCAACATTGCAGCTTGGTTTTTTGTTTGCTTTCCACTTACTTCCTTGCGGGGGGAGCGGGGGAGGTGGAGAGGGCAGAGTTCAGCGTTGGGCACTGTTTTTTAAGGCAGAGGAGTATCCGTGCTTTCCAGCCAGCCCTGGGAGCAACGGGAACGATGCCAGGAAAGGGCTTCCGGCCACCTGGGGAACCTGCATTATTTGTAAATGAAATTGGACGCTGGGGAAAGGCTAGGCATGGTGAGCAATGAGTCTCCTAATCTCCTGGGCAAGAGTCGTTCTCATGGAAATTGAGAGTCCTATTACACCTCATTAGGGAGCTTTTCCTAATTAAAAAACGAATGATTAATGGTGTCATTAAAGCGGAATTTCTCCTTTGAAGGTTTGTTTTCCTTTCCCCAGTCTCTGTGATTCCTCTTCCATTTAATGAGTGAGTGAGTCTGTGGCTGCTGTTGAGAGTCCCCAGGTTTCAATTTCTGCCTCATGCAGATGAAAACCCGGCTTCGCTCCATGGCCGGAAGGTTCACACCCCCCCCCCCCGTTTCGGTGCACCGGTGGATGAGGAAGGAGGGAGGAGGGGGACATGCTGCTGGCAGGGTGCTGGGAGCCAGGGAGCCAAGGGACCTGCTGAGGAGAAAGCTCTACACCAAAACGAAACCGTTCTCACTAGGAAACAGGCGCTGGCCCTGGGTTAGAGACCTGGGGAGTGGGAAGTGGCGGTGGTCACCACTGGGTGGCCCTGCTTAGGAGTGACGGCTGGGAGAGGCTGGTGGAGATGGTTGTTACGCAGACCAGAGAACTTCTGCGTTGCCCTTCGACACTCAGTGGACAGGGAGCAGCGGACACTCAGCTGGGCTGGGGGCCTATGGTGAGGATGAGGGGTGAGGCTGGGGCAATTGGGGCTGCTCCAGGCCTCAGAGGACAGGCGTACAGGATGGTGGGTGGGACTTCCACCTCGGGCAGTCCTCCCAAACAGCTTCCATCCTAAGCCCCAGGGGTCTGGACGCCTCTGGAGGGCTTTCCAGAATCTTCTAGTTCGCAGTCTTATCACCCTTAAGAGAGAAAGGCTCCTCTCCAAGCCACACCAGACAAAGACAGGGAGAGGGGAAGCTCTCTTCTCCCTCAAACAACCCAGGACCTCCAGGGGCCAGAAGAGGGTCTGGCAGAGAGCCCTGCTCCCCAGCAGGCGACAGCTGCCTCTGCTGCTCCAGGAGGGTCAGCAGGGTTAGCGGTAGCCACGGTCCCCTCTGCCATCCTTACCCATCTCCTCAGGTCCAGCTCCCCAGCTACGCCTTTCCCTCAGGAGGCAGAGAATGGCTGGCAGGGCACAGACAAGGTCCCTCAGGGCAGCGCAGCCAGCCGCAGGCCTGGTCCACGCCACCTCGGCGGCAGTCCTCAGCAGAGTTGGCGCGAGTGCAGCCTGAGCTTCTGCACCATATGGACAGTCTAGCTGGCAGTGGGCAAAGGCGGGGACGGCTGGGTGTGGGTGAACTGGGTAGAGAGACCTTGCCCATTTATGTGTGATGACGTGGCTCAAGACGCCAAATGTCCGGCCTGGCTGACTTCGAACCTCCGTGCGGCTCTCATGGACAAGTGGCTGGGTTCTTCCTCCTTTGCGGCTGTCAGTGGTTGGAAGTCGCAAGAGCAGTATACAGAGAACAAAATTTTGTCAAAAGCTGTCCTCTCACCCTCCCTGGGGCCTGCACCAGCTCCCGCTGGGAGGCCATTCCCTTGTGAAATGGGCGTGGGGATGGACTTGAACATCTCCCAGCTCCCTCCTCACTCTGAGAACCCGAGCTACACCTGCCTCACCTCTGATGGGCATCCATGCCCCTAACAATTCTCTAGAAGCAGGTGTCCCCCTAAACTGGAATTCCTTTTGTTGCCAACTCCCGTCCCCCTGAACTCAAAAGTCACGTGGTCTCCATATTCCTGGCCAGCCTCTGTTGCACCCCCAAGTCCCTCCCCTCCAAAGGGAGACAGGACAGAATCTTTTCATTAGGAAGACCACTCCAGAGAGAACCAGAGCAGGAGCTGGCAAAGGCGAGGAAACTTCAGCATCCTGAGGGGCCGCCCTCCCCCCACAGACCACTCTCCCACCGTCAGTGATTCCCAGGGAGATGCCTGGAAGGGTTGGGAGTGGAAAAGAAGAGGCAGGCTTTGCTAAAAGCCAGGATCCTCAGGAACCACAATACCCTACCTCTCAGCCCCTTCCTTCCTCTCACGCAGATGCATTCACAGACACCCACTGCCCCTCGCAGCCTTCCGGTGGACTCTGATTCGCCTCCTTGTTTTTCCCATCACACGGGCATCTCCACTCACCACACCATGTGCTCACCATCAGAACAGTCTCCGCAACCAAAGGAGAGGCACAATGTAGGGTAGGGCAATGGAAGGGCAGGGCAGGGCATGGGATGTGGACCCTGGTGTGAGAGGCCAGCACTCGGAGAGAGAGGGAGGGAGCAGTCCAAAGCAGGGCCTTCCCCAGGGGGAACGTGGGATGAATTCCCTCTTGCTGGGTAGGGAGTTACAGAATCTCCTCCTCTGCCCCTACCCGCCTCCTGGTGTTAGAGGCCGCCCCAGTGCTCACCGACAGGCACAGGAAGGCACCTGGGCTCCCCGGCCTAGCCCACATGTCCACATGTCCGGCACCAGCCCCTCTTCCCCTCCCAGAGCCCCAGAGGGAGCTCCTGGCCCGCCATTCTCTCTGGGCTGGACAAGGGCCTGCCTGGCTACTGTCCCGAGGCCTTCCTTACCCTCTATGGCAGGGTGGGGAATGTCCGCCGGCCTGAGGGCCATGTAAGGCCTGGGGAAACATTTGGTCTGGCCCTGCCAAGGCATTACGGACAAGTCAAATGTTTGACCAAATGCAGTGGGCTGATATTTAAGTTATTGATTTTGTATGGCCCGTGAGTGATGTTATAAATACCCAAATGGTCGGCAGTAAGAAGGTTCCCCACTCCTGCTCTGTGGTCTCTCAGGGTGGAGGATGAGGCTGCTCTCAGCCCACCCAAAAGGGACAGCCACTCTCAGCCCCGTCAGGCCTTTGCTGGCCTGATGTCCTTGGAAGAGTCTAGAAAAACAACTGTAGCCAATCCAACTCCTCCAGCAGGTGCCTTTCGGAACAGAGCCTCCACCGTCTGCCCAGCGTCTCTTGTCCTCTCCTCCCGGCCTCCCTGAGCTGGTGATGAGAAAACAGAATCCAGATGCTCCTTTCTGATGCCGCTTCTCCCTCCCCTCCTCAACCTCGGTCCTCCAGCCATTAGGGGGGCGGGGGCAGCTTTAGGTCCAGCAGGGTGTAGGCAAAGATGTTCCAGAAGACAGCAAACAGCACAAAGATGGTATACATGGCCACAAAAATCCACCACAGCGACTGGTCCTGAAGCCTCTGCTCATAGTTCCTCAGGACCACCACGCCCAGGGTGATGCCCACGGCCACACCACCCAAGTGTGCCACAAAGCTTGGGTGAGGGCACGGGGGATAGGCCGAAGGGTGGAACCGGAGCCACACGGCCCGCCCGAACTCCATGCTCACTGCAAGGGGAGGAAGCACAGAGAAGTCACGGGAGGCCCCTGGGCAGGCGCTGAGGGAGAGGCCTTGCAAGCCACCCACCCGGCCACCCACTCTGCCATCCACCCGTTAATCCACTCGCCACAGACCAAGCTCTGTTTGTTCTGCACACTGGGAACACGGTAGTGAAGCAGACAGACAAGCCTCTGTTCTCCAGAGCTTATAGGGCCTGGCGATCCACCAGCATTACATACACAAGATCAGTTCAGTAAGAGGAACTCTATGGGAAACAAATATACTAAGTGATTCAAAGCCAATGCTGGGCCCTAGCTGGTTTGGCTCAGTGGATAGTGTGTCGGTCAGTGGGCTAAAGGGTCCCAGGTTCGATTCCAGCCAAGGACACATGCCTGGGTTGTGGGCTCTACTTACCCCTCCCTCTCCCCCTGTAGTGGGCTGGCAGGAGGCAGCTAATCAGTGATTCTCTCTCATCATTGATGTTTCTATCTCTCTATCCTTCTCCCTTCCTCTCTGAAATCAATAAGAATCTTAAAAAACAAAACAAAACTGGGTGTAAGGAGGGGGATCCTATAGTTTGGAGAATCAGGCAAGATCTCCCTAAAGAGGTGATGCTTGTTTGGCCAGAGTGGCTCAGTGGTTGATCATCGACCTATGAACCAGGAATTCACAATTCAATTCCTGGTCAGGGCACATGCCCAGATTGTGGACTTGATCCTGTGTGGGGCATCCAGGAGGCAGCAATCATTTTATTCTCTCTCATCATTAATGTTTCTCTCTCGCTCTTCCTGCCTCTATGAAATCAATAAAAAAATATTTTTTTGCCTTAACTGCTTTGACTCAGTGGATAGAGCATTGGCTTGTGAACTGAAGAGTCAAGGGCATGTACCCGAGTTGCAGACTCCCGGCCCTGATTGGGGGAGGCAACCAATCGATGATTCTCTCTCACATAAATAAATAAATAGATAAATAAATAAATAAATAAATTAATTAATTTAAAAAACGTAGATTTTTAAAAGAGGTGACATTTGAGCTGCGATGTGACTATGGAGCAAAGAGCATTTCAGGCAGAGAGGACAGCTTGTGCAGAAGCCCACAGGCCCTCGATCCCTGATGTCACATGTCCCAGAGGCTCAGCCTCCTCATCTGTATAAAGTCTCAGCCTCCGTGTACCAGGCTACACTGCCAGAACATTAATAACAAGCAACATGTGCTAGCACTTTACAGTTATAAAGTGTTTCCATGTATCATTTCAAAACCCTCAGGAAACCCTCAGAACTAGTGCTTCTGTGCTTGGAAAGAAGAGATGAAGGGGGAGAAAGACAAAGAAGGAATGGAAATAAATGGTCTCAGCAAAGTGCTGGGATTTTTAACAGATTCTAAAATGCCCTCACTCACTCTCCAATCCATCTTTCTTGCATTAACTGCTTGGATTGGTCAATCCAATGGGAAAGTACTCTTTTGAAACAATAGTTGCTGAGAAATTGCCATTTTGTTAACCCACCATTCAAGGACACTTAGGGCATGTATTCTTACCCCATTTTACAGATGCAAAAACCAAGGCGAGTTTGACAGATTGAAAGAAAACCCTGTGAGGGGAATTGAGTCCTTATTCAGTTACCATTTAATGCACCAGTGAGCCCCTCTCCATCCTAACCACTCCAGGGGCGCCAGCACCTCCCGGGGATTGCCTCACCTTCTGGCATGGGCCTGCAACTCCAAGGATGGCCGACAGATGGCGGAAAAGGTGCAGCCAGGACAGGCACTGTGTCCTCCCCACTCCTCCCCAGGCCCTGGGGCATCTTCCTGCCTTTGCTTAGCAGGTCCTGGGTTCCACAGGGGAGGTTTGAAAGACATGGTCCCCCACTCCAAAACAGCACTTTAGTTTTGATGATCCTTAGAGTTGTTTTTTATTTTTTAAAAATATATTTTTATTGCTTTCAGAGAGGGAGAAAGAGATAGAAACATGAATCATCGATTGGCTGCCTCCTGCATGCCCCACAATGGGATCAAGCCCACAACCCAGGCATGTGCCCTTGTAGGAATCAAACCTGGGACCCTTTAGTCCGCAGGCCGACATTCTATCCACTGAACCAAACCAGCTGGCGCTGTTGTTTTTTAAACAGGGTCATGCTTCTCTTCCCTTCCTTGCAAACAGACAAGCTGAGTCTGAGCAGACAGGGAAGCTGTGCTCACCTCTGCCCTGCCCCCTCCCCTTCCCCCACTGCCCTGGCTCAGAATCTGCGCTTTAGGGCTGTAAGTTCCTCTCTGGAAGTGGAGATCCTTCAACTGGAAACTGAGACCAGAGAGTCCTGAAAGATGTGAATCAAGTGGAGCCCACATAGGCCCTTCCGTGCCATGATTTTTCTGGCCCAGTCTTCCTCTTCCCCACCAGGTAGGTGGCTGACCCAGGCAGAGACCGTCCCAGGGCTCCTGCCCAGCCTGGTGAAAGTGTGGCATTAGAAAAGGCACAGGCAGGCTCTGACTTTGGCTCTACCACCTCTGTCTGGGTGGCCCAGGCAAGGAACTCTGAGCCTCAGGTGCACCCCTGAAAATTAAGCCTAAAAATATCCTCTTCACAGCTGTGGTCTGAGGACTGAAATGAGAGACTGTGTGTTCCCGGTGCTTTATTTATACGCCCTTCACTTCTGTTCAGACTATTCTCTCTTTCTTTTTCAGAATGAGCCTCTTGGCCTCTGGTCCCATAGCCCGACCTTCAACTCCTTCTCCACACTGCAGCCTGACTGGTCTCCTAAACCCGAATCTGCCGGTAACTCTTGTTTAAAACTTTTCAGGTGTTTCCCAGTGTATGAGGATGAAGTCCAATCTTCCTCTTTGCATTTAAAGCTGTTCATGAGCTGTTATCTCTTACCACAATCACACAGTCTCAAACCTCATAGGTCAAATTTGCAACTGACTTGCAGGCCATGACCCTTCACCCACCCGTGTCTTGGTTCAGGCTGCACTTTCGCCCGCAATGCCTTCTTACACCCTGGCTACACCGTGACCACCTGCCTGTCTTGGTCAACATGACCTTTGCAGGTAGAACGGACTTCTCCTGACTTGGGTCCACAGCCTGATCCCAGGGGTCCATGGGTTAATTACAGTTTGTAAACCTGTTAAAATTACTAGTTTTAGTGCACACGCACACACACACACATATGTGCATTTTTCCAGGGATGAGGTCTCTAGCTTCCAACAGGAGATCTCAAAGGATTGACTCCGTGACCCTAAAGGTTATTAACAAGTTATTTTGCTTGACCTGGATGCTGGTCATTGAGCTGGACACTTACTCTGTGTGCACTTTTCCGTTTGCATATCACCTGTCAATAAAAAGTCTAAGAAAGGTTAAGAAATAGCAGAGTGGGCCAGACTTCTCTCAGAATACTCCACTTAGCTGCACATTATTGACAGCTCCTCCCCTCTTTTTCTGGACCATAAGCCCCTGAAGGGCAGGGACTGTGTTGTCTTTAAAGCCCCAGGCCCAGGGCAGGGCTCCCTCCCCACAGCGGGCTGGTCAGTACTTACTACAGATCAAGGCCACACCCATCCGCAGCAGCTTGAATTGGCACTTCATGCCTGACCAGTTCTAGGAAAAGAGGAGAGCATTCCATTAGTTCCAGATTGGACCACTCCTCTGCAGAAGTATCTCGTTTAAACAAGTAATCTCCGCTCATTTGGCGTGGCTCAGTGGTTGACCATAGACCTATGAACCAGGCAGTCACAATTCCATCCCCAGTCAGGACACATGCCCAGGTTTCCAGCTCCATCCCCAACTAGGGGCATGAAAGAGGCAGCCAATCAATGATACTCTATCTTCACTGATGTTTCTATCCCCCTCTTCCTCTCCCTTCCTCTCTGAAATCAATAAAAATATATTTAAAGAGAAATAAATAAATAAGTCATCTCCATTATGTCCTGAGTGAGGGGTTGTGGCTTAGTCACAGATCACACCCGCGTGGCTTTAAGATTTTAGACAATGGTAAGCTTATTACTGTCGGAAAGCTGTGGAGCCACACTAGCAGGGCAAGAGAATGTAGATAGAGGGAAATGTGAGTCCCTGTCTCCTCTAGGCACACAGACACCTCCTGAGAGTTCCACTAATTGCTGAGTCTGTGGTAGGTAGCTAGGCAGACTTGAGCAGAGCGAGGATGGATGGCAGATGATGGGCCAGGTACAGAAGATCACCTGAGTGGAAAGTTCCAGGTGCCTAGCAATGGATAATCAATTGTAGGGTGGGACCTTGCCCCCAGGATGACTTTTTCTCCCCTGGCATATCCATAATCACAAGGTTTGGAACCCCTGACCTTTCCTCCCTAGAGATAACATCTAGGCCTCAGTTGTATTTCAACTCCAGGCCCAGATAAGCAACTAAACCAGCGATGGCTGGCTGAATTACGTCGGGGCCGGCTGCACTGAATAATGACTCCCTGTCCTGGTGCTGGCCAATCAATCAGTGGAGACCACAACCCTGAAAGGTCACACCTGGAAAACTGCTGAATGTTCTATTAAGATATTTCCCTGGAACCTCCCCTAAAATCTCCACCCTTAAACCCTACATCTCCTTCCAAGCGGGATGTGCCTTTCTCTCCCCTCCGGACCCCACCCGTTCCCCAGACACAGGCACAGAACCATTAACTTCCTCACTGCCAAGCTCCAAGGGCCCTTTCTTTACTTCCATATCTCATTTCTTAAGTCCACTGCTTCTAGGAGTTACGTTTTTTTTTCTTTAAAAAAATATTTTATTGATTTTTTACAGAGAGGAAAGGAGAGGGATAGAGAATTAGAAACATCAATGAGAGAGAGACATCGATCAGCCGCCTCCTGCACACCCCCTACTGGGGATATGCCCAAAACCGAGATACATGCCCTTGACTGGAATCGAACTTGGGACCTTTCAGTCTGCAGGCCGACACCCAATCCACTGAGCCAAACCGGTTTTGGCAGGAATTACGTCTTCTACCTCTGTAATTTCTCTTATAGTTTGGGTCTTGGCTCTGAATTCTTTCCCAGCCAGAACCCAAGTACTGAGGTTGTTGAACCCAGGTTTGCTCTGACCCCACCGATCATACAACTGGTGCTGCTCCTTCGGCCTACAACAAACAGGTCCAGAGTAGCAAAGGGATGCAGGACAGCAAACCAAGCCAAGTCCGAGCAGAACGATCAAGATGATGAGAAAACTCAAAATCCTGCATGTGAGGTATGATGGAAGAGAAGACTCAGGGGATGAGTTCACTGTTGTCAAGTGTCAAGCAAAGGCACATTAAGTGTAACCTGCAAGCAGAAGACTCAATGGATGAAAACTTAGAAGAGATTTTTTTTTTTTTTTAGCAAGAGAAAATAACCAAATTTGATACATATATATGTACTGGAACCCAGCATACATGACAGTCAGAGACCCCACATGCACGAGTGGTTCAAAGATAGAAAAGGAACATGGGTGTGTAAGATGTCTTGAGCCAGGATGAGGTCAGGTGGCTTGGGGGCTTCAAAGAGTCATTGGAAGATATAAATAGATATTTGTCCTGCCCTATGGATAGATCAAAAGAGGTTATCTCTGATGATTTCTTATTATGGGCAAGACCCCTAATTCAAGTTCTTCTAGGCCAGTGGTTGGCAAACTCGTCAACAGAGCCAAATATCAACAGTACAATGATTAAATTTTCTTTTCCTTTTTTAAAATTTTTATTTAATAAATCTTTATTGTTCAGATTGCATTTGTTTCTCTTTTTTCCCCCATAGCTCCTCTTCACCCGGCTCCCATCCCCCTCTCTAGTCTTACTTCCCCCCTGCATTATCCTCATCCACAGGTATGATTTTTGTCCAGTCTCTCCCTGCAACTCCCTCACCCTTTTCCCCCTGAGGATTGTCAGTCTACTCCCTTTCTATGCTCCTGATTCTATTATATTCACCAGTTTATTCTGTTCATCAGGTTTTAATTCACTTAATTTTTAAATTTACTTGTTGATAGATATATATTTGTTGTTCATAATTTTTAACTTTACCTTTTTCTTCTTCCTCCTCTAAAAGAGTACCTTTCGCCGAGACCGGTGTGGCTCAGTGGATAGAGCGTCGGCCTGTGGACTGAAAGGTCCCAGGTTTGATTCTGGTCGGGGGCATGTACCTTGGTTGCAGGCACATCCCCAGTGTGGGGTGTGCAGGAGGTGGCTGATTGATGTCTCTCTCTCATCGATGTTTCTGACTTTATATCCCTTTCCCTTCCTCTCTATAGAAAATCAATAAAATATATTTTAAAAAATAAATAAAATAAAAGAGTACCTTTCAGCATTTCATATAATACTGGTTTGGTGTTGATGAACTCCTTTAGTTTTTTCTTACCTGTGAAGCTCTTTATCTGCCCTTCAATTTTGAATGATAGTTTTGCTGGGTAGAGTATTCTTGGTTGTAGGTTCTTGCTATTCATCACTTTGAATATTTCTTGCCACTCCTGTCTGGCCTGCATAGTTTCTGTTGAGAAATCAGCTGACAATCGTATGGATGCTCCCTTGTAGGTAAGTAACTGTTTTTTTTTTTTTTTTTTTCTGCTTTTAATATTCTCTTTGTCTTTTGCTCTTGGTATTTTTAATTATGATGTGTCTTGGTGTGGTCCTCTTTGGATTCCTTTTATTTGGGGTTCTGTGTGCTTCCTGGACTTGTAAGTCTATTTCTGTCACCAGATGTGGGAAGTTTTCAGTCATTATTTCTTTAAATAGGTTTTTGTATTTTGCTCTCTCTCTTCTTCTGGCACCCCCATAATTCTGATGTTGTTATGCCTGAAGTTGTCCCAGAGGCTCCTTACACTATCTCCACATTTTTGGATTCTTTTTTCTTCTTGCTTTTCCAGTTGAGTGTTTTCTTCTTTATATTTCAAATTTTTGACTTGATTCTTGCCTTCCTCTAGTCCACTGTTAGGTCTTTGTATAATATTTTTTTTATTTCAGTCAGTGTATGTTTAATTTCTAATTGGTTCTTTTTCATCTCCTCTTGGGTCTCGCTAAATTTATCCATCTTTTCTAAGAAATTCTTGAGGCTTGGGCTGAGGCTGGGACCCTCGTGCTGAGGCTGAGGCTGAGGCGCTGAGACCCTCGTGCTGAGGCTGAGGCGCTGAGACCCTCGTGCTGAGGCTGAGGCGCTGAGACCCTCGTGCTGAGGCTGAGGCACTGAGACCCCTGCGCTGAGGCTGAAGCTGAGCGGTGCGTCCTCGGCTCTCGAGCCGCCAGGGCACCTGCCCTCAGGGCTTCCGGTGCGGCTCCGGCTGGGCCGGGCCTGCAGGAGCGAGTGCCGGTGCTGGTTCCCTTAACCCCTGCAACCCCGCGGCCCCCCGCCCCCCCCACGTGTGTGTGCTGCCGCTGTGGCAGCAGGAGGAGGTGTGCTCAGTGGGTAGAGCGTTGGCCTGCGGACTGAAGAGTCACTCACGGCGGAGCCCGCGGAGGACTTGCTGCTCCAGACCCACCCGTGACTGATAATTCTCAGGGGGAAAAGGGTGAGGGGTATACAGGGAGAGACTGGACAAAAATCATACACCTATGGATGAGGTAAACGGGAGGGAGGGAAGGGTGGGAGCTGGGTGGAAGGGTGCTATGGAGGGGAAAAAAGAAAAACAAATGTAATAATCTGAATAATAAAGATTTAATTAAAAAAAAAAGAAATTCTTGAAAAACCTTATAAGTGTGGTTTTGAACTCTATATCCAGTTGTTTTCCTCCATTTCTTTTGTTTGTGATCTGTTCCTTTGTCTCTGCATTTTCACTATGCTGGGAGAACTTCTGTGCTGGAATCAGCCTTATGATACAAGACTTGGAAAACTGCAAAAGCTTCTCTGTTGAGCTTGGATGGGGTGGAGTCTCAGAGCGCCTTGGCTTCCAGTGAGCCCTGCCCTACATGGCCCCTGAGTCTCAAGTGTCTCTTGGTAATCACTGGAGCCATCTCTGTGTGCACGCACTTGTGCTTCTAGACCGCTGCCTTTCCGGGTCCCCTGTGCTCTGGGACCCGTCTGAGTCTGGGTCCCCAGGGTCTCGCCCGAAACTGGAGCTCAGTGCCATTAGAAGTGGCACAGTTGGGAAGCTCTGTCTCCTGCCCACCAGAGAAAGCCAGTGGCACAATCAGCAGTCCATCTTCTCTGCACAGTGGTGTGCATGCCCCCAGACCTCTGCCCATTCACGGGTCCCCTAAATTTCCGTGCACTCCTTTCTTTTCACAGTCCAGACTCCTCCCCCGCCCTCTGTGTGAGTCTCACCCAGAACTGGGGTTCAGTGCCGTAGGATAAGGGGTTCAGTGCAGTTGGAACTCTCCGTCTCCCTCCCCACAGAGGAAGCCAGCCAGGCACTCCGGAGCCCGCTCTCTCAATGCCCGCATCTCCATACCTCAGCTTTTTGCAACTCCTCTGAGTCTCCATGAGCCCCTCTCTTTCCTTCTAGTTATAGAATTTCTACTCAGCCAACTTTCCTGTGGTTCTGGATGATGTCCGTTCTGTCTTTTAATTATAGTTTTGAAATTGTTGTGCGAGGCAGCAGTTTAGGTGTTCATCTATGCCGCCATCTTGGTTTCTCCTGAAATTTCTTTTGAGAGCCAAAATTTTTAAACTTAAACTTCTTCTAATGCCACTTCTTCAAAACAGACCATCCCAGGCCATGGCATTTTGTGGAAGAGCCACACTCAAGGGGCCAAAGAACTGTATGTGGCTCATGAGCTGCAGTTTGCCAACCATGGTTCTAGGTAGTTAAAGGAGGAACATAAGTTTCTCTTCAACCTGCAGCTAAAGTTGTCTTTAGTTCAAAGCAATCTGCATACCTGAAAGGCCCATCTTGGAGTGACTCATTCTGAATCCTCATAGTTCCCTCCTCTGAGTCTTCCCTGGAAGTTTCACATTCCAGAAGTTGAAAAAGAGAAGTGAGGTCCATTAGTTCCAGATCAGACCACTCTGCTGCTGTGTTTTGAGGACTAAATGAGAGACCGAATAGTCCCTTTGCTCTCTTTCTACCTCAGGGTAGACTGTTCTGTAGCTCATTAAACCAGTCTGTCTGGAGGAGGTAGTTCTGTTAAACCAGTGGTCGGCAAACCATGGCTCGTGAGCCACATGTGGCTCTTTGGCGCTTTGAGTGTGGCTCAGCATTAGAACCACTTGTTTGAAACAGACTCGCCCAGGCCGAAAACCGACTTCTGCACATGGGCCATGAAGTTTCAGTCGCGCCATACATGCATACCTGCACGTATTTTGTGGAAGAGCCACACTCAAGGGGCTAAAAAGCCCCATGTAGCTTGCGGTTTGCCGACCACTAGTGTTAAACCATTGTGTCCCATTTCAGGAGGCAGTGATGCAAATGGGCTCCCAAAGATAGGCCTATAGGTATTTAATGAGAGGCATCTCTATGGAAGCAGAAGAAAAGCAAAGGTTAGTGATTGGAGCAGACTAGAACCTCAGTTTCTGAGAAAGGAAAGGCAGGCAGCAAGAAGACTTCTAAATGGAGTGAAGGCTGGCAGTGACAGTCTGATCAATTCACATAAAGATTTCTTTTAGCTCAGGATAAGTTTCCATTTCTCATAAGCAGAGCTGCCCAAAGATGGATTGATCCATCTTGGGGGATGGTGAGTTTCCCATCATTGAGGGGTTCACACGGGGCTTCCCATCACTTGAAAGGGATGCTCGAGCATTGGGCGTCGGGAAGAGGTGGGCCAGATGGCCTTCAAAAAAAACCCCTTCCTTCCTGAGAACCTCTGAACACTCTGAACCTCTAAAGGCTACGAGCAGAGTACAATTATCCACCTTACAAAAGGATTTTTCACGTTACAAAAGACTTCACCACAGGGTTCCTTTGAGGGGAACTCCTGCCGTGCATTCAAAGCTCTACTCCATTTACCGAAGCGTGATGTGCAGACACGGAGAGGAGCCCGGGGTCTTCGGGAACACTTCAGACCTAGGGAAGGAGACAACTGGGGACAGCCAGGGGCTTCTGTTCCCTCCCCACCCACTCTGCCTCCTTTGCTGCCTGGCCCAGGCCCAGCTGAGGGGCACGTCTAGCACTCCTTTGACATCGGGGGACATGTGTTAAACTTCACAGAGGCCCTAACACTGGCCCATACAATGGTGTCTACAGAGCTTTGGGGGAGTAAGCGGGGGGCAGGGGAGCTGCCAACAAGAGGGAGAAATCCCTGGGCATTGGGCTTCTTGCCCATCTCCCGCCTTCCCCCCATTATTCCTCACTGACCCGCAAGCCCTGCTTCACAAAAGGCAACACACAGCCCCTCTTTAGACGGGGAGGTCTAACCTTCGCTCGCTGACAAGTTCTATGCCGAGAAGCAGATGGCGGGACAACGTTGTTCCCTCCAGGGGTCTGCCCACAGAGAAGCATCCCCAGGAGGGAGGGAACAAAGCAAATTGGTGCCCTCAACTGATCTGGCAACCCGTTTGGAACTAGCTCAGTTAGCTGACGGTGGTCAGCCCTCAGCTCCTCTCCAGGACGGGCCGGACCCTGGGAGTCACCTGATGGACCATCTTTTCCTAAACGGCACACCTGCTGCCAAGTGCCAACAAAATGGCCTGCGACAGGGAGCTCACCAGCCCCTGGGCAGCCCGTGAGCTGATCACTGAGAAGTTCTTCCTGCGATTTTCCAGGCGTTGCCTCTCTGTGATAACCATCTACCCAGGGGTCTTAATTCCTCCTCAAAAGTGACACCCATGTTCATAGCCACAAGATTCACCACAGCCAAGTGTCCACAACACTTAAATGGAGAAATAAAATGTTCTATAGAAGTGGGGTATTAGTCAGCCTTAAAGAGGAAGAGAATTCTGAACATACTGTAAACTTCAATGGATCATGAGCAGATTATGCTAAACGAAAGAAGCCATTCACAAAAAGACAGATATTGTATGACCCCACTTAAATGAGGCACCTAGAATAGTCAAATTCATAGAAACAGAAATAGAGTGATGGTTGCCACAGGCTGGGAGGAGGGAGAAATAGGGAGTGTTTCGTGGTTATAGAGTATCAGTTTTGCAGATGAAAAGAGAGTTGTGTGGATGGATGGAGGTGATGGTTGCATAATGACCCAAATGTACTTAGCACCACTGAATGCACACTTAAAAATGGTTAAGATGGTACATTATAACTTATGTATATTTACCACAATTAAAAATAAAAGTGAGCCCAACTGGTGTGGCTCCATGGTTGAGCGTGGACCCATGAACCAGGAGGTCAAGGTTCGATTCCCAGAAGTCAGGGTACATGATCTGGTTATGGGCTTAATCCTCAGTAGAGGGCGTGCAAGAGGCAGCTGATCAATGATTCTTGCTCATCATTGATGTTTCTCTCTCTCTCTCTATCCTTTCCTTTCTGAAATCAATAAAAATGTTTTTAAGAACCCACAAAATAAGACAAAAGTGATATAGAACACTTCTAGCATTGCTTTTCCTCATAAAACCCTCTGACTATCTTACCTGAACTCAGTGTCTCTTTCACTGAGTTCTGAGTGATAACATCAAGCAAAGTAAATCTAGTATTAACTGTTCTCTGGGTCCGCTCTGGTCCCTGTCCCATCTCACCATCTGGGGTCTGTCTTAGGAAGTACTATTCATCTTTTGGGTCTGGGAAGACCATGGGGGGAGGGGTGGCTCAGAACTCCCTTTTTTGCTAGCGTCCCTCATTTGTAAGTTTGCAAAAACAGTAACCATAGTGCCCAAGTCAATTACCAACCTCACAGGGTTGTTGCGAGGGTGAAATGAATGGACACAGATGAAGTACAAAAGACATGCCTAGCACATAGTACACACCACTGCTTGATGCTAGTATCTCGATCTGAGGCTAAGATGGTGAGTTTGCCCTGCACAATGGTATTAAAAATGCTGAACCTCAATGACCCTGAGTGGAGAGCCCGGGAGCCCTGGTTTGGGGACAGTGCCCCCCGGGCCAGCTTCATGTACAATACCTGCCTGGTCCCGGAAGGCTCTGGGGTTTGCCACGCTGATCCAGTCACACCCTCTGTCCTGCACTTCAACAAAGAAGAGACTGAGGGTCCTGGAGGGCTAGTTCAAGGTCACACACAGTGAGTTAATGGCGAGACTGAAGGATTCCGGGTCCAGGGCTCTGTCTGCCCACACTTCTGGGCCAGCACCCTCTTCTGTCTGTCCTTGCTGGCTGCCTCAATTACCCCACAGCTGAGCAAATGTCATATAAATGACCAGTCTCCCAGCAGCTGAGGGCTTACACTAGAAAGCCACCTCTTCCACCAGCTGCCTCATTTCCCCATCCCATTACTCCCTCTAATAAAATGAGTGCAGTTAAACAACAGGAGAGAAGAAAAACCATCTCACACACACAGCGCCAGCTCTGCTGCTGCGATAAATGTTGAAAAGCCTGCGGTCCCCTGGGGAATACAAACCTTTTAATTTCACTCTCTCCCAGAGCCCTGTAGGTGAGATGGTAACTCACCCAGGGCACCCAAGGCAGTCCCCAGTACCCTAGGCGCCTTGCTCACCCACCCAGTTAAGAGCTCACAGAGGCTGACATCCAGGCAGGGAGCTTCCGTTCCATATCCCGGGTAGAAACAGTTTCATGTTAAATGACTTCAAGAAAATCCAACACAGGAGATGGGAAAGCATGACACAGATAAATTAGGGAGTGAGTATTTGTCCTACAACAGGAGTTTTACTTAATAAAGTGAACCTGACGACATGGAATTCGTTGGTAACATTTTGACAACCATCTTGCCTCGTGCTTTGACAACATGGTTCAATTCGTGAAAATTCAGACTTCTAGCATTTAAGGAAAACATCTATGCTATGGAGCAAAGTGTGAGCAAATATCTGGCATTTTCAAAACTGGAAATCTGGCCGAGAGCCCTCAGCAAAAGGCAATTAATAAATTATTCAATTATCTGCATCTCCATGCTTCCACTGTTTAAAATGAGGAGTCTCGATTGTGGCATCCAGATCTTTTGTTGAAACAGTTTCTGAGTTTAATCCGTGGGTGTAAACTGGAAGCTTTTTGAAACTCAATGTGTTTTATGTAAAATAATACAGGCTTTGATTTAAGGTGAAACCTCTCATTTAAACAGGCAGGTCTGAGAACACAAGTGTCAAACATTTTCCTACGATATGTCTAAAGCCAAAGGGACACATTTTCTCATTTTCCTTTGTGCAGATAGTGGCAGAATTTATACAGACAAAAGACTGGCCTCAATTGGTGTGGCTCAGTTGGTTGAGGGTCATTCTATGCACCAGGAGGTCACTGGTTCGATTCCTGATCACGGTACATACCCAGGTTTCAGTTCGGTATCCAGTCTGGGGGTATGCTGGAAGCAATCAATCATGTTTCTTTTTCACATCGCTGTTGTACACACACACACACACACACACACACACACACACACACACACACGACCTTTCACCTATGTAGTGACTTGCCAGTGGAAAGCATTTTCTTATCCATATTTTCATGACTTTCTCTACCTTGTGAAGAAGGGATTACAGGTAAGAAAAGGAAGGCCTTAAAAAGTTAAGGAACTTGCCAAAACCGGTTTGGCTCAGTGGACAGACTGTTGGCCTGCAGACTGAAAGGTCCCAGGTTCGATTCTGGTCAAGGACACGTACCTTGATTGCAGGCACATCCCCAGCGGGGGGCATGAAGGAGGCAGCTGATCCATGTCTCTCTCTCTCATCGATGTTTCTAACTCTCTATCCCTCTTCCTTATTCTCTGTAAAAAATCAGTAAAATATATATTTTTTAAAAGTTAAGGAACTCACTGCTATCACAATGGCGGTGCTCATACTCAAATCCAGATTTTCTGTCCGTCAAGTCCACGCTTTTCCTCCTTTCTGTTCTGATGAGGTGTTTTACTGTGTGCGTGCACACACAGGCCAATCTTCATTTTGGAATTAAAATCAATGGTACATTTATTCGGTCGAACCACAGGAAATTGCCGATGTTTAAGTGTTTCGGACCCACAGAAATGGCAACTTCATATAGTTGGACCCAACGCATCTCTGAAATGCTGGGCACTGAGCTAATCTGGGTACAGGTGGCCTCTGGACAAAAGGAAACCAACCTTTTTAAATGAGAAAACGAGGGTTGGTTTTTTTGTTTGTTTGTTTTTTCACTGTCAAATAAGCACCAGACAACGTTCGAGGGAGAGGCCACTGCGTGTCATGCTCTGGGGACTGCGAAGCTCCCCGCTGGCCGAGCAGTGTCCTTCTGGAAGGGCAGCGGGCTCTGGGCCCGACTGCTCATCACGGCACAGGCACGGGCTCCTTGCCAGAGAGAAGCGTGAACTGGAACAAAACTGCTTTCATGCCTCCCTCCTCAACCTCGCGCCCTAGCCCTCTGGTCTCAGGGTGGTCTGCCCTCACCATGGGAACTCCCGGGGCATCAGGACTGTTTCCCAGGCCGTGGGGAAGGGGCAGGGGCCAGGCGTCTTTATGAACTCCTGTCTGCTTCTTCTCTCCCGTGTTCTCTTAATGGTGCTTGTTCATCCCCTTTCACACAGACATATCTTGGGGGGAAAAGGAGGGGGTGGTTAGCATCTCCTTCCCATACAGAAGGAATTGGGGCAGGAGGAGGGGGGAGTGGAGGAGGCGGGACTCGGAGGAAAAGCTGTGTCTGGGGAAAGCGGTGGCACTGATACAGCATGGCCCATTTAAGAGGGGCACGAGACGCAGCACCGTGCTCCAGGTTCTTAGCAGGCCAAGCCGTGTGCGTGCATGCGCGTGCGTGTGTGTGTATGTGTGTGTACGCACGCGTGCGCTCGCACGTGAGTAAACACACATGCACACACGTACATGCTCACAGAGGCTTTCCCAAGCCTGCTGTAGTTCTCCAAGGGCTCACTTGCAGTTACCAAAATTCAGGCAGGTAGCAAGCAGCGTCAGTGTCTGTCTGTCTCTCTTCCCCTCTCCTTCATTTCTTTCCTCTCTGCCTCTCCCACTCTCTCTCAAAGTGCAAAGAGGACTTTGGTGAAAAGTACAGGGATGCTGCTGAGGAGTGGGGCAGGTGAGAGTGGCAATGACAAGGTGAAATGGGAGAACTGGGGAATTCCAAAAATGATTGTAACTGAGTATTCACACCTGCCATGTGGTGGAGATGGTGTTGGAGGAGGGGGGCAAGGGCAGGAGGACCCCAAAGGGAAGCTATGCCTTTTCTGGAAACCGTTTGGCCATCCATTCATTCATTCATTCCTCACTCAGCACAATCAGTAGCATTATCTACCATGTGTCCAGCTCTGTCCCAGGCACTGGGGAAACAGACGAGTAAGAGGTGGGACCTGCCCGGAGGCTCCAGGCCAGCAGGGGCACTTGCCAGGCTGGGCCAAGCACTGGCAGTGACACCTCCTTCAGCCTCCAAACTTCAGAGTCCTTCCAGAACAAGGGTGCAGTCTTCCTTGACCTCTGCTGAAACTATTAGATGAGTTCTTATTTCTACCTTGGTGTCTTCTGTGAGGATCAGGGAATTAGGTTAACACTTACACTGAGCGGTTATTTTCACTTTATCCATTTACTTTTATTTTTTTAAAGTATATTTTTATTAATTTCAGAGAGGAAGGGTGAGGAAGAGAGCTAGAAACATCAATGATGAGAGGAAATCAATGACTGGCTGCCTCCTATATGCCCCCTACTGGGGATTGAGCCCAAAACTCAGGCATGTGCCCTTGACCAGAATTGAAGCCTGAGGGAAGGCATGATGCTCTATTCTCTGAGCCAAACTGGCTAATGCTCACTTTATCCCATATTATCCCGTTTCACAGATGTAGAAACTGAGGCAGTGAAGTCATATGCCCAAGGTCGCTCTTTAGGAAGTGAGTGGCTGAGATTCAGATCTAGGCTGCCTGGTTCCATAGCTCACGCTGTTAACCACTAAACGATATGACAATTCAGGAAAAGCAGAGAGTGAAAATGGAATGGCAGTGTTCTACTACTGTGACAGGCAGATGGAGGAGAACACACTTGAATGATTTTCAGGAGATGTGGTTTCAAGCCCCGATTCTGCCACAAAACTGACTTTTTGTTTTAATCCTCACCTGAGGATTTTTTTCCCTTAAATATATTTTTATTGACTTCAGAGAGAGAGAGGGACAGGGAGAGAGAGAAAGAGAAAATCAATGATGAAAGAGAATAATTTATTGGCTGCCTCCTGCACACCCCACATTAGGGATTCAGCCTGCAACCTGGGCATGTGCCCTGACTGGGAATTGAAACATGACCCCCAGGTTCATAGGTTGAGGCTCAACCACTGAGCCACGAGGCCAGGGTGAGGATATTTTTTCCCATTGCTTTTCAGAGAGAGTAAAAGGGAGGGATGAAGTGGGGAGGGAGAGAGAGGGAAACATTGATGTGAGAGAGGCACATGGACTGGTTGCCTCCCACTGGCGCCTCCACCTGGGGCGAGGAGTGAATCCACAACCAAGGTACATGCTCTTGACTTGGAATTTAACCTGCAACCTGTGGGGGCCCAGACTGATGATCCTCTAACCACTTTGGCACACCAGCCAGGACTCAGAGCCTCCTTTTTAATTTGAGAATTTGGATGTGATGACCTCTAAAGTCCCTTTATTTTTGGCCATCTATGACAAAGAATGAATTACAATTAGGGTGTGTGCCAGTGGTCAAGAATTTTAATGCTTTTTAAAGTCACCAAGTGGGAAAGAGGCGGAATAGGGAGATGGCGGATTCCTCGGCAAAGCCATAACTGGAGTAGATATGAATCGTCTACTGAAGGGCCCCATTTGCAACAGGCCTGCGGAGGATGAGGGGTGTCCGGAAACTTTGCTACCAGCCACGTCTGCCTGGCACTTGATGGGTCTGGGCTGAGGCCCGGATGAAGATCCCAAACCCGGCCCCACCCCATTCACACCTGGGCCTGGAGACAGGGCAGAGGAGGCCACAGAAGGCATGCCAGGGCGCGAGGTGCTCACCATCACAATGTTGGCCAGATGGGCAGAGACAAGCGCGTACACCCCTCCAGAGGAGCCCACGACGGGCGCAGTCATGTCAGCCACAGACACCGCCAAGGATCCTGGGGCAGAGAGCGAGAATTCAAGAATGCTGGTGGCGGCTCTTCAGCCCCACTTCAGACCCTCAGATGCCTTTTGCTCTGGTAAGACTCCAGAGCAAAAGGCTCCTTCTCTCCCTTCCTCGGTCCCACGTTGCCTTGCAGCTCCCTAATGATTAATGTAGGGCTGAAAGAACCATTTGATGCCAACTTTTCCTTTTACACTCAGGGAAACAAAGGCTCAACCAAGGAAAGTGAACATCTGTCTCTCAATCCAACCTCTGCACTCCAATGTGCCTCTCGGCGTCTGAAGCAACAGCAAACATCACAGGGGTGTTCTGAGCTGGTTTGCTCAGGGGACAGAGTGTCAGCCTGTGGACTGAAGGGCTTATGCCTGGGTTGTGGGCCCAATCCTCAGGAGGGGGCATGCAGGAGGGAGCCGATCAATGATTTTCTCTCTTCATTGGTACTTCTAGCTCTCTCTCCCTCTCCCAAATCAATAAAAATGTATTTTTAAAAAACTGCAGAGATAGTGACTGCAGAAACAGGTACCCACTTACAGAGCACCGTGTGTCAAACACTGGCCAAGCATTTTACATGCATTCATTCTCCCCCTGAACCCTCAAGACAGCCCTTTGAGAAAGGTGCCAGCAGCTTCACGGCTCACCTGGTGGGAAGAACTGGAACCTGCATTTGAGTCCAGTCTTAGTCTTGACAGTGGCCACTCCCCACACTGGTCCAGAAGTTAACCTCCACCCTCTACCATCACTCTCTCTGCTCAATGGCGTCTAGAAACGTGCTTAGGTCACCTCCAACCCGCCTCCAGCTGAGGGGAATCACAGAAGGTCAACAAGTTTCCCTAGCAAATGGGGCATCTTTGGAGGGGGAAAAAATATGCCCTTGCAAAGTCCCAAGGAAGAGAGAGATGAGGTCACAGCCTCTGGGGGAAAGACAGGCAAGGACTCTTGGTCTGGGGATGACTAACTTTTGTCCTGTGAGGAAAGCTGGGAGAGAAGAGCTGGGAGATGTATTGTTCTGGTCTCATTTAAGTGTGATCAATGCTTTGGCTTCGAGGGAAGGACATGGAGACTAAAAATAACTGGGAGGTAGAGCCCAGGGCCTGGGAAGTGTGCAGAAATCACCACTGGAAAATGCCTGCAGGCTCATGAGCCAATTAGGTACTGCCATGGTGGAGAGAGGAGGGACAGGCAGAAGGCCAAATTCTGCAGGTTCCATAGGGGTGGAGGACCCAGTACTGAGGAGGTGGCTGAGCCCAGCAGGGAACTGGGAACCGGAGCACCTGACACCCTAGGTGTGGAGAGCCCCTGTAACATCATCTTTTTCTCCCCAGGTACCTGCCCCACACCCCTCTCAAGGCTCCCAAGCTCACTGAGATCCTTTAAAGAAGGGATCCCCATGACTGAGTCTTGGTCTCCAGGGGGATGTAATTTCCCAGGAAAACATACTATAAACTGAGAACTCCCAAGTCTTTCTGCCCTCCTAGGGCAGCTATAAATCTCTCCTCTCCTCTTTCATGCCTTCCCTCGGGTTTTAATTAGGTATTGATCTATTGTCAGATAACTTTTTTTTCTCTCCCTGTACTGCATAGCCACAGGGTCAACCGTACAGAAGAAGGGGAAAAAATCTCAGGGTGGCAAACAGACAGGCAGCAGGATCTGCATGACAAAGGATTCCCACGCTCTCCTGCCGGGCTGGCTGACAAGGCTGCATTGCAGGGCAGCGAGGGCTGGCTGCCCAAGCCGCCCCGCTCTTCAGCTTGCTCCTCATTAATTACCGCAGGGACAGAGAGAGTCTCTCTGGGCTGGCCTCTTCCCTCAGCACAGGTCCCTACAAACCCGCCCAGCTTCTGCTCGCTCGGCCACCCCAGTGTGGTCCATCAGGGACAGAGACATCAGCGGGCCCCCCAGGGAGCCCCTCACTGACCTTTCCCTCACCCTACCCGTGCACCAGAGTCCTGACCCCAGGGCCAGGGGTCATCCTGGGATTGTGGAAGAAGCATGGAATGGGGGTGTGGCTTGGACACGGCCCCTGAATCCTCTGGGCTTCGGTTTTCACATCACAAATATTTGTTGAAATGAGGAGGTCTCAGGCTTTCCAGCTTCTGAGCAGTGAAACCCTTTTTTCAGAGGAAACCTTACCCACATCCTATACCAAGGAGCAGAGCGCAGATGGCTGCTGAATGGGGGTGGGGTCTGGGGACCAAAGTTTGCTGCCCGCAGGAGGGGGCCTTAAAGGTCCCTTTCAGATGAGAAATTCAGTCATTCAAGTCTCAGACCCTGATTCTAGCATGTTTTTAAAAAATTAATATTTTTACTGATTTCAGAGAGGAAGGGGGTGGGGAGAGACAGAGAGAGAAACATCAATGATGAGAGAGAATCACTGCACACCCACACTGGGGATGGAGCTCACACCCGGGCATGTGCCCTGACCAGGAATCAAACTATGACCTCCTGGTTCATAGGCTGACTCTCAACCACTGAGCCACACCAACTGGGAGGTTCTAGCATCTTGAAGGTAACAATGTGGACCCACCTACCCTCCCTTTGTGGCACTGACTTCCCTCCAGGGACTTCGATTAGCCCTGGACAAAAAGGACTGGGAGAGGCCAAATTCAAACAGGGCATGCATGTCAGTACAGCAGCAGAGCCATCTCGGGGCAGGCAGCCTGGGGAGGCAGGATTCCACCAAGGGATAAATGGCTCAATAAGGCCAGTATTAATTCCACGGAGGCCATTAACTCCACGGGGGCACGGGATGGGGAGAGTGTGGCAAGCCACACTCTGCACAGCAGAGACCAAAGTCTAGTTGGGGCTGTGAATCCCGCCCTCCCCCCCAAATTCTGGGTCCATGCCAGTACACAGATAAGTTGGTAACTTTGCCGTAATACACAGCTTGGATAATATTAGCCAGAAAAATTTAAAGCAGATGTTCTCCCACTTCTCCCTTGGCCCTAAAAAAATCCAAATAAAAATGAGCAGGACACCCCCTTTTAAATAATGTAACCTTATTTATTTATGTACTCTTTCATTTATTCCACAAATATTTGTTGCTTACCATGTGCCAATCCCTTCGTTGGGCTCTGGGGATGCACACGTGATTTTATAATCTATGTAATCCTATCTAATAAAAGAGTAATATGCAAATTGACCATCACTCCAACACACAAGATGACTGCCCCCACGTGGTCATAAGATGGCCATTACAAAGATGGGCAGCAGGGGAGGGTAGTTGGGAGGGACCAGATCTGCAAGGGAGGGCAGTTGTGGGTGATCAGGCCAGCAGGGGAGGGCAGATGAGAGCAATCAAGCCTGGAGGGGAAGGCAGTTAGGGGTGACCAGGCCAGCAAAGGAGGTAAGTTGGGGGCAACCAGGCCTGCGGGGAAGGGCAGTTGGGGGGGACCCAGGCCTGAGGGGAGAGCAGTTGAGGGGGACCAGGTCTGCAGAGGAGGGCAATTAGGGGTGACCAGGCCTGCAGGGGAGGGCAGTTAGGGGCAAATAGGCTGGCAGGAGAGCAGTTAGGTATCAATCAGGCTGGCACAGGAGTGGTGAGAAGGTGATTAGGCTGGCAGGCAGAAGTGGTTAGGGGCAATCAGGCAGGCAGGCAGGTGACCAGTTGGGAGTCAGCAGTCCTGGATTGTGAGAGGGATGTCCTAATGCGATCAGGCCTAAATGGGCAGTCGGACATCCCTTGAAGGATTCCAGATTGGAGAGGGTGCAAGCTGGGCTGAGGGACACCCTCCCCACTCACCCCATGTGCAAATTTCATGCACCGGGCCTCTAGTCTAGTTTACTAGTTTCTAAAGTGTTTAAAGGGTTGGCCATTTAATTGTTAAGCAGACTGAAATACACATGGGCCTCCAGCACTGGCTGGAAGCACAGGGCAGAGAAGAATCTACCCCAGGTCCAGCTCTTCTTAGCTGAGCAAATTACACAAATCACTCCACGGTTCTGAAGTGCCTGCAACAAGGTGAGGGACAGGGCCCCCTCTCTGGACGGTTGTGATAGATACAGCAAAGAGCACAACTGAACCCTTTATTGCATGCCCAGGGTAACAGACGTGCTCAGGAGAGGTAACTCTCCTTGTTACAAACTGTGCCAGCCTTGGATTTGGAATATTTTCATGGGCAGGAATGAAAGTGCAGGGCCTGATGTCTATGAAGACCTCTCTTGGTTTCTGACAATTAAATTATCTGCACAAAGAATGCCTGCCTTTTGGTTCTTGTAAGATGGCACTGGTTTTGAGCACAGCCTTTGGGGTTAGACCACCTGGGATGGAGCCCAGTTCTGCCACTTTCTACTGTGTCTTCCTGGGTAAGCCACTTAGGCTTTCTAAGCTTTGGTTTTCGTATCTGTAACAGGCAAAGAGTAATAGTACCTGCCTCACGGAGTTGTGAAGATTGAGTAAAATATGGCCTATAGGGCAGGCACTTGATTACTGGCTGCCCAGTTAGGGTCTAGCTGTCTGTGAATGAGTCCCCTTTCTGAGTGGAGAGGAAAGGGAGGGGTGCAGGCAGATCAGTCAACTCCATCTAGGAGATAAACAGCATGATCTGTTGTGACGAGAGCACCCTTGAGCCTGAGCGATGACTCATACAGTATAGTACACATCATTGCTTGGTGACAGCCCCACACCCTCGTATTTAGCTGGCGAGCTCCCTCTCTGTCTGTGCACCATCCTGCTCTGCACGCATCGCTTCGAAGATACCTGCACTGTCTCCCCGCTGTGCGTCATCTGATCTTGGTGGGGCCTGAGTCATTTGGAATCTTATTTCTGTCTTCTGGGTTATTGGCTCTCCCATCTCCTCAACTACTGACTGCGAGTGTCTGAGTGTCTTTCCTGTTCCTCACCATTAACCATCTGGGTCTCTGAGCACTAGGTCTGGAAAGTGTGGCTATAAATCCCCAGATGTCAAGCGACTGGGGGAGAAGGTGCGTGGGTGGCTGAGTGAGTCTAGCACACAGAGTTGCTCATTAGACCTTCGCACAAGGATGTGGGAGGTGCCGGATTCTGGGACAAGCGGGAGTGGGTGCTGTCCAAGGTACCCACGGCTTTAATCTTAGCCCACAGAGGAGATAAGGAGCCAGCACTGGACCAACATCCAGGTTGAGGGTTCAGCAGATGGGCCCTGCCTAGCAGGCATGAGACCCTTCCCCTTTCGATGCCTGAAGTCACTTCAGTGATTCCCGGGGTCCCTGCCTGCCTGTTGTTTACAAGGCTGATGGTGCCCCACTCTCCTGATGACAAGCTTAATGCTCCTCAGGAAGGATTAAGATCTTATTTAAACACACACATAAAGCTCCCTTGGGCTCAGCTGTCAAGGTGAAGAGCTGAGGCAGCAAACCTTGTTATAAAAAATCCGGCAAGGAAGTTGGAGACATCACGGGAGAGATTCCTCTGTTCGGAGGGCTGGCTAGGGCAGACTCTTCCTGCACAGCCTGCTCTGCTCTCCCCAGCTCACCCCCCACTGTGAAGGGAAGGGGGCATTCAGGCTGCCCTGTGCTCAAAGGCTATGATCACTTGCCACGTGAGCCAAGTCCACAGGGGTTCAGGTTTCTCCGGCTGGGCTGGCACAAATGCTTACCACCTTTCAGGCCAGACTCTCTCCTGTCAGTGGTGAGTCAATCAAGGGGACAGTGGCCAACTGGGCAGAGGCAAGATCTCTCTTTGGGGACAGGGATTGGCCTGGCCAGAAAGGCACCTGGATTCCCCCACCCTGAGGATGCCCCTACAGGGATCTCACTGTGTGTGCTCTTGCACAATTTATGTAACACTGTCACTCCACGTGTCACCTCACTCCACCTTCCTAACACCCTGCAAGCACATCTTATTAGTTCATGCTTAATGCTTAATGGGGCCAGAGAGGTTAAGGAATTTCCCCAAGCTCACCCAGCTGCAACATGGTGTTCCAAATCCTGTCCTCTCCTCTCCTTTGCCATCACATGCCTCCTTTTCTGGGTGGCAGACCCTTTCTAGATTCCCCAAGGAGGAGAGGAGATTTGCCTGGAGAACAAGCCTAATAGTCAGGAGCTTTGGTGATGAGGGTCCTAGGCCACCTGAAAGCCTGGGGCTTGCCTGGCCCCATGGGGAGTTCCAGCCACCCTGGGGAAGGTTTCTCCTATAGACAGAGGGCCCACCTGCCTACCTGCTACCACACCAGCCACGTAGACCAGGCCAATGCGGGTTGCTCCATGAACCATCTCCAAGGGCACCCCCACCAGGAGCTGCAGCACCACATTGAGGCCCAGGTGTTCTATCCTGTATGGAGAGACCACACACCATTCATTGATCCAGTCATCCATTCGTTTATGTGACAAAAAACCATGTGCCAAGATGCTGGGGGTCCAGCCGTGAGCAAGACCCTATTCCTGCCTTTGAGGAACTCATGGTTTGAGATGGTTGGGGCAGGAGTCATAAAAGAGACAGATAGTCTCGGAAATAGCATTCCTGGAAACCAAGATGGTGGAATAGGTAAACACCTAAACTGCTGCCTTGAACAACAATATCAAAACTACAAGTAAAAGACAAAATGGACACCATCCAGAACCACAGAAAAGCTGGCTGAGTTGAAATTCTACAACTAGAAGGAAAGAGGAAAGCACATTGAGACTCAGAGGAGCTGCAAAGGCTGAGGTACAGAGACGTGTGCACACAGAGAGGATGGGTGGCTGAGTGCATAAACAGCTGAGTGTGTGGCCTGCTTCCTCAAGAGGGAGGGAGATGGAAGCTCCCGATTGCACTGAACTCCAGTTCTGGGTGAGACTCTGGGAACTCAGACACATTTTGGGGGAATCGGGACTGTCAGGAAAAAAGAAAGCACACTGAGACTCAGGGAGCTAAGGAAGGCAGAGGTCCAGAGGTGCGTGCGTGCAGAGAGGACTGACTGCTAAGTGCACAGATGGCTGAGTGCATGGCTGGTTTCTTAACTGGGAGGGAGATGGAAGCTCCCAACTGTGCTGAATTCCAGCTCTGAGCGAGTTTCTAGGAACTCAGACTTATTTGGGGAGAAACTGGACTGTCTGGCAGCAGGTGAAACTCAAGGGAGGCTTTCTCTTGGAGGTGCTTGCGGCAATTTCTGAGGGACACTGATACCCTGGGGCCTCACAGGGCAGGGCTTACGGGAAGTCAAGGCTGTCTGCTCTGAGACTCTGCCTCATCCAAGCTGAGCAAAGAGGCTTTTGCAATTTTGCAAGTCTTGTATCATAAGGCTGACTCCAGCACAGAAATTCTCCCAGCATAGACACAGCTGATCCTCACAGCCAATCTGCGTGGAGGTCAATTCCTTTCAGTGATACCAACAACAATCAAGACTTAACTACAACAAGGCTGTACACACAGTCCACAAAGGGGTGCACCAAAAGTGTCCATTTGGAGGAAAGCAAATGACTGGATATAGAGTTCAAAATCACGGTTAAAAGGTTTTTCAAGAATTTCCTAGAAAAGGTTGATACATTTAATGAGACCCTCGAGGATATAAAAAAGGACCAACTAGAAATTAAACATACACTGACTGAAATAAAAAAACATTATACAGAGACCTAATAGCAGACTACAGGACTGCAAGAATGAAGTCAAAGATTTGAAATACAAGGAAGCAAAAAACACTCAACCAGAAAAGCAAAAAGCAAAAAGAATCCAAAAATTTGAAGATAGTGTAAGCAGCCCCTGGGACAACCTCAAGCATACCAACATCTGAATTATGGGGGTGCCAGAAGAAGAGAGAGAGCAAGATACTGAAAACCTATTTAAAGAAATAATGACTGAAAACTTGCCCCACTGGGTGAAAGAAATAGACTTACAAGTCCAGGAAGCACACAGAACCCCAAACAAAAGGAATACAAAGAGGGCTACACCAAGACACATAATAATTAAAATGCCAAGAGCAAAAGACAAAGAGATAATATTAAAAGCAGCAAGAGAAAAACAGTTCATTACCTATAAGGGAGCATCCACAGAAACTATGCAGGCCACACAGGAGTGGCAAGAAATATTCCAAGTGAAGAATAGTAAGAACCAAGATTAACTCTACCCAGCAAAGCTATCATTCAGAATTGAAGGTCAGATAAAGAGCTTCACAGATAAGAAAAAACTAAAGAAGTTCATCAACACCAAACCAGTATTATATGAAATGCTGAAAGGTATTCTTTAAGAAGAGAAAGAAAAAGAAAAAGGTAAAGATAAAAATTATGAACAACAAATACATGTCTATCAACCACTGAATCTAAAACTCAAGTGAGTAAAAAATCTGATGAACAGAATACACTGGTGAATATAACAGAATCAGGGGCATAGAAAGGAAGTGGACTGACAATTGTCAGGGGTGTGGGGGAATGGGATCAGGGGGTGTGGGAAGACACTGGGCAAAAATCGTACACCTATGAATGAGGACAGTGGAGGGGAAGGCTAAGGGCAGATGATGGGGTGGGAATCTGGTAGAGGGAAGCTATGGGGGGAAAAAGAGGAACAATTATAATAATCTAAACAATAAAGATTTATTAAATTAAAAAAAAGAAAGGAAAGAGCATTCCTTCCATACCTTTCTCATCACCTGAGATGAGAACATGTGCAGGGCCTGGGTGGTAAGTGGCAGTGTCTGCACTGGCCACAGTGAGAGGCTGTGGTCAAGACCCAGCAACTCCATTGGCTAACATGTGAAAAGCCAAAGCTCAGAGGGGGCACTGACCAGCTTAGAGTCACTCAGCTGGTTCCTGGCCAGGCTGGTGGCATAACCCAGATCTCTGATGTGCAGTTCCTGCTCCATTCACCAGGTCTCGAGGGCATGCTGGCTTGCTATTGTATCTGTAAGAGCTACTGAGATTTAAAGAGACAGATGTGGCCCGGCCAGCGTGGCTCAGTGGTTGAGCGCTGACCTATGAACCAGGAGGTCATGGTTCAATTCCCAGTCAGGGCACATGCTTGGGTTGTGGGCTCATCCCCAGTGCGGGGCGTGCAGGAGGCAGCCGATCAATGATTCTCTCTTGTCATTGATGTTTCTATCTCTTCCTCTCCCTTCCTCTTTGAAATCAATAAAAATATATTAAAAAAAAAATAAAGAGAGAGATGTTTTCAAAACCAATGCAAGTGTTAGAGATGTGTCTCAGAGCTTACTAATTCAGTTGTCACTTAACATCTCACGGGGGAGGCCTCTCCCTCCTGGTGTGCAGGGACCCATTCTGCCTGAAACTCTCAGGGTTGGGGTTTCTTGCCCTGAGAATGCCTTCTTTTTTACGCTATCATGTGACCAGATCTTGTTGCTAAATGGTGTCTAGCTGAGTGCATGTTACTAGAAAATATCGTAACATTACTATTATTACATTGGTGTGCGCTTTCAAGTTTACAAAGCACTTTAACATCCATTATCTCATATAAACTGAGCAGCTGGACAGCTCCCTGGGGAAGCGTAAGTTATAGGGTAACAGAGCATGTAACAAGGGGTCTGGATGCTGGCCTGGCCTGCAGGGCTCAGGTACCTGCTGATCCAGGAGGGTGCCTGTGAGGTAGCACATGACTCAGGTCAGGCTCTGTCCCCAATTCCCACCATCCCTGCAATCTTCTGGCTCCCCACCCCAACACCCAAACTGTGCCAGCCAAAGGATCCTAAATTAGAAATGTCAGAAAAATTTACTGAAAAGGAGCTGGGTGGTAGCCTCAGACTCACAGGGAGACCTCAGAGGTTTTCTGCTCCCGTCTCCTTGGTTTACAGCCTAGAACTTGAGACTAGATGAGGCTAGATGAGGGGAATCTGGAGCTCCTGCCTCCCAATCCAACCTCTTTCTTCTCAATCATGGTGATTTATTTTTTAAAAAGTGAAGAGAGGAGGGGAGAGGGAGAGAGAGAGAGAAACATCAATGATGAGAGAGTTATTGATCAGCTGCCTCCTGCATGCCCCACACTGGGGATCAAGCCTGCAACCTGGGCATGTACCCTGGCCAAGAATCAAACAGTGACCTCTGGGTTCATAGGTCAACTCTCAACCATGGAGCCATGCCAGCCAGGCTCAACCACAGTGACTTCTGAATTCACTGGCCTAGAGTGTCCCTGAGTAATGCGTCACTCTGAGGGCTTTCCCTAGAAGCTGGACAGCTCTTCCTATCTCCAGTCTCCTGTGGCACCAACCAGGAGCCCCCCGCTGAAGGTCACAGACCTGAAGAATCCTGCCAGGGCTCTTCCTGACAGGTGTAGCTCCAGGAGAAGCAATGGCCAGAGAAAGGCTCGAGGCCACCCCGGTGCCTCCGGGGAGAGCATCTGTGCTCTTGGCCACTCTGGCCTTTCTGCTCTGGGAGGCAAAGAATGGACAAGAAAGCCTTAGAGACATTGTCCATTCTCCCTCCTTACCTCGCAGGATCAGGAAAGGTCAGAGGGCAGTCCTGCAAATAAGGCAGATAGTCTCAACCCACATGCACCCATGGGCTCAGGCAGCCTGGCCAGGGAAGTCCCTGCTTCCTGTTGCCTCCTAATCTTGACTCACAGAGAAGACTGATACATGACATGCCTCCCTCTCCCTGCTCCTTAGCCCCGTGAGATCAAAGCCTGGGACAGCAGGCAAGGCAAACAGCCTGTGGCACAGTCTCCTCTGGCTCAGTGTGGAACCATCAGAATGTCTCCTCAGCCAAGCCCTCCCCAGCAGGTGCATCCAATTAGGGGTTGGTGTTTGTGCCATTTAGAGGCTCAGCAGGAAGGGAGGCTCATAGCAGGGCTCCCTCTTGGCCACTCTAGGTCTTTCTGCCAAGGAACAAGAATGATAGGGCCTCCAGGGGCCAGAGTGATCCTCTTCCCATGTCCCGCCCCAGGGACAGGCACCCCCCAGGGCTGCCCCAGACTAACAGTGAGCCCCTTTGCTTCTCTCCCTGGAGAGGCTGTAGAAGACACCACAGAGGTCAGGGGTCCATGGACTCAGCACTTTTCCAACTCAGCACTTCTACTATGTAAAAATGGTCTCCAGCCAAAATAGTGCTTTTCAAGGGAATTAGACCTGGGTAGTCACCTGGCCTGATCCTGGGTGAGAGGCACCAGTGAGAACTGAGTGCACTCCAGTCCTAAATGAGCCCACAAGACTCTGCAAACAGAACAGTAAGAATTGCCAAATTTCTCAAGAAGACTCTCACCATGTATAAAGAGCACTTCGGGAAGAAGGCAGTTTTAAGAAATATGTCCTTTATTTCACTGATGGGGGCACTCACAGACAACACAGTTTATGGACAATGAACTTGGTAGCTGACCATATTTTCCTCTTTGCTTTGGCCACTAGGAAGCTCAGAAGAAGTTTATAACTCACCTCTAGCAAGTACTTAAGACTCACATGCTATGAATGTTTATGCTGATTTCACTGCTGAGATGGGAGCATTTTTCTCCCTGCATTTTCCCTTTCCTAAACACCCCCAATAACTCATATATTTTGGTACGAGATGAGTTTCAAGAAGTCACCTCAAATCCTGTGTCCAGGGAGACAAACTAAAAATATATATTTCGATCCAGGCTACCGGGACTACTTATTTTTCCATAGGGACTCTTGGTAGAGGAAAAGAAGACAGGTACTCACCCCGCATGCATGAAGATATATGTCAGGTAGCGCCATGCCTGTGCTCGGAGCTGTGGGTGGTACACCAGTGCGTTCTGCAGGTACCGTGGATGGGTCACCTGCAGCACAAACTGATCCAGCAACACTCCATTGTAGAGAAAAAAGGCCACCTGGGTGAAAGCACAGGATGGCGAGGCCCATTACTAAGTACAAAACTGCCAGGAACCCCCTGTACTAACACTCAAATTGCTGGAAGTTGTCTTTCTTCTCAGAGAACGAGGGACTCCCCCACGACCAGTGCTCAGCCTTGTCTTTAGCCATCTCTACCCTTCTGTTTGATTATTTTGCCTTAGCTATTCACATGGTCTCTGCCCATACTTCCTTGGGGCTAAGCAGGAAGGGTTTGGAGGATCTTAAACTTTAGCCCCAATAATAAAGAACATACCCATTTGGGGGATAAGGCAATGCCACATAAGTTGATTAAAAACACACAAACACAACCTATGGTAAAATACATAGAAATACAAGTTATCATCTAACTCAGTTTTAAGTGTGCAACTCAGTGGCATGAAGTTCATTTAAATTGTTAGGCAACCATCACTACCATGGAAGTCTTCTCACCTTGCAAAACTGAAACTCTGCAGCCTTGTAGCGTTTCTCCTTTCCCCAGCTCTGGCAACCACCATTCTACTTTCTGTCTCTATGAATTTGGCTACTCTAGGTAACTCGACTTCTGCTTATTTCACTTAGTATAATGTCACCAAGGTTCATCCATATTGTTGATTAGGCCAAAATGTCCTTCCTTTTCTAAGGATGAGAGACATTCCCATTGTAGGTATAAGCCACGCTTTGCTTATCGTTCGTCTGTTGATGAACATTTGGGTTCCTTCAGATTTTCACTACTGTGAATAATGCTGTTATGAACATGGGTGTACAAATATCTCCTTGAGTCCCTGCTTTCCATTTATTTTGGGTATATACACAGAAGTGGAGTTGCTGAATCATGCGGTAATTCTACGTTTAATTTTCTGAGTAATTGCCATACTATTTCCCATAGTGGCTGCACCAACAGGGCACAAGGGTCTCTGCATCCTCACCACCACCCCACATAAGCAGACTATGCAAATGACTAAAGTACACTAATTTAAGCCATAAAAGGGTAAACTACTTTTTCTGGAACACTTTCTAAAATGCATCATTCATGTCTCTATGTTCTTAATCAGGTATGTGCATAATCTCTTAAGGATGCCTCAGGTACTGAGCTGGGTACTGGGAGTGATGTCTTCTCCAGCAATTGATGGGGCTTCCCTCCTACAACTAAATGGCCCCAAATTCTTGGGTTTGAGACTCAGGCCTAGCCCTAGCTGATTTGGCTCAGTGGATAGAACATCAGCCTGCAGACCAAAGGATCCTGGGTTTGATTCTCCCTGGCCTGGGCCCTGGTCGGGGCTCATGCAGGAGACAACCAATTGATGTCTCTCACATTGATGTTTCTGTGTTTCCCTCTCTCTTCCACTCTCCCTAAAAATATCCTTAGGCCAGGATTAACAAAAAACAAATGAACAACAACAACAACAACAACAAAACCCTCAGGTTTACTTTTAAATTGATTTCAGAGAGAGAAAGGGAGAGGGAGAGAGAAATAGAAACATCAATGATAGAGAATCATTGATCAGCTGCCTCCTGCACATTCCTTATTAAGGATTGAGCCCACAACCTGGGCATGTGCCGTTGACTGGAATTGAACCTGGGACCCTTTCTTTCCCAGGCTGACACTCTATCCACTGAGCCAAACCAGCCAGGTCAGGTTCTTACTTTTTATTGTTGGTTAACAGTGTGTCCCTTCTATGTTCTCTGTTATGGAATCAGAAAACTGGGTATCTAGAACTGTATTTAAAACAAAAAGCCTGGGGCTTTTGTACAAGGACTTTGAAATAGTTATTTCAACATTTTCTTCTAGGGTGGTGGTTTGAGTTTACATAGCTGAGGCTTATGGAAATTTGAAACCAATATGGGATACAAAATCTGGCTTCTCTGGATAACCTTGTACAAATGATTTTAATTTTCTTGTTCTCTATGTCCTGACCTGGAAATGGGGATATGAATGATTACACTTCCAGGGTAGCGATGAGATAAAATACAGGAGGCCCCGCCGGGTGCCCGGCATGCGATTCGGGAAGGCAGCTGTAATTAGCGGCGGGTTAGGGCTTCCTGGGTGGAGCCCGGACTGGCTCAGGCCCGCCAGCAGCTGGACTCCCTTGGGCTCTCTGGGGAGCCATTGTGTCCACCTAACAGGATGCGGGTGGCCTGGCAACAAATACAGCTTCCAAGGCAGCTCGTTATTATTGGTCCTCAAACAGAAGTTAATAAATAGACCAACGCCGTAAGCATTTGGAGAAGGAGTCCAAGAATATCTCAGAAAAATCGCAATTTCAACGTGAACTTGGAAGAAGCCTTGGGCCTGCAGACCAGCTATTCTCATTTAGGAAAAAAAGAAGAATGCCATGAAGCTTAATGATCTTGCTGTCTGATCAGAACTTTGTAAGAACATATGCAGGGGTGGTAATTAGGCCTGTGGCTCTGGAAGAGAAACCAGTGAAGATTATAAAATGCCAAAGGGGAGCTAAGCATCCATTTAGGGGTGGAGGGGCCCACGGGTTCTTAGGCAGAACAGCCCACAGAATCAAGAGTTCCTCAGGCATGGGCCCTGACTCAGAAAGGGGTACCTTTGGATTCTGTTGCTATTGAAGCAGGAGACTCTTAGAATAACAATGGATCTGGATAATTCCCTAAGGGGAGAATGTTCTTTCAAAATGTGTTAAGTCCACATTTACCTGTTCAGAAACACTCCCTCCCCTATGCATTTGTGGGAGGCTTTTGTGTTCCATTCTCTGGCTAAAGGGAGGGCCTATGGGGGAAGGAGGTGGGCAGGCCTGCTTATTCCTGCTTCCCAGGCGGAGGATGGAGTCTCAGGGGGGGCAAATGACCTGCCCACATTACTCACTCAGGGAGGAACTAAAATAAATTGGTTTTAGTGAATTAGCCTGACAAACTCCCCCAAGTCGGTGAACTTATTACATTGCTTTTGTTGTTACTGTTTAGGTGGGGCGGTCCAGTGGGGATTTTGCTGCAGTGACTATTGCTCAGAGTAAGAAGCTTTGTAATGTCTTTGGGGTCCAGGAAGTAGGACAACACTGCATGGCCTGTACTGGGGCTGGACTTGCAATGACAACTGCTACTGGCTCCTCCCTCAACCACCGCCTTTTGGTGGAGAAGATGCTGCCCTACCCCTCGATCTTAGACATCCTCTTGCCCTGGCTCTGCTGAGGCCGAGCGGCCCTTCCCCCACCGTGTCCTTGCCTCCAGCAGGGTGACGGTGATCATGAACCAGGGTGGGGGGCAGCAGGTGTAGCTGTCATAGTACCACTTCCGGTCAATCTCCCGGGGCAGGGTCTCATAGGCCACGTGGCGGATGAGCCGCTGGGAGAGGTTCAGCCCTTTCTCCTCCAGCAGGGCCTTGCTGCAGAGCCGGCGGTTCCCCTGCAGGATGGCCTGGCGGAAGCTGTTGGACCGCTTGTTGCTCATCTGCATAGGAAACAGGAGGGGAAGGGTTTGGGGTGGGCAGGGTTAGAACCTGGGTCTCGGGAGCCCTGACCCATTTCCCAGACAGCACAATCCTTAGACTTAACCAGGCCTGATCCCACCTTTCTTATTGTTCTACAATACCTCATCAGAAGCAATAGTCACTGAGCTCTTACATGTCAGGGGCTATTCTAAGCACTTCACAATTTGTTGGTTCATTTGCTTCCATCAGTCTATCTGTTACATAAGGCCTATGGATATCCCCATTTTGCTTGATGTGGAAACCAAAGCACAGAGAGTTTTAAGGACTCATTAAGTTCAAACCCCTTAAGGATCCTCCTGAGCCTATATTCATATATTCACAGTACCTTCCTCCATCCACCCATCTCTCATCCATCCATCACAATTTCCTGAGCAACTACGTACTACGTGTCAGGCACATTGCCAAGCACAGGGTATACAGTGGTGCTCAAGACAGATGATTAACCAGCAATCACAGTTCAGAGCCAAGGCTGCTGCAGGAGCACACGGGAGGGAGCCCAACCAGGTCTCGAGGTGATCAGGGAGTGCTTCCTGGAGGAGGTGATATCTGAATGAGAGCTGGACTCAACATCCTCACAAAGGATGTTGGGAAGGGTTGGGTAGCCCTGGCTGACTTTCCCAGAACCCAGAGCTGTGCCTATGGAAGGTCACCACTCCTGAGTACCTTCAAGTGACTGGCCATAAAACCTTGCCTAAAGGCTGACCCTGCCTAGGCAACCTGAGGCTGCCTGACACAGTAGAGCCCCCTGTTCACCCAGCAGTCAGCCTGCCTCCCAGAGATCAGAGCAGCCTGCTGACTTCCAGCCCCGAGGCCTCTGTCGCCTCCCACCTGCCCTCCACGACCACATTCTAGACCTTGACTCTGGGTAGATCTCCTAGAGTCTGAGTTCTCCCAACCCCAGAGCCCACAGGACTGCCTGGGTGGCTGTTCCACAGTAGCTGGGGTGGGGATTATCAACGTATTCCTGGGACTGTGGCCCGGGGTGGGCAATAGGCTAAACCTGAAGGCAGGAGTCCAGAGAGGACCAGGCAGACCAAGACACAGGGGTTTGAAGCCCTGTTGGTGGGAAGGTGGCTGGGGGGAGGACCTGCATTCAGACCAAACGGGTGGATGAGCCTCCCTCTGCAGCCTTTCCCCTCCTGGATTCTGCTGCCTCTCACCTTTAAAATCTGGCTTGCAGCCCCAGCAGGCCTTCCCAGAGGAAGCCCTTCCAAAGATTCCCTATCCTCCTCCCCTCCTCACCTACAAAGCTTGAGTCTGGTCCTTCCTACTGGCTCAGGAGTTCTGTAAATGCAGGCAGGGCTTGGGGCTCAGGTACTCGGTAAGCCCAAGACAGGGTCCCAGCATGAAGTATTTTGTACATACTTACCATCCTCTCTTCCAATCTCCAAGTGTGAATATGCACACGGGCGTGCCCTGCATGCACACTCACAAACACACCTGCAGTCACACACTGACAACCATGTGGGGTCGGGCTCAGCATTGAGTACGGAAGCACGGTGAGCACATACTCACCATTCACCTGCACGCTTGGTGTGCCTAGCACTGTGTTGGGCGCAGGAGTAACCATGGTCTTGGGCCTCACGGAACTTATAAGGAGAGACAGATGTATAAACAGCAGCAAAAGAGGGTGTCATCTTAGTTACTTGGTTCCTAGAATTTTCCCCATGTTATAAAGATGGGGACCAGAGCTTGGAGAGTAGTTTTCAAAGACCCATTGTTAGGAAATCAGAGTCAGGATTCATATCCAGATCTGCCTGCCTCTGGAAGCCAGGTAATTGGCACTTTCCTGCCAAGTAGATAGGGATCCTCTCTTTCCCGGTGGATGCACCCCTTCCAGGCATGGGGGTGTGGGGGAACAAAGCCCGTACCAGATTCCAGACGCCACTCCCCCCTCTGCCAGGCAGCCTGTACAGAACACAACCTGCAGGCCCTCACATGACACCCCTGGCCACTTAGTGTAATGTAATGTGGTGTGTGCTACAGGAGAAGCTTGGCGCCCTGGCCGGGTAGGTCACTTGGTTGGAGAATCGTTCCCATAAGCCAAGGTTGCGGGTTTAATCCCCAGTCAGGATACAAACAAGAATCAACCAATGAATGCATAAAAAAGTGGAACACCCGAAACCGGTTTGGCTCAGTGTATAGAGCGTCGGCCTGCGGACTGAAAGGTCCCAGATTCGATTCCGGTCAAGGGCACGTACATTGGTTACGGGCACATCCCCAGTAAGGGGCGTGCAGGAGGCAGGATCGATGTCTCTCTCATCGATGTTTCTAACTTTCTATCCCTCTCCCTTCCTCTCTGTGAAAAATCAATAAAATATATTAAAAAAAAAAGTGGAACAGCAGATGGATGTTTCTCTCTTTCTTCAACCAATTAATCCATCAATCAAAAGAGACCTGGCAAAGCACTGCGGAGATTGGAATGAGGAAGGACTCACGAAGGAGGCAGAGTTTACCTGCTGGAAGAATACTACAGACAACAAAGTCCTTCATATATTTCACCTCGTCGCATCCTTGCAATGACCCCGAAGGAGGTGAGATCCAAGCTCAGAAGACCTTTCCCAGTGAGCGGCACGGGCAGAGCCAGAAGAGGGACCTGCCTGACTCCAGGCCCTGTGCTCTCCACCCTCCCCAGAGCTTCCCTGCTGGCGACCTCCTCTTAGTCCTGTTGCCCAGCTCACACGAATCCAGGCTTCAGCTGGCCGCTCCGGCTCCAAACTGATCGAAATCCCAACAGTGACAAGTCCCCTGTGGCTGGGAGTCCACCGAGGGCCCACAGAGCCTTTGCTGGACAGAAGCACCTGCTGGGCCCAGCTGGGCCCTCACGCTGCCCTGGATGGAGCAGGGGCTGCAGCAGATGTGCTTGCGCTGGGCATGGGGGAGTCTGAGCCGGCTCAAGCCCGTGGCCTGACCTTTGGTGGCACAGCTGGGCTCTAAGTGCCAGGGCTCACTGCCATCACCTGCCCCATGCATCCTGGCTGCCCCTGTAGCTCAGCTCTGACCCCTGCCCTCTACAAGGCCTGCTCCCTGGGTCCATTCTGAACAGCAGTAGAACCCAAAAGCCTTACTGCTGCTCCCTGTAATCACTGGGCAAAGGCAGGTCCTCAGCACAGAGGCAATTCAAGCACGTCCAAAGCTGGGTATCCTCCTAAGAGAGCCCACCTGGCCGAGGACAGGTCTGAGTGGGACTGGCTCCCCCAGCACTGACACCAGCGGGTGACAGAAGAGAGGACACTATCTCACCCCTCCATGTGTGACAGAAGAGAGGTGACTGTCCCCACCCATTTCAATAGGGAAACCAACGTGAGACTCCAGATTCATCCTGTTAGTTCATGTAGAGTCTACTGATATTTCAACCGTCTTGTGGCAGGTAAAATTCTTCCTGCTTAATCCCACTGAACCCCATTCCAATCTCACCCCAGTAGTAACACAGCAGTAACCCGCAGTGAGGAGGAAGTCTCTAATCTAAGTCAGAGCAGTGGGCAGGATTCACGGGCTCCCTGCCTCCAGTCCCCCCAACAAGCCAGGGCGTCTGCCAGCAGGTCTGATGAGCTCCTGTGCCCTCCTGCTCCTGGAGAGGTCTGGCCTGATCCTCCGACACCTGCTCCCCAGCTCCTCTCCTGCCAACAACGACCTCCTGCCTCCCGCTCGCAGCACTTGGTTTCCGTGGCATGGAGCCCACTTCCAGCTCCAGAGGTGGGCCCCGACTGGTTGGAGTCAGTCAGCACATCCCCACTGACCCAATCTGGGCCCATGGAAGGGAGGAAATACATCCCGGGTGGGAGCTACCACCAGGAGCCCCTCTCCTCTCCTGCATGGTGAGGCCTGAGGGTGTGAGGGCTGGACCACTTTGCTGCCACAATGGGAGGGGCTGGAATTGCCAGAGGCTTCTCAGAGGACGAGAAGGCAAAGCTGAGAGGCAAAGAGAAACCAGGTCCTCGGTGATACCCGGCTGAAGCCTGGTCTTTTTCAATGCTCTGGGCCATGAGATCCCTTTAATCGTCCAAAAGGGTCGGCGAAACTACACAACCCCTGGACAGGCCCCTCCCAACAGCAAGGGCCCCAGAGCGCTCACCAGGTTGACAAAGTCCTGGTAGCAGATCTGCCCATCGGCGTGGCTGTCAGCCAGAGCCAGGAGTACCTCCCTTTTGTGCGGGTCCAGCTTGGAGCTGTGGCTCTCCAGGAGGCTGCGGAACTTGCCTGAGCTGATGTAGCCGGTGTTCCCAGGGTCACACTACAGGAGAAGCACAGACAAGCCAGGGAGAGGGGCGTGGGGGGGGCGTGTCAGTGGGCTCTACCACAGGTGCCCCAACTTCATCATCACGAGGCCTGAGCAGTGGCTGGGATTTCTCCAAGGCCCCCGAAGGAAACATCCAAACATAGCTTGGACAATCACGTAAAATCCTGGAAGGCCCTGGAGACCTTCGAGATCCATTAACCCAAGCATCTGGTGTGTGGATAAGGAATCTGAGGCTCAGAGCAGTTAAATCCCCTTCTCTGCGCCCTTACTTCTGACTCTCGATGAGCAGAAGAAGATGAGGAACTTTTGGGGCCTGAGCCAGAGGGACTCCAGTGGGGAGTGCTCGAGGCCTGGGAGCAGGGAACACAGCCTGCCAACCCTGCATGTGGCTGCTGGCTCTCTCCGTGTCAAAATCTCCTCTCCCCTCCCCACCCTTCCCCCACAGAGGCCAGAGCAGGGCTCCCCAAAGACACTATGCTCTCTGTGCTCAGTTTGTTGGGTACTCTTTTGCCCTCCGTAGCTTTGCAAACGTGGATCCCTCCCCCCAAGATTCCTTTCTCCCTCATCTCCCTGAGAGCCTCTGCCCCACCCTTCCCAGCTCATTGGATGTCCCCGCTCCGGAAAGGCTCCTTTCAGACACGCCTGCCCTCGGACAGACCTCCAGCCC
>JAAGEH010000016.1:21927024-21997262 GCA_011751065.1 Lasiurus cinereus | reverse complement strand
GAAAGGCTCCTTTCAGACACGCCTGCCCTCGGACAGACCTCCAGCCCCCATCCCGAACAGCTCTGTAATCATCTACTCTCGACTCCTCACTGGGCTGCCAGTTCCTCCAAGGCAGCGTCACCACAGATCCCCCTGCTTAGCATTGAGCCTGTGGAGGCACTCAATAAAGATTTGTTCGGTCAACGCTCCGGATGAAGAGGTGGGTGCTAATTTTCCAAGGACAGTCTCGTCAGTTCAGTTAGAAAAGGATTTTATTCATCTCTACTGGAGAAACCCATAACCTTTCTGACCCTCTTCCATAGCCCCCCTTTCCTTGAAGAACCCACCCAGTGTCCCCCCCCCCCCACCCCACCGCCCGCCCCCAGCACCCACCCTGCTAGGAACTGACGCTAACCCTGCTGAGAGCTTGCCTGTTCACAAGCACTTCCCCACACGAGCTCACTGCATCCTGGAGATGCTGCATGGGTTACTGAGATGGTTGAAGGCAATCAGACTCCACGATGTGTATGTATGTGGGGAGGGGAGGGAGGGAGGGAGGGAGGGAGGGAGGGAGAGGAAGAGGGAGAGGGAGAGAGAGAGAGAGAGAGAGAGAGAGAGAGAGAGAGAGAGAAGAACCCAGGAGAACAGATCCACGGTTCCCCCTTTTCTAATAAGGTCAATGAAGACCATCTTAGGAAGCTGATTCTCAGGGCAGCATTTCTCAGGCAATCCAGGAGAAATAGCGAAGAGTCACAAGTCATGGGCTAGTTCAGTCCTCCCAGAACTCCGAGAGAGAGGACCTGCCTAGGGAGGCCTACCTAACAGTGTGGGTCCCCACCCTCAACCCCAAACACCAGCTTTCAGAGATGACACCAATGTGGTTCACACGATAAAGCATTTCAGAAAACTCAGCTACCCCAGCCCCATAAAGACCTTTAAGAATGAAAACACTTAGGCCCTGGCCAAGTAACTCAATTGGTTAGATTGAATGCCAAGGTTGTGGGTTCATTCTCCTGGTCAGGGCACACTCAACAACCAATCAATGAATGTATAAGGAAGTGGAACAACAAATTGATGCTTTTCTCTCTAAAATTAAAGGAAAAGAATAAACGTACCTAATATTTGTTGAGAGTTTTCATGGGGCCAAATACAGTTGTAAGCACTTTCTGTTGTATATCATTTCCTGGATTTCCTACAACTGTATGAAGTAGGTCCTGTTATTATCCCAATGTTACGGATGAGGAAACAGGCATAGAAAAATGAGGACAGTGCCAGCCGTCAGCAGAGCCAGGGCTCCACACCCAGGCAGCTTAGTGCTGCCTCCAGTCACCACTGGCTGCCAATGACCTTCAACCCCCAGAGCTGCCCTGCTGCTCAGAAGCAAAATTTAAGGATCAAAGAGGTGAGTGCTGACCCAGGAGGGGAGAGGCTCTAGGAGTCTCACAGGCCCACTCTAAACAGAGACTTTTTAAAAAATATGTATATTTTTATTGATTTTTTTTACAGAGAGGAAGGGAGAAGAAAAGAGAATTAGCAACATCAATGAGAGAGAGACATCGATCAGCTGCCTCCTGCACACCCCCTACTGAGGATGTGCCCACAACCAAGGTACATGCCCTTGACTGGAATCGAACCTGGGACCTTTCAGTCTGCAGGCCAACGCTCTATCCACTGAACAAAACCGGTTTCAGTGAAAAACAGAGACTTTTAAGGCAGGAAATAGCCTCAAAAAGCAACAGTTCTACCAGGCCTGGCGTGGCTTCGTGGTTGAGCATGGATTTATGATCCAGGAGGCCATGGTTCGATTCCAGATCAGGGCACATGCCCGGGATGTGGGCTTGATCCCCAGAGGTGGAAGGGGAACGGGGGAACATGTAGGAAGCAGCTGCTTAATGATTCTCTCTCATCATTGATGTTTCTATCTCTCTCTCCCTTGCCCTTCCTCTCTGAAATCAATAAATACATTTTTTAAAAAGTAACAGTTCTTGCTTTCCTGACTCAGACAGGAAAGTAAAGCTTGGAGAGGAAAAGTGTCAGTGTCAGCTAGGAAGGGCCTCCTTGGCCAGCCTGGGGGTCTCACTGGCCAGCCTGGCCGGTCTCCACATGGCTCCCAAGCTAGGTGGGCTGATGGGGGATGACAGCGAGGTTCAGAAGCAGGCCAGAGTCCTGGGAAAATCCATCCTCCACTCCCACCCCATGAGTACTGCAGGGGGGCAGTGGTCTGCACACAGCATGGAGTCTCCTGCCTCAGCTGACAGGGAGTAAGCCCAATGGCCTTGCATTTCATGGAAGCAGAGATACCAATCCCTTCTCAAGGGCTGCCTACAGGCTTGTGTGTGTGGGGGGGGAAGTGGGGTGGAGGGGCTGAGATCAGACAAGGGTCTTTCTCCTTTATTCCAGCTTCAGACAAAGGACCACCTGCTCCCTCTCCTCCTCCCCCTCTAGGGCTCCCTGCTGTTGTCCTAGTGACAGGGGCTGCCCTAGGGCTCCCCAAGCCCCCATCCCCCACCACAGCCGGCCCGTCTTGCCCCAAGCACATTACAGGCTCCAGACTGCAAAGGATGAGCTGGAATCAGGCCCAGCCTCCCTTCTCTGCCAAAACCCTACCTTTCAGTGCTAGGGCCAGACAGGCCAGACAATGGGGTCATCACTACCCTAATAATGAGGCCTCAGGGATGCAGGAGGCTGACTAGTGGGGAGGGAGAAACAAGGGTGGGGCGGCTGCCTGGGCTCCACAAATGTACACAGAGCACCTTCCAACTCCTTCCCTTCCCCCCACCAAGAACCAGGGACCACGAGGATAAGAGCAGAGGCTAACAGTGGGCATGGGGTACCGGGGCAGGCAGGAGGCAGAGAGAGGGGGATGAAGGGAGAAGAGACACAGAGAAAGCCTGAGAGAGGATGAGTAAAGGAAGGTGATAGGTCATTGCCCAGGAAGGCAGCTCAGAGCTTTTTAAAAAGAGGCTGCAAGGAGCAAGGCAAAATCCCACTCTTGTCTCTGCCACTAACCGGTTTGTGTACTTTAGGATAACCTGCTGGAGCCATAGTCACCTGTCTGTCAAACAGGGTCACATCCCCTTGGGTCATGCTGGGTTGACACAAACACAGGCCAACAGGTCTCCAGGACCCAGGGTCACACGGACTTGATGTCCAGCTCCAACTGCTCCATTCACAGCAAAGCAGGGAACACTCTTCCTTCAAGGCCAGCTATGGGTGATGAGAACATACCAGTCCCGTGGCTTGGAACTTTTGGGGATACAAACCCTACAAATGAAATTTCCTTGTTGACAGTGTGCTCAAGACCTCAAAGCTCTCTGTTCCGGGAGCCCCAGGCCCTGCAGCCACCCACTTTTGGCAGCACGTCGCTCTCGGGATGAGTCTGGGCGGAGGGTTGGAGGCAGCCTGACTGGGGCTGGTGAATGAGGCAGGCAGGGGCCCAGTGGGGAGTTCCGAGTGGGGAGCATCCTGACAGCTGCCTCCTGAATAGGGCCCAGTGCTGAGGAGGGCGGGGGAGGCCAAGCCAACATTCAGCCTGAGCTGAGGATGCTGGCCGGCAGAGTGAGAGACAGTGAGGGCCCTCCCACCACTCCCATCCACCGCCGCAGCCTTGAAAAGAGCTGCTGTGGGGAGAGGCTCCAGGGGACTTTAATCCCACCAGCACCCAGCCCTCTGCCCCCTTAATCCTCTAAGTCGCCAGTTTCCCCCAGCCTGGGGCCTCACACAGTCTATGCCTGCATCCCAACTTCCACCTGGACCCCTTCCTAGTGCACTTATGACCTAGGCTGGGAAAAGGACCCACAAATTCCCTCTGTATTATTGTTGTTATTGACTTCAGAGAGGAAGGGTAGGGAGAGAGAGCTAGAAACATCAATGATGAGAAGCACTGGTCGGCTGCCTCAAACAGGCCTCCTAGTGAGGACCAAGCCCATAACCCAGGCATGTGCCCTTGGCTGGAATCGAACCTGGGACCTTCAGTCTGCAGGCCGACACTCTATCCACTGAGCCAAACCAGTTAGGGCTCCCTCTGTACTATTGCCACTTCGAGCTATTTCCCTCTCTGTGGGGCAAGAAGTGGGGGTGGTCCCAGAAGGAACCCCTCCTCCCATGCTGTGCCATCTTGGGCAGATGCCTAGGCACATTGCCTCCGCTTCTCCATCAATCATGTGGTAGGAGTTCTGCTTTCTCCAGGAGATGTAGGGGGCCCATCCCATCCTATCCAGCCCATAAGGGTAGTTGATTTATTCTGCATCCTTGCTCAGTGAAGGGTGATGGGAAATTTGGAATTAGGACCAGGCAGCTCTACATAGCAGGGGCCTGGATGAGGTCTGTGTTGTCACCTGGTGACACTGGGGAGAGGGGCAGCATGTTAGGGGACCATAAGTCCTGGTCCAGAAGGGCTGCAAGGAACCATCCTGTGTGTGATCTGCACAAACTGCATTTCCAGGGCAACTCTGTGTCTGCACTTGAATTTCCTTCCGTCTCCCAGAAGGACCCTCCTCATCCCTGATCCAGGGGGTTTTCAAGCTACTCTGCAGGGTTCTGGGGGCTGCGGGACCTCTGAGGCACAGAGAAGTGGAAAAGGGGTTTGGAGCAGCCCCCTCCCAGCTAGGGCAGCCCCACTGTGAGTGTTCTGTGTGCTGGCCTCCTGCATGGCACCTGGTTGGACAGCACAGGCAGTGCTGTACGTACGAAAGCCCGCTAGACAACAGGCACAGCCTCATCGCACCCTCGCCTCACCCTGTGTCCTGGTGGGGCTGGGAGAGTCCTGGCTTGTCCCTACTGTCTGAGTGTGATTATTCACAGGGCCCCTATCCCGCTCAAAATGGCCCCAATCTGGATGATAAATTATATAGTCCCTCCATTTAAACTCCTCAACACCCCTATGAGGTAGATGCTATTGTGGGTTCCATTTTGCAGGGGAGAAAAATAGGGCACAGAGAGCCGAGATGGCCAAGTGTGGACAGCAGGACATGCAGATGGATGGACACCCAGGTGCAGGGGACCAGAGGCTGCACTGTCCCATCCTTAGGCACTGCAGCTGAAGAGTTCGGGGGACCCTAGTTCAATCCTCTCATTCGTTCATTTCACAAATATTTACTAGGAACCGACTACATGCCAGGCATCACGCTCATGTTATGGATTGACACACAAGAGCAGAGGGCAAAAGATACTAACTCAACGTCACAAAGCAGGTTACTGCTCAAAATGAAGACAGTTTAGGGTTCCTCCTCGGGGGTAGGGGGTTCCAGCCTTGCTCTTCCTTGTTTTCCTCTGCCCTGTTCAGTTACATGAAGTACAAATGGCGCAGGGTTTCCCAATGTGTGTTTTGTGGGTCACCAGGCCCAAGATGGTGCATGAAATAAGGGTTGTGTGGCTCGGTAAGTTTGGGAAACCCTCTTGGAAGTGCATGATGCAGCAACCAAATCAAGGGCTCTGGAAGGTTTGCAATGGAGAAACCTGTCTGATTTTGCTCAGCCTAGCATTTCCCAAACGTGTTGGATCACAGTACTTTTTCCCCAGCAACACTCCATGGAGCACTCTCGGGAGATGCATGCGTCCACAGTAGAGACATTCCCCCACCCTTGGCTGGTGGTTCCAAATCAGCCTCTGCCTCCATCTCCCGAGTGGCACAGGCCCTCACGGCAGCTGACACTGTGTCTGGGCTCTTCCAGCAAAGTTAGACCCTGTCCCAGCCAGGGGGTGGAGGAGAGGCCTAGGAACCAGCGCCTGGCCGACTGCCTGGGCCTGGCCCACTGCCTGGACTGGCCGAATGGGCCGCTGATCGGCAACCAGGGAACAGCCCGCACCAGTTGGGATCTGCCTGCTCAGCACCCAGGACAGCGGCACCATCTCGCCTCCCGCCACAGGCCAGCCAGCCGGCCAAAGCTTTAGAATTTACCCAGTAGCAGAGAGGCTGAAGAGAAAGGGACATACCTATTTTATATCTCTCCTGCATGTGTGATGTACCCAAACTGCCTTTCCAGGACGACACATCTGGTCCCAGCTCCCAACACGTGAATCCTCATCTCTGTCCCTATCCCTCATCTTAGAGAGGCCCTCGATTTGAATGAGGGGTGTGGGCACTTTCAAGGACCTCAAAGGCAGCACCTGTGGTGCCATCGTGGTAAGGGACCTAGAGCCTTAGAGGTCTCCCATCGGCAGCCATACCCTCTGTCCCCTGTCCACCAGAACAGAACCAGAACCAGAATAAGCTCTAGGAAATGACTCCAGCACATGTTTTCTGGGACATGGCAAGGTGCAGGCAGCTGCCCTCCCCACTTGGGGTTGGAGCGTCACTGTGGCTCTTCTGCGGGCTCCTTGCCTCATTAGCGGGCTTCTGAGCAGAGCAGAATTAACGAGGCTGCACAGTGGTTTATGGCTCAGCAGAGCATCCCATCCAACAGCCAGAGCCAGGGAACTCCGGCCCATTCACGGATATTTACAGCCCCATAAATGATGTCCAGGCCTGCAGCTGCCAGGGTCAGCGTCAGGAGGCGAGGTTATGGAACTAGCCCCCTTCTCTTTCAGTTTTCCTTCCTGCCAATGAGGATGGTAATTCACCTCTGGGAGAAAACCACTTCCTACCATTCCCCTGACTTTCCCCTTGATTCAGAAATACTAATTTTCACAAGTATTTTTAAATCCTCACCCGAAAATATGTTTCCATTGATTTTTAGAGAGAGTGGAAGAGAGAGGGAAAGACAGAGAAAACATTGATGTGAGAGATACACATTGATTGGTTGCCTCCTGCACTCGCCCTGACAGGGACTAGGCCAGAAAGAAGCCTGCAACAGAGGTACATTCACTTGACTGGAATCAAACCTGGGACCCTTTGGTCCAAAGGCCAACTCTGTCTACCGCACCAAATCCTGTCCACTGAGCCAACCCGGCTAGGGCATGTATTTTATCACTTATAGTCTCACACCAATCCTACAGTAAATGTGATTAGTCCCATTTAACAGATGCAGAAACTGAGGTGGGCAAAGATCAGTGACTTGTCCAAAGACACTCCCGGAAAGTAGAATGGGGCACCTCCTGGCCTGCTCCCAGCTGGGACTGGGAATGGTGATTCCAGGATTCCCAGCTACATTATTTCTGTTCTCCCAGCCAGAGAATCAAGCATCCTGACCTGAATTCAGGCTGAGCAGCTGGACATTCGGGCTCCCCAGCTCTTTCCACTCCTGGCCCTCGAGGGGAAAAAGAGCTCAGACTTCCCCTAGAATACAGGAAGTTGGGGTTGGGAGGGCAATGGGGGAGAGGACTACCTTTCCACCAAGCTGTCCCTCCCCACCATCCTTCTCCTCCTTCAGAGTCCTCTCCCCAAAGAAGTCCTTGGAGGTTCAGACTCAGATGACAGCTGGGGGCTGTGACTCAAAGCCAGGCCTCTTGGGTCCCGAAGAGCATCAGTAATAATGCCCATGCTGACTCATCCAGGGCCAGCTGTCACATGTCCCAGCTGCCTGGGGACTGACGCCGAGTCACAGCCATAATGCAGGAGTCCCAGGGGAGCAGCAGGCAGGGAGAAGGGGAAGTGAGTGTGAGGGGCTGACTACTGGTTATCAGGCATTGGGAAGAGAGTTTCAGCTTTCTCTTAATTCTCACAGTCACCCCTGGAGTTAAAGATGATCATCTCTATTTAAGGGGAGGAAATTGAGGTTCAGAGAGCTAATGTCATTTGCTCCCATCACAGTCAGTAAGGCCTGAACTCAGGTCTACCTGACTCCAAATCCAGGGTTCTGTCCTGGGCAGCCCATCTAAGCAGCCCCGTGCTCTGGTAGTTACACGTTTATAATTCGCACTAGGGGCCCAGTGCACGAGTTCATGCACCTTGAAAGGCACTGTGGCTGCAAGGCTGCGGTGGGCACAGGGGTGGGTCTCAGCCCATCCTCTGCACCGTAAAGCCCCTCCCGCTTCCACTGTCTGCCAGCAGCCCTGCTCCCGCTGCCACATGCTGATGGCGCCAGCCCTGCTTGCACCTGCTGACCAGGAGCAGGGGGAGGTGGAGAGGCCCTGAGGGGCGATTGGGGCCGGCAGCCACCGCTTGCACCTGCTGACAGTACCGAGCAATCAGGGCCTGCACCGGGTGCCAGCAGCGGGTGGGCGTGGGGCTGGCGCAGGCAGCAGGTGCAAGTGCTGGGCAGGACTGCAGCCACAGGAGCAAAGAATTTTCAGTAACCACCAGAGACTCACACCCCAGTTACAGCAACCAGCACCCTGCCTTGGTCCAGCGCCCCTGCACACCTGCTCCACCATCCTGCGGCGGTCCATGCTGCCATATTCTATGTGCACCCCCTGATGGTCAGCGCACCTCATAGCAACTGGTTGTTCAGTTGTCCTCCTCCTTCCCCTCCCTCGTTTGGTCTATTTTGATATTAGGGTTTTACTAGTATATATATAGATTTGTAATTGTGGTGGCATAATTAAGACTGTCCACTTTCCTTCTGGGAGATCAGCAAAATTGGGGGTCTTTTTTTGGGGGGGTCTGGGAAATGCATGCTGCCCTTGGGAAGGGAAAAAGAGACACAATCAAGTCACTTTCAATTCTTCCTTTTCCCTCTTGCTTGTTTGAGCCTGAAAGCAATTGTGTTGTGTAAATTAACAGAACTCTGCTACAAACACTTCTGCTCCTTAAACATTTGCAGATCTTGAAAGCATTTTTAAGGATAACCTGGAAATGGTTTTCCAATCCCAGAAGCCCTTTAGGGATTAACTGGGCTCTGGTCCCACATCTGCCACTGACCTGCTATTTGACCTTGGATCCTTGAGGGCACCTCCCTACAGTTCAAGAAGGGACTGGGAGTAAGACTATTAAAGAATAACCTTAAAAAGAGGAGCTCGTAGGAAAGCTATAGGACACATATAAAGCAATAACTAAAAGGTACATTACCTGAGTGAAATTGTAAATATCAGTGGAACAGAGAAAAACTTGAAATATACCTAACCACCTAACGAAATTTTCCAAATGATAACATTTCTCAAACAATGTATAAAGGGAGTGTTTGTTCTTGAGGATATTTTTTTCCTTTGATTTTTAGAGAGTGGAAGGGAGGGAGGTAAGAAAAGAGGAGAAAGAGAGAAACATCAATGTGAAAGAGACACATTGATTGGTTGCCTCTTGAACTGGGCTTGGACATGCAGGTACGTGCCTTTGACCAGAAATCGAACCCAAAACCTTTGGTGCATGGGCTGACATTCTAACCACTTAGCAACACTGGCCAGGGCAGAAAGTATTTTTATAAAAAATATTTTTATTGATTTAGAGAGGATGGGAGAGGGAGAGAGAGAGAAACATCAATGAGAGAGAATCATTGATCAGCTGCCTCCTGCACTCCCTACACTGGGGATCAAGCCCACAACCTGGACATGTGCCCTGACTGGGAACCGAACCCTGACCTCCTGGTTCATATGTCGACACTCAACCACTGAGCCATGCAGGCCGAGCCAGAAAGTATTTCTTAATAGGTGATGTTGGTGTAACTCGATAGGAATAAGATCTGGACAGAGTAAAGGGTTAGATACTATTTTTTTCTAAATCATAGAAGTAGTAGGAAATAGCAGCATATATTTATGAAATCTGAAAAGGGATAAAAACTGTCTCAGGCCTGAAGCAATAGAAGGAATTGTGAAGCAAAAGCCCAACAGATTCAACTATAGGAAAATAAGACATTTTTTTTTATCATCCTATATACTACAACCCTAATATCCTATATAATAAAACCCTAAATTGCAAATTGACTGAACAGTGGAACAACCAGTTGCTATGATGCTCACTGACCACCAGGGGGCAGACGCTCAACCCAGGAACTGCCCCCTGGTGGTCAGTGTGCTCCCACAGGGGGAGTGCCGCTTAACCAGAGGCTAGGCTCACAGCTGGTGAGTGCAGCAGTAGTGGCGAGATCCTCTCCCACCTCTGCTGCAGGCAGGCGGGAAATAAGGAGTGAGGGGGGTCCTGGACTGAGAGAGCCCCAGACTACAGGAGGGCACAGGTGGAGCTGAGGGACACCCTCACCTCCTCCTTACCCGCAATGCACAAATCTGTGCACTGGGCCTCTAGTGATACTATAACAACAGATCAATATTTATAGTAACTTTAAAATCTAGTATTTAGGAGAACCATTAAGATCCGAAGAATATGAGAAGACAATTCCTTCAAGCAGAAGTTAAAATAGGAAACAAAAAACATGGGACATGTGGGAGGTAGTGGAGAGGGGGTGATGATCTTCAGGCTTCCTGACTGCTGTAACTTCTGGGATCCATAGGAAAAACTGAGGAATGGGTGAGGATGGATATCATGCAATAAGCCAGTTTGAGCAGGCCAGACAAATGCCCAGAATGCCAAGGGTGTAAGAGGGGAGGCAACTGGATACAACTTCCAAGGGTCTGGGTTCACCTGTTTCCTTCGCCTCCAGCTCCCAAAAAAGGCATTCTGGCCATTTAGTTGAGGGGTGACCACATAAGACCAAAAGGCCAAAGTCATGGCTTCCAGCCTTTAAGACCAGAGGCCAAGGTCATGGCTTCCAGCCTTTGAGGTCCAATTAGTTTCATGCTGAGTCAAAGCTACTCTATGTGCTGAAGAACTAGACAGCATAGAGGAACTGGTCCAATTCCATTCCTAACACGTGCAAGAGGCAGCCAATTAATGATTCTCTCTCATCACTGATGTTTCTATCTCCCACCCTTTCCCTTCCTCTTTGAAATCAATAAAAATATATTTTAAAAAATTTAAAGAAGCACCGTTAGGAAGGATGACAAAAATTGGCCTTCAATGCCACGTGAGGGATGAGAGTAGATAGGCAGAACTTGTGAGAAAAAGTCCCAGCAGATCCTAGTTTGAAACCAGCTGACCACTGGTATCCCCTTGATCCAGGAGGGAAGGAGAACTGACTGGCCAGCCTCCCATCCCATTGACCTCTGAGAAATGAACCGTAGGGCCACATTAGCTTGTCAGAACTCTGACAGGTGTGGGGGAGTCTCCACCTCCCCCCCAGTCACCAGAGGTTGACCCGTTGGGGCTGTCTATGAGACGGCAGGGAGGCTGCCTGCAATCCCCAGCCAATGTTCTTTCCTAAGGGCACCAAGGGCACCCTCACCAAACCCTACCTCTAAGCAGGCCCAGAGGAAGAGGCAGGAAGGATAAAACACTTCAGCGTTCTGAATAACCTGGCGTCCTTCTGAAGCTGGTGTCCGTTTGTGAAGCTTCAGACCTGCTCTTCATTTAGCCCTATCAGGGGGATGGTCCAGGGTTGGCTTTGCAAAGCAAGGGACTGGGTATGTGCCAGAAGTCAAACCCCGTCCTTCAATACAAAGCACTGACAGGCCCTGCTGGCGTGGCTCAGGGGCTGAGTATTGACCTATGAACCAGGAGGTCATGGTGGATTCCAGGTCAGGGCACATGCCTGATTATGGGCTCGATCCCTAGGGTGGGGAATGCAAGAGGCAGCCAATCAATAATTCTCTCTCATCACTGATGTTTCTATCTCCCTCCCTCTCCCTTCCTCTTTGAAATCAATAAAAATATTTTTTAAAAAATTTAAAGAAGCACCATTAGGAAGGATGACAAAAATTGGCCTTCAATGCCACGTGAGGGATGAGAGTAGATAGGCAGAACTCGTGAGAAAAAGATTGTTTGCCCAGAATATGTTTTGGGAGTTTCTTTCCTAGGATAATTTTGCTTGTCCAGAATGGTTTCTCGGTGGGCCTTCCCCGAAGGAGGAGGATGGTCTTTCTGACACTCAGGACCTCCCTCCAGCGGCAGAAACTGCTTTGCTTGCATAGACCACCCACTAATATCAGGTACTACGCATTCTCCCTGCCCCTCCAGTTCCAAATTCCTTCTACCAAAAGTTTTCCTCCATTCTTCCAAATACAGTGGTACCTCGAGATATGAGTGCCCTAACACACGAGATTTTTGAGATACGAGCTGTCAAACGAGCGATTTTTGCTTTGAAATACAAGCAACAGTTGAGATACGAATAATCTGATCGCGAGGATCGGCCGACTGCACACAACCCACCAGTTTACCGAGACTCGAGCGTCTCATAGTTTCCCACGCCTCAAGGTTACGGAACAAATTAAACTCGTATCTCAAGGTACCCCTGTAGTTTCTTTTAAAGTGTAAACACACACCCAGGGACCAGCAAAGGAAATTAATCACATGAGAAAGATACAGACAGAGCCGAACAGAATGATACACGGTGTTCTAGGTTCTGATTCTAAATCTGACAAGAAGTGTGAAGGGCTGGCAGCTTGCTGGTTGGGTGCTAGTGGCAGCAAGCAGCTCACTCCCGCCTCAGGACATGAGGCCAGCAGCTGCTGTGCTCTTAGGAGCCGGAGGGAGAGTGGGTGGCACTTACGAGCAGAGGGAGAAATGTGCTACTCCACGGGGACAGGAGCTACTAGACGCTCCCCAAACCACAGCCAGGCCTCCTGTTAATGTGGATGACACCCCATATCCCCACCCCAGGCCCGCATGTCTTTCAAGCTGCAATTTCATGTCTTTGCTCCCACCTGGGCATCTGCATTGAGCTGGCTCTTCAAATTGAACTTGTCTGAAACCAAAATTGTCCTTTGTGCCATCCTCACTCCCCCCAATCCCAACCCTGACTTTCCCTTTCCCCCTGGATTCAGAATGTCAGTTATATATGTGGTTCACCTCATCTATTCAGTGTAGTGAGATCTGCTGAGTCCCTCATCACCATGTCCTGCTTTCTTTCCATTCTTACTGACTTCCTCCAAGTCCATGCCTGGGTCCATGCATGGCAGCAGGCTCCTGGTGGTATCGCTCGCCGCTGCAGTCCATCCACCACCGCCCCACTGTCACGCAGAATCTTCCCAAAGCATGGCTTGGATCCTGTAACAAACCTGCTAAAAAATGCTCACAGGCTTCCCCTGCCTACAACAGCATATGGTCTGGTCCAAGCTAATTTTTCAGCTCTATCTTCCTCGCCAACAAGACATAGTCCCCAACAAAACATAGTCCCGCACAAAGTTCATGGCACAGTCACTGCCACCCCAGGACTGCAGTGCTCACTATGCCTCCTCTCCTGCTGCTTCATGGAATGCAGCACCCAACACGAGTGCCAAGCCAAGAGAACCATATCCTGGCTGAAGGTCAGCTGTCCATCTCTGGGTTTCAAAGTTGGCATCCCCGACTCCATTCCACTCCCCTGGGGGAGCAGTGTCTTCAGTCCCAGTGATACACTAGGCCACACCCCCAACCCACGTCACCATCTTCAGTAGGGTTGGAAGGAAGAGGGGGGAATTTAACTGCTCACATACCTGATCAAACAGGACTTTCCAGTGCTGGTAGAGAGGAAGGCCATGCAGAAGAGGAGGAGGAGGAGAAGGAAGAGGAGGAGAGAGAAGAAAGACACACTTATCACCAAGGCTTCTGTAGCCCCCTAATAGTTCTGACATAGCCTCCCAGCTGCCCCCCCGGGGTTCCGGGACCCACCACCAGAGACCAGTGGAAACCTGGGAAGAGCTTCCCAGGTGAGTCTGTACTGAGCAGAGGGAACTCAGGAGGGGGAGGCGGGAGGAGAGTCCCTCCTTCCCAGACAGCCAGGCAGTGGGATGCACAGAACTAGGGGGATTCAATACAGGCGTCGGACTCTGCCCACGGGCCTCTCACAACTTCTAGAAACTGTAACTCTTGTAATCCCCGTCTGCTCCCAAGCCAGGGAATGATACCCAGGTGCCCTTCCAACAGATCAGTGGCAGGGGCTCCACCGGTGGGGGCAGAGACCCCTTACTCAGGAAAACGCGCCCCTCCCTACAATCCCCCCCTACAGGCGCTGCGGGGGGGGGGTGCGGGGGAGGAAGGGGCTCCCCCTTGTGCTGAAATTCACCCAGTCTCTTCCAGGCTGAGTCCCCACGGTGAGGACGTGAGATTCTACCAGGGCTTTGGGGCCAGAAGCAAGTGAGAGGTTTAACTACAGGAGCCAAAGGGAGGGAAGGTGTTACGCTGTTCCCCCCCCGCCCCCCCCGCCTTTCGGCTTAGGTTTGGTGGGTTGGGAGGGGGACCTGGCTTCACTTCCGTATCCCCCACCCTGAGTGACGGGGCAGGGCCAGAGGTCTGCCTCTCTAGGTGCAGGTTAACCTCGGAGGGAGAAGCTTAGGAGACCCCAGTTCCCAGGACCCCCCCAGAGCCGGCCACGCAGGTGACTTCGGGGACCCAGGGGAGGTGGGGCCGGAGCTGCAGATGCGGGGAAGCCCTTGGGAAAGCCCCTGCGAAACCCCGCCGGGGACCGTCCTGCTGCCGACGCGTCCGGGACTCCGGAGCCCCCTTCTGGAGCCACGGGCTCCCCGCACTCCTCTCCCTCCTCCCGGCGCAGGGACGGCGCCGGCTTGAATTTCAATCAGGATCGCGACCCCGCAGGTGCGGGCAGGGGCTGATCCGTGGGCGCACCAGGGGGTCCTCACACGGGCCAGCGGCGCCGGGTCCTGGGGACCCTGCGGCGCCCGCCCCTCCCCGGGCCCGGAGAGCCCGCAGGTCGCGAGTGGGAGGGAGGGAGTCACTGCCGTGGCGCGGCCGCCTCTGCGGGAAAACGCCGCGTCCCGGGCACTGCACCAGCCGCGGGGAAGGGCCGGCGGCCGACGGTGCCCCGCGCGGCGGCGCGGGCTGCATCCCGCAGGGGAGCCGCGGGAGCCCGAGAGGGGGTGGCGCTCGCGCTTTGGGGGAGACAGGTCCCTCCGCCCCTCCCGCCCGCGGGGACCCGGCCAATCCGGGGCGCTCCCGCGTCACCTTGAAACCTCCCAAGTTGCCCCACGGAGGCGAGTCGGGGCAGCTCTCCTCCGAGCGCCCCCCAGAAAGTTTGCCCGGGCAGGGGAGGGGGCACTCACGTCCTCGGGCGCCGCCGGCGGCCGCTCGTCGGCCTCGGGTCCCAGCTCCTCGATGCGCTCCGCCTCGGCGCCGGCGGCCACGGCGGGGCCCGGGCTGGGGTGCTCGCCCATGCCGGCGCGCGGTCCGGGGGCGGCCGGCGGCTGCGGTTTCGTCCCGGGCGCCAGGCTAACTTTGCGCCGCGGCGGCCGCGCGGCTCCGGCGACTCGGTGCGCCCCGCGCCGCCTCCGCGCCCGCCCGCGCCCGCATGGCCCCGCGCCGCCGCCTCGCGACCCGGAACGCCCGCCCCTTGGCCGCCAAACTTCTCCGCGCCCGCCGCCGCCGGCCTCCGCTCGGCCCCCGCGCCGGCTCCGGAGCGAGGGCGCCCTTGGGCCGGCCCAGCCCGCGGCTCCCCGCGCTCCCTCCCCGTTCCCCGCGGCCCCCGCTCTGCGCCCGAGTCTCCTCCTCCCCACGGACTCCTCGCGGGCGGCGCGCCGGCGGGGGCGGGGCTGCTCGGGGACCGCCGTCGCCCACCCTCTTCCCCGGACGCCGCCGCCGCGCGGGCCGGTGGGTTAGAGCGCCGCGGCGCGGGGGGCGGAGGGCTGCGGCGGGCGGGCGTGCGGGCGGGCGGGCAGCGGCGGCCCCTCCCGCGGCGGGGATGGGGCTGCGCTGTCCCTGGCCCCTCACCGCCCGCCTCCACCCCGGGTCTGGCTGGACTCTGCACGGAGCCGGGGCCGAGGCCAGGTGCAGCGCCCGCTGCCCTAGACCCACCGGGCTAACGGTTAGTTGGAGGCAGTAGCGTCGTGAAGGAGGCAGGACGGTCCACTGAGTTGGCAAGGCCAGGGTTAACTGAAAGTGAACGGGGGCCGGTGCTGAGAGGAGGCGATCCCAGCACCCTGACTCTCCTCCCAGAGTCTGAGGTCCAGGTCGGCTGTCATTGAGGGATGGGAGAAGTCAGATAGGGAAGCCCCGGACCGGACCCCCACCCTAAGCTGGCCCTCCCTCCATCCCGCGCTATGGGACAGTGCCCTGGCTGCAGGTGACCAGGTGGCCAAAGGGAAGCCGCGGGAAATGCTCCCCCTGGGAACGGGGAGGTAAACTAAAGCAAGCAGGAATGAAGTTAGAGCAAAGGAATAGGGGGTATTTTAAAGGAAAAAATATCGGTGCTGTTTCCTCTGCAGGAAAGACCTACCAGGAGAGACTGTCCCCCCCAAGCAGAGGCTCTGCCTGGAAACCGCCAGGGGCCAGTGCTGGCTGGGATCCTGCCCACTTCTCTCTCCCAGGAGGACTGGTTCCTGGTGATGTCTCACAGTCAGCCCCCAGCCCACAGGATGGCGGTCCCCTTCCACTCCTCTTCCTTCTTCTCAGCCACCCACCCACTCACTCCGGCCCTTGCTCCCCCTCAGAAACAGGCTCTTCTCCAATAATGAAAATTGCAATTAATGTGCTCCTGTCCCCAAAGCAGACACATAACCCCAGCAGCCCCGCATCCAACCTGTGACCATCTCCCTGACAGTGACTGCTCCCCTTAAACACGGAATAGGAAATTAACTTTGTTCTAATTAGGTGAATTTGCTAACAGACACCCATACTCATCTCGGTTTCAGCAAGTGTGATCATCTCAACTATTTTTGTTTCTCACCACCCTCCCCCATCTCCACTCCACTAACAAGTCAAGATCCTGCCAAGATTTTCCTTGTAAATAAAACTGTCTGCTTAGGGTGTGATTTTGAAAACAGCCTTCGGGGGACAGAAGAGAGGCTGATTCCTTGGCGGAGTGAAGCCCCCAAAGAGGAGAGGCGGCTTGGGGCCCCCCGGGCCTGTCACTGCCTCCCCCCACTTCCTGATATCATGTATGTGACCCTTGGGATGCTGGCTGGAGAAGTGGGCCAGGGAGTGGGTGGTTCGGGGGGGCGGGGGAAGAGCTCCAAGAAGGGTTGGCCACTCTGTGTTCTGACCCCACCTGTACTTTATTTTGTTTTTTTAAAACATATTTTTATTGATTTCAAAGAGGAAGGGAGAGGGACACAGAGAGAAACATCAATGATGAGAGAGAATCATTGATTGGTTGCCTCCTGCCTCCTCCTACTGGGGATGGAGCCCCGAAACCCAGGCATGTGCTCTTTTTTTTTTTTAGGCATGTGCTCTTGACTGGAATTGAACCCGGAACCCTTCAGTCTGCAGGCTGATGTGCTACCCACTGAGCCAAACCAGCAAGGGCCCCAGCTTCCCTTTAGATTCTGCCTCTTCTCTAGCCCAGGGACAGCTCTTACCCACACCTTCCCTGCTGTTATCCCTCTGGTGGAGGGGACCTCAGCAGGCTCAGTTCAGTCCCTGAACATGTATTGTGTTCCTACGAAGTCCCAGTGACAGAGCTTGGGGAATACAGAGGTGAATAAGGTCCGCACCTGCCCTGCAGACATTTTTTAATTGGGGTTGACAGCCAGGAAAGCCCAGGCTAGAGGAACCCAAAGGAGGGGGTCCTCCAGATCCAAGAGAGCTTTCCAAAAGATATGCACCCAGAACCAGGCAAAGTGGGGAGTGGAGGAGAGGCATTCCAGGCAGAGAGAATGGCATGGGCAGAGGTTGGGCAATGGGGAGTCATCGAAGGATTGTGAGCAAGAGAGTAATATTTCAGAAGATCCCTTGGGCTGTAGTGCAGGAGAGAGAGAGGAGAGAGAGAGAGAGGAGGGAGGCTGGCCTGACCATAGGGAGATGGAGGGATGCTGTCCAAGTAATAAAGCAGTGAGGGAGAATCTGAGAAGCATCCAGAAGGCTATCTCACCCCGCCTGGGCAGACGGTGTTTCCACAAGTCTCCTAGGAAAAACTTCCTGGCCTCTCACCCAAGCCTCTGTTCCGGAGACTACGTCCCTTTCTCTGACTCCTGCTGGGAGGAGGAGGCCATCTGGACTTGGAGGCAGTTGTGATATTCAACATCCTCCATGACCCAGAGGCCACACTCTCCCCTTCTGCTTTCAGTGTCACCTTAGCCTCTTCCCACCGGAATGTGCAGCACAATCCACTCCCTAGCAGGCGGTGGGGCCTGGGGCCTGACTCCCAAGCCCTGAAGCCTCTGAGGCAGCGGTTCTCAACCTTTTTTAATGCTGTGACCTTTTAATACAGTTCCTCATGTTGTGGTGACCCCCAATCTTAAAATTATTTTCGTTGCTACTTCATAACTGTAATTTTGCTACTGTTATGAATCATAATGTAAATATCTGTGTTTTCTGATGGTCTTAGGCTCTACAGCAGCGGTTCTCAACTTGTGGGTCGCAACCCACAGGTTGAAAACTGCTAGCAAGGTTGCCTAAGACCATCGGAAAACAGATATTTACATTATGATTCATTAACAGTAGCAAAATTACAGTTATGAAGTAGCAACGAAAATAATTTTAAGATTGGGGGTCACCACAACATGAGGAACTGTATTAAAAGGTCACAGCATTAAAAAAGGTTGAGAACCACTGCTCTGAGGGATGCAAGTGGCCAGGCTCTCGGATAGCCTTGGTCCCACTCCAACCCAAGACAACCTGCGGACCAGCCTTCGCGCGCCACATCAGAGACAGAGGACAGAGGAGGGAATGGGCATGGAGCCTCCTTACCCTCACTTGTGGGGCCCTGGGGTGACTGTTCACAGGCTATGCCTTCAGCGAACCCCGGGTCTAGTGGGAGGGGGACAAGCCAGCAAAGGCTGATTGGCATTGATACCCTGCTCTTCATTATGTAGGCGCTCTCACCCTTGACCTCTTTGAAAGTTCCTGACAAGAAGACACTCTAAATCAATGCAGAGCAGGCCAAGAGCCTGGGGGAGCAGTTCAAACTCTGAAGGGTCAAACACAGTCAGTTGGGGGAGGGGGGTGGCGTGCAGGAGCATGAAATCTTAAAAGACAGGAGCTGTGTAGAGAGTGTGGAGGGGCTTCTGGGTGGAGGGAAACACTGCAGCAAGGGCACCAAGATAGGACAGCGAGACGGGGGTGGGAACAGCGAAGTGAGTGAGCACAAGGGGACATGGCCTAGTGGATAAGGACCGCTTCGCCAAAGTCCTTGAGTGCCCGTTGCAGGAGATTGGACCTCACCCGGTGGGCGATGGAGGAGCAGCATTTTAGGAAGATTAAGTTGGCAGTGGCTCAGGAGTGCAATTTAACTAACACATTGTGAGTGCCCATTATTTGCCAGCCCCTGGCTGAGGGGCTGAGAATACAAAGGGAGTGCGACCCAGGCCCTGGCCTCCGGGGAGAAAATGAGATAATCCTCTAATTCCAGTCCAGTGGGAGGGACAGAAGGAGGGAGGGGCCCGCTGTTTGGGGCCGAGTCTCTAGGATGCACCCACCACAGTACAGAGTGGGTTTTGTGTTGTTGTTTTTTTAGGATCTGATGTTCTGAACCTGGGGGCTGCCATTGGTGAACCAGGAAAAGGAACGCCAGAAGGAGCCGCTGGGAGAGGGAGGAGGCGGTGAAGGGAGCGGAGGAGTTTGTTTGTGGACAATGTGAGCTAATGAGAAGCCAGGGAAGAAACATTAAGGGCTGTAATTATGGCTCCCTAAACAGTGGGGTTGTGTGTGTGTGTGGGGGGGGGGGGGGCGGAGAGAGAGTGGGAGAGAGAGAGAGAGAGAGAGAGCTACATTTCCTCCAGAACCTCTCCCTCTTGGTCCTTTTTCAACAAGAGTATCCCATTCTGATGTCTCCTTGAGCCTGGCCCACACCCTTCAGTGCCCTTTCTCTCCCGAAGCAAACCCTAAACTGGCTCTCTCCCCACGTGGAGCTCCAGTCTCCGAGAAGCCGGCAAACAGCCCCAAGCTGCCGCCTCCCCGGCCCGAGATGAAGACATGAGCTATTTTTGACTGAGATCCAAGCCTGGCCCTGAATTCTTTTGTCTTCCAGGAATCCCCAGTCATGTTTGAAGTCTGCAAGTCCAAACAGCGGAGGAGACCGAGCTTGGAATCCAACCAGCCTCCATGCCCAGCCCTGGCATTCCTCCATTCTCCCCACTGTCTTCAAGATCAAACGGCGCTCGCTGCTGAACAGAACGTCCCCCCTTCCTTTCGTCTCTTCCTTTGTCACCCCAGGGCCCCCAATTTTCTGAGTAACTTAAATCATGAGAGACATCTAGGTTCACAGACACCAAACCTTTTCAAAGAGAGGCGTGGGCACCCAAAAAAGCAGTTCAGGAAAGTACAGAGGAAACTTGCCCAGGTTCAGTGTGGAGCCAATCACATGTTCTGGGAAACTATCAGCTGTTTTGTTGGATCTCATCTTCCTTCTCTGTCATCTCCCTGGGGCTTGGCTGGTCCCCAGGATCTCATGTTTGAATCCTCCAACACTCTGCGATCTTGGGTTGTGCTACAGGCAGGTCCTGTCTCCTCAGTAAACAGTCTGTTAGATCACTCTGCTAAACCCTACTCCTCCACCAAGCCTTCCCTCAGCTTTCCACTCCAAAGAAACCACGCCTACCTCTGATCACTATTTTCATTTGATCTTGCATTATCTAAGTTTTAGATCCTTTAGCTGCAAAGGATCTAATGTATATGCCTAGAAGGAGAGATATGGCCTATTCAAAAAAATTTTTTTTGTTAATCCTCACCTGAGGATATTTTTCCATTGACTTTGAGAGTAGAAGGAATGGGGAGAGACAGAAACATTGATGTGAGAGAGACACATCGATTGGTTGCCTCCCCCAAGGGCCCGATCAGGGCTGGGGATAGAGCCTGCAACCGAGATACATGCCCTTGACTATAATCAAACCTGAGACCTGTCAGTCTGCGGGCTGATGCTCTATCCATTGAGCCAAACCGGCCACGGCTGGCCTATCCCATTTTGCATCCACGGTAATACACACAGGAGCTGAACAAATGTCTGTTTCATGAAAAACAGAGCATTGTCTCTTGATCTGACACGAAGTCTAATTACATAGTTATTACTCTTGGCCCCTTGCAAAAAATAAGTTTCATGTTATAGAGAAAGGGTTCTTCTGTATAATAAAAATACAACTGTGAGCCTGCTGTCTTTATTACAAAGCACTTCCGTGTGTCGTTGCAGCTCATCCTCAAAAAGCCAGCCTCTGTGAGGCATGCAGAATTAAGTACAATAGCCTTCATGTTACAAATGGGGACACTGAACTCCCTTGGCCCAGAGGAGGCGTGACTTTCCATTGTTGTCTTCAAATTTCTTATCCTAAGGGTGAAAGACAACAGTCCCTGATGCGTGAGTGCCCGTGGCCCTGAGCCGGGCCTGCAGCGGCTTTCTCCCTGGGTCACCAGCAGGCTAAACCATAGCCCCCAAGTGGGGCTTGCCCGCTGCAGGTTGGTATGAGCCAGAAAGCGGGGGCTGTCTCTGGCTGTAGTCGGTTTATTTGCTTTGTTTCTCTTAAGCTACATGTGCAATCAGTGGCCCTAGAAGGAGCGTGGACAGTTAGCTTTCATTCACCACTTCGGGGCCCTGCACGAGGGTGTCCACAAAGCTGCGTGGAGTGGGAGAACCAAAGAGCCTCTGGGAGGGCCATGGGCAACTTGCCAGGAGGCTGGTGCTTAACCTTTCCTCTAGAATGGACACTCCACGAGGGCAATGCCTTGGTTTTGTTTGCTTACAGCAGTGTCTTTGACTCCTAGGACCGTTCTTGGCACATGAAGGTTCCCAAAGAGTGGTTGCTCCGGGAACAAACCTGTTCTATTTCTCCTTCTCCAGGCCCAGGGAAGGCCTCCCAGAGGTCAGAAATCCTGGGAAGCCTGCCCAGCATCTCGCCCGACAGAGCTTCCGTGAGACCTTCGTTTGGGGGAGAATGTCAGTTAATCCAGCACCTGCTCCGGTGAAGAATGCTGGGGGTCCCCGAGGCAAGCTTTCAGACACACAGCAGCAGCAGCGGCAGCAAGCATCCTGGAGCTCCATCTCCAGTGTGGCAAGTGGCAGCCAGCGCCAGGGAGCCAGTCCTGAGCAGAAATGCGGCAGCAGGAGCAACAGCAGCAGAAGCTGCCCGGGAGCGCCAGGCAGAGGAGTGAGGCAGTGGGCACTCAAATCTGCTACCTCCACCTCCCAGCCACACAGCCCAAGGGAGGCTGTGAGAACTTCTGGGTGCACATTGTAAATACCATCTGTCACACCGCCTGCCCAGATGCGGCCTTCCTCCCTGGGAGGGAAACATGCTTTATTATTGATGCAGAAGGCACCCTACTTAAGTGCCACCAGAAAAGCCTGGAAGAGTCAGGACTCCAGAGACCTGCTCCTCTGATAGCAGCTGGTCCGGAGGACATGGCCATCACCTTCCTGGGGAATGAGGAGGCCTCATTCTGCCCCCCTGCTTGCTGGACCACGAGGCAAATTACCTCATCCCTCTGGACCTCCGTTTTCTTATCTGCAAATGCAGAGGCTGGACTAGATGGCCAAGACATCTCCTCCAGCTCTAACACCCCCTTGGCATCGCTCTGACCCTTCTCCTTCCTGCCACAGGCCCACAGCCCATTCATTTCCCATCAGCCCTTCCACTGAGGCTGGACTGGGGAACCAGACCAGGATGTCAGACCTGGGTTCCTGTCCAAGTTCTGCCACAATTTAGCTGTGTGATCCTGGGCAAGGCACTGTTTCCCAACCTCAGTTCTGTCTTGTATGAAACTAGTGGGACTAGGAGATTTCTGTAGGAGACCCATCTCTACATCCCACCATCTCCAGTCTTCCCTTCCAAAACACTGCCGATAAATATCTTTACAGACTGAGATGAATGAGACATAGTCTCTGTCCCCGATGAGCTCTAAGTCAGGTGGAGACATGCTTTAAAAACCTGCAGGTAGCCCAGCTGGCATGGCTCAGTGTTTGGACATTGACCTATGAACCAAGAGGTCACGATTTGATTCCCAGTCAGGGCACATGCCAGGTTGTGGGCTTGATCCTGAGTCTGGGGCATGCAGGAAGTGGCAGATTAATGATTCCCTCTCATCATTGATGTTTCTATCTCTCCCTCTCTGAAAAAACAAAACAAAACAAAACAAAGCACCCTTGCAGGTAGAATATGATAGGTTCTGAATCGAGTAGAGATGTATGCAAAGCATGTGGCAGAGAGGGGGTCCAAGTAGTTGGTCCTAGAGCTGAACCCTAAAAGACCAAGTAGGAGTTCACTAGGCGAATGAGGCTTCATGTATTTAAGTCAGGGGGAGCTGCATGTACTTAGTCAGGGGAGTGGGAACTGTGTGCAGCTCAGAGAAACTGCCTGTGCCTTGTTAGGGCAATGGTGACACTTTTGGGGGTCTTTGCACTGCTTCCTCTCCCACCTCTTAAGAGCAATCCCAGTTCTCCCTGGATGGAGGTAAGGGAGCTGATGGTTGATGGCTCTTCCTGGCCTCCCTGTCCATAAAGCATATATCACTAAGCAGATGAGGGACTAACAGGTGTCTCCCTTCCCATCTCCTGCCTTTATCTGTTCTCTGAGTTAATATTAGTGAAGCAGTCTGGAAATCAATGGCTGTCTCAGGTCACCCCAAGGTGACCCCAAATTCTCCAGCCTTGCACATCATCAGGCTGAGTCAGAGGAGAAACGAGGCTTTGTGCAGGTTGGGGCCCAGCGGCCGGCTGGCTGGCGTGGGCAGTCTGGGTTTGCTCGGCATCCTCCTGTGTGTGGTCAGACATGTGGTCTCTCCTACAGCTGTGGCGGCCCGTGTGGCTCCTCAGGGAGCTGTCCAAGTCCTCTGCAGAGAAATGGAGTTAACCTGTCCCTTCTCCGTGAAGGACATCCTGCAACGGAAATGTGCTTTCCCCCGGCCTCTCGATGTGGTTGCTGCAGCTCTGGTCTGCAGCCCACACGCCTGCTCTGCATACCACAATATACACGTGAGCAGGAGAGAGGAGAAACGCATACATCCAAGACGTCCATTAGCTGTGAGCAGTCTCATAGGCTGAGAACCACGGGGTTAACCAGGCTCAGGGAAAGCCTGTGAAGTGCCTGTCGGTAGCTCTCTGCTGCCTTGGCTTGCTGCAACGATTTATATCCCGGAAAAAGGGGCTGCAAGTCAGGAAAATACCAGAAATGCTGAAAGGACGGTCACATTTGTCAGATGGCTCTCGGGGCATGACTGTATTTGCAGAGGGATGGCCTCTCATTGGAGAGTAAAGCCGCCCCCTGACGGCTAATTTATTATCCTGGGCTCGTCCGGAGGGGGGTGGCTTGAAGCACACCCACCCACGCCTGTCCTCTTCCCAGAACCTCGAGGCTGTGATTGCCTGAGGTTGAAGTGGTGTTCAGGATCGGATCTCCCCAAACACTCCTAGCTTTGCTTCTTCAGACACCTGCCACCTGTGTCTTCTTTCCCAGCTGAAGCCGATTCATCCATTCTCCCAGCTGCTGTCATTCTCTCTCCTGAATGTAACTGACCGCACTTATTCAATTATACAGCGTGGGCTCTTATGTGCATGCTATTGTGTCCCCAGGGCTGAGCTAGGAGGCAATAGGAAGGAGGATGGGAGTGGGTAAGTGGGTTTTAAAATATAAATAACTGGAAGGGCATTTAAAATGATTTGCTACAGAATTTTCAAGAACTCATTGTTTTTGCCTGACAACCCATGTGTCTGCCTTTGTCTTCCTCCTGGAAGCCAGAGATCGTGAGTGGTGGGGGCTGCATCTGGCTTGGCTTTGCCACGGACTCCAGGTGGATTGGTGGCCATAGCCTGAGCCACCCAGATGCCCCTAAAAGCCTTGGTCATAGGTCAGGTAGGCTGAGGGGGAGCGGGCAGTTAACATAAAGATACCGCTCCTGCAGAGCCCCGGTGAGGCCCTGTTACTAATGGTCAGTGCCCACTGCTCTGCCAAGGGACAGCACCCCAGTGGCAGCAGCAGGCAGGCTATGTGTCCTGAGGGTGCCCAGCATTAGGGGCCTGTAATGATCTGTCTGTTTGTTGAAACTTCCGTGTCCAGTCATGACCTCCATAAAGATAGGATGCCTCTGTAATCGCCTCACTTTCTCTGTTTCCTAGGACCGTGCTGTCAGTGTGGCGATGACGGGTTAGTGGAAAACACAGTGCCTTGCCCAGGATCATACTGGGGCATGCAGACCTCCATTTGCATCTGGCAAGATAACCTTCAGTTCACTTAGGCGCAACGAGACTCAGTTTCCTTTGATTTAAATGAGGCTAATTATGACACATCTTGCTAGGATGTAGGTGAAAGGATGGGACAGTGCCTGGCAGAGAGTAGCTTTGGGTAATATTAGTTCCCCTCCATTTTCCCCGGATTCTCAGTACAGTGTTGACTAAATGAATCAATTATTTCAGAAATAATTGGCATCTTTCTTGGATACATATACATTCCAAAAGGCTCATATATTGCAGCTATTTTTTTTTTTTAAATCTAACATCAAATAACCAAATTGACCATTTACAGCAGGAGGCTAACATGGTTTCCAACAGCTGGAAGAGGACCTCTGTTGATTTTTAAAGGAAAATACCAAGAAACTCCCTTGGGAAGCAGTGGCGGCACAGGACTTTGTATCTGACCGATCTCTCGTTCCCCTCCATATAAGAGGCACACAGTTGGCGCCTTAATGCACAAGGAAGGCTTGGCCTTCCAAGAGGCCTTGGAGTTGCAGGACTGGCTGGGAACCACATGAAGTCCTGGAGCCACAGTGTCCTCTAGTGGTCAATAACCGCCACAACATCCCACAGCGCTGCCAGATACACACAGGCCAGGGGGCACAGGTTCCCTGAAGTGCCCTGACCAGCCTAGGGTGCAGCCACCAGGGCAGACTTCCAGGGCTGTGGCCATGACTGAGAAATAACAAACAATACACTTTTCAAGAAGTGCTTTTCTGAATGAGGTAGCCATGGCAGCCACATTTGTATCTTAAAATTCATTAGGCATCAATCAATTCCTGGGGTCTAGGCAATGATCTCAGGCTGCTAACATCACAAAGCGAAACCAGGCGTTCACCACCTTCGAGGGAAGTACACAGCACCAGCGATGAAGTATTTTTGTCAAAGACTTGAAACCAAGTCTGATTAAGTCTCTAGATCTAACCAGCAATTTACAAGACACAAATTGGTACTGGTTAACGGAAATAAATTTATAGAGGAATTATGTTGAACAACACTGCAATGATGCGATTAGAAAAATCCAGACTGTGGAAAACTCTACAAGACAAATGACCAGTTTCTTCAGCGATAAATTGCCAAGGAGAGAGGGGAAGAGATAAACTTTCTTTTGGATCTTGATTTAAATGAAGAGAGAAAGAAAAAACCTTGTTTAGACAGTCAGGAAAATCTGAACAGTGTATATTTGATCTTAAGAATTTTTTTTTTTACTGTGAAGATGATATTATGGTTGTTAATTTTAATAAGATTCCCTCTATTTTAGAGGCATGCACTAAAATGTTTTAAATGAAATGATGTGCTAAGATTTCAAAATAATTTGAGTGGGTTGGGAGGCAGATGAAACAGGACTGAACATGTGGATCATTGTTGAAGCTGGATGATGGGCACATGAGGACTCATTATACTAAGGGCTTTACTTTTGTTTATATTTTAAATTTAGTAATTAAATGTAAAAAAAAAAACCTCTACTAGAAAAAGAGAGCCCACAGCTGAGTCCTTTGAAAGCTTTATTCTGCCATGACTGGTATTCTCCATGGTTAGAGCATCAGCCTGTGAGCCAAAGGGTCTTGGGTTCCAATTCCGTCCCTGGGTTGCAGGTTCAATCCCCATCTCCAGTCGAGGGGCATGGGTGAGGCGACCAATCAATGTGTTTGATATTTCTCTCTCTCTCCTTGTCTCCCTATCCCCCAGTCTCTCTAAAAATCAGAGGGAGCTGAAACCGGTTTGGCTCAGTGGATAGAGCAACAGAATTTATTTGTTTGTTTTTGTTAAGCCTCACTCGAGGATATTTTTCCCTCTGATTTTTATTTATTTATTTATTTAAATATATTTTATTGATTTTTTACAGAGAGGAAGGGAGAGGGATAGAGAGTTAGAAACATCGATGAGAGACATTGATCAGCCGCCTCCTGCACGCCCCCTACTGGGGATGTGACCACAACCAGGATATATGCCCTTGACCGGAATCAAACCCGGGACCTTTCAGTCCGTAGGCCAACGCTCTATCCCTTTATTTGACAACTTCTGTAGTGCCGTAAGATGTGTCAGAAATTGCCTTCACTGGCACACTTGAGCAATATGGCCAAATCAGATGAATATGCTTTATAGCTGTCCCATTTGAATGAGCTCGTGTGCTTTTCTTTTCTCCTTGGTAGTAGGGTGGGAAGAGGCCAAGAACTAGTGGGCAGATCTTCTAAGGGGCCACTTTGACTCGGGGGATTCTGTTGCTCCCATGCTCTCTGTGATCTCCACACTATCTGCACGACCTCTCTCCTTAGCCATACCTGCTGACTCACAACTGCCCAACAGAAGGCTCTGAACATCAGAGAGCATCAGCAAGTGCATAGGTGGACTCAGCACCTCCTGCCTCCTTTCTAACCTCATGCTCTCCTCTGCCACCGCTTACATAAGCACAGCTGTATCAGCAGCCCGCCAGCTGCCAACTCTCTAGAAGATACGCGGCACTTTTCCTTTCTGGCTAAAAATAAGTCCCAGACTCTCCTGGGCATCTGCAGGTGGTGTGTTAGAGTTTTCTTAGAATGTTCTAACTCAGAAATGTGGGGTTGCTTGCACCGAGTCTGTGGCAGAAGCTCTGCTCCGTCCCTCGGGAAATGGTCATAAGCAAAATCAAAGCAGAAAGGAGCTTAAGGTTGGTCCCTTAAGGCCCTTGCTGACTGTACACTAACCTCAATCATGGCATCTGGCAGAGGGCGTGGGTTCAAGTCTCACTCCTGCTATTTAGCTGGTCTGTGCCTGGTTATTCAAACTCCTTTAGCCATAGTTGTTATATTTAAAAATGGGAATGGCTGAAACCAGTTTGGCTCAGTGGATAGAGCGTCGACCTGTGGACTGAAAGGTCCCAGGCTTGATTCTGGTCAAGGGCATGTGCCTTGGTTGCGGGCACACCTCTAGTAGGGGGCGTGCAGGAGGCAGCTGACTGATGTCTCTCTCTCATCGATGTTTCTAACTCTCTTTCCCTCTCCCTTCCTCTCTGTAAAAAAATCAATAAAAATAGATTAAAAAATAAAAATGGAAATGATGGTCATACCACATGTTTTGGTTATGCTCATTAAATATGTGAAAGGGACTTTGGAAATGGCTCTATAAAATACACTGATTTCCCCCCTTTTTTTATTACACTCTCCCACCACCAACAGGCTCTTACTTATGCATTCCCTCAACAAATATCTGAGTGGTTACCATGTGTCAGGTACTCTGCTAAGAGCTAAGAGTAAAGCAGTGAAAAAGAATAGACCAAAATTCTGCCCTCATAGAGCTTACAGTGTTGAAGAGACGAAGGACAACAAAAGTAATTATATGAAAGAGTACAGTATGTAAGATGGTGATAAGAGCTGTAGAGAAAATTAAAGCAAGGATGCAGGATAGGAAGTACCTGTATGAGCAGAGTTGGAGGTTTTAAATGCGGTAAATGGTAAGGCCTCATTGAGAAGGTGACATTGGAGTAAGACCCTGAAGGAGATAAGGGGTAAGGCATGTGAATATGTGGGAAATGGGCATTTCTGGCAGAGTTAAAAGCAAGTGCAAAGGCCCTGGGTGGAAGCACACTGCATACATTCCAGGGGCAGAAGGATATCACAGTAGATAGAAGTGAGGGTGGGAGATAAAACCAGAGAAATCATGGATGAAGTCATGCAGGGCCTTGCCAATCTTTTTTAAAACTATGGCTTTTTATCTAAATGAGATGAGAAGCCACTGGGAAGTTCTGAGTCAGGGAAGAGCAAGTGACATTTTAATAGAACTAATCTGGCTGTGTTGAGAAAAGTCTCAAAATGGGCAAGATGAAAGAAGGGAGGCTGTGAAGATATATAAAAAAACCAACACATCCTGAATTTAATTTCTAGAGATAAAAACTACAATGAGCAATATACTGGGTAGCATTAACAGAAGAAAAAGAAAAAAAAAGTGACTGACTTTGAAGACAGTAATAGGAGTTAAAATGAAATACAGAGGGGAAAATGAAAACATTAATAGAGTATCAGTGAGCAATGGAAAAACACCAAGCATATATAGTCTCAGGAAAAGTGGGGAACAGAAAAAATATTGGAAGGAATAATGGTTAAAATTCTAAATTTGCTGAAAACTGTAAATGCTCAAGAACCTCAATGAATCCCAACTGCAAGAAATATGAAGAAAAAGACACAAAGGTACTTCCTAATCAGATAAATTAAAACCAGTTATAAAGAGAAAATCATAAAAGCAGCCTGTGGGAAAAGACACATTATGTACATTGAAATAAAAATAAGAAGACAGCAGAAATAGTGCAAACCAGGAGGTAGATCTTTACAATGCTGAAAAACACACACACTATGACACTAGAACAGAAGGCGACATAAAGACTTTCGAGATATATAAAAGCTGAAAGAATACGTCACCAGCAGACCTGCACCCTGGGACATGTTAAAAGACATTCAGACAGAAGGAGAATGATATTAAATAGAAATAGGCTCTTATACAAAAGAAACAGAGTACAGATGGGTACTTAAGTATAAGGTCTTTTTTCTTATTTAAATACCTTTAAAAGATAATCAATTTCTTAAAATAAAAATAATAATAATGAATCATGAGGCTTGTTACATGTGAAAGTAAAATATATGATGACAATAACCCAAAGGCTGGGAGGGGAGGAATGGAAGTATACAGTTGTAAAACTCTTATCCAATATAATAAAAGACTTATATGCAAAGCAACCGAACAGAGGAATGATTGGTGTAATGACTGGTCACTATGACGTACACTGACCACCAGGGGGCAGACGCTTAATGCAGGAGCTGCCCCCAGCCCACAGGCCTCAGGCCAGCCAAGACAGGTGCCAGCAGGGTCCCCCTGCCCTCTAGATTGCCCTGTGGGTTGCCCCACAGAGGGAGGTGACCACAGAGGTGGCGGGGCCAGGCAATGGGTGATGCCAGACTGGCCAAGGCAGATGCCAGTGCGGCTGGGGGGAGAGGGGGGAGGCCCTGATCGCCCTGCCAGTCACCACACAGATTGGCCCTGATTGCCAGCCAGGCCTGGGGACCCTACCCATGCATGAATTTCGTGCCCTAGGCTTCTAGTATAATATAATATGTGAAGTGGTATATAATATCACTTGAAGACAGATGCAGATAAGCTAAAGATATATACTATAAAGCCTAAAGCAATCAGTAAAATAAAGCAAAGAGATATTGTTAGATTTGATAAAAAAAACCTACAACCCAATTATATGCTGTCTATAAGAAATTTATTTCAAATATAAAGGCAGGCTAAAAGTAAATATCAATTCTACATATTTTATTTTCAGATAACTGAAGAGGAGGAAACACTTTTCAACTAATTCTAAGAGCCCAGCATTACCCTGACCAAAACCAGAAAAAGAAATTGTAAGAAAAAAATTATACCCCGATATCCTTCATGAATATAGATTCGTACATTTTTGTTGTTGTTGTCAATCCTCACCAGAGAACATTTTCCCATTGCTCTTTAGAGAGAGTGGAAGGGAGGGAGGGAAGGGCGGTGGAGAAAAACATAGATGTAAAAGAAACACATCAACTGGTTGCTTCTAGCATGTGCCCCAACCAGGGCCAGCCAACTCTTCTGTGTGTAGATCAACGCTCAAACCACTGAATACACTGCCAAGGGCAGGTTGGCCGATTCTTAAAATGTTGGCAAATCAACTCTAACACATATGAGAAGGATAATGCATCATGACCAAATGAGGTTAATCCCAGGAAGACAAAGCTGGTTTAACATTTGAAAATCAATGTAATTTTACCACATTACCAGACAAAAAAAGAAAAATAAAGAATAATCTCAAATAGATGCAGAAAATCATTTGACAAAATTCAACATCTGTGCACGATAAAACTCTCAGGTGGTTGCTGCATTGACAATACACCGAAGGTAGGCAGGGAGACCAGTCAGAAGCTGTTACAACAATCCCATTTGGAGAAAGGCCAGGGAATGGGGAGGGAGGGAGAGAAGGAAAGGAGCCAAGAAGGATAACTCCAAGATTTTTGGTCTGAGCAACTGGAAAGATATAGTTGCAGTTAATAGTGACAGGGAAGATTGTGTGAGCAGCAGGTTTTGGTGGGACAGATCAAAAGTTGGCTTTTGGACATGTTACATTTGAGATGTGCATTCAACATCCATGTGATGTTGTCCAGTAGACAGTAGACATATGAATCCAGAGATAGAGAGAATCCAAATTTGAAAGTCTTCAGCATACGGCTGGTGTTTAAATTCAGGGAAGCAGATGATATCACCAAAAAGTCTGAGGAAAGGTAGAAAAAATATCAAGAATGCAACCCTGGAGCCCTCTGTTATTAAATGATTGGCTAGAGGAGGATAATCCAGCAAAGGAGAGAGTGGCCAGTGAGGCAGAAAGAAAATTAAAGAGTGCAGGAGCCATGAAGAGAGTGTGTTTCAAGAAGGAAGCAGAAATGCCAAATGCTCCTGATGAGTGGGAAATGATGGCCAAGTTGCCCCGGCTGGTGTGGCTCAGGTGGTTGAGCATTGTTCTGTGCACTGAAGGGTTGCCAGTTCAATTCCAGTCGGGGCACGTGCCCAGGTTTTGGGCTCAATTCTGGGTGGGGGCTGTTTGGGAGGCAGCCGATGGATGATTCATTCTCATCTTTGATATTCTCTCTCTCTCCCTCTCCCTTCTTCTCTGAAATCAATAAAAAAAAAAATCTTTTTTAAAAAAAAAGAGGTGGAGTTTGATTCTCTCCCCCTTAAGTATGGGCTGGATTTAGTGACTCTTTCTCCCCCCCCTCCCCTTAATCTTCATCTGAGGATATGTTTTTATTGATTTTAGAGAGAAGAAAAGGAAAAGTGAGAGAGAGAGAAAAAAGAGAGAGAGAAACATCAACCAGTTGCTTCCCATAAGCTCTCTGACTCGGAACAGAACCCACAACCAGGGCGTGACTCACTTCTAACCAATAGAATATAGCAGAAGCAACGTGTGTCCTCCAAGACTAGCACATAAAAGACAATGCGGCTTCCTCCTTGTCCTCCATCTCTGGGGTGAAGGGAACTGCCATGCCACTTCAGTAGCCCGATGGGGAGAGGCCCTGTGGGGAGGACTGAGGCCTCCAGCCAACAGGCCGGGTGAGCGAGACATCTTGGAGAGGGACCCTCAAGTCCTGGTCAAGTTTTTAGATGACTGTAGCCATGGCTGGCAGTTTGGCTGCAACCTAATGAGAGACCCTGAACCAGAACCACCCACCAAAACTGCCCCCAAATTTCTGACTCACCGAAACCATGAGATAATACACCTGTGTAAGACAAATGTGTCCTATCCCCCCATCTTCCCATTTTTTTTCTAAAAAGTATATTTTTATTGATTTCAGAGAGGAAGAGAGAGAAACATCAATGATGAGAGAGAATCATTGATCGGCTGCCTCCTGCAGGCCCCACCCTGGGGATCAAGCCCGCAACCCGGGCATATGCCCTGATCGGGAATTGAACTAGGGAAAGGAACTGTGACCTCCTGGTTCATAGGTCGACGCTCAACCACTGAGCCACATCCATTCCATTGTGAAAAAGCCCTCATCTTCCCCTGCCAAACACAACGCACACCGTGACTATAAAGCACAGTGTCTCTGTCCCATTGTCTCTCCCTGCCTGCCAGAGGTGATCAGCGCATACATCTGAATTTGTTGGAACTGCGTTGCTCTGCAGTAAGAGTGCGGCATGTGGGCTCTGAACCGTCTGTGCTGGCCCAGCTCCTGGGATGATTCCTCCAGAGAAACCCTCAGTGCTCCCAGCTGGTCAGTGTGAGAGTCCTATCCTTTCACGTTCTTTAAATGTTTCCACTTTGGAAAGTGAAGTCAACTAAGAACAAATCTGGCTCTCGATCAGGGCAGGCCTCCTGTATGAGGAGAGGACCTGTCAACGGGTGAAGATTGAGAAACAAGAGTCTTTTCCCTGGAGTGGGGAGGCAGCTAATAGCATTCAGATATTTTGAGATGAAACTGTTACCATGGGAATGTTTCCATATCGTTCCCTTAATAATGATGGGTAGAAACAGTGAACAGCACAGCTCTCAGGATTCTAGAAATAGAGGAAGGGAAGGAAAATGGAGCTGGAAGAACAGGTCCCAAAGAAAGGATTGATTTGTTTAATCAAAGCCGCATTCTGGGGGAATGGGCGTAGTTGTAAGTCAGTAGTTTTTCTCTGCCGGTCAGGATTCCCGTAGCGGCTGCAGGTGGGTGATCCTGAGGTGTGTGTGTATTGGGGGTATTCTTCAGTATTGCTGGTAGGGGCTAATTAAGTTGCTCTTTCCTTCTGGGGCTTTGTGTACAGGGCAAGAAAACCTGACACCTAACAAATCCTGGTGCTTCTAAACACTTCTCCATTGTCCTGCCAACAGGTCAAAAAGCCCCCTATCTCCCCCGCCCCCACTCTAACCCCCCAGGCCTCAGACTGCATCCTAAAGGCAGAAGCACATGGGCACACAGACCTCTAATCCTGCAACCAGGATTTCCTGTGCTGTACTGCCCTCTGTAAGGGCTCTGAATCACTTCTCTTCTCTTTCCTTCTCTTTTATTTTTTACCTTTCATCGAATTTATCCTACATAACAAAAGGCTAATATGCAAATGACCGAATGGTGGAATGACCGGTCACTATGGTGCACGCTGACCACCAGGGAGCTCTCAATCCAGGAGCTTCCCCCTGGTGGTCAGTGCGCTCCCACAGGGGGAGCGCCGCTCAGCCAGAAGCTGGGCTCACAGCTGGCAAGCACAGCGGCAGTGGTGGGAGCCTCTCCCACCTCTGTGGCAATGGATGTCCGACTGATGACTTAAGCCCACAAAGCTGTCAGTTAGACATCCCTCCACCACCCCCTCAGGCTCCTGGACTGAGAGAGGGTGCAGGCCAGGCTGAGGCCCCCCCCTCCCAGTGCATGAATTTTGTGCACCGGGCCTCTAGTTGGTTAATAAAATGATATAGGTTTCAGGTATACAAGTCTATAATACATCATTAGTATATTGTATTATACAGTCACCACCCCAAGTCAAGTCTCCTTCCATCACCTTTTATTGCCCTTTACCCTCCTCTACCCAGAATCATTTTTCTTTTTTTAAGATTTTGTTTATTTTAGAGAGGCATACTGGGGAAAACAGGGCTATGCTTATTTTCTTTTTAAAAAATATATGTTGATTCCAGAGAGGGAGAGGGAGTGACAGAAACATCAATGATGAGAGAATCAGCTGCTTCCTGCACTTCCTCTACTGCAACCTGGTGACCAGAATCAAACCTGGAACCCTTCAGTCTACAGGCTGATGCTCTATCCACTGAGCAAAAGCAGCTAGGGCAGGAATCATTTCTTAAACAAGGGATCACTACCTTGGCCTCCATCGTAGGGCTCCCCCCATCCCCCAGCTCACTGCCAGCCAGGCTCCTGTTACTCCAGGACCTTGAGAAGTCAAAGGACAGGTGACTCATTAATAAACAAAATAGGTTATCTTGGTGACAAGCATTCTACCCTTGTCTGCTGTAACCCCATGCCCTCTCTCAGAGGATTTGCTGCCTTTTTCGTTGTTTCTATTTTTTTGAGAAGGGGCACCCTAATAGAGCCATCCTGCCTACAAAATAAATGGGAATTCAAGCTGTTGGCTGGGAATTTAAGAATGAATATGGCTGAGTAAAACACCTCTGAAATATCATACAAGGAAGAAATAAATGGCTACCACCCCACCAAGCACCCCTACACGTGAACTGACCTGAGGTGCATGCATGCTCCCCTGAATCCTTATCTGTCAATGCCCCAGACTTAGATTTGCTTAGGGTGTCAGAATCTAGGGATTTTCTTTATGTCCTTTTTTTTTAATTTTTAAAAATTAATTTCAGAGAGGGAGGAAGGGAGGAAGAAAGGAAGGAGAAAGAGAAAAAACAGAGAAACATTTATTTGTTATTCCATCCACTTACGCATTCATCGGTTAATTTTTGTGTGTGCCTGATACCAGGGATCGAACCCACTACCTTGGCATATTGGTGAAACACTAACCAACTGACCTACCCCGCCAAGGCTCCGTATGTTCTTGAGATCCTTAGTTAAAATACACTGTACGCAGCACTTGGACTGTCCCCTGGACATAGCAGGTGAACACTAACCCTTCTGGGAATGCAGCTTCAAGACCAGAAACCAGGTTGGGTTGGTGATCAAAAGACAGTGCCTTCCTTCTCTAAAGAAGCACCCAGTGAAGCAACAATTGCAGCTGTCCCTGTCTCTCACGCCTTCCAGAACCACACATGTCCTGTCCTAAAAGGTGTGACTCACAAAGAAAAACTGTGTTTAAAAATTTGATCCAGCACAAATACTAGTAGCAGCTCAGCCAAGACAGTGCAGCAGGGCGCTCTAAAGATAGGTGGATCCCCTGGCCGAGAGAGGCTAGCCAGGAGACACCCGAGGGCGAGCGGCTTTCCAGGTCCCTTGTTGTGGGGTCTCCACTGCTCTGGCCACATAGAAAGGCTCTCTCTGGCCAGTGACATGCTTCTCCCCATTCTTTCTCACCGACTGTTGCAGGCAGAGCTTCTTAATTTGGGCTTTTAAAGTCCCTTCTGGTAAATAGGAACTCTCACTCCCAAAATGTTGCAGGATCCTAGACTGCAATGTAAGATGCTACATCTGCCTTCGACTTATAATTGGGTACATGTTCCAAGGACTACTGCTACCTAACAGATGAACACAGCTTTCATGCTGCTTGAGATGAACCCTTGTTCTAAGTCCATTGTTACACAGCATATTTTTCTTTTTTTTAAAAAATATATTTTTATTGATTTCAGAGAGGAAGAAAGGAGAGAGAGAAACATTAATGATGAGAGAGAACAATTGATCGGCTGCCTCCTGCATGCCCCGCACTAGGGATTGAGCCCACAATTTGGGCATGTGCCCTTGACTAGAATCAAACCTGGGACCTTTCAGTTCAAAGGCCGATGTTCTAGCCACTGAGCAAAACCAGCCAGGGCTACACAGCATATTTTTCAAATTCAGCAGCTACATTGACATCTTTAAAAAAATTTCATTTATTGATTTCAGAGAGGAAGGGAGAGGAAGAGAGATAGAAACATCAATGATAAGAGAGAATCACTGACCATCTACCTCCTATACACCCCACACTGGAAATTGAGCCCACAACTTGGGCATGTGTCCTTGACCAGAATTGAACCCAGGACCTTTTAGTCCGCAGGTCGACGCTCTATCCACTGAGCCAAATGAGGAAATTCCTTCCAAGAGGTGATTGCTGATCTCCAGCCATAGTAGTACAAGGCACACAGGCACTGGAATTCCTTTAAGGGAAATTCATACATAAATACTTATAAATACTTATGTATGAATTGTTCAAGGTCCAAGTTGAACAGAACATCTTCCACAAAGCTTTTTGGGAGTTCCTCATTCTGAGAAAACTGCCCTTTGCTTGATTTCCCATTATATTTGATTTCATCTCTTATAGCTCTTATCATTTTCCACCTATAGTAGACACTTATTTACATAGTACCTCTTAGATTAAAATCTTCCAATATAGCATACTCCCCACCATAACTATTTCATTTTTATTTTTCATGATACCCAGCCCAGCACTTTATACACAGGAGCTTCCAGATACGTGTTTCTGAATGACCAAGCAGTATAGAATCCTCCTTAGTGAACCACACGCATATCAAACTCACAGCTGGCCGGCCACATGCCTCAAGGCAATGAATTTGATATGCTTGGTGTAGCAGGAGAGAGATCATTGACTTCCCACCAAAGAGTCTTGTTGACCAGATGACTAGAAGAAAAGTTCAGAGGCATATGATCACTGAATCAGAATTATCTTAGTCCCTGTCATTCTGCAGCTGATTTTGTTGAGGCCAGAGCTCAGCTGTCAAGAGGTATCTCATTACAGAATATTTGGGTTTCACTTGAGTTTTATATCCTCACTCAGTCCAATAAGCTGCACTGACTTCCATAGTTTTAAGATAAATAGCCTTAAGTTCATTTATTTGCCTGTTCATTCATTCAAAAAATATTTATTGAGCACTGACTATATGCCAAGTATTGCTCTAGGCACTGAGTACAGAGGAATGAATAAGATACCTGGCATTAGGCTTGGTGAGGATTTTTTAATCTGACACCAAAATCAAAGGCAACAAAGCAAAAATAAGCAAGTGGGACTACATCAAACTAAAAACTTTCGTAGAGAAAAAGAAATCACCAAGAAAATGAAAAGGCAACCCACTGAATGGGGGAAAATCTTTGCAAATCATATACCTGATAAGAGGTTAATATCCAAAATATATAAAGAAGTTATACAATTCAACAGCAAATACAAAAACGAAACCCCCCCACAAACACTGAACAGAAGATCTGAACAGACATTTTTCCAAAAAAGATATACATATGGCCAGGGGGTACATGAAAAGATGCTCAATACTAATCATCAGGAAAATGCAAATGCAAATCAGGACCTCAATGAAATATCACCTCACACCTGTTAGAATGGCTAATATAAAAAAAGACAAGAAGTAACAAATGTTGGCAAGGAAATGGAGAAAAGGGAATCCTTGTACATTGATGATGGGAATGTAAATGGTGCAGCCACTATGGAAAACAGTAAGGAGGTTCTTTAATAAATTCAAACTAGCAGTACCAAATGGTCTAGAAAATCCACTTCTGAGGCCTTGGCTGGTGTGGCACAGTGGATAGAGTTGGCCCGTGGACCGAAGAGTCCTAGGTTCAATTTGGTCAAGGACACATGCCCGGGTTGTGAGCTTGATCCCCAAGGTGCATGAGGCAGCTGATCTATGATTCTCTCTCATCATTGATATTTCTCTCTCTCTCTCCCTCTTCCTCTCCCTTCCATTCTGAAATCAATTATATATATTCCACTCCTGGGTATTTATCTAAAGAAAATGAAATCACTAACTTGAAAATATATATGCACCCTCATGTTCACTGCATTATTTATAATAGCCAAGATATTGAAACAACCTAAGTGTCCACTGGTGGATGAATGGATCTGAGATATATATAAAATGGACTATTATTCAGCAATAAAAATGAATTTTTGCTACTTGCAACAACATGGATGGACCTTGAAGGCATTATGCTAAGTTAAATAAGTTAGAAAAAGACAAATACCATATGATCTCACTTATATGTTGAATCTTAAGACAACAACAACAAACTCTAGAAAGAAAGAATGGTGGTTACCAGAAGCAGGATGGGTGGTGAGTGAAATGGGTGAAGGGGTCAAAAGATAAAAACTTTCAGTGATAAATGTATTACGAGAATATAATGTACAACATGGTGATTATAGTTAATATCATATTGCATATTTGAAAGTTGCTAATAGATCTTTTTCTTGCCAATTAGTCATCCTGTAAACTTTCTATAGTTTCTAGATAGCCTGAGACCCAAGAAATCAACTCACTCTGTAAGGTGCTCATATACTTCTAAAGGGCTGAGACTATTTTGGTGGGCTTTTGCTGGAAATCACATTCCAAAGATGCCCAATAATCATAACTTTACCTATTAAATATGGATTGTACTACTATGATATTCTAAAATATTCACAAAAAGCCCTATGTGGTAGATCCCATTATTCCTACTTTGCAGATGAAAATCTGAGGTTCAGCAAAACTAAATCAATTTCCCAAAGTCTCATAATTAGTTTGTATCACAAATTACTTGACTTCTGATCTAGTATTCTTCCCCCTCCTTCCTATTGAATTTATTGGGGCAAAAAAATTATATAGGATTCAAGTGTGCAATTCTATAACACATCATCAGCACCCTGTTTTGTGTGTTCACCATCCCAAGTCAAGTCTAAAAGAGTAGATCTTAAAAGTCCTCATCACAAGAAAAAAACTTTGTAACTGTGTTTGGTGACAGATGTTAACTAGATTTATTGTGAGCACTTCATACTATATACAAATATTGAATCATTATGTTGTACACCTGAAACTGTTATATGTCAATTATAAGAAGACAACTGGAATACTTTGAACAATAAAGATAAATTTCAAAAAATAGTACTATGTATTCAATTGAAGAAATCATGAGTTTTTAGTAAACTATGTTTTTAAATATTACTTTTTCTATGTAAAAAATAAAAAAATAGATTAGCTTCTACTTTCACAAAGCTTACATGCAAGTAGGAGAGAAACACTCAACAAATAAAATATCCAGGAGAGAGAAAAAAAGAAACACAGGTGGTGAGATGCCAAGAATTCAGGGTGATGTTTCTGTGAGCTTTTTAAATTAGATAGTCCGAAATGTTCCTCTCTGTGGAGGTGACATTAGACTGAGATGTGAATGACAAGAATGAGGCAGGTTTGCCAAAATCCAAAGCCAAGAACAGCAGTGCAAGGTTCTGAAGCAGGCACATGCTAGACCTAGAAGTGGTAAGGGCAGAGAAGCAGACAAGGAGCAGCTCTGATAGGACTGGGGGCAAGGAACCTGGGTTTTCCTTGTGAGGAGACACTGGGACAGTGGAAGCGCAGTCGTGAGGAAAGGGCTGCTGCAAAGAGAATGGGTTTTGGAAGAGAAAGAGTGGAAGTGGGAGATCAATAGTTAGGAAGTGAACTTGCATTCAGTACAGGAGGGAAGTGGTAGTGGTCGGGCTTAGGTGGTAACAGGGGAGGTGAAGATAATTGGTCAGGTACAGGGCTTTTAAACAAATTATTATTATTTTTATTGATTTCAGAGAGGAAGGGAGAGGTAGAGGTAGATAAAAACATAAATGAAAGAGAATCATTGATCGACTGCCTCCTGCACACTCCCTACTGGGGATCGAGACCACAACCTAGGCATGTGCCCTGATGGGGTATTGAACTGAGACCTCCTGGTTCATAGGTCGATGCTCAACTGCTGAGCCACACCAGCCGGGCTGGGTACATGTTTTGGAAGTAGAGTCAACTAGGCTTGTAGATAGTCTGAGTGGGTGGTAAGATTTTTGCCTTGAGCAACAATGGAGATGATGATATACTCTGGTAATGTGGGAAAACTGGGGAGGGAACAATTAGTGTGGATACTAAAGGCTGTTTATGGTGTCTCAAGGCAGCCAAGAGGAAACAACAGGCAGAAAACCGGGAACAGGCGTGTGGACTTCAGGAACGAGGCCAGGGCTGGTGATACTAATTTGGTAGTCCTTGGCGGGTTGACTTTAAAGTCAAGAGGCTGCCAGTAGCAATGAATTAACTCTGGCGCCAAGATGGGAGGTTCTGAATATCATTCTCCAATAAAAGAAAGCAGGGTTCCTTGGGAGAAAAGATTGATGTCAGGACTAGGACAGGGAAAGTACAGGGTGATGCCTGGGAGGTGCACAGCTGCCTGGAAAATCTGGGGTGGGAAACTAAAGAGTGCTCAGAAAATACAGGGACATGTGGAAAGGCACAGGATCAAATTAAAGGAGCTCCCAATGGCTAAATCTGGGATAACAACCGATGAGCAACACAATAAATGACAATAATGGATTATGGTTGGTTTAAGTGTCATCCAATAAATATTCACAAGTCCATCGTGATATACATAAATAATGGAATAAATACATTGGGGGGGAGCATTGTTCTCCCTTACAGTATAATTCAATTAATACATGTAGGAGAAATTAGAAAATTTGGCAAATAACTGTTCTGGGCAAGACCAGAAATAGTCAAAATCACACCATTTCATACTCACTAGAATGGTTATAACTAAAAAAAGATACTGACAAGTGTTGGTAAGGATACGGAAAGACTAAAATCCTCATATTGCTGGTGAGAACATAAAATGGTGCAGCCACTTTGGAAAACAGTTTGGCAGTTACTCAAAATATTAAGAGAGTTACCAAATGATACAGCAGTTCCTGTCCTTGGTGTATGGAATGAAAACATATGTCCACATAAAGCCTTGTATATAAATTGTCATAGATGCATTATTCATACCAAAAATTAAAAGCAATCCACCCTGGCTGGGTAACTCAGTTGGTTTAAGTGTCATCCTGATATGCCAAGGTTATGGGTTTGACCCCTGGTCAGGGCACATACAAGATTCAACCAATGAATGCATAAATAAGTGGAATAACAAGTGGATATTTTTCTCAAATCAATAAATTAAAAATAATTTTAAAGTAGAAACAGTCCAACTGTCCATCAATTGATGATTAAACAAAATGTAGTATACCCATACAATTATTTGTATTATTCAGCCAAAAGAGGGATGAATGATATGTGCTGTGAAGTGCATGACCACTGAAAACATTATGCTATGTGAAAGAAGCTAGTCACAAAAGATCACATATTGCATGGCTCCAATTATATAAAATGCCCAATTTAGACAAGTCCTATTATTATTTTTATAACATTTAAAGTGTTTCAAATTATTTCAAAATAAAAACTAAAAATATAACCAAGATGCTCAATGAGATCACCTAGAGACAGATTGTAATAAAAATAAGGGCATGGTTTTTGTAGCTCAATGGTTGAGGGTCGACCTATGAACCAAGAGGTCATGGTTCAATTCCCGGTCAGGGTACATACCTGGGTTGCAGGTTCGATAACCAGTGTGGGATGTGCTGGAGGCAACTGATCAATGACTCTCTCATCACTGATGTTTCTCTCTCTCCCCCTTCCTGTCTGAAATCAATAAAAATAAAAATAAAAATAAAAAATAAGGAAACTCAGGTCAATGGAGGAAAAAAGAGGAATATATGTAATACTTTCAACAATAAAGAATTATTAAAAAATAAAAATTAAAAAATCAATTAAAGAAAAGAAATGCAATCAGACTTACTTGCTTACATGGTGTCTGTGACTCCTTTCTCACGAACATAAGTGAGTATCTGCAAGTCTCTAATGTTTACTATCTGACCCTTTACAGTAAAAGTCTGTAACCTATAAGTTACTACATTACAGTATATATACCCATATCATTCTAATAAACACTTGCAAGGATTATTTGATAAGAGACTTATATGTAAACCAGGAATATGATAGAATTGAGTAGCTGCAAGTCTCTAATGTTTACTATCTGACCCTTTACAGAGAATGTCCGTAACCTATAAGTTACTACATTACAGTATATATACCTATATCATTCCAATAAACACTTGCAAGGATTATTTGGTTATAAAAGACTTAGATGTAAACCAGGCATAGGAAAATGCTGAAAGAGGAAACATGTTCTTGTGGCATTTGGGTTTTTCAGTGTAAGAAGACAACACTGGCAATTCCTTTTGGGTGTGCATCAATAGGCAGCTTCCAAACCCAGAAGGAATGACACTGTCTGACTTCTGCAAGTGTCTCTGCTAAAGGAGAAGATGAAATCAACAGACCAAACACTATCATTGTAGAATACAGCTAGGAATCAGATGGCCCTATACAGTGTTTCCTAAGGATATCAACATCTCGCCTTCTTATAAGGTGCCCACACTTTCGGAATAAAAAATAACTGGAACAAATGGTCTGACAAGTGTGGGTGTGCCATGGGGGCCAAGGGGTCATTTTTGAATTTGGGACGGACTGGAGATATCTGACATACACTACTGTGATACTCACAGGTGGAGACTTCCATAGAACAGAGGGCCAGACAGGTTAAAATAGACATTTACTCTCACTGATGGGAGTCTTTTCATAGTGTTATAAGAATTACTTACAAGCTTAGATGTTTTAATAAGTGGGCTACTGGGACTGTGAATCTGGGGTGGGAGGTCCAAGGTTTTTGGAGTGAGGCTACCTGTGTGGAGCACTCTCATACTCTAAACATAAACATAAATAAATTTAGCCTCTTGACATGTGATATTTCTCAAAAAGTATCTAGCCCCTAATCAACTTCCTAAAAACACATGGGACTATTAATAATTAAAGGATAGGCCCTGGCTGGTTTTGTTGTGGATAGAGTGTCAGTCTGCAGAATGAAGGGTTCTGGGTTCGATTTCAGTCAAGGGCACATGCCCAGGTTGTAGGCTTGAGCCCCAGTAGAGGGTGCAGGAGACAGCCAATCAATAATTCTCTCTCATCATGGATGTTTCTAGCTTCTTTTCCCTTCCTCTATAAAATCAATTTAAAAATACATATTTTTTAAAAAGTTTAAAGGATGAGAACCAACCAATGAATGCATTAAAAAGTGGAACAAAAATCCATGTTTCTCTCTTCTTAAAATCAACCAATAAAAGAATGAAATAAAAATGAAAGAATGATGCCAAAGAAATGTTAGTGAAAACTAGGTCACATACTCATTTTGAAGAGTTCTGCATATTGTTATATTGACTATTATTAGGTCAAATCAAACAAAAGGGCATCAAAGCTAACACCAGGTCCATTCTGAGGTCTTATTTAAGAAAGATTTATGCTTCACCCAGAGTCTGAGTCCTTACCTATTTCCCCCCTGCTATTCATTGTTCAGTTGCCTCCCCTGAGGTCAGAAAACTGGCCCATCAGTCCACTGTCCGTTTGGTGTCTGCCCCTGAAAGGTGATGCACATACGTGCACAGAGAAACCCACAGCCCTCCTGCCACTTCCTTCAAAGGCCATGTCAGAATGATTATGTGCTCCCCAAGCCCCTGACAGCAGAACCTACCCTCATGGCAGCATTTCCAAGTCCCATAATGTGGGCTATTGCTGTTTTTGGTCAAATGTGAAAGAGAAAGCTATATGAATGGAAAGAAACAGCAGACATTTGATGTGCTCAGGAAGGCTAAGCTATTCCATTATGCCACAGGACTGCAAACCTTCAAAGCGATGTTTCTTCACATGACTGCCTCACTATTCATTAAAATGTTATGGCAAACAGCCTCAGAATTGTCCATTTAAAAGATAATGTAATTGGTGCAAAGTGAAAGATCTCCTATCCTCAAGTTTCCATTTCCTTAGTACTCCTACAGCTTGCATACTCTGAGCAAATGTTAAAGTTGGAAGAATCCTATTACTGTATTTATTCATGCAACTCCCTGCATTACTGAGTCTCTAAAGTGGATGTGAAATGAAAAATATCTGTATGAGCCTGTAGGTTAAAGAGGAGACACCGGTGAGCATTCCCTCTGCAAACTTGCCCCATTTGGCCTAACTGAAGCAGAGGAGGCTGCTATGCTGAGCTGGGGTGACCTGTCAGGAGCAGCAGAGGAGACCTAGGGGACTGCCTGCCTGTATTCTGTGAATCGGACATTTAAACTTTCAAATAAAAAGACTAAGAGAGAAAAATCTAAATAAGTAATATAACACTTTCTCTCTCTTGGCAAACTACCTTCTTGCCCCTGTTTCTCATAAATGCAACAATTTATAAGGAATATTCATAGTTTAGTCTGAACAGAGAAGAACTTGGAAGGGAAGAATTAACTGTCATTAGAAGCTGTGAAACTGACAAATTTATTTGGTAAATGAAATTCTCTCAGAAAATAATGCAAATGAGGAGTTGCCAGATTTTACTTAATTTCACTTTTCCTTAAGTTGGGAATAAAGTGGGGGAAGTGGACAGGGAAGTACACAAGTACATAGGGCACATATTATTTACAAGGTTACAGCCAGTAAATTAATGCTGCTAGTAGCTGCTCAAAAAGTGTGTCCTTCAGAGGAAAGGCAGGAGAGGGTGAGTGGGAATAGATTAATGAACTTGTATGCATATATGCATAACCTGTGGACACAGACAAAAGGGTGGTGAGGACCTGGGGGAGGTTAATGGGAGAAAAGGACCTAGACCTATGTGATACTTTCAATAATAAAGATAAAAAAAAGAGAGAGAGAGAGAGAGAGAGAGAAGTGTGATCTTATAAGAAAACATTTCTCAGAAGAGCAAAGGGTGTAAGTCCATGCTAAAGGAGAAAATAAACATGTGAATCATAGTAGAAACAACACTAGTGAAGTATATGCAGAGAAAAACAACAATCTCGTCTTTGATTTTCTATTATACATACAAATCACACTTGTCTTCTTTCCTAACGAGTATTATATATATAAATTTTTAATATATTTTATTGATTTTTTTTTTTTTTTTTTTTTACAGAGAGGAAGGGAGAAAGATAGAGTTAGAAACATCAATGAGAGAGAAACACTGATCAGCTGCCTCCTGCATACCTCCTACTGGATATGTGCCTGCAACCAAGGTACATGCCCTTGACTAGAACTGAACCTGGGACCTTTCAGTCCACAAGCTGACACTCTATTGAGCCAAACCCGTTAGGGAGAGTATTATATTTTTGTATGAAAATAACTTTCAAGGTAAGAAGATAGAAAGCACGGGATTTCACTTACGTCTATACAGGAATATTTGCTTTGTAAGACACAAAACCCAGGATCACAGTACACAGTGATTATTTATTTAAATACTTGAAAAGGTCAGTGATGGAAAAAATAGGTTTATCATGAGTTTATATTCATTAGACTTATTTTACCATTTAAAAAAGTGCTGCTTCCAGGTTATCCCAGCCAGATATAGAACACTTCATGATACATGCAGCTGCTGAAATCACTAGGACAGACACAGCCCTTGTAGAATGATTTACACTTTGGGAGGAAATTCATTTGTTGTAGTGGTGACTGTTTATTTGAACTAAAAACATTGATAATATACAAATCTTTTTTCTCATTTGATTGAAAGGGCTATAAAATTCAACATCCTGACAAAGGAGGCAACGTAATCACTTAGATAACACCTCTAATTGCCTTTAGCTCCTTCTTCCTTAAAGGTGAGCCTCACACTCAGCTATACAATTGTCCAGCTAGCCCAGCTTCAAGGCTGGCCTACCCAAGTGACTGAAAGAAGTTTGTGCTGGTAAGCTGACAATGACTTGTTTTTAGAAACGGAGAGAAAGTGGTAAATTGTGCCTCGGGTACCTGAAGGACCCAAGATCATTCTGAGTATATGTGAAATAAATAAGTGATCCATGAGTAAATACAATCTCTGAGCTGACTTAAGCCTAGGAGAGTGAGCCAACTGAGCACTAACAATACCATGTAGAAACATCTAGAAATACCATTTCTAGAACTCAGTTTGGGAGACCATATCTTGCCTGAATATGTACATTATTTACAAAACATTCCCTTTTGGCCTCTGGAATTTAGCCACTTTAGTCTGGCTGTTAAGCTGTTTCTTTCCATATGCTAGCTAATACTGCAGTTACAACTATCGTTAAAATACTCTTATGCACGACTTACAAATAATTAATAAAGTAACTCTGCATGTACAAATATGCCAATATTTCTAGCAGAATTTAAAGCATTCAGAATGTACATAAAAGTATTTGTTTTTGGTAGGGGCCAGTATTTTTTTTTGTTTTAAATCATCGCTGTTTCAATAATGCTTTGTACATGGCAAAGCCCAAAACGGCAAAAACAGTAGCACCAAAACTTGCTCGAAGCCAAAACGTGGAGCTCTTGAGGTCAGCTTGTGTCACGTGCCTGTAGTCAGAAAATATAATTAATGTTTAAAATACGATTAGTATGAAAACACCAGTATTAACAATCTACTTTTAGGGAAGTATTAGCACACTTGTCAGGCTAATTGCATACAGTAATGCTTAACCAAAAACATTTATCAGTATAGCCACATGTACAATGTATATATGATCATTATCTTACAATGTGGACATCAATAAAAATAACTGTCTTTACAATGAACTATGATTTGAGAGTAAACAACATTTAAACTTTTATACTTTTTCTTCACATGGGAAATGGAGAACTTAGACACATTATGTACCACTTTTTAATACCACCATGGTCCTTCAAAATGAAAGGGAAGACTGGGATCTCACAATTTTGAGAGTCAATTTCAAGGAACTTAATGTGCAATCTTGAGTCCCCAGGAATTGAAAGCTATATATTGTAAGCAGTTAAGCGACAAGTGACAATACTTTTCTAAGAGCAATGCTTAAAGTCAACTTCGGAAATAATTATTGAGTCCCATAAAAATTTGCCCAAAAAATAGCAAAGGGGGTGAGGGTAGATTTACTAGTTTACATTAATTTGGTTAATGCTGATTAAAGAAAGGAAAACAAACAAATAAACCTTGGTATTGGACAGGCAGTGACAATGATATCAACTAAAGGACATAGTGTAACATGGTGGAATGAAAAGTAAATGATGTTAAAAAAAAAAAAGCCATATTATGCATGACAAGAACAGGGACAGCCTATACCACAAACTGAGTTTGTGAGCATGCTCAGTTAATAACAATGCTAAGCACCCTCAAGAGTCTCAAGTATGACAGCTTACCATGAAAAGGATAAAGCTTTAAAGCAAAGGTTGGAACATCTTATTCAAGCATCTCTGAAGTTTTAGTTAAGTGAACACAATTGAGGTGATGTAGAATTAAGAGATAGAGAGACTGTCTAGTTCAGGTTATTTTACAACTAAGTTAAACAAACAAATTTGAAGCAAAAATCATACATCATTAAAAGACCAAGACACTGACTGACACATGCAAAAGAGTGAAGAGCCAAGAATAGAAATTGTATAAAATGACTGTGCCTCAGTGATAGTCAAAGAGTGATCAGATTAGTTATCACAAAATGCAATCTGCACATTCCTGGAAATGACTATACTACAATCCAGAGTGCTCCATGCTTGGCACCCTGGCAAAACAACACTCAGCACTCCAGTTTCTTATCCTCCCCAGTTTCTATTAAAAAAAAAAATCACTCCTTACATAATTATTATTTTACAAAGCAACGTGAAAACAGATTCATTCCATCTTTTGAATTAGTCCTTTCAACAGGCAATGTTTTATTTATTGATTTGTTTGTTTAAAGTTAGGGAGGAGACCACTTAGGTTTGAGTTTTTCCAGTTGGAAAAACTCCAACAAGGCCAATAACCCACTGCTTGTGGGAAATGTTACCTGGCTTCAAGAAAAAGTGGACCATGAGATGACTCCATGAAGATGGAATCTTCAACAGAGTTGACGGCGTGCACCTGGTGAGTAATACTGCCTTCGTCGTCTGCTAACAGCATGGCACCCCACTCAGCTACCCGGGCTCTTAACCTTTTATACACATGCACACAGTTTGCAGTTCTCAGCAGAGCTCACAAAAGAAGGGGACTGAAAATAACGTCTCTCAATTAAACAGCCTACACAGAAATTGAGTTGCCACCCTCTATATATATCTTATGCTTTCTATATTTAAAATAAATGTATTCTATAGCAAATTGCAAAACTTAAAAAAAAATCTATATGTACTCTGTAAAACACGGAAACCTAAGGCTGTAATATACATTCTTTACATATCCCTCAGAGGATGGTCTTGGTATATCCAAAACACTAAGGGAAGCCCTTGAAACCAATACCTAAGCCAGCGGTCCCCAACCCGTGGTCCGTGGACCACTGGTGGTCCATGAGGTCCAAAGGTTGGCAACCATTGCCCTAAGCAGTACCTGACAACATGTGGTGACCATAAGTATTAATTCAAAATGAGGCTAACAACTCTTAATCAGAAGGTTTATAGATGTTTCTAATTTTAGACTACCAAAACCTACAAAATACATCTGTGAAAAATTGAGTCCAACATCCCAAATTTATAGACTGTTACAATCTTATGATGAGGGTTTCAAAGTTTACAATTCCAAGTCAATAGAGATGTATAGTATTTAAAGTGAGAACACAGGTTGAACGTGCATTAGAGATTTTGCTTCGAGCTTTGGTGTCTGTGTGATTTTTGTGCATTTTCACTGATGGAGGATTTTTCTAAAAATTTTTACATTTATTTTTTAATTTAGGGAGAGAAAGGGATTAGGATTAAAGCTAGCTGCAATCACATTAAAATCAGTCAAAATAATTTCTCATAAATATTCAAGTATAGAAGTTTATGCACACAGCTTCTTTTATTGTATTTTAAGAAAGTAATACCATTAAAAAATAATGTATTCTGACTGACTTTATTGCTTGGTTTTCTTTTGAATTTTCAGATAATTATTTTCCCCAAGCAGTAGTATAATCTTCAATAGGCAAAAGAGTTCATATTTATATACAAACAACATAGATACATGCTCAAGATATAGCTAGTTAAAAATTGAAGGCAACTATTAACTCCAAATATATTTTAATGATTCTATTAAGGTTACAGTAGTTGTTTCAGGCACTTTTAGTCATGGAAAACCATACTTGTAGACACAGAAAGCTACTTAGAGAACTATTTCATGCCTTGCCATGTGCATTTAAAAGCAGCACCAACTAGGTTCTATTTACAGAACAGAAAGCATTTCTAATTGATGGCACATTTGTTGTTGCTTAGGTAACTGAAACATCTGAATAAAGAATAAAGCCATCTTGAGCTGGCTGGTGTGCTCAGTGGTTAGTGTCACCCTGTGACCCGAAGGGTCGCAGGTTCAATCTCTGGTCGCAGTGTGTACGTGAAGCAACCGATGATTTTTCTCTCACATTGATGATATTCTCCTCCTCCCCCCCTCTCTCATCAATGAAAAATATATCCTTAGGTGAGGATTAACATACGAAAAAAACAAAAAAAGAAGAGTGCCATCTTAATTGCATTTCATAAGTATTAAGAACTAAGTCATGCTTCTCATTTTAGATCTCAAGTAGAAGCAGAAAAACAGTTTCATAAAGCTGCCTCCCAATTCATTTCTAAATTCAAGCAAAAATAATTCTTCCAAACTATAATTCCAAAGTATAATTCTTTAAAAATGACTCAGATAAAATATCTTAGGATTATAACATATAGTATCTTATTGCATATTTTTTCTTTCTTCTTAAAGTATTTTAGTATTAAAAAGGTAATATATGCTCATTGTAAGATATATGTAAAATAAAGTAGGGGAAAAAAATCACTAACAGTCCTAGCACCTAAGGCAGTGGTTCTCAACCTTCCTAAGGCCGCGACCCTTGCATACAGTTGCTCATGTGGTGGTGACCCTCTACCATGGAATTTTGCTACTGTTATGCATCGTGATGTAAATATCTGCATTTTCCAATGATCTTAGGCGACCCCTATGAAAGGGTCGTTCGACCCTCAAAGGGGTCGTGACCCACAGGTTGAGAACCACTGACCTAAGGCAACTAATTACAATTAGGGCCATTTCTATTTAGACTTTTTCTATGTATTTTTAAAAAATATTTTTATTGATTTCAGAGAGGAAGGGAGAGGGAGAGAGAGAAACAATGATGAAAGAGAATCATTGATCAGCTTCCTCCTGCACACCCCACACTGGGGATCGAGCTTGCAACCTGGGCATATACACTGTCCAGGAATCGAACCATGACCTCCTGGTTCATAGATCGAGACTCAACCACTGGGCCACGCCAGCCAGGCTTTATGCTATATGTATTTCTTACACAGCTGCAAACACAATGTGTATAATTTATATAATTTTATATCCTTTTAAAAACTATTATGTAAGGACTTTCCCATACATTATAGAAACATAATTTTAAATAGCTACATTATATTTCTTTATCCTAATGATGGCTATTCTTGACTTACTGGCGACTATAACTAAAGTGATGAATAACTTTCTATATAAGATTTATCTCTATACTTAGAATAGTTTCCTTAAGATAATTTCCCAAGATGAATATTACAGGGTTGAAAAAATGTATACAAGTGTGTGTATAAAGGTTCTTTTTGTTTTTTACTCTACTGCTATGCCATAATCATTACATTTTCCTACTCTATTTGGAATAAGATAATTTAGTTCAGCAGTATCTCTTTCATAACATAAGAAATGATGACTAACTGCTGAAATATAACCTTAATCAATCAAATGAAGTTTATTAGAGCTTTCAAGTTTGTAGGTGGATGCTGGCTTTGTGTCTGAGAAGTACTGAAGGCACATATGTCCATCAGATGACAAACACTTCTTGACACAGATGTGGGAGCCAATCACTATATTTGGGCTTGGGTATTATTAAGGCTGCTACTTAATAAGGCAGAGAGAAGGAAATGTTTCAAAATTCAGGCAAAACGAGTTAAATTAAGAATTTTCTTTGTGGCCGAGACCGGTCTGGCTCAGTGGATAGAGCGTCAGCCTGCAGACTGAGAGGTCCTGGGTTCGATTCTGGTCGGGGGGATGTACCTTGCTTGCGGGCACATCTCCATTGGGGGGCGTGCACGAGGCGGCTGATTAATGTCTCTCTCTCATCGATGTTTCTGACTTTCTGTCCCTCTCCCTTCCTTTCTGTGAAAAATCAATAAAAATATATTTAAAAAAAAGAATTTTCTTTGTGGCCTTAGCCGGTTTGGCTCAGTGGACAGAATGCGGCCTGTAGACTACAGGGTTCTGGGTTTGATTCTGGTCAAGGGCATGTATCTTGGTTGAAGGTTCCTCCCTACCTCAGGTCCTGGTTGGGGCACGTGCAGGAGGCAACCAATTGATGTGTATCTGTCACAGTGATGCTTCTCTCTCTTCCATCTCTCTAAAAGATCATTGAAAAACATATCCTTGAGTGAGGATTAAAAAAAAGAATTCTCTTTGTGAAGAGCCACACCAGGCATATAACAGAGTGACCAAAATTCCCAAGTACCTCTGCACAGAATGCGTTAAAGCAGGCAAACAAGATGCTTTTGATGAACTCTGCAATTTATGGTAAATATAAGAAAATGACTCAAAATCTTTATTGGTTAAATGTATTGAACAAATAATAAAAAAAAGGGAATGTTATCAACTGCAATATTTCAAAACATAAAATAATCAAATCCCAAAGGGGTCAATGGCATTAAACCCAATTTAGCTACTCTCAAACAGGATATGTTTAATTTTTTTATTAGGTGTCACAGGACTATATATCTGGGATATGAAAACTACTGTATTTTCCGGCATATAAGATGACTGGGCATATAAGATGACCCCAACTTTTCCAGTTAAAATATAGAGTTTGGAATATACTCGCAATATAAGATGACCCCCGACTTTTGAGAAGATTTTCCTGGGTTAAAAAGTCATCTTATATGCCGGAAAATATGATATATTAAAGAGATCCAAAAATGTGCAAAAATTAGAATGTGTGGAAGGGGGAGTATTCAGTGAGATCCAGATATCAATTAACCATGTCTTGGGTTGCAAGCTATTGTGCAGAGGACAGAAAAGAATAGTAGAACATACGGGAAAGCGACAAAGCTAAAAGACTATAGGAAGAGTAGTTCTACCCAGACTTTTTATTAGGCCTCTCCTAAAGTTTGTCAGAAACAAATTTGAATTTCCTATTTTTAATTTTTGTCACTCATCACTTTATCTTTTCCAAACACAACTCAGAGGTGTACAAATGCACTAATGTGAATGATCTTCTAATTCTATCCATCTTTGAATCTCAGGTATGAAGGTTTTTTTTTAAATATATTTTATTGATTTTTTACAGAGAGAAAGGGAGAGAGATAGAAAGTCAGAAACATCGATGAGAGAGAGGCATCGATCAGCCGCCTCCTGCATGCCCCACAGTGGAGATATGCCCGCAAGCAAGATACATGCCTCCAACCGGAATTGAACCCAGGACCTCTCAGTCCGCAAGCTGACACTCTATCCACTGAGCCAAACCGGTCTCGGCAGGTATGAAGTTTTAAATTAATACTTTGAAACAACCTATATAATGGTCATGTATGTAACCTAAAGTTACTAGGGTTCATATGTATCATATATAGCTTTTTGCTATTTCAATTACCTAGCCCAAGTTAAAAACTCTATTGAGGTCACCAAAACTATAATTAAGTTTTGTTTTTAATAAGTCACATAAAAAAAAATCTAAACCTCCTTACTTTTATTCCAATCAATGCTTCTTCCTGATAAAGTATTTTTTAAATATTTCTTTAAAAAATGCTTGTACTGTTAATAATAATTTTAATAACGACAATTTTCCTAATGGAATTTGTAGGCATGAATATTCTAATAAGATATTTCTCAAAACAGGCTAAAAAATCAAAATAGAGTATGTATCTAATGAAGATGAAGTACAACACAAAAGTCATAAGAAAATTGTTAACTGAGCATGCCTAAATAGTAACACACTTTGGAAAAGGAAATAGGTGTGCATCAATGTAAAAAAATGCTTTACCAAGCCATTAGAATAAAAACTTAGATGATCATAGGGACATGGGAATATGCCATGGGAAACATAATATATATGATACCTACTGATACTTAAAGATTAGGTTAGGCAAACTCCACCTTGTGTGCCCTTTAATATACTAACCAATGGCAAAAATAGTTTAAATTATATGCAGTAGCAGCTTACTTCATGAGAATCTATAACACAACCTCCTGTATAATTTTAAACTATGATAAGTATCTGAATCCAAAGAAAAGCCTTGTAAGGACTTTCATACAAAGGAATATGGAAGTTTCATATAAAACTAAATGCAAGACAGACTTCCTTTCATACAATATGTTACTATAACATAATATCCTAAGAATTCTTATAGCCCCAACAGAATCTCTACAATATTAAGTTTTTTAGGAACCTATCCTCTTCATAAGCAATCCTATGAAAAGGTAGTTCATTTTCGTATGACAAAAGTAAAATTATTTCTTAAGGAGGGGCTATTACATTAAATAATATGATTTTTAATTATGTAAAAGAGGAAATTAGGTGATTATTAAAGCAATATGGGCAAATGAAGTAAGTCATTAACAAATGGCTTAAGTGTCATATACATCCAATTTAAAAAATATATTAAAAATAGGGCAAAAAATACAATGGATATGACTGTCTATCATATCTTTGAGTCTCTGGAAATATTCAGTGTAAAATATCCTCTTGGTTGCTAAAGTAAAATGCTGCTACTGAGCTTAAGAAGTAACGCTAGCTGGTTTGGCTCAGTGAATAGAGTATTGGCCTGTGGACTGAAGAGTCTCCGGTTCAATTCCAGTCAAGGACACATGCCTGGATTTTGGTCTCAATCCCCAGTAGGGGACATGCAGGAGAAGGCAGCCGATTGATGATCCTCTCTCATCATTGATGTTTCTATCTCTTTCTCCCTCTCCCTACCTCTCTGAAATCAATAAAAAAAAATTTTTTTTTAAAGTAACATGAAAAAATAATTTAGATGGCTAGTGCAAATAATAAAATGGAATAAAGGAAATCCTAAATCCAAAGTAAATATCAAAGAAAATCTCACCAAAATAAGAAATTGTAAAATAAACCACTTTAGGTTTGAATTATAGGGTAGGATGAGTGGGTATACACAGAAAACTAGCTGGGAAAAGGACTGAGAGGAGTTAAAAAATGACTAAATGGCATCGACAAACAAATGAAAATGAACACCTACAGGAAGGGACAAATTAAAGTTCAGAGCACTCTATTGTATAGTAACATCTTCATGCAAAGTAGGAGTGTCTGAAGAGAGAAAAATAATAAACTAAAATCCTGGGTAGTTCAAACCAACAATCAAGCTTACCCCTACATAATCATTTTAATACTTAAAAAGGTATTTAAAAATAAAAATATATTCAAAAGGTATTTTTCCCCAGTAACATGATTTACACTGATATGAAAGCATTACCACATTAATCATGCTCCAAATGTATTTAGATCAAAATAATTCTAGATATTCATAAATTATTCTAAAGAAAAACATAAATTTATCCACATCTAGAGGGCGAGTCTATAATTACCCAAGTTACATGTCGAACACATAGTTTAACACTTGTCTCAAATGTTGAAATCACTATACACTCAATCAAATTGATAAAAAAAATTTTATTACTATTTTCTACTTAAAATCTGTACTGCCAGTTAATAAGGTCCAAAAAAGACAATCTTTACTGGTCAAAAACACATAACTCGGGAAAAGATGGACAATTTCAGAAATGAATCTATTAAACTTGCCTAAGTATAAAATAATTAATAGGTTTAAATCCTGTCATGGTGAGGTTCTAGCACTTCCTTTTTTCACATGAGACTATGTAATCAAAGTTTAAAGAAAAAAATTTTGAACAACATAATATTTAGAAAGGTACTTAAAGGTAGGTCCATTATTTTCTTCACCTTCAGATTTTGCCCCAGCTCACAGCAGATCTATCCAAAGCAGGTACTTAAATTAAGTGTTTAAATAAATAAATCAAAAGGAGGAGTTTGAGATAAAGGGAGTATGTAGTCTCAAACATGCGTTATCTCTGGAAGTTATTTCTAGTTCAGGTATCAAAATTTTTATATGCACAATAAAACTGCTAACTTGAGGTCAACCTATATGTACCACTATGTACCACTATGTCTACCAATTTCTTGGCAGAAATTTGATGAAACTTTTTGCTTAAGTAAAAATTTAAAACTGTTCAAGTTCTAAATAAAAAACTAGGCATGGCAGAGTTATAAAAACAAAGACCTAAGAGTTAGTATTGAGTGAGAATCTCTACTAAATTACAGTAAAAAATTCTTAAATGACTTGTATTCAATTAATCATTATGTAACATTAAGATATACCTAGCTTGGCAAACCAATGGTGACCAACTACCAAAGATACCAAAACCTGAGAAATACTAGGATAAGGTGATTCCATTCTCACCCTACTGCCCTGCAACTTTTTCATGAGAAGGGTTAAAAGACATTTTCATTTCTTAGGTATATTTTGTTGTATGTATATTTACATTTTTACAACTGTAAGTCCTATCTTAATACAGGTTGCAAACTGGTGGCCTGAAAACAGGTTTTGTTTTTTCTGGTTTCTACTTTTAAAATTCACTATTTAAGTAACAGAAAATTTTACATAAAAACCCTGATTTCCAGTCTCATAGGATCAGAACACCTAGCAACACCAAATCTGTGCAATAACAAAAGTCCAGAGCTGACTTGTGGGGGCCTCTTTTAGACAGGGATTCTCATAGTCCCCACCTCTCTTATTTCTTAGCCACCTTCATAATTTTCTATCCAGAACCTATAGGTATTTAATTTGGGCCTCCACTCCCACAAACTTGATTTACATCCTTTTGTAAACTAGAAGAAACTTTAATATACAACTTTTAAATTTCCACTGTACTTCTATGAAATAAATTATTGAAATACTTCCAGGGATCAGGAAGGAGTTCTTAAAAGGTTTTCCTCCTCTTCTTTTCCATTCCTTCCATTCTTGATTATCAGATATCAGTGATGTATCTCAACATTACCATTAAATTATTTCTAGTTTATAAATAAATATGACAAAATGTACTGATTTCTGCTTGAGGATCACTGTATAGAGTAATATTCTATGAGCAAGCTTATCCAATAATGCACACCCAACCTATTTCACTTGGAAGCTGACTAAACTGATCTAAGAATAAAATTGTCATTAAAGTGCAGACAATAAATTAATTTGCAATTCTGGGCAATCAAGGATTTCTAGAATAAATAAAATATATGGTTTCTGATCAGCAATTACTAGGTGTCAAGATGGTTTACCAAGAATAAAACACCAAAAAGATGTCACTTTCTATTTAGATGAAATTACCATGCTGGTAGATGACAGGAATGTGGTATGTTTATTTTTGAAAAGCCCTCCATGAAATCTCTCATAAGATACACTATAGATTGGATAATAAAATATTTTTAACTCCAAAATAATCTTTCCCCAAGACTTCTGAACCTATGTTACTGAGAAGAGTCCTCCAGTAGAGTGCTATAGGGGTTGCATGCGTTTTTTTTTTTTTTAGCTCTCTCTCCAACCTCTGGGTATTGGATATTCTTTTTTTTATTGACAACTGGAAAGATAAAGACATATCTACAAAATTTGCAAATAACACAATGTTGAGAGAGATATATATAATGGGACAAATGACAAAATAATGTTTGAAATGACTGAGCTAGAACAAATGGATAAAAAAGAATATGACATTTAATAGAGATACATATGTATCTGCAATTAGATTCAAAGAGTTAACTAAAAATGGCAAATACACAATTAGAGAGGAGGGGACACTGTCTTAATAGCACACCATATGAAAAAAAAATCTGATTTCAATTAACCCCAAGATTAAAATGCATCAACAGTGGGATGGGGCAGCTAAAAACGTTAATTCATGCAATAGATAGGTGCTGTCCTAACCATGGAACATGACTGACCACTGTTCTGGACTAATCAGGTCACACTTGGAGCACTGGTCTCCATTCCAGCGGCACCTTTTAAGAGGTACTCTAAAAAAAAACCTAAGGGGCTTTGAGATGAGGACAACTAAGAATGATGAAGTCACTAAACCATCTAATTTAAGAAAAGGCTGAAAGAAATGGGGATGTTCTACCTGGAGAAGAGAAAATTAGGGGAGACATGATGGTCGTCTTCAAATGTCTGAAGGATTGCTATGTTGAAGAGGGAGTAGAATAGTCGTATGTTGTTCTAAAGGGCAGAACTAAAACTAAAGGAAAGAAAGTTATAAGGAAATCATTTTAGTTAAAAATAAAATAAAATAAAATAAAAAGCAAAAACCGTCTCCAATGTGGAAAGCCATCAGCAGACAAATAGCACTCTCTCAGGAAGACTTGCAGAAAGGCATCCTAATGGGAGATTAGATTAGAAGAATATTAGAATCCCTTCCAACTCTATCATGTCCAAATCAGAGCTCCTGAATGTTGTGGTTTGAACTAGACTGCAGTTTCTCAGACAGGCACCATGAGAGAATCTGCACCGCTACTTTAGAAGGTGTCATTCACAGGACAGAAGCAGAACCTGACCACCAAATGGGTGTGGATCCCTTCAAAGTAGGCATCTGAGATAGCTGCATTCTTATTCCAGAGCTGCTAGTGCTCAAAGCTTCCTCAAAGCTCATTGTGAAAGATTTCAAAGTCCGTTTCTGGCTCACATAAGCGACAGTCTCCCTGTTTCATAGCCACACCTACTATATTGCTGGTAGACACAAACTACCCTGCTCATGTGGTACAGTCAGAGCCAAGCCCTTAGCAAGAGTCCAATGGTAAACAAAATAACTGACCCATTTTTCATCAAAGTCTACTGAGCTTGATCATCTGTCTTAATCAAGGCCATTTCCCAATGACATTTGAATGAGTTCAAAATCCTAATTCATCTTCAGACACATAAAAAATTAACATTAGATACAAATTAGTATTACATACGCTCTTAAATGCTCACAAAACGTAAAATAAATCTGAACAAAGGTAGCATGACCAGAATAAGAATATAACCTCCCAAGTTCATTGCTTTGAGGGAATGTATATATCTTACTTTAGTTTTTCAAAGCATATTACTTTCTAGGCATATGTCATGTTTTGGACTCAATTATCAAGACCTCAAAAACTAGTACTATAGATCTTTCTCTTTTTCATATTCCTTTGAATCCTTAAAGTTAGTTACTATCCTCATTTCCAAAAAGGATGCCCTTTCAAATAGACATTTCAGGCACCTAAAATAGATAATTTGTTCAAACCCAAGATATTGTTCACATTGGTATGGGTTTAATAAATTATATTATTTGAATGTATGCTAAATATATTATAACATTTGGGATCAATGTGTCTTTTCCTTACTACAAATGTCCTAATCTATTTCTACAACTCTTAGCCAAAAGCTTTTAATCTCCTTATATATATTATCCTCTAATATGAAAGATACTTTAACTTCCTTAATGAAAAAAAACAACTAAAATTTTATAGTCCCCTAAATATATGTATGAATTTAGAGACACTACTAAGAATGATTCCAAATCTAAATACTGTCACCACAGTGAGAATTTTAATGGAAATTAGCTGGGCATCAGTCAGCTCATTGTCTTTGTAAGTAAGTATCAGTGTAATAAATAGTTATCCACTATTTCCTTTTGTATTTTAACAGAATGCCTGGTACCCAGTAAATAAAGTTAAGAACCTGTTAAGAATTGCAGTGAAGATTTTGTTCTTTATAGACTGCAGCAAGTCTGAGTTGAGGAAGTTCTGACAGATGCAAAACGTACACCTGTTGCAGGTGCACATACAGCGTAACCGGGCATGGCTGTGAAAACACACAGAAGGACAGGAGTTGAGTTCTTACTTACAAATATGGCACAAGTCAGGGTGTGCCAACTTAAAAAAAATTTAGGCATAAGCAACACTAAGGAAAAGGATAGTGTGGGGCATGCTAAAGTTGTGCAGAATTCCACGTATATAAAAAATATAGTAAACAGTTATAGCTCCCTCTTCCCTCCCTATAGAAAATCTAAGGACAAGGGAGATGGAATTATTATTACAGGAGTTTTAGTGGAATAAATATGCACAGCAATAGCTGGCACCCTCATCTAAATTAAAAAGAAAAACTGAGTAAGCCATAGCACCCACCAAACGGACAAAATTTACTAACATTGAAATAACCATTCCCTCCTCCTCCTCCTCCTTTCTCTTCCCTCAGCATACACACATGCCTGTAAACCAGGAAGAAGAAGAGTGACAAATACACACAAAAATCAAAAGATGAGTATTTTCAAACTCTGAGGAGATATGAACATCATCTTTGAAATATCAAGCACCTTGATTCCCAAAGGAAATCAAAGAGCTTCATCTTGAACAAAATACAGGGTTAATTTCATCTGCTACTATGAAATTCTGGGTAAGGATATAAAAATCAACAATGATCCAGCTGGTATTAGATATGAAATTTAGGGAGGCTTTCTGATTCCTTTCTGATTGAGTGGAGTTGTACACTAGTTGGTACAGGCACATGGGGCAACCCATTTCATCTCTGCCCTAACAACCAAAGTAGGGGGTCTCCAATGACTGCTCAGTGGTCAGAGCCATCAGACGCACAAAGCCTGAATCACACTACCCTGAAGAGGTACTGGTGCAGAACCCCCACAGAAGAGCACCACCTGATGAATCAATGCCATCACTTCCTGTAACATCTGAACATTTTTGAAAGGCTTCTCAGTCAAAGGACTGGCCCAATCTGAGTTGGCTTAGCTTGTGAGATCGGATGAGACCACAGGGCACAGTGGCATGATTGTGAAGATTTAGCAGCATCCCAATAATGCCTAATTCCCAACATGAAGAAAAACAATAATTAATTCAAAACTTGACTTGTGCTACTAAGTCACTGCCAGCTGTCATACTGGAATCCATCTTTTATTTTTATAAACTGAGTCAGACTGTTCGACATACACCGGCTCCACCCACCAAAAAGGAAGGGTGCAAAGTATGCTTAGCAACAGGGAGATGCTTCATGAGAAGGAGTTTGGGATTAACCATGTAAACAAGTGTCTAAGTATGTACATTTATCATACACACACACACATATACACAAAGTGCAGTAAAATATTAAAAGGTACAGATTTAAAAGATGTAGTTATTTATAAGATTAAAATAGTGCATTTACACAGTAAACAAAGGACACCATAATACACAGTTAAGCAGTAAACCTGACCAAGCAGTGCGTTTCTGGATAATTACTAAATCTTAATTATGGCAAGAAAGAGACTTGCTCATTTATAAGAAAATGTCAACAAAATCCCACAGAAGCCATAAAGAAAAAGTAACTTACAAAGCAGTTTTTAGAAAGACCCAGACTTTTCTCAAATTCTCTATTCTATCAGTGTTGCCCATGTCTCGGGAGAGTCTGTCTCTGTAATGATCCTCTCTGTAGATACATATATGAGAGTTTTAAAGCAAAGGTAAAACATAAAAAAGGCTGTGTTTATCTTATAGTAATAGAAATGACTTGTCTTCCAACATAAATAGAATTGCAAGGGTTTACTGCATTTTTTAGAAAGTATTAATTAGTTAATGGAATAGCAGTAAAGTTAACTCTGACTTGAAAAATCTGTAACAAATGAACAACTTTCTAAAAAAAATTCAGCTTATAGCAATGTTTGATTACTCTTTCATACTGTAGTTTTCATAAGAATAATAATTTAGAGAATAACATAATTATAAATAGAATAAACTATAAAGTCCCGAGAAACGCACTGCCTGAAAGCTATCTTGTTACAAAACAGAATTTATACATAGTGCTCGAGAAGAATGCCATTAAGAACCATGCAATTTTAAGGCAGTTAGTAAACTATGAAGATGACCACAGTTATGTGCTTGTGCATATGCATGTATAGATATACAATAAATGTACATAAATGTGGTATAACACAATGTAAAACATTTATATATAGGAAATTCCAATTACAACTACTTTTAACAGCATTTAAAAAAAATCATATCCTGAACAAAAACATACCCATAATTTAATTTCATAAAAGATTTAGTATCCCTCACACACTCAAGGTCAATTAATCAACAGAAAAATATAAAAATGAACTTTCTGTTCATATGTAAATACAAGCAATAAGCAACATGTGCCAATCCCACTTCATTGCAGCAAGACTGTTGTTGTTTTTTAATGCTGGGTGGGGAGCTTAGTTTTATTATACTACCCTATTAAGATAGTTACAGAATGCTCAAATACATTCAAATATTGTCAGCACTGTTTATATAAATTTATTATGGCACCCAAACCAAACTTGCATTTTCTCAAATTTGTACCTTCTCATTATAATCTCTTTCTGTTGCTGAACAACTTCTATGGACAAAGGTTCCACCCTCATGGCTAACAATGGCATGCAATGTCGTTATGAACCATGCAACATGAAAATGATGGCAGATAAGTACTTACGGGTACATGGCCATTGTTGTCAATTTCACAAAGATATCTTTACTGGGTGCCTCAGCTGTATTGCAAGTGAAGGCTTGTGGTGGAGGCATTTTGTGTTTCCTGCAGAAATCAGCAGGTGAAATACTATATTCTTGTTTAACTTCATGCAGGTCTGACTTTGCAGCTATGATTAAGCAAGGTATTCTGCTGTCCATAAAGTGTTGCTGTGGAATAAAAAATGAAACAAAAATTTGATGACAAGTTCAAAAATTACTCTGTTTAATTAAATGTATACTAAAATTTTTCTCTGGATAGGCAAAGCAACAATAGTGGTCCAGGTCAGTCTCGTAATACGACCAGGGCCACTTTTCTAATGGTGGTAACAATATAAACCTGTAATGCTTCTTTAGATTCATTGAATTTGAAAAATTTTTTAATGAAAAAACATATTTTGAAATAAAAATAAATCCATATAAAGTCCTCTATACTAAAGCATACTATTTTCTTTTTTCGTATTACCTTTAGTCCTTTTTTAAAAAAAATGTATTTTTATTGACTTCAAAGAGGAAGGGAGAGGGAAAGATAGAAACATCAATGATGAGAGAATCATTGATTGGCTGCTCCCTGCACGCCCCACACTGGGGATTGAGCCCACAACCTGGGCATGTGCCCTTGGCCTGAATTGAACCCAGGACCCTTCAGTCTGAAGGTCGTTGCTCTATCCACTGAGCCAAACCAGTTAGGACTATTTTCAGTCCTTAAGCACATGCATTACATATTACATGTTTATATAGTGGCCATCATGCTGGATATAAACATTTAAAATTATAAAATACTGAATCTCCCATGTTTTCAGAATTCATAATAATTGTTTTTAATGTCTGTTTAATAGACCACCGGATTATTTTATCTTAATTTGGCAAAGCATCCTCTCCTATTCTTAGACATCTAAATTATTTCTAGTTTTTTGCTATTAAAAATAATGCTAGAATAAATTCTTTTATACATATAGTTTTATGTACAAAAGAATTAAATCTTGTTAAAATCTCAAAGTGACTAATAACTTTTCCCTCTTGCTCTGTTATTATTCATGATGGTTTACTCTCTTGCTCTGTTATTATTCATGATGGACATAGCAATATACAATCCATATGCATCCCTAACAGTCAAGAAGACCTTCCATTGATACAGTGGGTCTTAACCAGGAATGCACATCAGAGTCATGCATGGAAAAAAATATTTTTAAAAATACAGATGTCTAGGATCTTACCACCTCAGAACAAAACCAAAACTTTTAGGGACAGGACATAGACGTAATATACTTTTTAAAAGCTTCACAAATGATTTTCTTGGTTAGAAAACACCACATTACAATTCCATTAAACTTCATATAAAGTTAAGCTTAATTATACACCAAAAGAGCAACAAACCTTAAAAATCCTGGCACAGTATTCAAAGGATTTGGGATTACTGACATCATATACGAGGCATACAACATCACAAATGATCTCAGCCTCAGTTAGAAATTCCGATTCTGAGATATCATGCAACTTGTAAAAAGAAAAAGATGAGAAACATAAATATCATAATATCAATGAATAATTAAAGTCATGATGTTTTACTATTTGTTTAACTTAACTTCCTAATTAAAAGATACTGGCTAAGCATAAATTTCCAGACCATTTTTAGAAGTGGGAAGTGAGGATAAGTATTTTCTCATTTTGTGAATTAAAAATGGTGATTAGGATTTACAAAAGCTAACAATTACTGAGTGACTAAAGTGTACTGGGCAGACTCTTTACCTCCATTCTCTAAATTCTATAGATAAGATGACAGGCTATGAGATTAAGTCAACTGCTTAAAATAACACTTCTAATAAATCATTACACCAAAATTTCAACATAGATACGATTCAAAGTCTATTTTCATTCTACCGTATTACCTTTTCTCCCCACCAATCAAAAACACAAAACAAAGAACTTTTTCACACTATGCTCCACTTGTTCTACTTTATTGCCTGCACTTTTTTAATGTTAACTATAAAACTTCTAAAGAAATATCTATGATATGATAATAATCCAACAAAGTAAAATTCAGGAGAAGAAAGAGCAAGTGTAGAGTCAGAAGTAACTCAATATAGTCCAAATAAAACACTATGATAACATGAACATTCAGATGTGAAAGATGCTAATTTGCAAGTAATACTGTAAGAATAAAAACAGGAAAATTAATAGTCAGCAATATTTACTGAGTACACAGTAGGTAAAGAATAGAAGATAAATAAGGTTTAATAAGAAACTGACAAAAAACTTTTATCATAGAGTAAAATTCAAATGATCATTTGTCTAGCAGAACCTGTTAGCAGTTTCTAATATTAGCTAACTTAAACTCAGGCTCAGAGAGAGTAAGCCACTTGCCTAAGGTAACACAGCTAATCAATGATCAACTAGCGTTCAAAATGAAATCTGACTGGGTCAAAAGAGAACATATAATCTCTTTCTACTGCATTTCATAATATCTTTTCAGTTATACCCTTCTTTGATTCATTTTTCTTAGGCTCACACATTTGTTAAATATACTTGTTCCCTGCTAAACAGATAAAATCCAATTCTGATTACAGATACACTAACAAGCACCTGCACTAAGGTTTTCATATTAATTTCTAATTAACAGTGGAGGATAATATTTTAAAATAAGGCAAGAAAAAGTAAAGAAGAGTTAATAGTTTTACTTTCTTATTGTAATATAACATACAATTAAACATACAAATAGATGAATTTTTACTTATAGCTATAACCTTATAATCACCATACATATCAAGGGAATTAAAATTAATTTCAATGAATAAGCCAGGTGGGGGAAAAAATCACATGAAAGTTCTACATATAGCCATTAAATTAAACCCAATTAGTTTCCAAAGAGTTTTTTAAAAATATGTTTAATAATTAATAATCTTTATATACCAGAAAACTTCTTACCAATAAGTATTTCTCTTGTCCATATACATAAACAGTGTTAATCGCATAGTAGGATTTATGATCATCACAAATTTTCTTCTGCCTCTGAAACAACCAAAAATTTTAATATTTATAGTAAGATATTACAGCAACTAGTTGTCATCAATACATATACCTATGGGTCTGTCAAATAAAAGGGCATTCTTCCCTGCACTACGTATTATTTTTCAGTACAAAGGAGGTATTGACTTTGTTTCTTAGTTCTTAAGGTCGAAAACAAAAGATGCATTTGCTTAGCACTAAGTGAAGACAGTGACTGAAAAGGAAGTAAACTACATTATTGAAACTGTATTCCAGAGCCTCCTGCTGGCACGTCTCATTATACTATAATTTTATCTGATATGAAACTCATCTGAAAATATGTCAATCTCCTTACTCAAAGCAGCAGTCAGAATGGGATTTCAACATTCCATTCTAAGTCTTTATTGTATATTTACTTCATGCCAAGCACTGTTATGACTTTCACAAGTATATTCATTTAATTCTCATCTGAACACTAGTTTTTTAAAAAAGGAAAATGATAGCCAACACAAAAAAAGCAAAGATACAATATACTGATAACGTATTATATAGAATTGGACAACAGAAACCTATATAATTGTATTAACCAATGAATTCAGTAAAAATATATTGAAAATAAAGAAATAAACAAGCAAAGATAAAGCTAGTTCAACAGAATTATTGTTACATTTTATTTAAAAAATATATTTTATTGATACTTTACAGAGAGGAAGGGAGAAGGATAGAGTTAAAAACATCGATGAAAGGGAAACATCGATAAGCCACCTCCTGCACACCCCCCATAGGGGATGTGCCCGCAACCAAGACACATGCCCTTGAATGGAATCAAACCTGGGACTTTTCAGTCTGCAGGCTGATGCTCTATCCACTGAGCCAAACCAGTTAGGGTTATTGTTACACTTTAGATTACACTAATATACTGTACATAGGTCACTGAGTTATATAATTATCTAAAAAGGTTAATAGGTGTAAAAATTATGTAAACTCATGACTATAAAAATTTGTAGGATAAAATTGTATTTTTCTCACCATTAAGTTTCTTCCAAGAAGGGCCTGAAGAACTCCACTTTTCCCACAGTTTTTCATCCCAATGACATTACATCTGAACACATTTCTTTGAGTCTGTTTTTTCTGAAGGTCTATCTTTTTATCTCTTGTTACTAAAAAGGAAAAAAAAACTAATTAGAGTCACTGAACTTCATTTACCTTCTGCAAAATAGGGTATTGTTACTTTTCTCTTATCAATAAATAAACATACTATGCAACAGTCAAGCTGTGTGTGAAATAAAGTACTAAATATGATACAGAAGGGCCTCACTTAGTGGAAAAGATGCATTTCTGAAAAGTTGGCTGCAAACTAAACTTCTAGTAACCTAATTAAATTTATCCTATATAATGAATGCCCAGTGACCAAATGGCAGATGGACCGAATGACCAGAACAACCGCGGCCCCCTGACCTGGCCAGACCTGCCCCCGATCAGCCCGCATTGCGGCAGGCCGACTGGACCTCACCATGCACAAATTCGTGCATTGGACCTCTAGTTTAATAATAAAATAATATATTTCATAAGGAAAATTTTATCTTAAAAGTGAATTAAAATTACAATAAATATAGCCAACATTATATCTCACCTATTCTTTTTTTTCTGTGATAAGTTATTGTCATAACGAGTTACAAGCTAAAAGATGCTCTCTGGAATCTGCACTCTCTTGGATCTATGAATGGTAAAGGGATATGCACTCTGGGGTTAACTGGCCTTTCCAAAGGAAATCTGTAAAAGAGGTAGGCCAGGAAGCAATGCTGTATCAGCAGAGAAATGGGGCATCTTTTCTTGAGGTAAAGAGACTTTAAGCTATAGCTAAAGATTCAATTGCAACAAAGCTCACCAAAGGCAAAAAACTGAAAATGATAAAACACACATTAGTTATGGGTTAAATTATATAACATCCATATGATGACACATTATTTAGCATCAAAGATATATAAAAGTCGATTAGTGATATAGAAAGATGTCTACAGTATTTTTTTTAAAATTAAATCTTTATTATTCAGATTATTACATTTGTTTCTCTTTTTTCCCCTCCATAGCTCTCCTCCACCTGGTTCCCACCCTTCCCTCATTCCCATTGACCTCATCCATAGGTGTATGATTTTTGTCCAGTCTCTCCCTGTACACCCATCACCCCTTTCCCCCTGAGAATTATCAGTCCACTCCCTTTCTGTGCTCCCGATTCTATTATATTCACCAGTTTATTCTGTTGATCAAGTTTTTAATTCACTTAATTTTTAGATTCACCTGTTGATAGGTACGTATTTGTTGTTCATAATTTTTTTTAATTTTAATTAAATCTTTATTATTCAGATTATTACATTTGTTTTTTTTCCCCTCCATAGCACCCCTCCACCCACCTCCCATCCTTCCCTCCCCCCCGTTGACCTCATCCATAGGTGTATGATTTTTGTCCAGTCTCTCCCTGTATAACCCTCACGCCTTTCCCCCTGAGAATTATCAGTCCACTCCCTTTCAATGCTCCTGATTCTAGTATATTCACCAGTTTATTCTGTTGATCAAATTTTTAATTCACTTAACTTTTAGATTCACTTGTTGATAGATATGTATTTGTTGTTCATAATTTTTTGACTTTAATCTTTTTCTTCTTCCTCTTCTTAAAGAGTACCTTTCAGCATTTCATATAATACTGGTTTGGAGTTGATGAACTCCTTTAGCTTTCTCTTATCTGTGAAGCTCTTTATCTGCCCTTCAATTCTGAATGATAGCTTTGCTGGATAGATTATTCTTGGTTGTAGGTTCTTGCTATTCATCACGTTGAATATTTCTTGCCACTCCCGTCTGGCCTGCATCGTTTCTGTTGAGAAATCAGCTGACAGTCGTATGGGTGCTCCCTTGTAGGTAATGAACTGTTTTTCTCTTGCTGCTTTTAATATTCTCTCTTTGTCTTTTGCTCTTGGTATTTTAATTATGATGTGTCTTGGTGTGGTCCTCTTTGGATTCCTTTTATATGGGGTTCTGTGTGCTTCTGGACGTGTAAGTCTATTTCTTTCACCAGATGTGGGAAGTTTTCAGTCATTATTTCTTTAAACAGGTTTTCAGTATCTTGCTCTCTATCTTCTGGCACTCCCACAATTCTGATGTTGGTACGTTTGAAGCTGTCCCAGAGTCTCCTTACATTATCTTCACATTTTTGGATTCTTTTCTCTTCTTGCTTTTCCAGTTGAGTGTTTTCTGCTTCTTTATATTTCAAATTTTTGACTTGATTCTTGCCTTTCTCTAGTCTGCTGTTAGGACTCTGTATAATATTTTTTATTTCAGTCAGTGAATATTTCATTTCTAGTTGGTCCTTTTTCATCTCCTCTTGGGTCTTGATAAATTTATCCATCTTTTCTAGCATATTCTTGAAAAACCTTATAAGTGTGGTTTTGAACTCTATATCCAGTCATTTTTTTTTCCTCCATTTCTTTTGTTTGTGATCCCTTCCCTTGTCTTGGCATTTTCACTATGTCGGGGAAATTTCTGTGTTGGATTCAGCCTTATAATGCCAGACGTGCAAAGCCGCAGAAACCTCTGTTGAGCTTGGGAGGGGTGGAGTCTCAGGGCTTAAGGGACCGCCTTGCCTTCCAGTCGGCCCTGCCTTCCACGGCCCCTGAGTCTCACGTGACTGGGTAATGGCTGGAGAGGTCCCTGTGCCCGCAAGCCCGCAGTGCCTCTAACCGCTGCCTTTGCAGCTCCCCTGCGCGCCAGGACCACAGGAGTCTAGGTCCACAGGGTTTCGCCCGAAACAGGGGCCCAGTGGACTCAGAAGTGGCACAGTTGGGAGGGTCTGTCTCCCGCCCCCTCGCGAAAGCCAGCGGCACAATCAGCAGTCTGTCCTCCGCGCAGCGCCGTGCGCGCTGCCACCAGGCCTTTGATCTTTTGCGGCTCCCCTAAATTTCCATGCACTTCTCCCTTTTCACAGTCCAAACACCCCCCGTATGAGTTTCGGCTGGATCTGGGGTTTAGTGTCGTAAGATAAGGGGTTCAATGCCGGTGGGAGTCTCCGTTTCCCTCCTGCCAGAGAAAGCCAGCCAGGTACTCCTGCACCCTCTCTCTCAGCGCGCGCGTCTCCGTACCTCAGCTTTTTGCAGCTCCTCTGGGTCTCTGTGAGCCCCTCTCTTTCCTTCTAGTTGTAGAACTTCCACTCAGCCAGCTTTCCTGTGGTTCTGGATGATGTCCGTTCTGTCTTTTAGTTGTAGTTTTGAAATTGTTGTGCGAGGCAGCAGTGTAGGTGTTTACCTATGCCGCCATCTTCGTGCATCTCCCATAATTTTTTATCTTTTACCTTTTTCTTCTTCTAAAAGAGTACCTTTCAGCATTTCATATAGTACTGGTTTGGAGTTGATGAACTCCTTTAGCTTTTTCTTATCTGTGAAGCTCTTTATCTGCCCTTCAATTCTGAATGATAGCTTTGCTGGATAGAGTATTCTTGGTTGTAGGTTCTTGCTATTCATCATGTTGAATATTTCTTGCCACTCCTGTCTGGCCTGCATCTTTTCTGTTGAGAAATCAGCTGACAGTCAGATGGGTGCTCCCTTGTAGGTAATTAATTTTTTTCTCTTGTTGCTTTTAATATTCTGTCTTTTGCTCTTGGTATTTTAATTATGATGTGCCTTGGTGTAGTCCTCTTTGGATTCCTTTTATATGAGGTTCTGTGTGCTTCCTGGACTTGTAAGTCTATTTCTTTTACCAGATGTGGGAAGTTTTCAGTCATTATTTCTTTAAATAGGTTTTCAGTATCTTGCTCTCTCTCTTCTTCTGGCACCTCCACAATTCTGATGTTGGTACGCTTGAAACTGTCCCAGAGGCTCCTTACATTATTTTCACATTTTTGGATTCTTTTCTCTTCTTGCTTTTCCAGTTGAGTGTTTTCTGATTCTTTATATTTCAAATTTTTGACTTGATTCTAGTCTGCTGTTAGGTCTCTGCATACTATTTTTTATTTCAGTCAGTGTATGTTTAATTTCTAGTTGGTTCTTTATCATCTCTAGTTGGTCCTTTTCTATCTCTAGTTGGTTCTTTTTCATCTCCTCTTGGGTCTCGCTAACTTTATCCAACTTTTCTAGGATATTCTTTATTTTATTTTATTTTTATTTTTTTAAAAATTAAATCTTTATTATTCAGATTATTACATTTGTTTTTCTTTTTTCCCCTCCATAGCACCCCTCCACCCAGCTCCCACCCTTCCCTCCCTCCCGTTGACCTCATCCATAGGTGTATGATTTTTGTCCAGTCTCTCCCTGTATACCCCTCACCCCTTTCCCCCTGAGAATTATCAGTCACGGGTGGGTCTGGAGCAGCAAGTCCTCCGCGGGTCCGCCGTGAGTGACTCTTCAGTCCGCCGGCCGACGCTCTACCCACTGAGCACACCTCCTCCTGCTGCCACAGTGGCAGCACACACATGTGGGGGGGGTGCGGGGGGCCGCGGGGTCGCAGGGGTTAAGGGAAGCAGCACCGGCGCTCGCTCCTGCAGGTCCGGCCCGGCTCGAGCCGCACCGGAAGCCCTGAGGGCAGGTGCCCTGGCGGCTCGAGAGCTGAGGACGCACCGCTTAGCCTCAGCCTCAGTGCGAGGGTCTCGGCGCCTCAGCCTCAGTGCGAGGGTCTCAGCGCCTCAGCCTCAGCACGAGGGTCTCAGCCTCAGCCTCAGCACGAGGGTCTCAGCCTCAGTCTCAGCACGAGGGTCTCAGCGCCTCAGCCTCAGCCTCAGCACGAGGGTCTCAGCGCCTGAGCCTCAGCCTCAGCACGAGGGTCTCAGTGCCTCAGCCTCAGCCCGAGAGTCTCAGCGCCTCAGCCTCAGCCTCAGCATGAGGGTCCCAGCCTCAGCCCCAGCCTCAGCACGAGGGTCTCAGCCTCAGCCTCAGC